>OW618047.2:0-720900 GCA_939531255.2 Thera britannica
GATAATTGTAGGATGCCAAAACGAGGAAGAACTGAAAAAGGTCAAGGAAAGGATAGCAGAAAGGGAAGGGCAGCTCAACATAGAGGATATCAAGAATAAAGATCCGCTTGTTATCCTCTACGGAGTTCTGCAGTGCCATACGGATGAAGACATCATTAAAGCCATCCGCACACAGAACGGACACCTGCTGAGGGGCGTGAGTGGCGAGGACGACCGCATGGAAGTACGCTTCCGCCGCAAAGCGAGGAACCCGCTCATCTCCCACGTCGTCATTAAGGTCTCGCCCCGGCTGTGGCAATGCCTCGCAAGCGCGGGGACTGTATACATCGACATGCAGAGGATCAGAGTCGCCGACCAGTCCCCCCTAGTACAGTGCTCGCGCTGTCTAGGGTACGGACACGGGCGGCGGTTCTGCACCGAGGCAGTCGATGTATGCAGCCACTGCGGTGGAGCACACCTCAAGCCGGAGTGCCCTGACTGGCTGAGCGACGCCACCCCCTGCTGCGTTAACTGTGTGAAGACCAAGGCCGCTAAGACTGACCACGGCGCCTTTAGCAATGAATGCCCGGTGAGGCGCAAGTGGGAGGCACTGGCGAGATCCACCGTGGCGTATTGCTGAGGGCGTCCTTTACAAAGTCATTCAAGCAAACCTCAGAAAGGATCAGTTAGCGACAGACGAGGCCTTCATTGAGGCCGCAAAATGTAAGGCAGCAGTCCTCCTCCTACAGGAACCATATGTGGGGTCACAAAAATTATTAAAGGGTTATCCAGGCGCCAGGATCTACCAGAACCTAGAACAGGGCGGGATGGTGAAGGCGGCGATAGCTGTTCTAGACTCTACCTTAGACGTCATCCAATACCCGCAATTCACCACCAAAAACATTGCCGTACTGGGAATCCGAACAACCGCCTGGAAGATCAACCTGGTCTCCATATACCTGGAAGGCGATCAGCCCTTGGAACCTTACCTAGAGCACCTGGGCAAGGTACTCAACGAGTTAGGCCCAAACAGGCTGATCATTGGAGGTGACGCAAACTCCTGGAACATCTGGTGGGGAAGCGTCAGGACCAACTCCAGAGGGGAGGACCTCATGAAGTTCCTCGACGAACACGGGCTACAGGTGCTCAACGACGGCTCAAAGCCTACTTTTGACACGATCAGAGGCGACCGGCGATACACCAGCCACGTAGATATAACAGTCTGCTCGGAGGACATGCTCACCCTGGTGGAGGGATGGACCGTCGTTGAGAGCATGACGAGCTCGGACCACAACGGCATGACATTCAACATACAGCTACACAAAGCACACGGGACACAGATCACGCGCACAACAAGACTCTACAATACAAAGAAAGCAAATTGGGCCCAATTCCATGAGGAATTGGACCAATTTAAAGCAGACCACCAACTCACACTCAGAGAAGTAGAGCACACACACAACACACAACAAATAGAAGCAGTCATACACACATACACACAAGCAATCACACACGCATGCACACACACCATACCAGCTAAAAAACACACACAAATACTTACAATCCCGTGGTGGTCCGAAGAGCTCGCGCAGCTGAAGAGGGAAGTCGCCACCAGGAAGCGAAGAATAAAGGGTACAGCACCAGTCCGAAGAGCAAGAGTCGTTGAAGAGTACCTGAAAAAGAAAGAAGAATATGAGTCGGAGGTAGATAAGGCAAAAGTGCAGAGCTGGAGGAATTTTTGTAGCAGGCAGGACAGGGAAGGAGTCTGGGAGGGTATATACAGAGTAATAGGAAGGACTAGGAAAAGGGTAGAAGATGAGCCACTCAGGATTGAGGGCAAAGTGTTGGACGCCAAAGGCTCCGTGAAAGCTCTAGCGGACGCATTTTATCCAGAAGACCTCACGGAAAGCGACAACACGGAGCATCGCAGAATAAGAGCTGAAGCGGAGATGGTGAACAGTGGACAACAAGCTGAGCCCTGCGACCCACCGTTCACGGCGACCGAGCTAAAAGCTGCGATAAATGCCTTCAACCCTAAGAAAGCCCCTGGAGCAGATGGCTTCACCGTCGACATATGTGCAGAAGCCATCAAGAACGACCCGGCAATGTTTCTGGCCATTTTAAATAAATGCCTTGAGCAAGCGCATTTCCCGGATCCCTGGAAGGAGGCCACAGTGATAGTGTTGCGAAAACCCGGAAAAGACTCCTACACCACCCCAAAGTCGTACAGGCCTATCGGACTCCTCCCAGTGTTGGGGAAAATCTTCGAAAAGATGCTGGTCAACCGGATCAAGTTCTACTTAGTGCCAAGGCTGAGCTTTCGACAGTACGGATTCATGCCCCAGAAGAGCACCGAAGACGCCCTCTATAACCTAATGCGACACATCAACACAAAGCTCGAGCAAAAGAGGATGCTGACACTCGTGTCGTTGGATATAGAGGGGGCCTTCGACAGCGCATGGTGGCCAGCCATCAGAGTCCGACTGGCGGAGGAGAAGTGTCCGGTCAACTTAAGACGTGTAATAGACAGCTATCTCCGGAACCGAAGAGTTAAGGTCCGATACGCTGGAGAGGAGTACGCCAAGCGTACAGAGAAAGGGTGCGTGCAGGGGTCAATCGGTGGCCCCATCCTGTGGAACCTGCTCCTGGACCCCCTCCTGAAGAACCTGGAACAAAGAGGTGATTACGTGCAGGCTTTCGCGGACGACGTGGTGCTTCTCTTCGATGGTGAGACGTCGCTAGAGATCGAAAGACAGGCCAATGCCGCGCTCGAACATGTTCGGGCGTGGGGAGTCCGTAACAAACTGAGATTTGCGCCACACAAGACCATGGCTATGGTGATTACGCGCAAACTCAGGTACGACTCTCCGCGCCTTAGCATGGGCGGGATCGACATTGGCCTGTCAAAAGAGATCAAACTGCTTGGTCTCACCATCGACGAGAAGCTGACTTTTAACTCGCATGCCGCGAACGTCTGCCGTAAAGCGCTAAGGTTTTACAACCACCTGTCCCGAGCGGCCAAAGTGAGCTGGGGCCTACAGCCCGAAGTCATCAGGACGCTGTACACTGCTGTGGTAGAGCCCACGATCATGTACGCGGCCAGCGTGTGGGCACCCGCCACAGAGAAGATATGCGTGAGGAAGGAGCTGGACACGGTGCAGCGTGGTTTTGCGCAGAAGATCGTTAAGGCGTACAGGACGGTCTCACTCAACTCGGCGCTATTGCTTGCTGGGTTGCTTCCGCTGGACATGAGAGTCAGGGAAGCAGCCTCGCTTTATAAAGTAAAGAAAGGTCACACCCAGCAAGTAATAGGAGATCGAGAGATTGAGACACCAGTGCCATACGCAGCCATGCCGCACCCTGCACTGCAGAAGGAGCTGAAATTCACCTGCGTGGAGGACGGTGCAGCATTGGACCAGAACCTCGACACCCACCTTAACATCTTTACGGACGGGAGTAAGATTCAGGGTAGAGTTGGCGCAGCGCTATCTATTAGAATCGGCGCCACAGAGATCAGTTCCCGTAAACTGAGGCTGGATGAATGCTGCACCGTCTACCAGGCAGAGCTGCTTGCTCTGTCGGCAGCCACGGGCGAGGCGCTGAAAAGGCTGCAACCAAGTTGCAGCATTTTCAGCGATTCACGCTCAGCTCTTGAGAGCATAACCAACCTGACTTCCCCCCATCCCCTCGCAGTACAGATTAGAGAAGAAATAACTCAACTGAATAATCTGGACAAAATAGTGAAGTTATTTTGGATCAAGGCTCACGCGGGGATGGAGGGAAATGAGAGAGCCGATGAGTTGGCAAAAAGTGCAGCGCTGCACCTGAAGGTGAAGCCAAAATTCGACAGCTGCCCGGTTTCATTCGCAAAGCGAGAAATCAGACGAGACTCGCTTTGCGAATGGAACAATCGTTATGGTAGAGCCCAACAGGGAGCGGTCACAAGGGTCTTCTTCCCAAATGCAGTAAAGGCGTATCGACTGGTGAAATCGTTAACTCTATGCCCCACCACTGTCCAACTCTTCACAGGACACGGCGGGTTCTCCTCATACTTGCATCGTTTCAAGTGTAGGGATAGTCCGTCGTGTCCTTGCGACCCTAATGTAGAAGAGAGCGTGTTGCACCTAATAACCTGCTGCCCCAGATTCGGGATAGAACGGCTGAACTTGGAAATAGAAATAGGTAAATGTTTAGAAATAGAAAATTTGGCAACAATAATAGAGGATAAAAAGATAAGAGAGAAGTTTCTAAAGTATTGTATAAAGATAGTTAAGATAGTAGCAAATAAAAATAAGTAGTAATAAGGTAGCACAATTATGTAATTTTAGTTATATAATATTGTGTCCATTTATAATGTAGTAGATAAGAAAGAAACGTAGTTATAGTAAGATAAATAAAGTAAACCCCTGTTTTTCATCCCATAATAAAGATTAAAACAAGAAAAGTAGAGTAAATGTAAAATAGGAAAGAAAGCGGATGGATGAAAAAAGATATAGTATGAAGAATGACTGTGCGAGAGGCATACAAGCGAGAACTGGAATAAAAGAGTTGCGTTGACAATGTGCCTGGTTACGCCAGGGGATAAGTAAAAAAAAAAAAAAAAAAAAAAAAAAAAAAAAAAAAAAAAAAAAAAAAACCTAACCTAACCTAACCTAACCTAACCTAACCTAACCTAACCTAACCTAACCTAACCTAACCTAACCTAACCTAACCTAACCTAACCTAACCTAACCTAACCTAACCTAACCTAACCTAACCTAACCTAACCTAACCTAACCTAACCTAACCTTACCTAACCTAACCTAACCTAACCACTTGGTGGGGTAGTAAAAAGGTTGATGACAGGGGGGAGGATATGGCTGGGACAATGGAAGAGCTGGATTTGCAGGTGCTCAACGAAGGGGACACCCCAACGTTCGCCACAGTGCGAGGAAACCAAACCTACACCAGCTTCGTGGACATCACGGCCTGCACAACCAACCTACTGGACCTAGTAGAGGACTGGAGAGTCGACGAAGGCATTACAAGCTCGGACCACAACGCACTACTTTTCAAAATTAGGCTAGAAAAAGCGAAAGGCACACAAATTAGTAGAACCACTAGGGTTTACAATAGTAAAAAAGCGAATTGGGACCAGTTTCATGAGAAACTGGCCCAATTACAAAACGAACATAGCATAATTAGCGACACAATAGATAAAATAGATAAAAACACAGAACTAGAAGACCAAATAAAGAAATACATAGACATTATTACAGAGGCAAGCAATAGTAGTATCCCTAAAACAAAAGAAAAAAGTCAAGTCAACTTACCGTGGTGGTCCGAGGAGCTCGCTCTGCTGAAGAAAAAGGTCGCAACTCACAAGCGAAGAGTCCGATGTGCAGCGCCAGTCCGGAGGGAGATGGTCGTCGAAGGGTACCTGCAAATAAAACAAGAATATGAGAGCAAAGTAAAGAAAGCACAAATAGAAAGCTGGAAGGGTTTCTGCGAGAGGCAGGATAGGGAAGGAATGTGGGAAGGGATATATAGGGTAATAGGGAGAACAACAAAGAGGCAAGAAGACCTGCCCTTGGTAAAGGAGGGAAAGCCACTTACCCCAAAGGAGTCCGCCGTGATGCTATCGGAAACTTTTTACCCGGAAGACAAGGAGGAAAGTGATAACAGTGAGCATCAACAAACTAGACTTAAAGCCGACCAAGTAAATGGCTGGGAGCATGATACAACGCATGACCCGCCATTTACCCCTGAAGAGGTGAAAGCTGCCACAAATAGCTTCAACCCTAAGAAAGCTCCGGGTTCGGATGGTCTGACGGCGGACATTTGTAAACACGCTATAGTACAAAATCCGGAGTTGTACCTATCACTGGCCAACAAGTGCCTAGAGCAAGGCTACTTCCCCAAGATCTGGAAAGAGGCGACCGTGGTAGTACTCCGGAAACCGGGGAAGGTGAGCTACACGGAAGCCAAATCCTACAGGCCGATAGGGTTGTTGCCAGTGATGGGTAAAATTCTGGAAAAAATGCTAATAAACCGAATAAAGTGGCACATCCTCCCGAAACTGAGTGACTGCCAATACGGGTTCATGCCCAGACGGAGCACAGAAGACTCCCTCTATGTACTCATACACCATATACGCGCAAAGCTGAAACAGAAAAAACTTGTCACACTAGTATCATTAGACATAGAGGGAGCCTTCGACAGTGCGTGGTGGCCTGTCATTAGGACTCGTCTGGCAGAGGAAAACTGTCCCATTAACCTACGTAGAGTCGTCGATAGTTACCTTAGCGATAGGCAGGTTAAGGTTAGGTACGCCGGGGAAGAGGTTAGCCGGAAAACCACCAAGGGCTGCGTCCAAGGGTCCATCGGAGGTCCCATTTTTTGGAACCTGATCCTGGACCCACTACTGAAAGGACTTGGGCAGCGCGGTGACTACTGCCAGGCTTTTGCTGACGACGTTGTACTGGTGTTTGACGGAGAAACGGCGCTGGAAGTGGAGCGACAGGCGAACGCCGCTCTCACTTATGTTCAGGAGTGGGGGGTTAGGAACAAACTTAGGTTTGCACCGCACAAGACCAGCGCGATGCTCATCACGAACAAACTTAAGCACGACACCCCACGCCTGAGCATGGGCGGGATCGACATTGGCATGTCGGAGGAGATCAAGATCTTGGGGCTCACTATAGACAGGAAGCTCACGTTCAATAGCCATGCGGTAAATGTCTGCAAAAAGGCATTGAACGTGTACAAGAGTCTGTCGAGAGCCGCCAAGATCAGTTGGGGTCTACATCCGGAGGTAGTTCGCACCATATACACGGCAGTAGTCGAGCCGATAGTTATGTATGCAGCCAGTGCCTGGGCACCGGCAGCTAAAAAATTGGGCATACAGCGGCAATTAAATGCAGTCCAACGGGGCTTCGTGCAGAAAATCTGCAAGTCCTACAAAACCGTTTCCCTAAACTCGGCACTAGTGCTGGCTGGCATCCTGCCACTCGACCTCAGGATACAGGAGGCAGCCGCCCTGTATGAGGCAAAGAGAGGAGTCCCCCAGCTGGCACTAGGAGACAGGGAAGTGGAAAAGATGGCTGCATTTAATGAATCCCCTCACCCGGCGGAACATATGTGCCTGGAATTCGTATGCCTGGAAGACCAACAGCAGGTGAACGCTCACAGCGATTACGCAGTCCGAGTGTTCACGGACGGCAGCAAGATTGAGGGCAAGGTCGGAGCGGCATTATCCGTATGGAATATGTCCGCCGAGACCAACACCCGTAAATTGAAGCTGTCGTCCTACTGCACCGTCTACCAGGCAGAATTACTGGCCATATGGGAAGCCACGAGGGTGATTCTCAAGAGCTACCAAACAAGCTTCGCTGTATACAGTGATTCCAGGTCTTCATTAGAGGCAATCACCAACTACGCCTCAACAAATCCTCTCGCTGGTAATATCCGTAAAAACCTAAAGTTGGCAAAGGACCAGAACAAAACTGTTGCTTTGTTCTGGGTCAAGGCTCATGCAGGTCTCGAGGGTAACGAGAGGGCTGATATTCTGGCAAAGGACGCGGCACTTCGCACTAAGACAAGACCGGACTACGACCTCTGCCCAGCTTCCCACATAAAGAGACAAATAAGGATGGGGACACTAGGAGAATGGGGAAATAGATACAAAACCGGCGAAACAGGCTCAATAACCAAACTGTTCTTTCCAGATGCCATAGCAGCGTTCAATACGGTCAAACATATAAAGCCGGCCGGAGTACTAACACAAGTAATGACAGGGCACGGTGGGTTCTCCGAATACTTGGCACGTTTCAAGTGTAAGGATAGCCCATCGTGCTCCTGTGAGCCCGGCAAGCCGGAGAGCATCCCGCACATCCTCTTTGAGTGTCCCATATTTGGCAAAGAAAGATACGAGGTAGAGCACAAAATAAATGTAACTTTGACACCAGACAATGTTTATGAGTGCATTAGAAATAAAAACATAAGAGAACAATTTTTAGACTATTGTGTAACTGTAGCAAATAAGATAATAGATAAAAATAAGGATAGATAAGTTTGTATGAACATACATATTTTAAATAATATGTATAGGATCATCATTAAATAATACTGTAAAAAACTGTTAGCATAAAATAGGATTAAAAATATATGTAATAAAAACTGTAAGAAATTAAGAAACTAGACTTTGCCGCTAAATAGAAATTGTTAATTAGAGTAAACCCTTTTTTAGATCAAATACCACCCCTGTTATCCCATAAATGTAAATTTAGCAAGACTGTGTAAAATAGATTTAAATAAAAAGTGTAATTAGATTTAAGACTCCCCTAGACCCCAAGAGGGTACGATAAGCCTGTAGCCCTGTAAACCTGTAGATAGAATTAAACGATAAAAACGTCTTTGATTTCGTCAAAGGAACGAGAAAAAAAAAAAAAAAAAAAAAAAAAAAAAAAAAAAAAAAAAACCTAACCTAACCTAACCTAACCTAACCTAACCTAACCTAACCTAACCTAACCTAACCTAACCTAACCTAACCTAACCTAACCTAACCTAACCTAACCTAACCTAACCTAACCTAACCTAACCTAACCTAACCTAACCTAACCTAACCTAACCTAACCTAACCTAACCTCATGATGAACAACATGACCCACCGTTTACAATGGAAGAACTTAGAGCCTCAATAAAAAGCTTTAACAAAAAGAAAGCCCCGGGAGCAGATGGCCTAACGGCTGACATCTGTAGCAAAGCTATCGCACACGATCCAGAATCATACCTTGCCTTGGCCAATAAATGCTTAGAACTGCATCACTTCCCCACCATCTGGAAGGAGGCCACGGTGGTAGTTCTAAGAAAACCTGGAAAAGATGATTACACGAATCCGAAATCATACAGGCCTATAGGTCTTTTGCCTGTCATGGGGAAGGTACTAGAGAAAATGGTTGTGGGAAGAATAAAGTGGCATCTAATCCCAAAAATGAGTACTCGTCAGTATGGCTTCATGCCCCAAAGAAGTACCGAAGACTCCCTCTATGACCTGATAGAATACATCCGCACAAAAAGAGAACAGAAGAAACTTATAACGATGATATCATTAGACATAGAGGGAGCCTTCGATAACACTTGGTGGCCCGCCTTAAGAACCAGACTGGCTGAGGAAAAGTGTCCCGTAAATATAAGGCGCGTCCTTGACAGTTACCTCCACAACAGAAAGGTCAGAGTGAGATACGCTGGACAGGAATGCTTAAAAGCCACAAATAAGGGGTGTGTGCAGGGATCGATAGGAGGTCCGATCCTATGGAACCTCCTCCTGGACTCTCTCCTGAAGGGGCTCGAAGAGAGAAATGACTACTGCCAGGCTTTTGCCGATGATATCGTGCTGGTATTCCATGGTAATACGGCACTGGAGATACAGAAGCAGGCCAATGCCGCCCTCGCCTATGTTCAGGAGTGGGGTGTCAAAAATAAACTGAAGTTCGCGCCACACAAAACTAGCGCTATGATAATAACTAGAAAGCTCAAATATGACACACCACTCCTGAGGATGGGCGGGGTTGACATCGGGATGTCTGAAGAAATTAAAATCTTGGGGCTCACTATAGATAGTAAGTTAACCTTTAACAGCCACGCAGTTAACGTATGCAGAAAGGCTCTAAACATCTATAAAAAACTGTCTAGGGCCGCAAAGATAAGCTGGGGTCTCCATCCGGAAGTTATCCGCACTATTTACATAGCTACCGTGGAGCCCGTGATTATGTACGCTGCCAGTGCCTGGGCTATGGAAACTAAAAAATTGGGAATCCAGAAACAGCTCAACGTCGTTCAAAGAGGTTTCGCCCAGAAGTTGAGCAGAGCATACCGTACGGTCTCCCTAAACTCAGCGCTAGTATTGGCCGGGATACTCCCGCTTGATCTGAGAATACAGGAAGCAGCAGCACTGTATGGGGCCAAGCGAGGAGTACCCTGGCCGGTGATTGGTGACCGAGAGGTTGAGCAAATGGTGTCGTACGCTAGGACCCCCCATCCGGCAGACCATATGTGCCTGGAGTTCGTGAGCTTGATAGACCAAGAGGAAGTAGACAGGCACAATACTCAAGCAGTCAGAATATATACCGATGGCAGCAAAATTGAGGGCAAGGTCGGAGCTGCACTGTCCGTATGGAACAGTGTAGCCGAGACCAAAACCCTCAAGTTAAAGCTGGCATCGTACTGCACTGTCTATCAAGCGGAACTTCTTGCCATATGGAAAGCCTCGGAGGAGATCCTCAAGCGCTCTGAATCCTGCTTTGGTATATACAGCGACTCAAGATCAGCACTGGAAACCGTCATCAACTCCAATTCCATCCATCCGCTAGCTACAGAGGTTCGCAAAAATCTGAGAACCAGCAAACTCCAGAATAAGGAAGTCTCCTTATTCTGGATAAAAGCACACGCTGGACTAGAAGGGAACGAACGGGCGGACCAATTGGCTAAGGACGCTGCACAAAAATTAAAAAGAAAGGCAGACTACGAGTGTTGTCCGGTCTCATTCGCCAAGCGACAGATCCGCATGGAATCGCTTGTCGAATGGAACCGGAGATACACCACAGGCGAGACGGCTGCAGTCACAAAGCTATTCTTTCCAGACGCAATAAAAGCGTATAAGATTGTTAAAAACTTCGACACATCTTGCGTGCTGACACAGGTACTGACGGGGCACGGTGGGTTTTCTGAATATTTGAGTCGGTTCAAATGTAAAGAAAACCCATCGTGCATCTGCGAACCTGGAGTAGAAGAAAGTGTACCGCATATACTCTTCGAATGTCCAGCAACTGCCTTAAAAAGATTTGAAACAGAACAAAGGCTTAACTGTAAAATAAATGCTGCAAGCGCTAGCACGATAATGGCAAATAAAGCTGTTAGAGATGAGTTCATAGAATATTGTACAAATATAGTAAAACCAGTAATAAAAAGAAATAAATAGGTAAATAAAATATGAGGTATATATATTATGAGAATATATATAACCGGCATAAATATAAATTAGAATAAGCAAAAAATATAAGTAAAATAGTACATAAACACTGTGACTTAGAATAAACATTATACCTAAATAGATACGAAGCAAAAGTAAAGAAATATATAGGCAAATAAGATTATGAGGTCTATAATATATCATGAGAATATATTAACCGACATAAATGTAAATAAGAATAAGCAAATAATATAAGCAAATTAGTACATAAATACTGCAACTTAGATAGAATAAAAATTACCTGACTAAACTAAGCAATACGATAGTAATTGATTAACACCTGCTTCTCCTTTTCTTTTCATCCCAAGACAGAATAAAGATAAAGATATAGAATAAATAAGATAGAAAAAATCTCTGCATACGATCAGAGGCACTCATTTAAAAAAAAAAAAAAAAAAAAAAAAAAAAAAAAAAAAAACCTAACCTAACCTAACCGTGAGCTACCTAAGTTATTTGATATCTTTAAATTTGATTTAAAACAGACAGATTGTCGCGTGCGATACATCAAAATTCTAGTATAGTGTTTGCGAGTCTATTGACCGTAGAACTAGCTACATACAATTTGAAAAAATTTGACATTTCTGCCAAAATTTTTGGCACCTACTTGTTCGTTTTTCTCGCTCATTTTGACAGATTTTCAGTTTCTGATTGTTGAAAAAGCTGCGGTTAGAGAACCAGTTTGTTACCTGTGTGGTACATTTTTCGTTTTCTATAGCAAAAAGTTAAGTTTTTAACTGATTAGCGTTTGAAAACGAACTTTTTGACCCAGGTATAGAACTATCTTCGATTCTGTTGACAGCTACTTAAGGTGAATATAGCCGTGCGATACACCATTAGAAGTGGCCTGCGAAGCCCTACACATAGGACTAGCACCAGGGTTCACCCGTCATACAGAAACTTAGAAAAAGTGGTATTTCTACTAACTTTGCCACCGTTTTAGCGAGAAAACAGTCGTTTTTTCGCTAAAACTTATCGCCACTGCGCATAGCCCGGCTGGTACATCGCTGCCCCACCTCCTGGAACGCATCTGAAACAGAAAAACACTGAAAAATTAGAAAAAAATCGCCCGCCCACCCACCCTGTTGTCAGTCACTAAGGTTAGAAAAGTCGCTTTTTGGGGCCCGGGCGACCTTAGAACTGTTATAACTCCGGAACTAGGGCACTTTTTTGGACCCGGTTTTCGGCAACGGACTCGTTACCGGACCAGCTACCTTCTAGCTACCTTTGACAGGCTGTATCTACAGCCAATTCTTTTTTGACAATTTGAAATTTGTCCTTTTGATAAATTTGCTAAAATTACTTGTGTATATAAAAATCAGTGCACTTACCGTGTGTAGGTCATTGACGCTGGTTGGTCGCAGACATCTGATTACCTTAAACATAAACTACGATTAGATTATAGAAAATTTACACGTTTTACTAGGTTAAATTTTATTTTAGTTTTATATTTTTATAACTTATACAAACTTACTGTAAACCTTAGTTTTACGTTTATTGTTTATTATTGACGTGTATCTCATTACTCTGACTACCTAAATTTGACACACCTACCACTCCTTCGACTTTCGCGATGTTCGGAATTCGCACTCCTGTGAAACTGCCAGGTGACAAGACAGTCCCCAGCCCCCAAAAAACCCCTGACCAGACAGAGAAGGCAGGACCTTCCGGCGCATTGACCAAGGCTTCGGGAGTGAGGCGTAGCATAGGTGAATGGGAGTCGGGTAAAACCGTAACCAAATGCAAGGCCACAACCACTCCGAAGAAGGCTGGACCGGTCCCGTCGGGCAACCGTTTTGCCTTACTGGATTTTCTGGGTGGAAGTCCACCGGCACAGGAGGAGCCCAGATACGAGAGCAGAACGGTTGAGGCAAGGGCTTGTCTGAAGAAGGGAAAAATGCAACTGGGCAGCGCGCGGAACTTAAGGACGGACATAAAAACTGAGGTCACGAAATTGTTAGAGCGGCTGTACCAGCTTGTAAAAGAGGCGGAAGCAGAGGGAACAAGACAAGGGAAGGATCAAGGAGTGGGTCAGGAGGCCAGAAAGACTGTGGCAGAGCCATTGGACCTGCTGTCGTTGTCCCCGCTAGCGTCGAAGACGGATCAGGCGGTGAAGAAAGAGTTAATGGAGAAAATAGAGGAGCACATTAGACTGATAAACGACAGCAACGAGCGTATGGAAGGACTCAAGCAGGCAATGGACAAGCAGCAGAGATCCCTGGAGGGGATGACCTACGCGAGTGTAGCGAAGGCTCTGCCAAGCAGCAGACATCCAACGGGACAAGCCGCACTACACTCGGTAGTAGTGACCGCCAAAAACGAGAAAGAAACCGGGGAACAGGTCTTAAACAGAATAAGAGAAACGGTAAACGCCAGGGAAAGTGGAATAACGGTGGAAAAAATCAGGAAGGCAAAGGACAGGAAAGTGATAGTGGGATGTAGGACCGAGGTGGAAAGACAAAGGATTAAGGAAAGGCTCAAAGGAGCAGAAGACCTAAACGTCGAAGAGATCAAGAATAAGGACCCCCTTGTGATCATCAGGGACGTGTTCAAGTTCAATAGTGACACGGATGTCCTGAACGCCCTGAGGACCCAAAACAAGGGGGTCCTTACTGACGACACAAAAGATCTTAAGATGGAGGTCATCTACAAGAAGAACGCGAGGAACCCACACACGCACCACATAGTGATGAGGGTGGCCCCCAAAATCTGGCGACAAATGGTTGATGCGGAAAGCGTCCTTATTGACCTCCAGCGAGTGCAGGTGGCGGACCAATCGCCGTTGGTCCAATGCTCACTCTGCCTGGGGTATGGACACGGAAGGCGCTTCTGCAAAGAGACCGTGGAGAAGTGTTGCCACTGTGGGGGCCCCCACATGCGCTCCGAATGCGCAGACTGGCTCGCCGGTGCCACCCCATCATGCAGCAACTGCATGCATGCGAAGATGGACAGGACTGACCATAACGCCTTCAGTCAGGACTGCACCATCCGCAGAAAGTGGGAGGCACTGGCGCGAGCCACGATAGCGTATTGCTAAGGTGGTCACGGGGATCTTACCTGCACAAACCAGCGCGAAGCCATACCTAGCAGCTCAAGCAAACTTGCAAAGAAAGGAACTGGCAACACAAGAGCTTATGCTTGAAGCTAGCAAGAGAAGGATGGCTTTCGCGCTGATCCAGGAACCATACATCGGGGCCGTTGGTGAAATAAGGAACTACCAAGGAGCTAGAATCTTCCAGTGCACAAACCGCGGTGATAAAGTAGTCAAGGCTGGAGTAGTGGTCTTTGACAAGGACATCGACGTATGTCAGTGTCCAGACTTGACTACACCGAACATCGTAGTAGTCAAGATGCGCACCAGTGCCTGGGAGATAGCAGTAGTATCCTTCTACTTTGAGCCAACGGAGCCCATCCAACCGTACCTGGAACACCTAAAAAAGATAGCGCAAAAGGTGGGTGTAGGAAGGATCCTCATAGGAGGGGATGCAAATGCTAAAAGTACCTGGTGGTGTAGCAAAAAGGTTGATGACAGGGGGGAAGATATGGCTGGAACATTGGAAGAGCTAGATTTGCAGGTACTCAACGAAGGAGACACCCCAACGTTCGCCACGGTACGAGGAAACAGACCTTACACTAGTTTTGTTGACATCACGGCCTGCACAACCGACCTGCTGGGCCTAATAGAGGACTGGAGAGTTGACGAAGGCATTACGAGCTCTGACCACAACACACTGCTTTTTAAAATCAGGTTAACCAAAGCAAAAGGCACACACATCAGCAGAACCACTAGGGTTTATAATAGCAAAAAAGCTAATTGGAGCCAGTTTCATGAGAAACTGGCCCAATTGCAAATTGAAAACAGCATAGTTAGTGATAAAATAGACAAAATAGATACATAGAACTAGAAAACCAAATAAATAAATACGTAGATATCATAACAGAAGCAAGCAACAATAGTATCCCAAAAACAAAAGCAAATAGCCAAATAAACTTACCGTGGTGGTCCGAAGAGCTCGCCCTACTGAAGAAAAAGGTCGCAACCCACAAGCGAAGAGTCCGATGTGCAGCGCCAGTCCGGAGGGAGATGGTCGTCGAAGGGTACCTGCAAATAAAACAAGAATATGAGCACAAAGTAAAAAAGGCACAGATAGAAAGTTGGAAGGGTTTCTGCGAGAGGCAGGATAGGGAAGGAATGTGGGAAGGGATATATAGGGTGATAGGGAGAACAACGAAGAGGCAAGAAGACCTGCCCCTAGTTAAGGAAGGGAAGCTGCTAAGCCCAAGGAAATCCGCCGAAATGTTAGCCGAGACTTTCTACCCGGAAGACACGGAGGAAAGCGACAGTAATGAGCACCAGCAAATAAGACTTAAAGCCGACCAAGTAAATGGTTGGGAGCATGCTTCAGTCCATGACCCACCATTTACCTCTGAAGAGGTAAAAGCTGCCACTAACAGCTTTAACCCTAAAAAAGCTCCGGGTTCAGATGGTCTGACGGCAGACATTTGTAAGCACGCTATAGATCAGGATCCGGAATTGTACCTGTCACTGGCCAACAAGTGCCTAGAGCAAGGCTACTTCCCTAAGATCTGGAAAGAGGCAACCGTGATAGTACTCCGGAAACCAGGGAAGGTGAGCTACACGAAAGCCAAATCCTACAGGCCAATAGGGTTGCTGCCAGTGATGGGTAAGATTCTGGAAAAAATGATAATAAACCGCATAAAGTGGCACATCCTTCCGAAACTAAGTAACTGCCAATACGGGTTCATGCCCAGACGGAGCACAGAAGACTCCCTCTATGTCCTCATACACCATATACGCGAAAAGCTGAGACAGAAAAAACTTGTAACACTAGTATCGTTGGACATAGAGGGAGCCTTTGACAGTGCGTGGTGGCCTGTCATTAGGACTCGTCTGGCAGAGGAAAACTGTCCCATTAACCTACGTAGAGTCGTCGACAGTTACCTTAGCAACAGGCAGGTTAAGGTTAGGTACGCGGGGGAAGAGGTTAGCCGTATTACCACCAAGGGCTGCGTCCAAGGGTCCATCGGAGGTCCCATTTTTTGGAACCTGATCCTGGACCCACTACTTAAAGGACTTGGGCAGCGCGGAGACTACTGCCAGGCTTTTGCTGATGACGTCGTACTGGTGTTTGGCGGAGAAACGGCGCTGGAGGTGGAACGACAGGCGAATGACGCTCTCGCATATGTTCAGGAGTGGGGGGTTAGGAACAAACTTAAGTTTGCACCGCATAAGACCAGCGCGATGCTCATTACGAACAAACTCAAGCACGACACCCCACGCCTGAACATGGGCGGGATCGACATTGGCATGTCGGAGGAGATAAAGATTTTGGGGCTCACGATAGACAGGAAGCTCACGTTCAATAGCCATGCGGCAAATGTCTGCAAAAAGGCATTGAACGTGTACAAGAGTCTGTCGAGAGCCGCCAGAATCAGTTGGGGTCTGCATCCAGAAGTCATCAGAACCATATACACGGCAGTAGTCGAGCCGATTATCATGTATGCAGCCAGTGCCTGGGCACCGGCAGCTAGGAAATTGGGCATACAGCGACAATTAAATGCAGTCCAACGGGGCTTCGTGCAGAAAATCTGCAAGTCCTACAAAACCGTTTCCCTAAACTCGGCACTAGTGCTGGCTGGCATCCTGCCTCTCGACCTCAGGATACAGGAGGCAGCCGCCCTGTATGAGGCAAAGAGAGGAGTCCCCCAGCCGGCGCTAGGAGACAGGGAAGTGGAAAAGATGGCTGCATTTAACGAATCCCCTCACCCGGCGGAACATATGAGCCTGAAATTCGTATGCCTGGAAGACCAACAACAGGTGGACACTCACAGCGATTACGCAGTCCGAGTGTTCACGGACGGCAGCAAGATCGAGGGCAAGGTCGGAGCGGCATTATCCGTATGGAATATGTCCGCCGAGACCAACACCCGTAAATTGAAGCTGTCGTCCTACTGCACCGTCTACCAGGCAGAATTACTGGCCATATTGGAAGCCACGAGGGTGATTCTGGAGAGCTCCCAGAGTAGCTTCGGCGTATACAGCGACTCGAGGTCCTCATTGGAGGCAATCACTAACTATGCCTCAACACACCCTCTCGCTGGAAATATCCGAAAGAACCTAAAGATAGCAAAGGACCAAAACAAAACTGTTGCTTTGTTCTGGGTCAGGGCTCATGCAGGTCTCGAGGGTAACGAGAGGGTTGACACCCTTGCAAAGGACGCGGCCCTTCGTAAAAAGACCAAACCCGACTATGACTTCTGCCCAGCTTCGCACATAAAAAGGCAGATAAGGATGGGGACGCTTGAGGAGTGGGGAAATAGATATAAGGCTAGCGAAACAGGCTCAACAACTAAATTGTTTTTCCCCGATGCCATAGCAGCGTTCAAAACAATTAAACACGTAAAGCCAGCCGGAGTACTAACGCAAGTAATGACAGGGCACGGTGGGTTCTCCGAATACTTGGCTCGTTTCAAGTGCAAGGATAACCCATCGTGCTCCTGTGAGCCCGGCAAGCCGGAGAGCATCCCGCACATCCTTTTTGAATGTCCCATATTCGGCAAAGAAAGATACGAGCTGGAGCAGAAAATAAATGTCACCTTGGCACCAGACAGTGTTTATGAGTGCATAAGTAATAAAAACATAAGAGAACAATTTTTAGACTATTGTGTAACTGTAGCAAATAAGATAATAGATAAAAATAAGGATAGATAAGTTTGTATGAACATACATATTTTAAATAATATGTATAAGATCATCATTAATTATTACTGTAAAAACTGTTAGCATAAAATAGGTTTAAAAATTAATGTAATAAAAACTGTAGAAATTAGGATTTTGGCGCACTAAACCATAATTGTTAGAAATAAGATAGCACATAGAAACCGTAAATTAGACTAAGCCCTTCCCTGTTGTTTGTATAAGTAGAAATTAAGAACATGTAATAAGATTTAAGACCACCCCTAGACCCCAAGAGGGTACGCTAAAACCGTAGTCCATTACCTGAAAATAGAATTAAACGAGAAAAAGTCTTTGATTTCGTCAGAGGAACGAGTTATAAAAAAAAAAAAAAAAAAAAAAAAAAAAAAAAAAAAAAAAAAAACCTAACCTAACCTAACCTAACCTAACCTAACCTAACCTAACCTAAACCTAACCTAACCTAACCTAACCTAACCTAACCTAACCTAACCTAACCTAACCTAACCTAACCTAACCTAACCTAACCTAACCTAGCAAGACTGTGTAAAATAGATTTAAATAAAAAGTGTAATTAGATTTAAGACTCCCCTAGACCCCAAGAGGGTACGATAAGCCTGTAGCCCTGTAAACCTGTAGATAGAATTAAACGATAAAAACATCTTTGATTTCGTCAAAGGAACGAGAAAAAAAAAAAAAAAAAAAAAAAAAAAAAAAAAACCTAACCTAACCTATTAATGTGGTGAGGGGCGGGTGTAGTACATAGTGCCCGCCCCCCACTTACACAAATATCTCCATTTTATTAAAAAAAAAAAAAAAAAAAAAAAAAAAAAAAAAACCTAACCTAACCTAACCTAACCTTTTTTTTTTTTTTTGTGTCGGGGGGAAATCTGCACACAGACACCTTAACGCACCGAGGGATGCGCTAAGGTAGTGTGAGGTTGACGACCTCGCTTCGTCGACTCACTAAAACCACCCCGTGGCCGACCTCGATGCATATCAAGGGGTTCCGGGATCTCCAACGGAACGCACCGGTACCCCTCTCGCATTTTGCCAAGAGCACATCCCGGGAATGACACCCATAGCCACCCCCGAAGCTCACGGTGACACTTGCCAAGAGTGTCGCCACTTTCCCAGGACCGCATGACCGCCAGCCAGGGCCCTCGCCCCGACCAGCTGCTGATCCCAAAAAGGCCCCTGTTTGGCAGGGGCTACCACTCGCCCCCTCTTGGGGCAGGCGGCGCAAAGCTACAGGAAATCCCGAAACCTCTTGCCGCCCCCATCCCTAGCGACCAGTCCCACTGGTATCGCTCAGTGGCCTCCAAACACCTAAGTGGCAAAGCTAGTCAATCACCTCGGTTGTTACGATGATTGGCTAACCAAGCCACCCAGCCCTTGATGGATGGATGGAGAGTTGGATGCTCTCCATCAGACCACTCGCCCCCGTCTGGGGCCGGTGGCTCCAGATTACAGGTAAACCCGCAACCTTTTACCACCTCCTTCCCGAGCGACCAGTCCCACTGGTCTCGCTCAGTGGCCTCCAAACACGTAAGTGGCCGAGCTTGTCAATCATGTACGGGGAGTTACTATGATTGGCCAACCCGGCCACCCAGCCCTTGATGGATGGATGGAGAGTTTCGGGAGCGGGACGAACCAACCCTTCGCTCTCCATCAGACCACTCGCCCCCCACTGCGCCCTTTGCTAATCAAAGGGACGCGCGGGGAAGCCGCCCCGTGTCGGGTTATTAGCCACCATGAAACACTACCCCAGTACTCTGCGGCAGTGTTTCATGGTGTTACCAGGGTGCACCACGTGGAGGTTACCCGACCTCGCACCCCAACCTAACCTAACCTAACCTAACCTAATAAAAAAAAAAGTCTAGCCTAACCATGTAACTTTGTACGTGTTCAAAGGTTCGCGCCAATTTATTTAAAGTTTCCTTTCATCGAGATATAAAAAAAAAAAAAAAAAAATTTTTTGTAACATCGCACCCTGAAAATTGCCCTCCTAACAATTACTAAAGCACGCCGCTAGCGTTAAATATTGCGTTCCCGTGTTCGTGGAAACTTAAGGACGGTAGCTGGCAACAATCTGGGTCCGGTTAATGTACGTCCAATTAGAGCGAGTCCAACTTTTTTTTCACTCACTGCGAAATTGTTAAGGCCCATGCATGCTAAAGCAGATACTAAATATCTATTTCGACAACTACTTTTTTTATCTAGCAATAAATTATTGTCATAAAGATCCGCTCTTTAATGTGTCAAGAATAAGTATTAAATAAGTATATTATGTATATGTGCCAGAACTAAAAAGCAAAAATAAATGTTTGAATTTGTTCTATACCCTGATTTAGAATCTTAGGCCCGTATTCCGAAACACCGCTTGAGTCTGAGTCGAGCCTCAAGCATAGATTTTATGACAGTTCTCCATTGAAAAGTGTCAAAAATCTGTGCTTGAGGCTCGACTCAGACCTAAGCACTGTTTCAGAATACGGGCCTAAGTCTTTTTTAGTAAACAAAGGTAAGGCCATATCAAAAAAACGATGTTGAACTGGTAGGTACTTTTTTATATTTTTTTAAATTTTGAAAAGTAACTGCGGTAGGATTTATTTTCTAATCAATATCCATAGAATGAGAAAAAGTAATGGTTTCTTGCTATGTCATATATATTAATTTATTGTTATAACAAAGTAATTAAATGATGCTCAACCCGCGCCGGCGGGTAAAAATATGATGTATAAAAATATGAAATTATAGTATCATTGTTTTATTTGTACTTCCTTATGACCAGGCACAGGAAAATGAGGTTCTACTTTCCAGTGTTCTCTAGTAGGTAAGTAGTTGTAGTAATATTCAGGTAGGTCTATTGGACGAGTAAAACCGCGCGCCGGTCCTCCTAAAGTGATCCATGGATAACATGTTTTTCCCCCCTGAGTTGTCACTATGACAGTGACTTAACATGACATTTGTTTGTTTACAAAAATAGACTGAGTTTCTGAATCAGGGTATAGTGTCCATGTGGTTTAACTAGAATCATAATAACGTGGCTTACAATAACGTGATGTACATTATACCTACATTATATACCGCCGCCTCCCAACAATCCCACCACAGATTGTATATCCACTGTTTGATTGCAGGGCGATAATTATCAATTTTGTATGGTTTGATTGTTTTCGAAGTTTGTTGCTCTTTGGTTTGCTCTTCGCTAGTCGCTAGTTGTTTTGTCCCAGAAGTTCTAATTGATTAGGTGTCGTAGGTTTGAAGCTTCTGGGTTTGGAAAATATTGAAAACGCAGCCTTTGTATGAACGTCTTATAATTGTGTATAAAAAAGTAGTTAAGTAAGTATCTATAGTAAGTAATATTATGTTGCCGGTAAACTCGTCTGCGTCTGTAGCATCTGTAGCATGCAAGGTAGCGGGAACATGCTCCCCGCCTTGAAGTGATGCCATGCAACTTCAATGTGGTAATGGACAGAGCCGGTTGAAACTTCTTCGGATGGTCCCCTTCCTGGTAAGCACGTCCGCTACTCTCCCGACGCCGTCGCCACCAGGAATGATTTTTGTGACACGGCCTATCATCCAAAGGAGCGGAGACAGGTTAGCCTCCCTGACCAGCACCATATTGCCGAGGGCCAAGGTTCCTTTTGAGGCACGCCATTTATGTTTTTCCTGCAGAGTACAGACATATTCATGTGAAAAACGGCTCCAGAAGTGTTGTTTCAGTTTCTCCACACGTTGCCATCTCTGAAGGCGATTTATATCCGTCGTTTCAGCTATATGCGGGTGAGGAACTGAAGTGAGTACACGTCCAATAAGGAAATGAGCGGGAGAAAGATAAGAAAGATCGGAAGGGTCTGATGATAGTGGCGTAATAGGTCGGGAGTTTAATACTGCCTCTATTTGTACCAGGCAAGTAGAGAGCTCCTCGTACGTGAGATGGGCAAGGCCAAGGATACGCCTCAGGTGGTGTTTGGTGGACTTGACGGAGGCCTCCCAAAGCCCGCCGAAGTTTGGGGCTGATACTGGGATATATTTGAACTCAATACCTTGTTCAGCGATGTCAGTGGCAATATCGGGTGAAGCGTCTCTAAGAAAAGAAGAAAGAAGGTTGCAAGTTCCGACAAAGTTAGTGCCATTATCTGAATGGATGGTTTGTGGTTTACCGCGCCGAGCTATAAAACGGTTGAGTGCAGCGAGATAAGCTTCCTTCGTAAGATCCGTGACCAGCTCGAGATGTACTGCCTTTACTGCTAAACAGACAAAAATGCAGATGTACGATTTAACTAGCGTAGCTCCTCTACCCTTACGATTAAGCATCAGCACTGGCCCGCAGTAGTCAACACCTGTCTTCAGAAATGGATATTCTAGGTTAGTTCTATCAAGAGGTAAGTCACCCATTATGGGCTGAACGGGCTTGGCTCTAAAACGGGCACAACGCGCACAGCCGTGGACAGTGGCCCTGGCCAAACTTCTACCACCGAGAGGCCAGTAGGTGTGCCTAATATTCGCTAGCAGTAGTTGGGGACCCGCGTGTAATAACAATTTGTGCTCTGATTCAAACATGATTTTTGTTAAATGATGTTTACTGCAAAGAAGGATCGGATGTTTGACATCGTAGCTGTAATTTGAATTGTTAAGACGCCCTCCAACACGTATTACTTGATTGCAATCTATGAAGGGCGTGAGGGAAATAAGCCTGTTTTTTATGTGCAAGGGTTTAGCTGACTGAATATGTTTGTAATCGTCAGGGAACATTTCCATCTGAGCAATGTGTATGATCTTGAGCCTAGATATGTATAGTTCAGAACAAGATAAATAATTGGCACGACTTTTGATCTTGTTCCTGGAGTTATTTATAAATCTTTGTACATAACAAAATATTCTAATAAGTCTTCCAAAATTCGACGTTTTATGTATTAGTTGAATGATTGTGTTATGCGAGTATGTACTAACGGTGTCATTATTCGTGTTTGTTAATAGACAAGTTTCTGGAAGCTCATTTGCAGATATGTTCGGATTGTTTGGAAACTCTATTTGATTAGACTGAAGGAAGCCAGGACCCGACCACCACAAGGTGGAAGTCTTGATGTGGTCGGCCCTCGCCCCCCGAGAAACCAGATCTGCTGGATTATCTTTAGACGGCACGTAGCTCCACGTCTGGCCAGTTGTACTATCTTGAATTTCCCCTACTCTGTTACGCACAAAACTATTTAAACGACTCGGGGAGGTAGACAACCACCCCAATACTATCATGGAGTCGGACCAAAAAAAACAGCGATTAACAGAGACAGTGAGTGATTCGACTACCTTTCCACAGAGTCTTGTGCCTAATAAGGCCCCGCATAGTTCCAGCCTCGGCATCGTTACCGGCTTTAAAGGCGCTACTTTGTTTTTGGAGGCCAGTAAGCGAACGCAAACTGTCCCATCCCTACTGACGGTTCTGACGTAGGTGCACGCTCCATAAGCGCGTTCTGATGCGTCTGTAAATGTGTGCAGCTCTATAAGTACCGGGTCACTCATATTAGATATCCAACGTGGTATTTTTAAGTTATTTAAGCATTGGAGCGATTCCATGCAGTTGATGAAGTCCCTTTTAACGTCACAGGGCACCTGATCGTCCCAACTACATTGCACGGTCCATAGTTTTTGAAATATTATTTTCGCTACAACAATGCACGGGCCAACTAAACCCAACGGGTCAAATACCTGACTGATAAGTGATAAAATGTTGCGTTTTGTTATTTTTATGTTCAAGTCCGTTTTTATAGAATAAAATAGATGATCCGACTTTATGAGCCAAAAGAGACCTAGAGTTTTACTCATTGAATGATCAAGATTGAGAGCTCTTTCTGTGTCACCCCGGATTTCAGAGATGGATTCAAGGATATCTGTGGAATTTGATTGCCACTTACGAAGATTGAACTTGGCTGACTCCAGGGCAGCTATAACGCCCTTGCTTGTTTTTATAACGTTATCTACAGATGAGCCACTGAGCAAGTAGTCATCGCAATAAAAATTATGGCGGATAGCATCTTTAACATCATCATCAGCAGCATGATCAGCGAGTGTGACTAAACATTTAGTTGCCAAGTAACCAGCTGATGCGGTTCCGTAATTCACAGTGTCAAGAGTATATGTTTTTAAGGGCTCGGTTGAATCGAACCTAAAAATTATTTGCTGAAGTGGACGCTGATAGGGCTCCACCAAAACTGCTCGAAACATTTTCTCCACATCAGCCGTGACGACGTATTTATGTTGCCTGAAACGCAACAATATGGAAAATACATCGTCTTGAACTGTTGGGCCGACCATTTGGATGTCGTTAAAAGATTTGCCCGAAGTGCTTTTCGCCGAAGCATCGAAAACTACTCTCAATTTGGTAGTTGCGCTCGACTCGCGCAAAACACAATGATGAGGTAAGAAATATGATCAAGGTTATGAGGTAACCTTTCCTTATTTTCTGTCATATGACCAAGTTCAATATATTCTCTTATGAATTCATTGTATCTTTGTTTCAGACCAGCGTCTCGCTCGAGCCTGCGTTCCAATGAAAGAAAACGGTGCTTAGCCATAATGTAAGAATCGCCGAGAGCCTTGGAAGTTTCTTTCAGTGGAATGGTGACAACAAACTGACCGTTGTCACATCGTCTCGTTGTTTCCTTGAAAATGTTCTCACAGGCGCGTTCCTCTTGTGACATGCATTTTTTTGATGAAACTGAATCAAGCTCCCAAAAACGAGTTACAAATGATTCCTCATTTTGAGAATGAATGAAATGGCACATGGTTGATTGAGATTGGTTGTTGGGTTGATAAACGCATCCTGATATTAGCCAACCCAATCTTGACTCATGTAACTTAGGAAGGTTTTTTCCTAAGTCTATGTGGTTGGATCCTAAGACATGCCAAAATACCTCCGCCCCAACTAAGATTTGAATGGTTGATGGGACGTTGAACGACGGATCGGCAAGATGAATTCCTGATGGTATTTGAATGTTGGATGTGTGTATGTAAGAAGACGGTAAAGCTTTCGAAATCTCTGGTATTACGAAACAGTTCACGCTCGCCCTATAACTTCCAAAACAAGACTCGATGTCTAGTTCACAAGACTCTGTGGTTAGAGAACATTGATTGTTAATACCTGAGATCGTGGAGCTCGCGACACGCCTTACCAGACCCAGCTTGTCGCAGAAGCTTTGCGTGACGAAGTTCGAGGTGCTCCCGTTGTCGAGCAAAAGTCGCGCCGCGTGTAGCGTGCCTAGCGCGTCTCGCACCTTCACCAACGCTGTGGATAGCAGTACATGGCAGCGATTAGGTACGATAGTAGCTGAAGTATTAGTGGAAAAAACGACGTTATTTTCTATTATGGGTGGAGTTGGCTCGACGTAAGTATCTTTGTGTAATAAGGTATTGTGTTTAATTTCGCAATATTTGCAGTGAGAAAGAGCACAATTTTCTTCTAAGTGGCCCGGTCGCAAGCAATTTTTACATACTCGAGCCTCTGCTACTTTCTTGATACGTGCATCAACATCTAGATTTCTAAAAGTGCGACATGTATACATCGGATGTTTACCAGAACAAACGGGGCACGGAACCCTAAAATATGAGTTGTTGTTGGATCTGCCGGGGTTGTCTGATGTTACTAAAAAACTTTTTGAGCTTTGTGTAGGTATTTGTGTGTTTCGATTATCTATTGTTTCGAGCAAGTCTGCCCTATTATTTAGAAACTTCAGAAATTGCTGCAATGTTGGTGAGCATTTACCTACTAAGTTATTTCGGTATTCCTCCCACTCGCGTGCTGAGATGGGATCTAATTTTTTAGACATAAGAAAAATTACTATTGTATCCCAGTGATCAGTAGGTTCACTGAGTATAGCTAGGGCTCTCAAATTCTTGTTTATAACATCGACCATGTTGCGCAGTAAAGAGCCTGATTCTTTTGTCATCAGATCAAGATCGAATAAGGCCTGTAAGTGATTGTTTACAAGGAGCTTTTGGTTATCGTATCTCTCAGAAAGGAGCTGCCATGCAATATTATAGTTTTCAGACCTTAGTTCCAAATTATTTATTAAAAGGGCAGCACGATCTTTCAAAGCTGCGCGTAGGTAATAATACTTTTGTATGTCTGTGATTGTTTTGTTGTTGTGAATTAGGGAAATATACATATCTCTAAAGCCGAGCCAGTGCTGATAGTCTCCGTCGAAAGCAGGCAGCTCAATTTTTGGTAGCCGTACAAAGTCACGCTTGGTGTCACACGAGCCATCCTCGAGGCTGGTCACGGATCCGGTGCGTTCCGGCGGCAGCGCCGGCCCCAGCATAGTGCGGGCGAGGGCTACAGCGCCAAAAAACTGTGTCTCAAATTGATCTCGCTCCGAAAGCTGATCCTCAGGCTCCGAAAGCAGCTCGATCTCACTCTGTAACGCGTCGTAAGCGGTATCAATACTTTCAATTCTATTCAAACGAAACTCCAATTCAGCCACTTGCAACTCATTTAAAATTTTAAATTTTTTTTGTATGTTTAAAAAGTTGACAAATAATGTTAACTTGCCTTTTAAACTTGCACGCTTCTTCGTTAGATCTTTCAACTTTGCATCTGCCATTTTACGCTAAACAATATTGATTGATTACAAAATAATTGGGAAATAACCTTTATAATAAGTAACTCAATAACAAACAACACAACACTGAGAACAGCTTGGAGGTTATGTTGATGCACTGCGCTAAACTATAAGTCAAGCGCGCGCCGACTGAACAGAAGAAAGTTAGGATTTAGTGCTAATGATAAGCGATGCACTTGATGCGGTTACATAAATAGCAGGCTAGGTATGTTTATCTTGTGAACAACTGCGAGAACTTCAGTTGATAATAAAATGGATGAATGAATCAATAGATGAGATGGCACATTAATATTGAGTTGTACCTACGTACGAGGACTATACTGAATAATTGCACGGTACATAGAAACAGGAGTATGCGGGAATTTTAGAGAGGATTCGTATAGGAATTTGGAACGGACTCACTCAGTTGTTCGTTTTGCCACACATTGCACCGCTAAGTCGCACTGACAATCTTGAAGACTTGATAAAATATCGGCAGGTATTTTCTTCTTGCTAGTTCTTTCTTGCAAGTACTCGTAAGCTCGAAGGACCAATGTTTTGTCCCAGAAGTTCTAATTGATTAGGTGTCGTAGGTTTGAAGCTTCTGGGTTTGGAAAATATTGAAAACGCAGCCTTTGTATGAACGTCTTATAATTGTGTATAAAAAAGTAGTTAAGTAAGTATCTATAGTAAGTAATATTATGTTGCCGGTAAACTCGTCTGCGTCTGTAGCATCTGTAGCATGCAAGGTAGCGGGAACACTAGTACATAGTACAACATTGATTTTAATGGTCCATGCTAGGACAATTAATGCGCTTGTAAACGTGAAGAGTATATTATGCCAAATTTACAAGGCTCAAGTAAGTCTGATAACCAGTTTTGGTGGACAGGACTCGTTAGTCGGTAGCTACCGGCGCGTACTAATCTATTAGGTACTTTGTTTTTGTTTATCAAGAGAGGCTGTTCTGAACCCCCCGGGGAGGCATCCTTCCGGTAGGTACGGGTCCCCAGACCTCCTGGGTTCCCCTCCCCCCCGTTCATTGAGGATCTCTACCGCTAGGAGGCCGCGCGCGCCGGCACCGCCGCGAGGCCGGGCTAGTGCTCGTGGTTGTGGTTAGGTTCCATCCTCGAGGGTTGTTAGTGCGGGGCTGGGGGTGCACGACCCTCACTGCTCGGGGGATCGACAGCGTCACGCTCATCGCTCTGCAGGGGATCACTCACATAGTTGTCCAAAAATTAACTCGTCTATAGGTTCTTTAAAATCATCTAGCTATTAGTTGTTTTGTTTGTAGTTTGTGTACACTTTGGAAATATGGAATTGTTTAAAAAAAACCACTAACCTAGCTGTAATATTGTTATGTATATCATAATTATAACATACAGCCTGTTATACTAACGAGAGCATGTCTCATGTTTATTGTATTTATTTTTTTGTAAGTAGGACCTAACATTATAACTTGTACCATGTAAAATAAGAGTAAGTAATGAAAGTATTGTCATTTTTAAACTTTTTATTAAACAATTTACATCTTTAATCAGTACTTTCTTAATACTAAGCAGGTTCATTTATGTAACGCCTGTCACCTTGATCTGTAGCTACGAGTATACAATCGCTATGTAAATGCTAGTACACAGTCATTGTCTGGGCACAGTGTCATTAATATTGTTCTAGTGATGCACGTCACTCAGTCACACAGTGCACGTTAGTACTGTAGGATATCACAATAATGCGGGATCACTTGTTGACATGGAACAGCACTTGCAGCTTGGTAGCAGCCACCAGCACCTGCAACCAACAGCCAACACATCACTAACATTAACATTAATACACATCTATATATATACGGGAATACATCATAGGTGATAGATCCTAGGAGTACCATTTGATTCTACAATATTCATTGATGCTTATATTTTTGTGTGGGGATATTTCAAGTGAGGTGTGTGTGTGTTCCTTGAGTTGTTCGGTGGTGTGCGTGCGCTGCCCGGGGGGCGCGCTCGCCAGCGCGGCCAGCATGGCGCCCCACTCCCCCGCGCCCCCACCCCCCTCCCCTGCGCCCCCACCCCCGCACCCCCCTCCCCCTCCCCCGCGCCCCCGCCCCCCTCCTGCCGCGCCTGCAGCCACGCCGCCAGCTGCAGCGCCAGGTACTGCCACGCGGGGGGAAGCCACCGCCAGCGCCGCGCAACGCCAGCCGGCGACGCCGAGGATCTCCTCCGAGCTCTACACCTGCACGTCCTCCGAAGCGGCCGCCTCCAACACCATTTCAGAAATGCTCGCTGAGATCTGAATGAAATGTATAAACATTCATCTCTAAATTAGACGTTCTGATCATAGTAACTTTATTGCGAATATGCAATAACTTAAACATAGATAACGAATTAAAAAGTCCATAGTTTACAGATTACTATTTAATATAATGAAGTATAAGTACCTGGTGCATGAGGGGGGGCGGCATGGATCCGGCGTCGCATGCCGCCAGCAGCGCGCCCCCCCCGCCCCCGCCGTGCCGCAGCAGCGCGCGCAGCAGGGGCGCGGGGGAGGGGGCGGGGGCTAGGGGGGCGCCACGTGCAGCGTGCATCGCGGCGCGTGCGCTGCCGCCTCGCCCTCCGACCCGCTCGAGTCCGAGTGCAGCATCACGCCCTGCATGCAACACGCACGCACCCCGCGCTACAGTACAGCACATGCCACATCATGTAGCTGGAGAGTAGGGAGTAGGGAGGGGGGGGTACCTGCGGCTCGGGCGCGTGCTCCTCGCGCAGGCGCCGCAGCGCGCGCCGCGCTCGCAGGCCGCCTCGCGCGCGCGCTGCGTCGACAACTCCCCCGCACTCGGCATCATGTACTAGAGAGTAGGGAGGGGGGGGTACCTGCGGCTCGGGCGCGCGCTCGCAGGCCGCCTCGCGCGCGCGCTGCGTCGACAACTCCCCCGCACTCGGCATCATGTACTAGAGAGTAGGGAGGGGGGAGGGGGGGTACCTGCGGCTCGGGCGCGCGCTCGCAGGCCGCCTCGCGCGCGCGCTGCGTCGACAACTCCCCCGCACTCGGCATCATGTACTAGAGAGTAGGGAGGGGGGAGGGGGGGTACCTGCGGCTCGGGCGCGTGCTCCTCGCGCGCGCGCTGCGTCGACAACTCCCCCGCACTCGGCATCATGTACTAGAGAGTAGGGAGGGGGGAGGGGGGGTACCTGCGGCTCGGGCGCGCGCTCGCAGGCCGCCTCGCGCGCGCGCTGCGTCGACAACTCCCCCGCACTCGGCATCATGTACTAGAGAGTAGGGAGGGGGGAGGGGGGGTACCTGCGGCTCGGGCGCGTGCTCCTCGCGCGCGCGCTGCGTCGACAACTCCCCCGCACTCGGCATCATGTACTAGAGAGTAGGGAGGGGGGAGGGGGGGTACCTGCGGCTCGGGCGCGCGCTCGCAGGCCGCCTCGCGCGCGCGCTGCGTCGACAACTCCCCCGCACTCGGCATCATGTACTAGAGAGTAGGGAGGGGGGAGGGGGGGTACCTGCGGCTCGGGCGCGTGCTCCTCGCGTGTCCTCCGGTGTAAATCGACCTTTAAGGTCGATTTACATCAAACGAGCGAATGCTCATTCTATCCCCACTACAGCTAATTCTTCTAGTGTAAACAGGCGTAGAGCATTCCTTCGTTGTTCTTAGTGCGTTCGCAAAGATTCTAGGAATATTCTAAGAATGCTCGCTCGCTTGATGTAAACGGCGCAAGAGCGCGCGAACAGTTGCATAAAGCGTTCTAGCGTGTTCGGACGTGCTCGCGCCCCTGAGCGGTCTCTTCAAAGCGTTCTTATGTTCTTGCTCTAGTTCTAGCTCTAGCTCTTTGTTCGTTTGATGTAAACGCTGAATACAAGTTTTCGTTTACACTAAAAGAGCACGAAGGAATGCTCTTGTTCTAGCTCTAGCTCTATGTTCGTTTGATGTAAATCGACCTTTAAACAAAGCCGCTGGCAGCGGCGAAATGTAGCGCGCATCAACATTAAATCAATCAACAAAAACAAAATTAGCAATCAACAAAACAAACAAACGAACAAAATGTAAACAAACCATGGTCTTTGTCTTTCGGCCAAGTCATCAATCTAATACCTATGTTATCTTAAACCTAAACGACGAGGTTGGTTTAGGGGAAGGTCGTGGGTTCAAATCCCGCTCGGTTCTTAACTTTTGGGACATTTTTAAAATCTTTGTGAATTCTAAAATGTTGTTAACAATTTGTCAAAATGTTCTAGAAAATAGTGCTCCTAAACGTTATAGAATGTTCTTTCATCATCATGATCAATTGATATCAGTCCACTGCTGGACGTAGGTTCACCTTCAGTAACATTAACACAGGCTATATTTATGTGTTTAAAAAATAAATGTCCACCCGTGCGAAGCCGGGACAGGCAGCTAGTCATGCTGTATAATAACTGGACGTAACTATTAACGAAAATATTGGAAGAACTTGATGTTATCGTTTGACAAATCAGGAAACAGGGTGTGATATTCGATTCGCCATGTTCCGATCTCTTCTTGAATAATGTCGTGTATCCAGATACTATGTTTCCTTTTTACTTTTTTTTCCAATTCTTCCTCTTCTGCTAGCAAACAAGCTACAACGACAATTTGTTCTTCATCGCTTTCCTCCATCCTCACAGAGTCCGCACTTTTAAGAAAATCCGAATGAACTGGCACACAGAACACATATACTCAAGAGAACTGGCATCGTCAATCCGTATTCTGGTACATACTCACCGGTAATCCGTACGCTGCCGATACAGTGGACCAGTGTTGCCAGGGCCCTGTTTAATAAAGCTGACAATTCGACGAGTCCGACATATGTCAAAAAGTGACAATTCGACAATTATTCTGTTTAATAAAACCGACAGGCGACAAAATTTTGATGGTAGTAAATTTACAAATATGTCACATTGTCACGACAATTCGGCCTTTTTCTGTATAATATTTTTTTTGAAACGACAAGTGACAGGTGACAATTTGTCGTTGAAAACTTGTCAAATCTTCTTTATAAAACATAAAATTGTCACGAAATATTGACATATTTGTAGAATTGTCTGACGATTCTGACAGGAGCTTTACCCTCAAAGTCAAAGTCAAAGTCAAAGTGTCTTTATTTGCCCAATCACATGTACAAGGGTTGTTAGAGAAATTTTACATCCATTGTGATTCCGCCCTTTGAGGGCATGCAAAATTCGGATTCACAAATTAAAATATCAACAATTATTAAATACTAAAACAGAAAGAAACACACACAGTTAAAATATATAACAAATCAATGATAATAATATTAATAAATTGATTAAGTAATAAATGAAAAGTCTGTCAGTAAGTCGTCCGTCATAAATTCATTTATTGTGTAGTAACATTTGTCAGCCAACATTGCTCTCAGCTTCCTCTGAAACGAACAAGTCGGAAGTTCTCTTAGAGCTATCGGTAATTTGTTAAAGACGGATGAAGCCATGCAAAAGATGCTCTTGCGCATTAACGTAGTTTTAGCGTTACGGACGCAGACTTTATTTTGGTCTCGTCTGTTACGAGGAACGACATCAGACAGCCGACAAAATAGGTCCGGATTGTTCCTGACAAACATGGCCGTTTCAAAAATATAAAGCGAAGGTATAGTTAGGATCTTGTACTTATTAAAGTAAGGTTTGCAAGAGTCTGTAACTTTAAGGCGAAACATCGTTCTAATACACCTTTTTTGATGTTTGAAGACTATTCCAACGTCCGTAGAGTTGCCCCAGAAAATTACACCATAACGAATATTAACCTCTGTCGCGTAATCGTATTTTGAAGGTGTTTGTTTAGCTCCGTAAAACAAAATTATGTCAGAAGTCGACAAAATTGTCGCGACAACCCGACAAATGTCAGAAATGATTTGACTGTAGTTTCATGACATAATTGTCGAGTTTTGACAAATATGTCGTAATACCACCTGTTTGTAACATATTTGTCACTTTTATAAAACAGCATAAGCACGACAATTCCACAATTTTGTCGCTTTTTGACTTAAATGTCGAATTGTCAGTTTTATTAAACAGGGCCCAGATGTTTTTGACGGGCGATCGTACGCTGGTTTGGAAAAAATCGTATTTCTTAGGGAGAGGAGAATAAAAGGATCGTAATCACATAAATAATGTGATAATAATCGAATGTCACATAAATAATGTGATATTCTGATTTGATCAAAAATGTTTCAGATGGATTTGGAAGAAATGGCCATCTTTCTTCCAAAAAAAATAGAGTAGGGCCGACTCGACTTTGACTGACTCGATAGGACGGAAAAGTAGTGTATGACACTGTACATAACTTGGTATTTTATCACTCGTGTGATACTATAAAAAAACTCGCTTACTCGTGTTATAAGAACCCTTATTATGCAACAGTATCATAAACTACTATTATCTATGTAATTTATTATGATTCTCAATAAACTACTCGACACTGGCAAAATTAATCCGAAAAGGACAGATGCCATTCATTAAGAAGAAGAAGAAAAGAAGACATTGTACAAATAAAATAATAAATATGAAATAAATTGATAGAAACAAAGCAAGCAGTTTATAAGCTTAATATCGTGTTGTGTTGTGTTCGTACAACATAATACGATCGCCATCAGTGATCATCAACACTTGCCGACAGAGTGACGACAAATCCTCTGTGAAATTAAGTTTATTCCACTCGATCTACTGTTACTGTAAACCTTTGTGTTGTTAGATGTTATAGTGACAAAGTGAAACATGGGAATTTTTGGGAATTCTTCACCGTTTGATCAAGATGTCGGTAAGTAGTACCTATCTAGTAGTTTATCATGCAAATATAAATTGTGTGAAGTAAAGCAGCTTCCAAGTAGGTGTGCATCACGTTAGGCTCTGCATGAGTATGATGCGAGGCACCAGGCACCAGGCAGCAGGCAGCAGGCAGCAGGCATGCATGCTAGCCGGCAGCTGGCAGCTGGCAGCACGGCTCTCATTACATCCTGAGGACACGGATGAACCGTGGAGTTCTAGCATCAGTGTTTGGGTTCAGGCCCAAACATTCATGCTAGTAAAATAAGCTGGGGTTACACTGATAAGGGTTGCTAGCTAAACTTGACAAAACTAGGGCAATGCAAGCTAAGCTAAGCACAGTTGGTGTATGTTGTGTTAGCGCGTACAATAGGGCGGAACGATTTTTTTTTTTTTCGATTTTGTTTTTGGAATAGTTGAATTATGTTGCCTATTGCTATCAATAACCTACCTAAAAAATATAAAAATTATTAGACAACTGTAAGAGCCCCCGCCAAGACATCGAAAATTTACTAGAACTACAATTTAGGTGCTATTTGCGCGGGCTACAAAATAGTACGGAATTCATTCAAATAGGTTTATTTCATTCAAAAACATATTCAAATACAGTAAACTAGCTGTTGCAATCAAAAATTTCATTATTTTAATATATTTTGGCGCTATTACAGAGGAGCAAGGTGGCATTTGTTTACGTATTTGGATGGCCCTACTGCAGGACCTAAATCATTTGCAGGTCAAATTATTAAAGCATTAGAGACTTGCGATACGCTGCCTTTGGCCCAATTTGCGAAGATAGAAGGTGAACTACCTCCACAAACATCAACAGATCTCAGTTCAGACCAGAAATATTTACAAGAAATTACTACTGCTGTCATCAATGGATCCTGCTCTCCTGATTTATTACACACTAGCAGCCCGTCCCGGCTTCGCACGGGGTAGACAATATTGTTGTACATTATTTTGTTCTATCGCTAATAGTTTCAGGAGCGCATTCGACGAAAGACATTTTAAGACTCATTTTTCTACACCTTCGGTTACATTGTTCAAATTTTACCAAGGATAACTAATTTTTTTCAGAATGAAATGTAGCCTATGTCAAATTGGAAGAATGTAGCATTCTATTGGTGAAATAATGTTTTAAATCGGCCCAGTACTTTTTGAGCCTATTCATTACAAACATACAAAAATAGGTACAAACCTTTCCTCTTCATAATATTAGTATAGAAGAAGCCCTGGTAAGCTATCCCATGCCCGCTGGTTGACAAGAGCTAATCGCATACTGCGTTTATATATTTCTACGGAAAATCCACTACAAAACCTAGTGACGTTAGCAACGTTTATAGTAAAATCATACGCCCCTGCCTGGTTTGCCATCAAAACACATTCATCCTGCAAAGATGGTTCAAAACATTTATGTAAGCTCATTAACTCCACTAGATATTTATCCAACGAATTGTTAGCGATAGTGGACCCTGTTTTGATTCGAAACAGTTATTTTGCACAGCCAGAAAACTTGTTGTTGAGTATGATAACCCATTCACAAAAGCACATTAGAGAACTCGCTGCAAGACGCATTTTAAAAGCTCGTCAAGTGAAGAATAATTCTGTTTTGCGCATGTTTGAGGTGCTAAAAGTTAATTTAAATGCATGTTCTTATATAGACTTGATTGATTGGCAACAAAATATATACGAACCCCCAATACTGATGAATAGGTCCGATGAGCAATCACAAGAACTAATTGAAAATGGAGGAGATGCAGTTTTGGAATTTATACGATTGCTTTGCCACACCCAGGCTGTGGAGAGATCAGTAAAAGTTGTAACAGAAGCATCTCAAAGTGTATGCGACAAGACAAAAAGAGAGGGATTCATAAAGTCTAAATTAGAATCTCGAAAGCTCATGCCAAAGTTTGAGACGAAAAAGGACTTTTGCCATAAAAAATGACGTTTTTCATACCAATGTAACTTTCTGAACGTGTGTTTTCTTTTAAAATAAATGATTTTATTAATTAAAATATACTTATATTTCAACATTGACATGCATAACATATTATATAAAATTATAATTTAGTTTATAGGGTGTACTATACAAAACGTCTAAAAAAACTTATAAAATGAAATTTCAAGTCTATGGCGGGAGCTCAAAGTGTCGAGCTAGAACTTTCAAATTAAGTGGTGTTATTTATCATTATATAAGGCAACTTTCCCTTGGTATTCCAATTCCAAATTTGAAAAAAAAAAAAACTTCATACAAAAGTGTTCCACCCTAGCGTACAATGTACCAATTATCTTAGTGGAATAAAATAAATGAATTTGAATGAGTCATACCCATTTGTTAAACAAGTAGTTAGCTAACTACTACTTAGGCCCGTATTCTGAAACAGTGCTTGAGTTTGAGTCGAGCCTCAAGCATAGATTTTATGACAGTTCTCCATGCTACCCATGCTACCTGCTTGAGGCTCGACTCAGACCTAAGCACTGTTTGGGAATACGGGCCTTAGTGCTGTATAAAAGGGTAGAGTTAGTCGAGGTACTGTTGTCTACAATTCCTCATTGTAGGCATGAGGATTGTGTTGTGTACTTGTACTAGGTACTGTTAGGTGCACTGGCACATATTGGAGTCCTAACCCCCCCGCCCCAGCCCCGTTGAGCCCCATTGCGCCCAGTTGAGCCCCGTTTAGCCCCATTGAGCCCGTTGTGCCCCATTGTGCCCCATTGTGGCCAATATGATCTATTGCATTTTTTTTGAAGTGATGCCTTTGCGTGAAGCATGCATATTTTGAAATTATTTTGTAAGTAAATGAATTTAAAAATGTTTATACCTAAAGCATGAACCATTCAAGTAAATAACACAAGATTTGAAAAATGTGTGTTCTAAAAACTTTTTGGATTTTAGGGAAATTTTGACCTTTAGCTACTATAAATAAACGTACACATTTGTATGTTTTCAGTATTTCCAGCATAAGTATTATGTTTGACCAAAACAATGTTGTTAAATAACATAGAGTGTCTGTTGCAGAGTAAGTTAGGTACTACATGCTAGTGCTAGCTCAATCCATTTATGTACCGAGGTGTTTTCTATAACACCTAAACTATTTTGTTTGTAGCAGAAAATAAAACATGCAAATATAACTTCAGGTTTTGAATATTTTTAAAAGTGAAATTTACTATTCTTCTACACTTCTACTAATATTATAAAGAGGAAAACTTTGTTTGATTGTAATGAATAGGCTCAAAAACGACTGGACTGTTTTTAAAAATTCTTTCACCATTTGAAAGCTACATTATGAGTAACATAGGCTAAATTTTATTTTGGAAAAATATAGGGTTTCGTAAAATATTTGGGTTTTTTGGACACAAGGTGTAAAAAATCAACCAGAAAAGTTACTTATTTTGCGTACGCTGCCTAAACTATAAAAGATAGAACCATAAAATGTCCTAAATAATTGTAGATCTTATAAATATCTACAAAAAAGCCCGCAACACACTATACCTATCTATGTCGAGTGAGGCACAACAACCATTTTTTTATTTAAAAATCTTGAATTTTTTTGGACAACATTTAAACGCATTTATGTTACTCATACTATTAATCCTTATCGAAATCAATTATTTTATCTCTAAGTTCAGTTCATGTAGATAATACTTGGTCTTTGAATGATTAAAATTGGACGTTTGGTTTTGAAGTTATGGCTAAATTAAAATAATACGATTCCTGTCAAATGTTGTTTAAAGAGAAGCTCTACAATAATCGCTTTAGTTATCTATTCTATCCTAAAACAACGGGCTGCACTCTGGGACGTTTACTATTGAAGACATCATTTTGACATTTTCATATCCTACTAGTAAATTAGAAAGCCGAATGTTTGTGAGTGTGAATGTGTAGATGTTTGTTCCTCTTTCACTCAAAAACTACTGGATGAATTTTAATAAAATTTGGTACACAGGTAGCTAACCTGTGAACTAGGAATAACACATAGGATACTTTTTGTACCTACCGATAACTGTCAAATACGCGGGCGGAGCCGCGGGCAACTGCTAGTCCATTATAAATAAACCCTGAAATTGAATCAAATCAAATCAAAAAAATCTGAAAAGAATTGAGAAACACTTTTTATTGATGAAATAAGTAGGTAGAGGCTTTTAGTGAAAGAATTTTCGTTGGAGTAAAATGGTTTTTAGTAATTGGGAATTAGAAAAGGGCTCTTGTAGTAATCATAATATTATCCATAAACTTGAAGTTATTAAGTTGGGATTAAAGACATCGCATGGCATTATTTTTTACATGTTCATCTCCGAGGCTCTTCAATCTGTACATCAATCGTTTGGCCAGGGAACTTAGTGGAACTAAAGTCGGATGCTTGATTAACGGGACGATGGTTAATAATGTAAGCTACGCAGATGACGTGGTTCCGCCAAGTCCTTGGATGAATGCTCTCAGCCAACTGTAGTAATGTGGACGGTATCAGAGCGCGCGACCAGCGAGAACAGCACGTCGGAGGAGTGGGGCCTCATAATGGAGATCTGCGACCGCGCGGCGGCGGGCGGCGCGGCGGCGGGGCGCGACGCGCTGCGGGCCGTGCTGCGGCGCCTGGCGCACCCCGACCCGCACGTGCAGGTGCACGCCGCCACGCTGCTGGACGCGCTCGTCGCCAACGCGGGCCGCGCCTTCCGCCTCGAGGTGGCCAGCCGCGACTTCGAGCACGAGTTCCGCCGCCTGCTGGCGCGCGCGCAGCCGCCCGTGCGCGCGCGCCTGCGCGCCATGCTGCGCAAGTGGGCCGAGGGCGAGTTCCGCGACGACCCCCAGCTCGACCTCATCGTCGCGCTGCACGCCAAGCTGGGGGGCGAGCCGGCGCCCGCGCCCGCGCCTGCCGCGCCCGCCGCGCCCGCCGCGCCCGCCGCCGAGCAGGAGGAGCTGGCGCGCGCCATCGCGCTGTCGCTGGGCGAGAGCGCCCCCGCCCCCCCTCCCGCCGGCGCGGCCGAGCCCCGGGCGCTGTACCCCAGCGTGGGGGCGGCGCCGGCGCCGGAGCGGCGAGTGCGCGCGCTCTACGACTTCGAGGCCGCCGAAGACAACGAGCTCACGTTCGTCGCCGGAGAGATCGGTACGTGTCGCGCCCTTGTCGCGCCCGAACCTACCTACTTATACAGGGTGTCCCATAAGTCAACGTCCAGCCGAAAACGGGTGATGCGCCAAGTCATGACAGTTATCAGAAAAATATAAAAAAAAATATTTGCTAAGTACCTTTCGAGTTATGAGTATTTAAAAAAAACAGGAAAAACTGACACCCTGTGATGATCTTTTAAGTCCTGTGACTACAAATATTAACTTTTCATGAAACTTTTTTCTGCAGCGTAAGCATGAATAACCCTTCTGTAAATTACAATTCAAAATTAAGCCATAACTGCCTCAGTTTTCAATGAAATCGTGGAGGTTTGGCCAACGTTTCATTTCAGATAATTACATCACCCAACTTTAACCGTCTGTACCGCAAAAAAAATGTACTACACTATCATGGCATGTAACTTTAAAAGTTGGCGCATTTATCCAGGATTCCAAAATAGTATAATACTTGCTAGATTACTTCTTAGTTTTGGAAATAAAAAAAGTTTTTTTAACTAAACCGGGTTTCCAATAAATTTTTTTCATGAGATAAAATGTTTGTACCCTTTAAATTATGGACTTTAAATGCCTACGCTGTGTTTTTAAGTGACTCACAATTTACAGGTACAAGTAAATACCATTTCGACAATGCAAGTAAACAGATAGAGTAATTTGTTAGTTTTAGGTGAAAGTTTGAAATAAAAATTCAATCTTATGATTTCTTCAATCGTGATTTTAATTTAACTACATCAAGGATTTACAGCAAATGTTCAAACTGTTAGCCTTCACCAGTAATGCAAGCTCTACATTTCCTTAAAAAATCGGTTGTCTGTAAAGTCGGTTTACTGACGATAGTTGAACGTGATAACGTCATAAGAAAATACTCGCGGACTCGGACTCGGACTCGGACTCGGACTCGGACTCGGACTCGGACTCGGACTCGGACTCGGACTTGGACTCGAACTCTCGGACCCGGACCCGGAACCCGACCGAACCCTTACCCTTACCCTCATTTACCCTTACCCATTACCCGACCCGGGCTCGGGCTCAGGTAAATGGAACGACGAAACGACGTAACGACGCATGAGTCATGTTTTTTCGTGCGTGCAGCCGGCTCCATCGATTTATAAGACGTTATCACGTCAAAAAAATCAGCTGTCTGTAAAGTCAGTTAACTGACGACAGTTGAACGTGACAACGTCATACAGCTGTCCACGCGGACGCATCGCTCACTCAAGTAGGAGAGAGACCGATGTCGAACGCTGCCGAACGCGGAGGCCGATTGTGCCTCTTTGTTGCTCGTTCCGCGCTCTCACTTGCACTTCAAGTATTAAATAGAACGCCTCAGAGCGAGGTAACGCCGCATGAGTCATGTTTTTTCGTACGAGCAGCCGGCTCCATCGAATTATAAGACGTTATCACGTCAAAAACCATGTAATAAGACCGGCGACGGGCGAAGGCAAACTTTAGATTAAAACCACGATTGAAGTAATCCTATGATTGAATTTTATTTCAAACTTTTACCTAAAACTATCAAATTACTTGAAAGAACCCATGGTTATTACTCTTTCGACAAGATGGTGGATCTATCTATTTACTTGCATTGTCGAAATTTACTTGTACCTGTGAATTGTGAGTCACTTAAAAACACAGCGTAGGCATTTTAAGTCCATCATTTAAAGGGTACAAACATTTTATCTATTGAAATAAAATTGATTGGAAATCCGGCTTAGTTGAAAAAACATTTTTTATTTCCAAAACTAAGAAGTACTCTAGCAAGTATTATACCATTTTGAAATTCTGGATAAATGCGCCAATTTTTAAAGTTACATGCAATGATAGTGTAGTACATTTTTTTTGCGGTACAGACGGTTAAAGTTGAGTGATGTAATTATCTGAAATGAAACGTTGGCCAAAACTCCACGATTTCATTGAAAACTGAGGCAGTTATGGCTTAATTTTGAATTGTAATTTACAGAAAGGTTATTCATGCTTACGTTGCAGAAAAAAGTTTCATGAAAAGTTAATATTTGTAGTCACAGGACTTAAAAGATCATCACAGGGTGTCAGTTTTTCCTGTTTTTTTAAAATACTCATAACTCGAAAGGTACTTAGCAAATATTTTTTTTTATATTTTTCTGATAACTGTCATGACTTGGCGCATCACCCGTTTTCGGTTGGACGTTGACTTATGGGACACCCTGTATATTCATAGTAAAGCCTGCCTGTTCTTTTGTCTGCCTATTATTATAAATATATAATAATAATTTAAAATAATAGGTTTTTATAAATAATGCGCCCTGTTTTTATAACGCTTTTATTAGCTTCACCTGTATGTATGTATGTATGTAACCGACCTCTTTGAGCTCGATTTTGTCCTACTTTGATCGATCAGATTTGATTCAAACTTTGCACACCTGTTAAAGGTCGATGACAATGCAATAATATGAAAAAAAAAAAAAATAGTTTAAAAAACAAAAAAAAAAACGCTTTTATAAGTAATTGAACTAAAAAGTTAAAAATAAAATTGTATAATCAATTGAAAAATTTATATTATTGTACAAAAAGCGTGGGGGCTTGATTTTGATTGTTGTAAATATTTTATCAATAGTTTATTATATCTGAAGTTATTATAAAAAGCACCCCACGCTTTTTTGTACATTAATATAAAATTTTCAATTGATTATTACAGTTTTATTTTTAACTTTTTAGTTCAATTCGTTATAAAAGCGTTTTTTAGTTTTCTAAACTATAATTTATTATTTAATGAATGTTGTTGAATGAAATAAAATAATATTATAATAATTAAATAGCCCAAGTTGATCGCGTTGAAGCGAGCGAAGGTCTCAACGGAGACAACTTGGCCCATTCGGCATTGCATGTTCGATCGGCCGAGCATAACTTTCGAACGGTCATCGATAGTCGCCCTCTCCTCTTCCGCAGTTTACGTGACGGACTCGAGCGACCCCAACTGGTGGAAGGGACGCAACACGCGCGGCGAAGGCCTCTTCCCGGCCAACTTCGTGAGCGAGGAGGGCGCGCGCGCCTCGCCTGCCCGCGCCGCCTCGCCCGCGCCGAGCGGGGCGGCGGCGGCGGCGGCGGCGGCGCGGGAGGAGGAGGCGGCGCCGCTCGCGCTGGACGAGGCGTGCATGGACGCGGCGCTGGCGGCGCTGCACGAGGCGGACCCGCGCGCGGCGCCGGGGGAGGGGGACGAGCTGCCGGCGCAGGCGGAGCGGCGCGCGCTGGCCATGGGCGCGCTGGTGGACGCGGCGCTGGAGCGCGCCGACACGCGGCACGCGCGCCTCACGCAGCTGTCGGCCGAGCTGGTGGACGCGCTCAACCTCTACCACGAGCTCATGCGCCCCGCGCACGCCCCGCACGCCCCGCACAACCCGCACAACCCGCACAACCCGCATCTCTACCCCATGCAGCGCTAGCGCCGCCGGAAGACGCACCGACTCATTCATAGCGTTCACTTTGAATACGCTAAACTCATTTTTAGTAAAAAAGAAATGTAGCAATGATTATTATCTATATTGTGAGTCGAGTGAACGCCGTTCCGTCCCTCCGGCCGCATGCTATAGGATCGCTGATCCCCCCCCCCAGCTTGCCCCCCCCCCCCCCCCCCCCCCCCTCCGGCTGTGAGTGAGGGAGGTGGAGGCAGTTGGGATGGAATTGATGGCAGTGACTGGCAAAAGTTTTGAAATCTATGTCTATCACTTAAAAAACTTCGAAAAATCTAGATTTTGCCAACAACAACACAATTAGATCACAATTCTTTCATATTCCGGAGTTATCTAGAACAGCGGTACTCAAAGTGTGTTCCGCGGAACCCTAGGGTTCCGCGCTACCCCTGTAGGGGTTCCGCAAGAATTTAGAAAAAAAATCCAAATTAATTAGTAACTGTTACATTGTTCTTTTTAACCGACTTCCAATCAAAAAGGAGGAGGTTCTCAATTCGGTTGTATTTTTTTCTTTATGTTTGTTACCGCATAATTTCGTCATTTGTGAGCCGATTTGAAAAATTCTTTTTTTATCTGACAAGTACTGCTTCCAGATTGGTCCCATTTTAATTTTATCAAAATCGGTGTTGCCATTTATTTGTAACTGCATGCCTCCGTCATTTTTGAACCGATTTAGAAAATCATTTTATTATTTGGAAGCAATGGCGTTGCTAAAAAAGAGCAGTGAGAGGCAGCTAATAAAGAATACACTTTTAAAAACTATTGTTTTATTGTAGGGTTCCGTCAAGTATTTTGCTTGTCAAAAGGGTTCCGTGACCAAAAAAGTTTGAGAACCGCTGATCTAGAATAATGAAATTTATTTTGAAAACTGAAACGATTGTTAATATTAATCAATCATCCAGAATGTTCTTTAACATTCTGGAATGGTCTAGACTAGAATATCAAAGACTTTGAAATGATTTTGAATAGTCTGTCATCATCCAGAATGCTACTACACGTTCTAGAATGTACTTTAACATTCTGAGGAATTATTCAGAGTTTGAACATAGTTTTGTCTTTGAGAATGAATAGAATGAGTTCTCGCAATGCCTCCAGGTGCAGGCGCACCTATTGTTTCTAAATGCTTAGTCGGAGCTAACATTTTTGCTTTAACGATAACTCATTTTGCGTAAAGCTGACGACAACATTATGTTAAACCTAATAATTAATAAGTCCTCTGAAATGATCTAACTGCTGGTTATTTAAAAAAAATATGCTATGTACATTTCATACCCTGTTATTATTTGTTTATTGTAAAAATTTTACTTTTATCTTTATTATTGGATGTAAAGTACTATTGAAAAATTATTAATTTTAGTACCTACCTACATACTTCATGTAACGTTAACCTACTTACATAAATACATAATAATGTACTATTACCTTTTTTGTTGTTGTTTTACTGCATAGGCACCTCCATCGTTTATTAACCAATTTAGTAAATCATGTTTTTATCTGAAAGGTAATAGATTGGCCATGAAGTCGGTTTGTCAAGTGTTTTAAACTTATTAGATCTTACAAACAACTTGGGCGATTTGGCATTTTATGTGCGTAGGTATGTATGTTTGTCCGACGATAACTTTCGAACCGTTGCGTTGATCCGATCTGCGTGAAATTTGATAAGTCGATGGCTTGTACTTGAGAAATTTACTGGTAAGTATATGAGTAAAATCGAATGAAGGGTTGAAGGGTCGAAGGAAGGGGAAAAGTGACACATAAAAATCAAGTTACATGTCATATGAAAGAACTTTGGTTGGACATTCCAAAACAGTTTTTTTTTCCAAGACTCAGTTTTTGCTATACAAAAAAAAAGTTAAGGCCAGGATATTCGAGCGCAGTAAGCATTTAGCGCTACCTCAATCGCCGCGAGCCAGTCGCGCGAAAACGCAGTTCAAATGAACTCGGTGACCCCGCTGTGCAAAAATTTTGCGTCACAGTATAAAATTGTAACAGTAAGTACAAATTAACTTTGTTTTACGGAATTCATGTTAATGTTTCGGGTGTTTATTTTTAGGGAAATATAAGTAAGCAACACAATTTATTTTATTACCTACCTACAATTGTTTTTAGGGTTCCGTAGCCAAATGGCAAAAACGGAACCCTTATAGATTCGTCATGTCTGTCTGTCTGTATGTCTGTCTGTCTGTCTGTCCGACCGTGTCACAGCCATTTTTCTCCGAAACTATAAGAGCTACACTGATGAAACTTGGCGAGTAGATGTATTCTGTAAACCGCATTAAGATTTTTACACAAAAATAGAAAAAAAACTATAAATTTTGGGGGTCCCCATACTACAAACTGCAACTCAAAAAAAATTTTTTCGTCGAACCCATACGTGTGGGGTATCTATGAATAGGTCTTCAAAAATGATGTTGAGGTTTCTAATATCGTTTTTTTCTAAACTGAATAGTTTGCGCGAGAGACACTTCCAAAGTTGAAAAAAGTTGGTCCCCCCCCCCTCTAACTTCTAAAATAAGGGAATGATAAAACTAAAAAAAATATATGTTGTACATTACTATGCAAACTTTCAACGATATTTGGTTTGAACGAGATCTAGCCAGTAGTTTTTTTTTTATACGTCATAAATCGTAAACCGCAATTTACCTTTCGACGAACTACAAGAACCTGTTTCCTGTTTATTTTCTGTATATGTATTATGTTACTTGATGCTACGGAACCCTTCATGGGCGAGTCCGACTCGCACTTGGCTGCTTTTTTTTTTTAATGTCACTAACACTGTCTCCTTTTCTTTCGTGACTGTTACAGCGCTTCCGCACTACGCTTACCGATGCGGTTTTTGTAATTTTTGTTTGATTAGAAAACTACTGGAGGGATTTGGATGAGAATTTCGGAATTCTGTAGCTTTAGTTTTCACCTATCACATAGGCTATGTTTTATAACTAGGTAATAGTCCACGCGTACGAAGTCGCGGGGCTAGTTATTTATTATTACTTATATAGGGTGCCTGGTAATTAGTGTTACCTTGTTTAGTTAAAAAAAAATCAGCTGTTCCATACATTTTGACGAGTTTTGCGAACATGTAGAGAATAGCTGATTTTTTTTTCGCGATTTCACATTTGGTCTCATAGTAAAAGTTGTTCATAATGATGAGTAAAGTTACGTGTTTAAGTTTCGGTCACTAATTACCAGTCACCTTATATAAGTAATAATAAATAACTCGCCCTGCGACTTCGTACGCGTGGACTATTACCTAGTTATAAAACATAGCCTATGTGATAGGTGAAAACTAAAGCTATAAAATACCGAAATTCTCATCCAAATCCCTCCAGTAGTTTTCTAATCAAACAAAAATTACAAAAACCGCATCTGTAAGCGTAGTGCGGAAGCGCTGTAACAGCCATGAAAGAAAAGGAGACAGTGTTAGTGACATTAAAAAAAATGCAGCCAAGTGCGAGTCGGACTCGCCCATGAAGGGTTCCGTAGCATCAAGTAACATAATATATAAAGGTTCTTGTAGTTCTTCGAAAGGTAAATTGCGGTTTACGATTTATAACGTTTAAAAAAAAACTACTGGCTAGATCTCGTTCAAACCAAATATCGTTGAAAGTTTGCATAGTAATGAACAACATATATTTTTTTTAGTTTTATCATTCTCTTATTTTAGAAGTTAGAGGGGGGGGGACCAACTTTTTTCCACTTTGGAAGTGTCTCTCGCGCAAACTATTCAGTTTAGATAAGAACAATATTAGAAACCTCAACATCATTTTTGAAGACCTATTCATAGATACCCCACACGTATGGGTTCGATGAAAACATTTTTTTTTAGTTTCAGTTTCAAGTATGGGGACCCCCAAAATTTATAGTTTTTTTTCTACTTTTGTGTAAAAATCTTAATGCGGTTCACAGAATACATCTACTCGCCAAGTTTCATCAGTCTAGCTCTTATGGTTTCGGAGAAAAATGGCTGTGACACGGTCGGACAGACAGACGGACAGACAGACAGACAGACAGACAGACAGGCAGACTGACTGACAGACGGACAGACATGACGAATCTATAAGGGTTCCGTTTTTGCCATTTGGCTACGGAACCCTAAAAACAATTGTAGGTAGGTAATAAAATAAATTGTGTTGCTTACTTATATTTCCCTAAAAATAAATACCCGAAACATTAACATGAATTCCGTAAAACAAAGTTAATTGTACTTACTGTTACAATTTTATACTGTGACGGCAAACAACAATAATAATTTATCGTATATTTTGCGGGGAACGTAGCGAGCTAGCAACAGCGACACAGGTCCGACCTCAAAGACGCCTGGCCGGCTACTGAAACGAAGCGCGCGGGCCGCATTATTATATAATATCTTGTTAAAACAATAAAAAACTGCTTTGAGAAAAATGAACCGTAGAATATTCTTCGTAATTTCATTGCCTATTTTTTGACATGTTTTTCGGGAGTAAACGTTGGGTCTACTTCAAGTACGACTTAAAAAAACGATCAAAAATTCGCGAAATAGGGAGTTTTCGCGATTTTTTTTGATCGAGTAAAGTTGACAATATCGTGTTTTGAACCATAGAATAATCAAGAATATTTATTAAACTACAACATATATTTTTATCAGATCAAAACAAATAATATTTGATTGTTTAATGTTGAATCTAAAATAGGTCGATTCTGAGAGTCCTGGCCTTAAATGAAGACAACCAACGCTCCGAGAGCTCCCATCTCTAAAAATTTCGGTGACATCAAGGATTTTCTACTGGTCGAGATCGGCCCGAGAATTAGCCCCCAGGTTTGATGATGGAGCCAAGGTCAGTCCAACGGAACACTTCAATCAATTGGCTAATTGAGTTAAAACTTGTTTACCATACAAAGTTAGTGAGGGATAGTCAGAGGCAAGGTCAAACAGTAAATCTAGACAGAAATCCTTCTCAAAGTAGATAAAACACGTGATGGTGGCACATGTTTTCTGATTAGGTATTTATTTAGGTACCTACCCTATATATAGGTATTATTAAACATAGAAAATCCTTTCATATTCACCATTTAATTCAATTATCTCCTTGATTCCAAAAGAATTGAAAACCCAACGCTTTTCCACCCAACCATAGACTGCCCTCTTTCTTCTTTATTTTTTCCATCCCACGTACGCGCTAGTGTTGCCCGTGCATCCCCGTTCCGGTCATCAGCATCACACGTTGGCCAAAAGCCCGGTTAACAGTTCGGCCTTCCTGACTCTTCGGCGTCCCCGCAGAAGTTGGAGGTATTAGGATGAAACCGTTCATGTTGAAGCCACCAGTCTTCTTGAGAAGATACAGTTTTCACGCGGCATCAGATGTTAAGCCCTCGACGGCATCCGATATATCAGATCTCAGATTAATTACATGCGTAGGCATCTCTTACATTCATCAGACGTTAAGCCCCGTAGGCGTCCTTTGCAAGCATCAGACGTTAAGCCCCGTAGGCGTCCTTTGCAAGCAGTAAACATTGAGCCCCGTAGGCGTTTATTTTCTTTGCAATCATAAGACGTTAAGCCCCGTAGGCGTCCTTTGCAAGCATTAGACGTTAAGCCCTGTAGGCGTCGTTTGCAAGCAGTAAACATTGAGCCCCGTAGGCGTTTATTTTTCTTTGGAATCATAAGACGTTAAGCCCCATAGGCGTCTTTTGCAAGCATCCGACGTTAAGCCCTGTAGGCATCGTTTGCAAGCAGTAACCATTGAGCCCCGTAGGCGGTTATTTTTCTTTGCAATCATAAGACGTTAAGCCCCGTAGGCGTCTTTTGCAAGCATCAGACGTTATGCCCCGTAGGCGTCCTTTGCCAACCGTAAACATTGAGCCCTGGAGGCAGTTTTTGCAATCATGAGACGTTAAGCCCCGTAGGCGTCTTTTGCAAGCATCCGACGTTAAGCCCTGTAGGCGTCGTTTGCAAGCAGTAAACATTGAGCCCCGTAGGCGGTTATTTTTCTTTGCAATCATAAGACGTTAAGCCCCGTAGGCGTCTTTTTTTTTTTTTTTTTTTTTTTTTAGTGTTATCATTTTCTTTATTTATTATTATTATTTTCATTCTTCGTCTGAAGATGTAATCACCATCGAATGCCATCTTTTCATTTTATCTCGTGCTACAATATTTTTGTAGCCTCTTTTACCCTTGATCGCTGAGGTAACCTCGTATCGATCATTAGCCAGCACAGCAGTGATTCTATATGGCCCCGTGTAACGTGGCACGAGTTTCCCACTACTTAAACCCGGTCTAAGTACCTTTCGCTCCACCATAACTAAAGTTCCTAGTGCCATTGCTTTCGCAACACGCCGGCTCTTGTCGAATCGTGTTTTCATGCGTGAGGCTCTCTTCTCTATTGTATTAACTGCTTCCTGCCTCAGCTTTGATATATCAAGGGCTGAGCATAAGGGTCCCTGAATTTCACCAGCTAGTCGTGGACGCAACCCACATAAAAGCTCTAATGGAGTCTTGCCTGTTCCTTGACTCACCGTGGAGTTAATACCCAACTGGACCTTCGGGAGATAAGCATCCCACCCTTTGTGCTGATCACCCATGTGAGCCGTTAATGATGCCAAAATGGTCCGATTCAGCCGCTCTACCTGGCCGTTTGCTCTTGGAGAAGCGACCGCGTTTTGCACATGTTTAATGCCTTGCACACTGCAGTAATTTTTAAACTCGTTACTAGTAAAGGCAGTACCCTTGTCACTAATAACCCTCGCTGGATAACCAAAAACCTGTGCGAGCTTGTTTAACGTTGAAATAGCACCCCTTGCATTGGTAGTAGCAACAGCATCAAGCCACACAAACTTCGTAAACCCATCAATGACTGCAAATACATATGTTTTGCCTGAACTTTTACAAAACGGTCCAAGATGATCGATATGTAAGGTGTGGAAAGGCGTAGGGACTCGTTGAATTGGATGTAACAAACCCGGTTGTTTTCCTGTCGGTTTTTTTGTAAATTGACAACCAATGCAACTTCTAGTATATTTTTCCACAAATTTGCTCATTTTTGGAAACCAATATTTAGCCCTGATGGCTTGCAAGCACTTGTCTCTTCCTAAATGTCCATTGTTGTCATGGTAAATTTTTATTATGTGCCATCTCGCACCCTTCGGTAGAACCGGTCTGATCTCATCACCAACAACACGATGTAAGCGGTCGTTCACTATCTTATAATCCTTGCTTAATCCATCCTTTTTATGTTTATTGGCCTCTAGTTCCAGCTTCAAATTCAAAATTAAAGCTTGAATTTCGTCATCACTTTCTTGCAAGCAGTCTATAAGATCCTTTTCTTCAATATGTTTGACCTCTACAGGATTTCGACTTAAAGCGTCCACATGTTGCATTGATGCACCTGGTCTATGTTCCACATCAAAGTCATATTCCTGTAAATCGAGCCACCATCTTGTAATGCGAGGAGACAAATCTCTTTTGGACCAGGCTAAACAAAGTGCTGAGCAGTCGGTGATTACTGTGAATTTGATTCCTGTCACATAGATTTTAAACTTTTGAATGCTGAACACCACCGCCAAAGCTTCTAGTTCAAAGCTATGATACTTTTCTTCAGTGGCACTTGTCTGCCTGCTAGCATATGCGACCACCCTTAAGTCACCATTTTTCTGACGTTGAAGTAGCACTCCCCCTAACCCAACCTTCGAAGCATCCGTGTGTATCTGGGTCTCCAGATTCAGACTGTAGATGGCAAGTACTGGATCTGATGTCAAACGTGTTTTTAAAGTGTCCATGGCCTCGGTGTGTTCCTGTTTCCATTCCCACTCCACAGTTTTCTTCGTTAGTTGGGTAAGTGGCCGTGCTATAATCGCAAATCCCTTAATGAATTTCCTAAAATAGCTCGCCAAGCCAAGAAATTGTCGTAGTTCGTGTAAGTTGCCAGGAGTCTTAAACTTCTCAACTGCGGTAAGCTTGTGTGAAGATGGACGAATCTTTCCTCCGGATATCTCATGGCCTAAATACTCAACTGTATCAGTAAGAAATGTACATTTGTTCCTTTTCAACCTCACACCTGCAGCTGAAATAAGTTGAAATACCTTTTCAAGATTTTTCAAACAGTCTTGAACATCCTCACCCCACAAAATCACATCATCTATATAAACTTCTGCACAATCATGAAGTACTGGAGCCAAAATCTCATTCATAGCTCTCTGAAACACAGCTGGAGCGTTACAAAGCCCAAAGCTCATCATACGATATTGATAATGTCCCTCAGGCGTGACAAAGGCTGTGTATGGTCTAGAATCATCAGCAACTTTGATTTGATGATAGCCGTTAGCTAAATCCAAACAACAGAACACCGTCTTGTTCCCTAATCGATCCAACAGGTCTTGAATTACTGGTAGTGGGTATCGTTCTTTCTCCGTTATTTTATTCAATGCTCTGTAATCCACGCACATACGATATTCGCCATTTTTCTTTTTAACTAGTAATACTGGGCTTGCATAAGGAGACTTGGACTTTTCTATAATACCCGCGGCCATCAATTCCTCAACTCTATTTCTCACAATCTCTTTTTCATAATATGACATTCTGTATGGTCTGTAATTTATGATTTTATCATCTATTAATTTAATAGACATTTCGATGTCACAATTTCCTAATTCAATTCCATCTCCAGAAAAACAATGGTCATACTTTTTGAGCAGATGATTTAAATTGTTTTTTTCATCTACGGTAAGTGTTTCGCCAATTTTTGGTCCTGACTTGTCACTCTCAAGGTCTAGCAAATTTGCCCGAGCGATGCAGTCTTCATTATTTAAAGTAATTGCTTCACTTGTCAGATTGATCACCTTTATTACCGCTGTTCCATTTAAACTTTCTATTTCTTCACCTATGATGTCCTTTTCTGATCTAGACTTACGGTGTTCACAATATTTGATTGCTAGAGTTCCAGTTACATCAGGTTCCGTTCTTGCCAGAATTTCGTTAGCACCCGGGTTAATAACAATCTCTGATTGTGGGTATAGACAGATCTTTTCAAATTCAGCACAAAGATCAGGTAACTCCATGCCTATTTGACTTTCATAAATGCCGAGTTGAGTGGAAGTCTTCAAAACAACCACATTATGAGCCTCCGTAAAGGGTTGACCAATCAAAACATCAAACTCTTGAATATTATCAGGCACCACATAGAAATCTGTCACTTTCTCAACCCCATCAACCATGAGCTGTGCCCTGGTAATCCCCAGGGGTAAAGTCAGGGCATCGCCATATCCTTTGATGACCAATGTATCATCACTTGAAATAGTCAAGTCCAGTTTCCTGCAGTAAGCCTCTTTCATGGTGTTACATGAGCTTCCAAAATCAATAAATGCATTGGCCTGTATTCCATTGATCTTTACCGACTTATAGTATTTCTGATCCATTGAGTCGATACACACAGCATGTACACCTTTCACTATCTTGCTTTGTTTCCTCCTACATTCCTCTGTAACGTGGCCCTTCATGCCACAATGGCTACAGTGCTTGCTTTGGTTTTGCTTTTTATAGCATTCTGCCTCAACATGACCAACTCGCTCACAAAACCCACATTTTTTTTTCTTGTAATCTGGCAGTTTCTTGATGCTTTTACACATTCTAGCCTTGTGCCCAATTTTCCCACAACTGTGACATCTCATTTCACGTGGTCTGTCTCTCATAGCCTGAGCATTTTCTTGAGGTTTAAACACTACTACTGATGCTTTTACATCAGCCAAGTACTTTAATAAGGAAGAAGAATCTTGGCAACCCGCTGACACCGCTCCTATTTCTAATAACCGGTCACCTAATGTGCCAATAATTGCTTCAGTGATCACTTCATCAGTCATACCACATGACATTCCAATTCCCAATTTTTCATAATAAAATTGGATAGAGTCCATACCAGTTGGTTTTACCTTATTCACAAGTTCTCTAATTTGGCCTAACTTATTTCTTGTAAAAGGAAATGCTTTAACAAGGCGGGCCTTCCACTCTGCCCAGCTCACATCATAAGCAACTTGTCTCTCATACCACCCTTTTGCATATCCCCGTAGTTTAGATGTACAATTACAAATCAATGTTCGCTCATCCCATCCGTACATCTTTGCAATACTTTCCGCATTTCTAATCCAGTGTTCAATTGATACTGAAGATATCTGCGGATCAAACTCTGATAAAACATCATTTCTTCCCACATATCGAACTGTGGCATTGTTGGTTACAACCTCCGACAATGATGTTGTAGGAGTTTCAGCAGGTACAGATATTAAAGATGAGGGCTGATCGCTGTGATAATTATTTGTTTGTCTCATCTCTCGAACCAAATTTTCTAATGCTTGTATTCTAGACTGCTTTGATTCCAATTTATTTCTGTACTTCTTCCTTCTAGAAACCCTCTCCTCATCAGATTTCACTGAGGAATTGGTGTCTGAATGATGCCTCTTACTGTGGCGCCCCATTATAAACACAATTTAAGTTCTTAGTTCCAAAAATTACACGAAACAATAAAAATGCAAGTAGGTACACTTAACCTAAACAAACATGTCCTTAGATTAAAGTACACCATAAACTTCGACCAACAGCGCGTAACAGTTTCCAATTGATCACCAAAATAAACTGTCCAAACTCAAAGTCAGTTGTACATAAAACGGAACAAGCTCACCAAATCACCGCGTCTCTGAATGTGTTGTCCATTTATCAAACATCCAAATGCACCACACTCCGAGTTGAGTTCATACACAACATCGCCATCGGAATAACTTTTTAAATAGCGTCTTCTTTCGCTTCTCACCTACATTAATTCAAAGCGTCTTTTCGCAACTCACTCAAGTTTTATTTTTTTACACAGCACACGTTTTTACAAACATTGAACAGACATTGTCAGGCATTGTTTTTCCGAACCAAATAGTTCTAACCGCACGTAAAGTTACTCAATCGCACTTCTGAACTATTAAACATAGAAAATCCTTTCATATTCACCATTTAATTCAATTATCTCCTTGATTCCAAAAGAATTGAAAACCCAACGCTTTTCCACCCAACCATAGACTGCCCTCTTTCTTCTTTATTTTTTCCATCCCACGTACGCGCTAGTGTTGCCCGTGCATCCCCGTTCCGGTCATCACACGTTGGCCAAAAGCCCGGTTAACAGTATGTAGGGTAGAGTAAGGGTAGAGTGGTAGGCAATGAACCAAGTGTACTCGATGAACGCGCTACTCGTAGGTGCGTCTAACTGTTTTTGCACCAAAAAACAAGAAATAAAATGTGAGCTTCTTTTACTTCTAAATTGAATATCGTTGCGTTACGGTCTCATGAGCATGATTTTGATATAAATTATGGGGTTTAATACTCAATATAGCATATTCTTAGCGTTCATTAAGTTTTCCTGTTGCATTCAGTATTCAGTATTCAGTATATTTATTGCCTTATTATGTATGTAAATATAACAGTGTCAGATCTTAGAACTAATTTTTGAATCAATACATAATTTACCCTGTAAGGGTGTTGCAATACTGGAGAAGCGGGCCGATATGATTATAATCACGCAGATTTGTAAGCAGGTTTAGTATAAAATGTTATAAGGGTTATTTATTATTATAGTTAGTCTTTTTGTTCGTCGTTAAAGAACTCGTCTAGTGTGTAGTAATTTTTTTGTAAAAGCATCTCTTTAATTTTTTTTTCAAAAATGTTGTATTTTCTAGATGTTTGATGTTTTCCGGAATCTTGTTATATATTTTAACCGCCATAACATTTGGTCCCGAGCTGTGTATCTTTAAATTAGATGTAGGTAGCACTAGGTTATGCTCATACCTACTTTTAAAGCGCCGCGGTTCATCGCTTTTTTTTTTAAAGTATTGTGGATACTGCCTCACAAACTTGCAGATTTCTAGGATATATATCGAAATAAGGGTCATAATTTTTAGTTCGCCAAAATACGGTCTACAGCTCTCTGGAGCTTTTATATTACTAAGAATACGTATGCACTTTTTTTGTTTTATAAATAGGTAGGTAATTTTAGGTTGCCGATAAGTAGTTACAGTTTAAAGTTTTAAACAGGGGGGTGGTGCACAATGAACCAATTGATAGGAGTACACAATGAACCATGGTAGGTATACCTACCTACCTACTAAAATTCATCAAATTGTAGAAATGTACAATTGTGCATCTATGGGTACCCCCATGGGGGTACCCATAGATGCACAAAGTTTACGAAAAACGATGCACAAAGATTACGAAATTGTATATTATTCATGTTGCTGAATAAAATAGTACATTGTTACCTGAGGATAGAAAGTCACATTTTTGAGTCCCGAGACTTCTGGCGGGCCTTCGCTGGCCAGCATTATTCAACCATTATTTTAATTTTCATAATTAAAAAAATGGTTATTTTTTTTCGCAAATCCATGTTATTTCAAAGAAATAGTTGAAGCTAAATAATAATAAAGTCATTTAGAAAATATATTCTTTATTTAATACCCACTATCTTTATGTTATTTAAATTTAAATTTTACATCGCGGACTAATTAGACTTTTTAAACTTCTAATCGTTGTAATGGGCTTCCAACCTCCTTGCTGAATAAAACGTTAGAATTTAGTTCAATAACCTCCTTGCAGTTAGAAATAGCTTTAGAAAGTTGGAACATGGTTGAATAAAATAGAACTTGTTTTTTTATAATTTGACAGCGATTCTCTCTAGGGCTGAAAGTATTACTTTCAATTAGGCCCCTCAGGCAACTTCAGACCTACTTTCCGAGTATGTGCAATGAAAAAGTGATATGTGCCATACGAAATAAAAATATTTTTTATATAATATAGTATAAAAATAACATTTTCAAAATTTACGTATTGTAGGCAGAAGTATGTGTCGTTTTACAAAATAAATATAATTGTTACTTGTACTAGTTGTATTTTTTACCTCTATGTTCTCGTTGCTGGATCGAATAGTTGTATGTGCCACACGAAACCAAAGTACTTTTTAGTTGGACTAATTCTATTTTTTTTTATTACTTAGCTTTGTGACTGTACCTATATCTACACACAATATGTAACAAAAATACTGGTAATATGTTTTATAGTAGAAGGAATGTAGTCTTCTACATAGGGGCTGCAGGACAGGATTGATGAACACTCTTTATTTTATTAATATTTATTCTTCTGTATAACTACTGTAGCCATCTTTCTTTATTACACATTTTTCACACACTACAAACAAACATAGATGGCGCTACGCAAGCTGCGTTCACGAAAAGTCGCGTTCATTAGCGTACTAATTTTATATTCTAACACTCCCCCTCAATTACAAGATTTTTGAGAAAACAGATTGTAATTGCTACAAAAACAATTTACAAAATTAAATTTAAATTTTCATACAATTAAAAGTTACTCCCCCTTAAGTTACAATTATTATGAATTTATTTGTTACTGTATCCCAATGAATTTTTGATATAAAAGCGTGAACACCAAATATTACTTATTTACTAACTTATGTAATGAATTTACTTATTACTAACTTATCTCCCCCTCAATGTTGTTCCTAAATGAACTTAATAACTTCTCTTACATTTATAGTTTTAAGATACTTACATGAATAAAGTTTTATTGTTTTACAAAAATAGTTTTACTTATTTACTACCTTTACCTTGCATTAGCTATAATACTTGATACATATTACTTTTAGTTATGACACATACTATCTACTAGAGAAATAGTTCTTATTTGCTGAAACTTATTCTATGTATAGAAATAATTTTACAGAGTTTTTGATATGAATCCAGACTTACATAACATTCAATTTTTTACAAAAGTACACATGTTTGATACTACATAATGCCTTTGTTAATGCATCTGCCACATTATAGTTTGTTGGTACATAACAGAGTTTAATAATATTGTTCCTGATTGCATCTTTTATGTAATGATATTTTATGTCAATGTGTTTGGTGCGTTTGCTATTTTCATTGCATTGAATCATATTAATTGCGCTCTGATTATCTATATTTAGGTATGCCTCGATGTTACATTTGTTAAAATCTGCTGATATGCCTTTTATATAAATTATGTCACTCACGGCTTGTGCCCCTGCTACATATTCAGCCTCAGCTGTTGAAAGTGCTACTGTTGTCTGTTTCTTCGTGTACCATGAGACTAGGTTGTCACAATAGAATATGACACAACCACTTGTGCTTTTTCGGTCTCTTCTATCACCAGCCCAATCTGCATCAGAGTATGCGGTTATTTGACACACCTGTGACTTTGTGTACACTAGTCCCTTGTTAATAGTGCCTTTTAAATAGCGCAGAATCCTCTTACTAGCTTTCCATAGTTCCATAGTGGGCTTGTCTACAAATCGACTCAAAAATGTCACAGCAAATGTTATGTCCGGTCTACTAGTCAGTGAAATGTATAAAAGTGAACCAATTAATTCTCTAAATGGAACCTGAATTACTTCTTGGGTACTATTTACTTCTGTGTTAAAATTGTTCTCCATTGGTGTATCTATTGGTCTACAATCTTGCATATTGAATTTGATTAAAATTTTCTTGATGAGGTCTGTTTGCTTTATCTCCAATCTGTCATTTTTGTGTGTTATTTGCATTCCTAGATATTCTTTGACTTCACCTAACAATTTTGTCTTAAATTCTTTCTTTAACATATTTATTATTGATTTATCATTTCCAACTGTTAAAATATCATCCACAAATAGTAGTAGCCATGTTTTGTCTTTCATATATAAACAAACATCATGTTTTGATTGTTCAAATCCTTGTTCAATCATGAAATCATGGAATTTTTTATTCCAACATTTTGGTGATTCTTTCAGACCATAAAGTGCTTTCTTCAGTTTTAGAACTTTTCCTTGTGGAATCTCGATACCTTGTGGGCATTTTATGTAAACATCAACATCTAAATCTCCATTTAAGAATGCTGTTGGTACATCCATTTGATTTACTTTCAACTCTTCTTGAACTGCATGACTTAGTAGTAATCTTACCGTAGACATTCTAGCTACTGGCGAATAGCAGTTATAAGTACTTTCCTCTTGAAAACCTTTTGCTACAAGTCTTGCTTTCTTTATATTGTTCTGTTTTGTTGTAAAAATCCATCTAGTGTCAATCGCTTTCTTATTTTCTGGTAAGTCACTTATTTCCCATGTTCCCAATGTTTCATGTGCATGTATTTCTTTCATTATCGGTTCTTTCCATTCATTTTCTCTCTCTATGGCTTGATTATAGTTTTGTGGATCTCCTGTGTACAAGCAATATGCTGAATAAATCTCATAGTCATCAAATCTCTTAGGCATATTTATCTGACGTCTAGTTCTTGTTGTTATAGCCGGTTCTTGAACATCCATAGTATCTTGTTCTTCTCTCAATATATTTTCATTCACTCTCTGTCTTTGTTCATTATCATCTTCATATTCTTCATAATAGGTACCACCCGTTTCATGCTCTGGTTTCTGTAATATTTCTCTGTATACAACATCATTTTCATCAAATCTTACATCTCTTGAGTTTATTATCTCATTTTTTACTGGATCCCATAGTTTATATCCTGTTGCTGTGTATCCAACCATTCTTGTTTCAATTGCTCTTTTCTCAAATTTATCTCCATGTGGTAATGTAACTGCCCATGCCTTTGATCCAAATATTCTCATTTTATTTAATTTGATGTCACCATACATGATTTCAGCAGGTATTTGATAGTTGATTGCTGAAGAAGGACATCTGTTCAATTGGTATGCTGCACACATAACAGCTTCTCCCCATAGGTTTTTTGGTAAGTTCGATTCTATCAACAATGTACGTGCTCTGTCCTTTAAAGTTCTGTTCATTCGTTCTGCGACACCGTTAGACTGAGGAGAGTACGGCTGAGTATATTGCATATTTATACCTTTGTTTTCACAGAATGCTGTTATCTTTTGGTTCTTAAATTCTCCTCCATTGTCAGCTCTAATATTTTTGATTTTTACTTCATAGGTTGTCTCCATTAGTTGAATGTATTTTATCAAATTATCGGTTGCTTCACTTTTGTTTCTTAGCAAATATACAACACATAAGTGTGAGAAATCATCTACTATCACCTGAAAATATCTTTCTCCTCTGATAGATTCATTTTGTGTTGGTCCCGATACGTCAGTGTGTAAAAGCTCTCCTATTTGTCTTGATCTTGGTCTGTCTACTGAAGGAAATGGTAATCTGGTAGCTTTACCTTGCATACATGCTCCGCATTTTGTTTCATTTGGTGTGGGAAGGTTCATTTGTCTGATTCCTCTGTGATTAAGATGTCCCAATCGTCTATGCCATAGATTTTCAGTAGATATGTTACACTGTTCATATAAAGGGCTAATCTGAAATTTTAGAGTAAAAAGTTTAGCATTTCCGCTGCCTATCAATTTTGTCTTTGTCTTTTTATTTATTATCTCTACATGCTCCTCACCAAATTTTACTTCGCAGTTCGTTTCTATAATTTTCTTAACTGAAAGCAGATTACATTGCAGGTTTTCTACAATCACAGCATTCACATTGACATTATATCCCTCATTACTTTTCATACTTAAAATACCTCTCTTTGTGGCTGTTATAAATTGACCATTAGCTAAATAAATTTTCATTTCTTTGGGTAACAACTGTTGTACAGCCGTACAGCGTGGACTCCCCGTCGAAACAGGAGATAGCAAAACACCAGTGTGGTGGTAGTGGAAAGGAACACTCAACAAAAACTACAGAGCTATGTAGATTCGTATCATAGTATATTTCAATTCTTCAATAAAAAGTTTCTAATCTGAGGTCATAGCTGGCCGTGCGTTTTCGTCAGCGCGATCTAGAAGTGTGACAATTTTACCAACGCCATCTAGTTCTGACGTTTGACAACATACACTTCACTTTGATTACTTAGTTAAACATTACCGCCCGCCTAGGACAAAATGACAATATTTGGCCTAATACCGCCCACCGTGAGCGATGGTGAAGTTATGATTAAAGTTTATTTTAGTTAAGCTGAATTCGGCAAGTTATGACTGTAAGAAGTTACGTTAAGTTATACAAAAATAAGAAATTGGCTAAGTTATGCTACTTTGATGCTTATAATCTAAATGTTTTAGTTTATGGCTACCTAACCTAATTTACAATCTACTTTGATAATGAAGCTACGCCGTGATAGGCAATATACATAGTTTTGAGGTGGGTCTTTTCATGACATTTGATTTGGTACGAAGAGATACAACCCGAGTGACATTGTCTGGACCAGGATGTTTCATGGTCACTCGGCCAAGCAACCAACGAGAAGGGGGCAACCCCTCCTCTTTTACCAGTACCAAATCTCCTACGGTAGGCTCAGGTGTTTGAAAAGACCATTTGTATCTGTGCATGAGAGACGATAAATACTCTTGCGACCAACGTCGCCAAAAGTCTTGCGTCATTTTTTGGGTAAGCTGCCAACGACGCAAACTTCCCATGTTAGAACTCTCGAACGAATAATCCGGAACAGTAAGCAGCGGTTCCCCAACCAGAAAGTGCCCTGGAGTCAGGGCTTCGTACCCTTCGGATTCCGTGTCAGCTCTTGACAGCGGTCGTGAGTTGAGGCATGCCTTGATCTGTCCTAGCACTGTAGCTAGCTCCTCGTATGTCAAGGTTGACTCTCCAATAACGCGCTTTAGATGAAACTTCACCGACTTTACACCTGCTTCCCACAATCCACCGAAGTTCGGGGAAAGCGGTGGAATAAAGTGCCATCTAGTGCCATTACTGGCCAAACCAGCTACAACCTCGCGTTGCATTGCAGACTGTTCCGCTGAAAACATTTTCGGTAATTGCCGGGATGCCCCTACGAACCCAGTGCCATTGTCACTCCAGATATCTGAGCAGTGCCCCCTGCGTGAAACAAATCGTTTGAATGCTGCTAAAAACCCTTCTGTTGTCAGATCGCTCACTACTTCGATATGCACTGCTTTGGTTGACATGCAAACAAACAGACAAATGTAGCCCTTGTATGCATGCTGCCCGCGGCCTTTGGATGTTCGAACGTTTATTGGCCCCGCATAGTCAACCCCGCTGCACTTGAACGGCCTGGTTGCTGTGACTCTGACAGCTGGTAGCTGTCCCATCAGTTGATTTGATGATGTCGCTGAATACCTTGTGCACTTAACACACTTTCTGACGTATGCTTTGACCAGCTCTTTAGCTCCAAACACCCAGTATTTTGACCGCAAGTAAGTCAGCATAAGTTGCGGGCCCCCGTGGAGTGTCCTAGAGTGAGCATCAGCTACTAATAAGTTAGTGAATTCCGACTTTTTCGGAATCACCACCGGATGTTTTCTTTCATCGCTTAAAGACGACATTTCTAATCGTCCTCCTACCCTTAGTATTTGTTGGTCGTCTAAGAACTGATTTAAGGATTTGAATGGCCCTTTCAGTTTCTTTGATATTCCACTCCCACTTTTCTCAATGTTTGCTAATTCTTCTGTAAAGTTTTCCCTCTGACAGTGTTTGATACATACATCTAACGCTTCCTTCATTTCTAATGTTGTTAAAAATCCCTGTTCTTTGTTTTCCTTTCGCTTCTTCCATGTTAAAAAACGCCTACAATATGCTACAACTCTGACTAGCTTACCTAGATTTGAAAATCTTTTCCAAATGTCATCCGTGCTAGTTACGATATGAACCTTTATTTCCTCCATGTTCGTTTCCTCATGCCTCATTCTGTCATAGGTCACCTCCTTCTGGTGCAGCACTTCGGGCCCTTTGAACCACAAGGTGTTGTCGATAAGCTCAGAAGGTTTCAGGCCTCGTGAGGCGCTGTCTGCTGGATTTTGTTTGGATCGGATGTGAGACCACTGATGCGAATCTAATGTTGTTAAAATTTCAGAGACCCTGTTAGCTACAAACGTTTGCCAGCGACTTGGGTGACTGTTAAGCCAAGCCAGCACCACGGTAGAATCTGTCCAAGCATGGATGTTTTCTTGCTTTATTTTTAGGGTTTCAGCTACCTCCACTAACAACCTTGTCACCAGAACAGCTCCGCAAAGTTCCAGTCTCGGGATCGACACCTGCTTGAGAGGTGCAACTTTGGTTTTTGCTGTGACAAGATTGACATGAATGTCACCCTTTTCGTCAACCACCCGAATGTAAACTGCTGCTGCATAAGCTAGTTTTGAGGCATCAGAAAACCCGTGAATTTCAACGTGCATGTTCTTCGGCGAAGTTTGAAGCCAACGAGTTATTCGCAATGAGGATAAATCGAGTAATCCGTTACGGTAAGATAACCATTCTTCTAAAATCTTGCTCGGAACTGTGTCATCCCACTCTATCCCTGATATCCAAAGCTTTTGAATAATCATCTTTGCTACTATGACAGTAGGTGCGACCCACCCCAACGGGTCGAACAATCGTGATATGTCCGAAATAACCATTCTTTTTGTTACAGGTTCACTTAGCTGCGGGAGTGTCACCGTGTATTGAAACGCATCGTTTCTTCGGTTCCAGGTAAGCCCCAGCAGCTTCATTGCTTCATCGGTTTTTAGCTTTAATCCATCTTCCTTACCCACTCCCTGTCCCGTTTTCTTGATTCTTGTTAGAAGTTCTTCGCTATTGCTTGACCATTTTTGTAGGTCAAATCCCCCTTTGTTCAAAAGCATGTTCATTTGACCGTAAAGTTGAATTGCTGACTCGGCGTCATCGCATCCTGTTAAAAGATCATCCATATAGAAATCCTGCTTTACCTTTGCAGCTGCTGCTGGATAGTTTGATCCCTCATCAATGGCCACCTGCTGCAGTGCTTTTACCGCGAGATATGGAGCTGAGGCTGTGCCAAACGTGACCCTGAGTAATCGAAATTCTTCCAGCTGTGAAGTCGACTGACTGCCGATCGGTGCTACGAACGTAGAAGAAGACGTCGCTGATTGATCCCTTCTCCATAGAATCCGCTGGAAATCAACATTTTCAGCTGCAACCTTGACCTGGCGGTACATTTTCACAATATCGGATGAGAGACAAATTCGATGCAGTCTCCACCTCATCAGAAGATTTCTCAGCTCTGGCTGCAAGGTAGGCCCTATCATCATTGTATCATTCAAAGAGACGCCATTTTCTCCTTTGCAGGACGCGTCGAAGACGATCCGGACCTTCGTGGTATCTTTGTCTTCTCTGACCACAGCAAAATGAGGTAAGTATGTCCCTTTTATGTTGTTTATTTCTTTTTCAGGTACTTTCTCCATATGTTCCAGGTGTAAGTATTCCTCTAAAATTTCACTATATTTTACTTTCAACTCTATTGTTTTATTTAGCTTTACTTCCAAATATGTTAACCTCTTCTGTGCTATTCTTTTTGACTTTTCTACTTTCAGATCTCCAGATTTAAATGGCAGTCTCACAATGTACCTCCCATCTGCATCTCTTTTGGTAGTTTCTGCAAAGAACTTCTCGCAATGTGTTTCCTCTTCGGTAAGTTCTGGCTTTATGTTTGCTTTTATATCTGCTTCCATCTCCCAAAACTTCTTAAGCTGATGATCTTCTTCACAACATACTTGATGCATGGCTATCAAATTCGTCGCTTGCTTGCTCGAATCTGACTCCGCCACCCCGGATAAGATCCACCCTAATGATGTGTTCTGTGCTAATAATGGTCCGTGCTTCTGAACCCCTTCACGCATTACTTGACTGACTACCTCTGCACCCAACAGAAGATCGATCCTGCTTGGTGTATTGAACTTTGGATCAGCCAGTGCTAAACTGCAGACCCATTCTGCTGCAATCACCTGCTTGCTCGGAAGTAACGAAGTGATAGATTTCAAGACATAGACTTCCAATGATAACTTGAAATCTTCTTGGATTGATTTAATCATAAGTTTCACTTTAGATTTGGAGACGTTGTGGCCTCCTCCTACCCCTGAGATAACTCCCCTTACCGGGATCTTTTTCAAACCCAAGTGTTGAGCCGTTGCTTCTGTAATAAAGGATGCTTGGGATCCTTGGTCAAGCAAAGCCCTCACGATACGGTTATCTCCGTTTATTGTTTCGGTTTGGACCAGAGCAGTGGCTAACAGCACCTGTTTACGTAGCGCTACTCCCTCCGAAGCGATGCACACTACTGGAACCCCTCCCCCTGAACTACTATCTGCTGGTGAACCACTATTTACTTCTGGTGTTGATTCGTAATCACGCGTTAAATGCAGAAAGGTATGATGCCGCCGTCGGCAGACGCGACATGAAACTTTGCACCGGCATTGGTTAGCAGAGTGACCTTCGCCAAGGCGATTGAAGCACAAACGTTGATTCTCGACAAATATCCTACGGGCTGATACCTCTTCGTTCTCAAATGTCTTACAATGTACCAACTTATGCTGCTCTTTACAAAATTTGCAAGTTACCGAAGCATTGGCTTCTTCGACTGTGTGGAAAGACTTTGGTGCAGCCGTTGACCTGTTGGAGCTGGATCCCGTGGCCACGAATTCAAATGCTCAGAAACGCTTGGTTAAGAACTCTTGGAATACTTTAAAAGTCGGTAGCTCATTGCCAGTAAGGATCGCGCTTTCAAGCTCCCACTGTCTCCTTGACTCGGGGTCCAACTTCAACGAAGTCATATAGATGATCATGATATCCCAAGTGGACACATCTACCCCAAGATTAGCTAAAGCACCGAGACATTCCGTGGTGTTGTCCAAAATCTCTCTCAAAAAAGAAGCCGACTCAGAGTTGCTACTACGTTGACTGAACAAGCGCTTAAGAATGGTGTTACAAAGGTACCGCGTGTTATTGTATCGTTCGACAAGCGTCGCCCAACATTTATCGTAATTTGCTGTTGCTATGCTCATATTTCTTACTAGCTGCTCTGCTTGTCCCCCCAGCAAACCCTTCAGATATTGCATTTTGACAGCCTTGTCCATATCAGTGTCGTGGACCAAAGATTTGAATAAATCACGGAAGGTGGTCCATTCAGTATAATCCCCAGAAAATTTTGGAATAATAATTTTTGGTAGTTTGACATTATTGGATTTGTTACCCCCCGATTTACTCAATTCAGTAGTTTCAATCATCGCAGGACTCTCGACAGATAGGTCTTGCATCAATAAACATTTGTAGTCGACGTAAAGCTCCTCAGTAGTCTCAAACACCTCTTTAGTTATATAGTCGGATTGTTTTAAGAGATCAGGATCCGCAGTTTTACAGAGTTCGGCGTGATTATCAACGAAACCCTCCCATAATTTTTCTAGCGCCTCTAGTCTTATCTGGCTCAAATGTTTACTTTTACGGTCTTTGGGCGTCTTTTTGTAATTTGAGCGCCCTTTAGTAATCCTAGAGCAAACATTCTCTTGTACAAACAGGAGCTGCTTCATTTCAGACATTTTATCAAATTAACAAAAATCCAATTTCAAAAAATTTTACAAGTCCAAATATTTTTTAGTGAAATTTTTCTAAGTGTTTGGGAAACAATCAAAAATTGGGCATAGGTTCCCCGTCCCAACCAATTTCTTAAAATTATTCTAAGTCTATGTTAGTTAAATTTTACAAGTGAATTTAAGTTAGAAATTTTACAAATGAATTTAAGTTAGAGATTTCACAAGTGCTTTTACAATAAAATAGTTCAGTTTTATATCACCATGTTCCGGATGCCTTCCTGATTCACCAACTGCTTCCTCGTGCCTGACTCCCTCCTGAGTCGGCCTGCTGCTGCTTGGATGGCCGCGCCCCGCTGACGCCTGAATGCCGCTTGATTGACGCCTGAATGCCGCTTGATTGACGCCTGGATACCACTCGCTGCTTGGGTGGCACCGCTTGATTCTGCTGCTTGGATGGCGCTACAAACGCCGCTTCGCTGCTGCTGCTGCTGGTCGGCTGACCCCGCTCCCTCCTGAGCGTGATGCTTGAAGTCGCGCTCAAGCTCCTAACTGAGCCGAGCGCCCCTGCCGCCAGATCTCCTCGCTGATGCTATATGCTAATCCCTCCCGAATCGCCCAGGTGGGGTTGGGGCTGCTCCAAAAACTTGCTGCTGGCTCAAACCGACTCGAAGGACCAAAATGTACAGCCGTACAGCGTGGACTCCCCGTCGAAACAGGAGATAGCAAAACACCAGTGTGGTGGTAGTGGAAAGGAACACTCAACAAAAACTACAGAGCTATGTAGATTCGTATCATAGTATATTTCAATTCTTCAATAAAAAGTTTCTAATCTGAGGTCATAGCTGGCCGTGCGTTTTCGTCAGCGCGATCTAGAAGTGTGACAATTTTACCAACGCCATCTAGTTCTGACGTTTGACAACATACACTTCACTTTGATTACTTAGTTAAACAACTGTATATCGGTCATTTTTGACATAAATTCAGACCTAACCAAATGTTCAGTGCAGCCAGAATCTACAATCCACTCTATATCATCAATAGTTTCAGGAGTAGTACAACTAAAGTTAAACAAATTAGTACCTGAATAGAAATTAAAGTTCGTTTCATCATCCACTGTCACTGCTGCTCCTTCTGAATAGTTATTGCTGTTTACTTGCTGCCTTGCACCTGGACGTTGGTTATTGTAGTTCCCTCTGTTGCTGTAGTTTCCTCTGTTGCTGTAGTTTCCTCTGTTATTGTAGTTCCCTCTGTTGTAGCTGTTTCCACCGTCACTGTAGTTACCTCTGTTTGTGTTGTTCCCTCTGTTACTGTAGTTGTTTTCTTTACCCTTCCTCTTAAAACAATTTTCATATATATGACCAGGCTGTCCACAATAATTGCACTTTCTTGCTCTGCAATCTTTTCTGATATGACCAACTTTACCGCACTCAAAACATTTTGCATCTTTTTGCTGATAGTTATTCTTCTTTGCTACAAATGCTGATGTCATATCCGGTTGGTCGTCTTTGATTCTTTCTTCTTCCACCATTAAACGTGCTGTTACCTCTTGCAATGTCTGTTTTTCTTTTGGTACCGACTCCCAGGCAGAAATAAAGTGTCTGTATTTGTTTGGCAAACTCATCAATATCTTTGTAATTACCATATTGTCCGAAATGTCTTCTTTTTTTATTTTTAACTGACACACAACCTCTTCTATTTTGGATAAAAACTGCGCCATGCTTTCTTTTTCTTCAAATTTTATGTTATAAAACTGTTGTTGTACCAGATGCGCGCCTACACTGCTGTGGCTTTCATATATTGAGGTTAGTTTTTTCCACATGTCCTGAGCGGTTTTGCACATCATAATATGCGACAGGATTTTTTCCTCGACTCTTGTTACGATTATTTCTTGAGCCTTTGCATCTTTATCTTCGTCCGCATCCTTTTCCGTTCCACTTTTTTGGTCCGCCGAAACATTTTTTTCAATTACTCCATAGAGTCCCTTTGATTTCAAAATTATTGAAATTTGAAATTTCCATGTCAACCAGTTTTCGCCATTTAGTATGACAAGGCGATCTACTCTCACTTTTTCCATTTTATAATCCGACGTGGATACTCTCTGTGCTAATTACAACCCCTCACAATGTTGGCCGCGTCCTTTTCGTCTGACTTCCTCCCAAGTCCAGACTTTGTCGTATTTCGTGGAGCCCATAACCTTTTATAGCAGAAGGAATGTAGTCTTCTACATAGGGGCTGCAGGACAGGATTGATGAACACTCTTTATTTTATTAATATTTATTGACACTAGATGGCGCTACGCAAGCTGCGTTCACGAAAAGTCGCGTTCATTAGCGTACTAATTTTATATTCTAACACTTGATGTCATATCCGGTTGGTCGTCTTTGATTCTTTCTTCTTCCACCATTAAACGTGCTGTTACCTCTTGCAATGTCTGTTTTTCTTTTGGTACCGACTCCCAGGCAGAAATAAAGTGTCTGTATTTGTTTGGCAAACTCATCAATACCTATCTTTGTAATTACCATATTGTCCGAAATGTCTTCTTTTTTTATTTTTAACTGACAATATGTTATCAATACTATCTTCAATACTACCTAACTGAAGTTAGTAAGTAAATATCATACCTAACTACTGCTTGGTTTTCTATACTGTGGCACTAAGTTATCGTACGCGGTCAGTGGCGCACGGCCTGCCGGGCGCGTAAATAATTACGTCGCGCGCTTAGCATGGCGGGGGCTGAGGTAGCGCTAAATGCCTAAAGTTCTTGGATAACCTCGCCTTAAAGTATAATGTGTGATTTAAACTTTTACCAATATGTAAGACTCATACATAGAGGTCTCATTTCAACAGATATGGCACTTATAAGATTACAATTTTTGATTTTTAGGTATTATAGAGGTCTCTATAAAAAAATATAATGCCAGTTTTATTATTTTTTCTCTCAAGCATTATATAACACAATTAGTAACTACACCGGTTCATTGTGTACCACGCGGTTCATTGTATCCCACCCTTTAGGTTCATTGTGTACCCTCGGGTGTACACAATTAACCATTTCCCACTTTGTAAAAAGTTTCGTTACCAAGAAACGATTAGATATAACGCTTAATTGACCTATACCATATCATAGCCAATGAAATCACCTACGTCATGCGATATAATAATGTGAAAGAAACAATTCTACAAGCTTTTAAAATGTTAGTGGTTCAATGGCTACCACACTACCCTACTTCACTTTTCAGAGCATTTGGATCGCATCACGAGATCTCAGTTCGGGGCGAACTACTAGTTTATACACTTTTGTTACTTTTTTTAGGGTTCCGTAGCCGAATGGCAAAAACGGAACCCTTATAGATTCGTCATGTCTGTCTGTCTGTCTGTCTGTCTGTCCGGCCGTGTCACAGCCATTTTTCTCCGAAACCATAAGAGCTAGACTAATGAAACTTGGTGAGTAGATGTATTCTGTAATCCGCATAAAGGTTTTTACACAAAAATAGAAAAAAAACTATAAATTTTGGGGGTCCCCATACTTGAAACTGAAAGTCAAAAATGTTTTTTTCATCGAACCCATACGTGTGGGGTATCTATGGATAGGTCTTCAAAAATGATGTTGAGGTTTCTAATATCGTTTTTTTCTAAACTGAACAGTTTGCGCGAGAGACACTTCCAAAGTGGAAAAAAGTTGGTCCCCCCCCCTCTAACTTCTAAAATAAGAGAATGATAAATCTAAAAAAAATATATGTTGTACATTACTATGCAAACTTCCAACGATTTTTGGTTTGAACAAGATCTAGTCAGTAGTTTTTTTTTATACGTCCTAAATCGTAAACCGCAATTTACCTTTCGACGAACTACAAAAACCTTTATATTATGTTAATTGATGCTACGGAACCCTTCATGGGCGAGTCCGACTCGCACTTGGCTGCTTTTTCGTGTAGTAGGATAACCACGGCGTCCTAAACAGGCCACTTGAGTTATCCCAAACTCGCCCCCCGCTTGTTTTGTCAGTCACAATCTACCTCTCTTTCGGATGCGCGTAATTGTTTTTTCATCCCACCAGCTCTGAAAGTGTGTTTTTGCTGTTTAATTTCTGACTGGAAAAGCCGTTTTTATCCGCTAGAGGATAAAGTAAATTTGAATTTAGAATACCTATCGTGTTCAATAAGTTTGTGAATACACAACCTATTTACTTCTACCTTCGTGGTGCCGAACTTATCATACAACCTTTTTTATTTTGTTAAAAACTCGCACTCCTAACCTTCTTGGTGTTTTTGTGAATTCAAAACACCATTAAACCTATTTACTTCTACCTGCATGGTGCCGAATTTACCATACAACCTTTTTAAATTTGTTAATAACTCATACTCGGAACCTTCTTGGTGTGTTACTTTTAGTCGCGCCATGTTCTTTTTTGCATTTAGTCATTTCCTCGCTGAGGTGGGATGAAAAGTTACGTGTTGCACTCGAGTGCAAAGATTTTTCTCCTTGTGCTCTTTTGATTCCTTCGCCAACGCTTAGGATTCTAACTTTTAAACCACTCGCTACGCTCGTGGTTAAACTTTAGAATCCTGCGGTTGCTCAGTCATCAAAATTGAGCACGCGGTTAAAAAGCAGCTTTGCACTCTTGTATAACAAATAACTATTGTTGCTCTCGATTTATAGTGTCATTCAATTTACATTTACTGTGTTTGTTGATGCAATTATGTAAAGATTTATAATGGATATTGGAGAAGAAATGTGCTTTATTTTATTACTATTTAATTTTAATGTTTCTATTAATATAGTTAAATATTTGTGATTCATATTAGTTGTTATTTAAGGAATTTTTAAAAATTAAATTCATCAAACTCGAAGCTTTTTGTTTATGTGTCAGGTTTTATGGGGCAAAATTTTTTGTAACAAGGCAAAGTTTATGTATTCTAGAACATGTTTACGAAAAAAAAACTTGCGCGTAGTTGCGCCATTTTTTTTAAGACTAAGAGATAAGGTATGCTAAATAATATTGAATTTTGAGAATGTTATAAAGGTTGTAAGTTTTAATTCCAGAATCACGTTACGTGGAAACAAAGGCAAGCAGACTAAAAGTGAGAGAGAAGACTAAAAGTGGATCAGAATCGGAAGAAATTAAAAACATAGAAGAAGAAAAAGAAATAGAGTCTGACTAAAAAAATGTTTTTTTTAATTATTCTGTTAGTTTTAATATTTTGCCAAATAAAAGGTACTTTTGCATCTAAATGGTCTTTCGAATCAATTTTGAGCATAAAAATGCCTTCATTATATTTGGGCCAGAAATTTGATATAAATACTCCACTGTGCGGTGCCCGGCGCCCGGATCCCGGATGTCATTTCATTCAGATTGACCGACTTTGTTGAGGCGCTTCGCTTGGCTTGGTAAGTAGAGTAGTAGCTAAATAGCAAAAAATAGGACATTACCTACCTATTTTTTTGAAATATACCTACTCATAATTGGTACGAGTACTGTACCTATACCAACAAACTATCGTTACAATTCTTATCCATTGCGCGCGTGAATTATCTTTAAACGAGAAATTCTTGTTTAAACATAATATTCAGAATTATACTTATATTGAAATGAGAAAATCTTGCATATAATATTATACTTCCTTATATGCAAATTCCCAAACCATGATCGCCTACTGGTATGCTACGCGACTGAGACGCAAACCATGATCGCCTACTGGTATGCTACGCGATTGAGACGCAAACCATGATCGCCTACTGGTATAATACGCGACTGAGACGCAAACCATGATCGCCTACTGGTATGCTACGCGACTGAGACGCAAACCATGATCGCCTACTGGTATGCTACGCGATTGAGACGCAAACCATGATCGCCTACTGGTATAATACGCGACTGAGACGCAAACCATGATCGCCTACTGGTATGCTACGCGACTGAGACGCAAACCATGATCGCCTACTGGTATGCTACGCGACTGAGACGCAAACCATGATCGCCTACTGGTATAATACGCGACTGAGACGCAAACCATGATCGCCTACTGGTATGCTACGCGACTGAGACGCAAACCATGATCGCCTACTGGTATGCTACGCGACTGAGACGCAAACCATGATCGCCTACTGGTATGCTACGCGATTGAGACGCAAACCATGATCGCCTACTGGTATAATACGCGACTGAGACGCAAACCATGATCGCCTACTGGTATGCTACGCGACTGAGACGCAAACCATGATCGCCTACTGGTATGCTACGCGACTGAGACGCAAACCATGATCGCCTACTGGTATAATACGCGACTGAGACGCAAACCATGATTGCCTACTGGTATACTACTCGTTTCCGCACTCGGTGCTACTCACATGATACTATTTTTTATCATTTAAAGAACAACATTCGTACGACGATGTCTAGTGACTCTAGCGATGACGACAATTTATGTTCTTCTGTATTTATATTACAAGAATACACGAAAATATAAAAGAAGATTATGGGTGCATCCGTACATCGGAAAAAAATATTAAATATATTTTTTTCCAATCTCAATCCACGCCTTTTCTGTAACATCTTTTATTACGTAGGTACCTTACCTACTCTGGCAGCTTATAATTATACAAACGTAGATAAATAGATTGAAAAAACTTTATTGCACAAATTAAAAGTACTGTACACAGGCCGCTGGTTACATGCTAAGGTGTCATATACAAAAATTTAGGAAATCGCTTTTATTACAAAAATGCCGCTTAAAATAGCCATTTTATAGTATGAGTAAAAGACACCTTTCATTTTCGCATTAAAAACTACCAAAAAAACAGATAATAATATGACTGTTTAGCATTTAAACACGGGCGCCAAATTTCAGAGCTAAACAGCCACTTAGTGAGTTGTGGTTGAGTGGTTGGCAGAATCGCTTGCAAGTTTTAAGCTAGAGTGCCGTATCTCTAAAAAATAAGCTATGTTAACTAAGATTTAGGTAGGAATATTCAAAAGCGTACCTAATTATATCGCTTGGAGCTTGTCTTATATTACAATATTTGAACAAGATCTAGTCAGTAGTTTTTTTTTATACGTCCTAAATCGTAAACCGCAATTTACCTTTCGACGAACTACAAAAACCTTTATATTATGTTAATTGATGCTACGGAACCCTTCATGGGCGAGTCCGACTCGCACTTGGCTGCTTTTTCGTGTAGTAGGATAACCACGGCGTCCTAAACAGGCCACTTGAGTTATCCCAAACTCGCCCCCCGCTTGTTTTGTCAGTCACAATCTACCTCTCTTTCGGATGCGCGTAATTGTTTTTTCATCCCACCAGCTCTGAAAGTGTGTTTTTGCTGTTTAATTTCTGACTGGAAAAGCCGTTTTTATCCGCTAGAGGATAAAGTAAATTTGAATTTAGAATACCTATCGTGTTCAATAAGTTTGTGAATACACAACCTATTTACTTCTACCTTCATGGTGCCGAACTTATCATACAACCTTTTTTATTTTGTTAAAAACTCGCACTCCTAACCTTCTTGGTGTTTTTGTGAATTCAAAACACCATTAAACCTATTTACTTCTACCTGCATGGTGCCGAATTTACCATACAACCTTTTTAAATTTGTTAATAACTCATACTCGGAACCTTCTTGGTGTGTTACTTTTAGTCGCGCCATGTTCTTTTTTGCATTTAGTCATTTCCTCGCTGAGGTGGGATGAAAAGTTACGTGTTGCACTCGAGTGCAAAGATTTTTCTCCTTGTGCTCTTTTGATTCCTTCGCCAACGCTTAGGATTCTAACTTTTAAACCACTCGCTACGCTCGTGGTTAAACTTTAGAATCCTGCGGTTGCTCAGTCATCAAAATTGAGCACGCGGTTAAAAAGCAGCTTTGCACTCTTGTATAACAAATAACTATTGTTGCTCTCGATTTATAGTGTCATTCAATTTACATTTACTGTGTTTGTTGATGCAATTAAGTAAAGATTTATAATGGATATTGGAGAAGAAATGTGCTTTATTTTATTACTATTTAATTTTAATGTTTCTATTAATATAGTTAAATATTTGTGATTCATATTAGTTGTTATTTAAGGAATTTTTAAAAATTAAATTCATCAAACTCGAAGCTTTTTGTTTATGTGTCAGGTTTTATGGGGCAAAATTTTTTGTAACAAGGCAAAGTTTATGTATTCTAGAACATGTTTACGAAAAAAAAACTTGCGCGTAGTTGCGCCATTTTTTTTAAGACTAAGAGATAAGGTATGCTAAATAATATTGAATTTTGAGAATGTTATAAAGGTTGTAAGTTTTAATTCCAGAATCACGTTACGTGGAAACAAAGGCAAGCACAGAGAAGACTAAAAGTGGATCAGAATCGGAAGAAATTAAAAACATAGAAGAAGAAAAAGAAATAGAGTCTGACTAAAAAAATGTTTTTTTTAATTATTCTGTTAGTTTTAATATTTTGCCAAATAAAAGGTACTTTTGCATCTAAATGGTCTTTCGAATCAATTTTGAGCATAAAAATGCCTTCATTATATTTGGGCCAGAAATTTGATATAAATACTCCACTGTGCGGTGCCCGGCGCCCGGATCCCGGATGTCATTTCATTCAGATTGACCGACCTTGTTGAGGCGCTTCGCTTGGCTTGGTAAGTAGAGTAGTAGCTAAATAGCAAAAAATAGGACATTACCTACCTATTTTTTTGAAATATACCTACTCATAATTGGTACGAGTACTGTACCTATACCAACAAACTATCGTTACAATTCTTATCCATTGCGCGCGTGAATTATCTTTAAACGAGAAATTCTTGTTTAAACATAATATTCAGAATTATACTTATATTGAAATGAGAAAATCTTGCATATAATATTATACTTCCTTATATGCAAATTCCCAAACCATGATCGCCTACTGGTATGCTACGCGACTGAGACGCAAACCATGATCGCCTACTGGTATGCTACGCGATTGAGACGCAAACCATGATCGCCTACTGGTATAATACGCGACTGAGACGCAAACCATGATCGCCTACTGGTATGCTACGCGACTGAGACGCAAACCATGATCGCCTACTGGTATGCTACGCGATTGAGACGCAAACCATGATCGCCTACTGGTATAATACGCGACTGAGACGCAAACCATGATCGCCTACTGGTATGCTACGCGACTGAGACGCAAACCATGATCGCCTACTGGTATGCTACGCGACTGAGACGCAAACCATGATCGCCTACTGGTATAATACGCGACTGAGACGCAAACCATGATCGCCTACTGGTATGCTACGCGACTGAGACGCAAACCATGATCGCCTACTGGTATGCTACGCGACTGAGACGCAAACCATGATCGCCTACTGGTATGCTACGCGATTGAGACGCAAACCATGATCGCCTACTGGTATAATACGCGACTGAGACGCAAACCATGATCGCCTACTGGTATGCTACGCGACTGAGACGCAAACCATGATCGCCTACTGGTATGCTACGCGACTGAGACGCAAACCATGATCGCCTACTGGTATAATACGCGACTGAGACGCAAACCATGATCGCCTACTGGTATGCTACGCGACTGAGACGCAAACCATGATCGCCTACTGGTATGCTACGCGACTGAGACGCAAACCATGATCGCCTACTGGTATAATACGCGACTGAGACGCAAACCATGATCGCCTACTGGTATGCTACGCGACTGAGACGCAAACCATGATCGCCTACTGGTATGCTACGCGACTGAGACGCAAACCATGATCGCCTACTGGTATGCTACGCGACTGAGACGCAAACCATGATCGCCTACTGGTATAATACGCGACTGAGACGCAAACCATGATCGCCTACTGGTATGCTACGCGACTGAGACGCAAACCATGATCGCCTACTGGTATGCTACGCGACTGAGACGCAAACCATGATCGCCTACTGGTATAATACGCGACTGAGACGCAAACCATGATCGCCTACTGGTATGCTACGCGACTGAGACGCAAACCATGATCGCCTACTGGTATGCTACGCGACTGAGACGCAAACCATGATCGCCTACTGGTATGCTACGCGACTGAGACGCAAACCATGATCGCCTACTGGTATAATACGCGACTGAGACGCAAACCATGATCGCCTACTGGTATAATACGCGACTGAGACGCAAACCATGATCGCCTACTGGTATACTACTCGTTTCCGCACTCGGTGCTACTCACATGATACTATTTTTTATCATTTAAAGAACAACATTCGTACGACGATGTCTAGTGACTCTAGCGATGACGACAATTTATGTTCTTCTGTATTTATATTACAAGAATACACGAAAATATAAAAGAAGATTATGGGTGCATCCGTACATCGGAAAAAAATATTAAATATATTTTTTTCCAATCTCAATCCACGCCTTTTCTGTAACATCTTTTATTACGTAGGTACCTTACCTACTCTGGCAGCTTATAATTATACAAACGTAGATAAATAGATTGAAAAAACTTTATTGCACAAATTAAAAGTACTGTACACAGGCCGCTGGTTACATGCTAAGGTGTCATATACAAAAATTTAGGAAATCGCTTTTATTACAAAAATGCCGCTTAAAATAGCCATTTTATAGTATGAGTAAAAGACACCTTTCATTTTCGCATTAAAAACTACCAAAAAAACAGATAATAATATGACTGTTTAGCATTTAAACACGGGCGCCAAATTTCAGAGCTAAACAGCCACTTAGTGAGTTGTGGTTGAGTGGTTGGCAGAATCGCTTGCAAGTTTTAAGCTAGAGTGCCGTATCTCTAAAAAATAAGCTATGTTAACTAAGATTTAGGTAGGAATATTCAAAAGTGTACCTAATTATATCGCTTGGAGCTTGTCTTATATTACACATAAGACAAGCTCCAAGCATTACTTGGTACATTTTTGAGGATGTGCTTGCTTTGCACCTAAGTTTTACATAAACTTATTTTAGCTATTCCAGCAGATGGAGTTGTTAAGTACCTAACACTAAGCCAATAAAAATATGACTTTCCTTAAATCTATTGTTATCTTTGCGAATAAAAATCCAATTTTTATTGCGAGTAGTGTTAGGTAGGTACTAACTAGTTACACTCATGGTATTTTTTTATTGAAAGGTTCACAAACCAGCCATTACCTACAACCAGTGTACAACACTTATCAGTTCTAATACATATCTAAAACTTAATTGGCTATAGGTACGTTCTTTTACGCAGCCAAGTAGGTACCTAAGTAATTAAAATAAGTTCTTGATTATGCTTAGGTACCTACTTTTCTTAGAATAGTGTCATCACGAACAAATTAATAAAGAAAATAATAGATGTAGCCACTATCGTGCAAACTGTTAGGTATAACTACAGAGAAATGTAATAAGTAGGTAAGTGTCTGCCATTTTAATGGCGATATTGTCGATCCTTACGTAAGACGAAGTTTAAACAAAAAAATATATAAAAACGTCTGCGGCTGAAACGGCTGTGGGAAAAGTCTGTCAGATCTGGAGTGAATGAAGAGCAGAATTAAAATACAGTTATTTTTTTTTTATCTTATATCTTTAATCTTATCTTATCTTATACCTTTAAACGAGAAAATCTTGTATATATGTATATATATATTTAGGATCTCGGAAACTGCGCCAACGATTTTCACGAAATTTAGTATACAGGGGTTTTCGGGGGCGATAAAACGATCTAGCTAGGATTCATTTTAAGAAAATGATTATTACACTCCGAGTTCAATAATTAAACATAAACTGAATATGTGACTGCTCCTGCCATCTATTGATGATTGTGAGCAACTAACTGCAAGCATATCCAGCAGATGGCGTTGTCCAGTAAGAATTAACCAATAAAGATAATAATATGACTCTTATGATTTCTTAAAAATACAAATTACCGAAAAAATTCCGAGCGAAGCTCGGTTACCAACTGCTAGTATCTTTAAACGAGAAAATCTTGTATATATATATTTAGGATCTCGGAAACTGCGCCAACGATTTTCACGAAATTTAGTATATTGGGGTTTTCGGAGGCGATAAATTGATCTAGCTAGGATTAACTTTAAGAAAATGATTATTTCACCCCGAGTTCAATAATTAAACATAAACTGAATATGTGACTGCCTGCTCCTGCCATCTATTGACGATTGTGAGCAACTAACTGCAAGCATATCCAGCAGAAAGCTATGTTCAATAAGAATAAGCCGATAAAGATAATATGACTCTTATGATAACTTTCTTAAAAATACGAATTAACAATACAAAAAAACCGAGCGAAGCTCGGTCACCAACTGCTAGTCTTATACCTTTAAACGAGAAAATCTTGTATATATACAAGGTGTATCTAAATGTGTGTACTATGCGAAGGTGGGGGGTTTCAGACCACAATGGTGATCAGTTGTGGGGGGGAGATAATTAAAAATTCCTATTTTCAGTTTCCCATACAAAAATATTTAATTTCATAATGCCTAAATAAATTGACAACCCTATCCTTGTAACCCCTTGACCCCTTGACCTACTACCTCTGTAGGTCTACTACTACTACCTACTACCTCTGTAGCTGAGTTTAGGGTTGTCACTTTGTATAAAGTCAGCTGTTAATATTGAAACTTCGTTGCAGTTTTTTTCAGAGATACCAATCGAAGTTCGAAAAGTCGTTAAACAATAGTTGTTCCCCGGGGGGTGGAAATTCACCCCCCTTCAGGATAGTACACATATTTTGATACACGTTGTATATGTATACATATATATATTTAGGATCTCGGAAACTGCGCCAACGATTTTCATGAAATTTAGTATACAGGGGTTTTCGGGGACGATAAATCGATCTAGCTAGAATTTATTTTCAGAAAATGACGAGAAATGGGTTTTTGCAATAATCTAACATAGATAGATAGATAGATAGATAGAAAATTCTTTATTGCACAAAATTAAAAATTACTGTACACAGGCGAACTTAATGCTAGATAGCATTATCTACCAGCTAACCTTTGGGTAATAGGGAGATAGGTTGGGTAGTGCACATATAAGATGAGGGCTTATGTAAATACTATACTAAAAATAGACACACAGTTAAACGACAACTATCATGACTAATACACATAATCAGGAAATTCCTGCATAGCAAATTAAAACTAAAAAATACGCAATACTTATAATCTAACCCAGCATAAACTCACTTACATACACAGTAGCAGGGAAAAATTATTTATTTTTATGTTTATAAGATTCGATCATGAGGGATAGATAGTGGGCAAAGATTTTGGATTTGAAGACTTCAATAGAGGAGGCCTCGCGACATTGATGTGGGATACCATTCCAGAGCCGGATAGCCGTGCTAGTGAAAGAATCTGAGTAGCGGGATGAACTATGCTGAGGAGTCGACAACATCAGATTACGTATAGGCCGAACAGGGCGATCTATCACACGCAAAGGAGTGAAGCGTTCCTTAAGGTAGTTGGGAGATAGAGGGTTATTTAAAATATTGTACAAAAGACACAACATATGAACATCCCGACGCTCTCTTATCTCAAGCCAATTCAGTTGCAAGCGATAGGCGGATACATGGTCGTACTTACGTAGACCATAAATGAAACGGATGCAGAGATTTTGCAATCGTTCGAGCTTGTTCAACTGATCTTCTGTAGCATCAGGATAGCACACATCAGCATAGTCAAGTATGGGAAACAGCAACGCATTCACTAACGCCATCCTGGTTGACTGGGGCAAAAAGTTCTTCATCAGCTTAAGAGAATGCATGCTTCCATACATTCTCCCACTGACCTGTGCGATGTGACGGTCCCAGGATAAGTTACTGGTGATGTGTAGGCCCAAGTTTTTGACTTCAGTGCAAAACTGTAGTGGATGGCTATCATATTCTACTGGAGGGAGACTGCTAAGGTTAAGCCTGGAGATGTAGTAGCCACCACCAACAATCATGACCTGGGTCTTGCTAGGGTTTATGAAGAGTCCAAACTTTTGAGTCCAATCAAATATAGCACTGAGATCTCTGTTCAAAGAATCAATACCGTGAAGTACTTTGTCAGGCTCAAAACTCGTGTACAGCTGAACATCGTCAGCGTACAGGTGGTAGGAGGAAAAGGATATTGAAGGAACAAGGGTATTTATAAATATGGAGAACATAAGTGGTGAAAGCACACCACCCTGGGGGACCCCTGCTTCAACATTGCACCAGTCTGAAGAAATATCGTCAACCCTAACACACTGCTGACGCCCACTGAGGTACGAGCCAAACCAGAGTATGGTTGATTGTGAAATGTTTAAGGAGCGAAGTACAGCCAGCAGTATGTCATGGTTAACGCAGTTAAACGCGTTGCTAAAGTCTAGCAAAGTAAGAAGCGTGAGTTTCCTATTGTCAATAGCCGATCTTATGTCGTCTGTTATTTTAATGAGGGCAGTGGAAGTACTATGCGAAGAACGGAAACCAGACTGAAAAGGAGAAAGAACTAAATATATGACTGTTCCTGCCATCTATTGGCGATTGTGAGCAACTAACTGCAAGCTATTCGAGCAGATGGCGTTGCTAAGTAAAAATAAGCCATTAAAGATTATGACTCTATTGGCAAATAATAATACAATTTTTTTTAATAATACGATTTACAAAAAAATAAAATCCCGAGCGAAGCTCGGTCATACCGGCTCGTTATGAATAATGAAAGAAATATGTATTGCGTTGCTTGTGAAATATGGTCACAGATACAATAACCTTCTGAAGAGGAATCTTGAAGAGGGGCTATTACAAAATATGCATTTATTTACTACTTCAGCACACATAATAGGTAGGTACCTACACTCTATTAAATTAAGAAATAAAAAAAACAGAATGATAGGACAATACCTATTACAAAAACATAAGCAACCATAAGCTATTGTGACTTGTTAAATAATTGGACTTTTTTTTTTTTTTTTTTTTTTTTTTTTTTATTGAAAGGTTCACAAACCAGCCATTACAACAGTATTTCATTGTGTTCTAATATCTAAAACTTAATTGGCTGTAAGGCCTTCTAGGTGCGAACACAGCATGCATAGAAAACGTTCACATTACAAAAGTATTACATAAAGAATAAAAGCAAAAAAACAATAATAATTAAATAATAATAAAAAGTAGTTACAACACAAAGAAACTCTTAATAGAGGTAACTGATGCACTGAAAATATCGAGCTCGTGACAAATACTATTGTAGGATGAGCACATACGATACAGCGGCGTGTGTTGAACGTATTTAGTGCGGCTTGGGGGGAGAGAGAATGCTTTTCGATTGTGGAGTCGACTATTGAGACGAGGAATCGCAAGATTTAATTTACTGAGGACGTCGGGGCAATCGATTTTACCGTTTATAATTTTGTGAAGGTATATAATGTCGGCGGTTGCACGTCTATGGGCTAGTGGGGTCATTTTGTAGTGCTCTAGTCTTGAGTCATAGGTCGTAAGACTCTGGCAGAGATTGCTGGCGTATGTGAGGTGGTAAAGAAACAATCTCTGGAGTCTCTCAATTCTATCAGTGTGGACAGCATATGACGGATTCCATATAGGGCAGCAGTATTCTAGCAAACTACGGACATAGCAGTTGAAAAGTAAGATGGGAATTTCCGGTTCATTAAACATTTTTGTTTGCCTTATTACGAAACCCGCTAATTTAGCCCCTTTCTTGGTAATATGGTCAATGTGCTCTCTGAAATCCATTTTTTTGTCTACAATAACTCCCAGGTCGCGGATGCTAGTGACTTCCTGCACTGGCTCTCCGTTAATGAGGTATGAGATGTTGTTTGTATTTCTCTTACGAGTAAACTTAATATGGAAGCATTTGGTGGCGTTGAGGAACATTTTGTTTTTGGAGCACCATGAGTTGATGATGTTGAGATCTTTTTGTAAGTATGCTGTGTCGTTAATTGATAAAATGGTTTTATAAATTTTAAGATCATCCGCGAACAATTTAAACTTGGAAGTTAAATTGGAGCACAGGTCATTTATAAATATGAGAAAGAACATAGGGCCGAGGTGTGAACCTTGCGGTACTCCAGAGGGCACTTTTTTAATTGGGGACTTGAAGCCACGGATAACGACAAGTTGTGACCGGTTGCGAAGATAGGAATCACACCACCTCAACAGAGAACCACATATCCCTGCATGTCCAAGCTTCTCAATGAGAATATTATGGTTGACGACATCGAAGGCCTTGGAGAAGTCAGTGTATATAGCGTGGACTTCGCTATTATTTTGGAAAGCATCATGTATATCATCAACGTAACCAAGGAGGTTCGATGCAGTCGACCTACCTGGCAGGAAACCGTGCTGGTGGCGATCGAACAAAGGCTTAAAATGGTGGTATAATCGCTTTTGAACCATAGATTCTAAAATCTTGCCTAACGATGATAAGATAGAAATAGGCCGGTAATTACTAATGTCGCATTGGTCTCCTTTTTTGTGAATCGGTGTGATAATTGCCGTCTTCCATTTGCTAGGAAATACACCACTAGAGAGGGATTTGTTATATATTGTATGGAGCGGCTCTACTAGTTGCTCAGCACAGGTCTTAAGAAAAATTGGTGGTAGTGAGTCGCGACCAGGGCCTTTGTTTGCATCGATTAGTCGGAGGGAATTCAAAATATCATGTTTGGTAAGAGAGCATGAGCAAAGAGAAGTATGGCCGTGATCGACGGAATCAGTTGAAGCGTGTGATGCGTCATTTGTGTAAATAGAGTGGAAGTACTCTGAAAACAAGTTACTGATCATCTCGCCACCTTGGACGTTTTGAGTGCCAAGGAACATTTCGTCAGGGATATCATTACTATTAGTTCTGAATGACTTTATAAAGGTCCAAAAGTATTTGGGGTTATTTTTTATGTGCGTTTTAGCTTCTGACTTGAATTTAGATAAGCAATTATGTAACATTGTGTCACATCGGCTTCGTAACATCTCGTACGTAAGGCGATCTCTAGGATTACCATATGTTTTGAATCTTTTATGAAATTTGGCTTTTTCTTTGAGAGTACGGATTAAAGAACGACTGAACCAACACGGGTAACGACTGTCGGTTTTGGCAGTAGTTGGTGTATGCCTGGCAATAATAGGATTAATTTGGTCGTAGAAGAAATCGACGGCTTCGTCTACCAAGTCGAATGATTTTAAATCATTCCATTGAATTTTTTCAAGGTCTTCTGCGATGCTACAATAGTCTGCTTTTAGGAAATTTAGGTACGAATCTTTTAAGTGTTTCACTTTTTTATGATTGCATAGTTTCATTTTTATGTCTAGTGCCGGATGGTGCTTGTCTATAGTTACAAGTGGAGTCGCACTAAGTTTGACTGAAAAAAATTCAGGCATATTAGTAACTACTAAGTCAAGAGTGCGTCCTGTAGCATTAGGGATATTATTCAATTGATGTAGGTTATTAAACGATAAAGTGTCAACAAGAAGACTCTCTGATTTTGAACTACCACAACTAGGAGTAAGTGAATTTGAGCTAGCATCATGTTGCCACTGTAAGTGAGGCAGGTTAAAGTCACCAGCCAGCAGTACCAACGAATTTTTTGGTATTTTATGTTGGATTACCAAAGATATGTTTTTCATAATACGTTCAAGGCGATCGTAAGTGTTGGGAGACGGATTATATAGTGTGCAAATGCACAGGTGCTTAGTTATACTGCCCTGCTTTATTTTAATTGTTGCCCAGAGGTCTTCATCGACTGACTCCCACTTCAGTTTACGAATAGGTTCATATTTTTTCAATACAGCGATTAAAACTCCACCCCCTTCAAGTTTTTCGCTACAAGTTGTAGCACGGTCACGTCTGAATATCGCGTAACGACTATCCAGTATCTCGTGGTCATATACTGAGTCATTGAGCCACGTCTCCGTCAAAAGTATGATGTCGGCTTCTTGTTTCAGTGCATTGGTTAGTACTATTTCAGTTTTAGTCTTAAGAGCCCTAACATTTTGGTAAATAAATTTAAGGTTGCTGAGTTTGTTAGAAGAAACCATAAATAATCTAATATATCAGTGGATAATCAGACTAAACTACTGACTCGAATAATAATGCATGAATAGATTATAAAGAATTCAAGAATGACAGATCCTTGACGACGAAGCTCTTAGAATTTACGTCTTTTCGCATAAGAATCTTGCCGTTTCGCACCCACACGAAATCGAACTTCTTGTCTTTCGCCACTTTGCGAGCAGCCGCGTGCAAGAGTTTTCCAGCTGGTGTAAGGTGTTCGCACACGTAGATAGGTTTTCTCACGTCGGTGGCAATACCCAGATGCGACGAGTTCAATTTGTCGTTTTGGTGTGTCCTATTGAAGGTCTTGGCGGCTGCAATGAAAGAATCCCGCACCAAAGGACTGGACAGTTTTACAACAATTGACCTGGGTCGGTCAGAGTCTTTGTTGAGCTTGGCAACTCGGTGGTAGTTCAGTAGGTCGTGCTCACGTAATTCGAATCCCACAGTAGTCGCAAGCTGATAGACCACTGTCTTTATGTTCTCCGAGGTGTGCTCTGGTACGCACTGAATCTCGACGTTGGAGTCACGTGATTGCTGCTCGAATTGATTCAGCCTGGAGCTCAAATCGACAATCTGAGATCGCAGTTCACCTACGTGAGAACGAAGTGTGTTGTTTTCTTCTTGAAGATCACTTATGACTTTGGTCTTAGTGTCAACTACTTCCTTCAGTTGATCGTATTTCGCTGTCATAAAACTTACACTCTCAGTGAGCTCCTGGAGCTTGGTGCGAATGTCGGCGCTCTCCGCAGAGAAGTCCCTTCTAATGCTGATTCGAAGTTGGGTCGTGGACTCTTCAAATTTCTTATCGAAGTATTGCTTCAGGCCCTCGAAATTGTTAGAAGCTGGGTCGTCCTTGCATTGAAGGGGGGATGAGTTGGGGGGAGTGGCTGTGCTACTGTGACCACAACCTCTTTTTTCAAATGACTTGCACTCCGTGCACTTCCACGTAGCCTTGTAGGTCTTAGATTCTTTGGCAAAATTTTCCGCAGGTACGCCCAAGCACTGGTAATGGTAGGCGGCGTTGCACCGAGAGCAGACTTTGATGTCGCTGGTTCTAATTTGCTTACTGCATTTGCCACAGGAACTCATTATGAAAGTTTGAAATTACCCCAGTCTAGGGTAATTTTTATTGCGCTGGTAACACCGTGATTGTCAAACGTAGACGTCAGTTGATGTTGAAGGCTGTCGAATTTGTAAGTTGTCACTCTGGTTTGACAATCCAGTGGAGGGTAGTTTTGGATAGAGTGGTCGGAGAGATTGATTGTTCGGAGATTGATGGTATATAAATACGACTTATCTTGGACTGGTTTGAAGAGAATATCAGCGGTGTCTCTCTTGAAAATACAGATGCAGGCTTCTGGTACGTAGGTCAACACCTTACAACTGATTTGATTCCGAAATGATCACGATTTTTATTAAAAATACAATTTAATACAGGAGCGTAATGCGACTTCACGGCTAGGAAACTATGTTTAGTTTTTATTTAACATAAGTTCCTTGTATAAGTTTCTCCTTAGTTAGGTACATCATTATCTTGCATTTTTTGTCTCAAATCTTATTGCCTACTTACAAAGAACGGTTGCTGTAAATCGCGACACAGTTTTTAACTAATGCGATTTACAGTAATTCGGTTCACTTGATGTTTGCTCTCTGCACTGTTTTATAATTGTTAAGTTTTATCCTACACTGCTTATGTAACTGGTTTCCGTAATTAAGTAAACTTCTTAGTAAGATATTGACTACCAAATTAATAAGAACTATGTAGGTATGTACCTAACCTAAACTAAACCATGTATACATATTGTAAGGTTCTTTGTTTAAATTAAAAATTAATTAAAATAACAGGTTTTATAATACTTAGTGCTCGTGCAAGTCCTCGCTAGACTATCACTAAGGTTGAATCGGAAGTATCCTCTGACGCGGAGATCGAGCGCTCGACAACCGGAGGCGGCTCGCCGAACCCGCCGTCCGGCGCGTCCGGCGCGTCCGGCGCGTCCGGCGCGTGAGGCGCGTCCGGCGCGGGCGTGGGCGTCAGCGCCGTCGGGTGCGCCGCCAGCCAGTCCGCCAGCTCGCGCGCCGAGGGCCGCGCGCGCGCCTCGCTGCGCCAGCACGCGCGCGCCGCCCGCCGCGAGTCCGCGCTCGCGCCCGCCGGCAGCGGCGCGTGCCCCCCGCGCGCCACCAGCGCCACCGCCTCCGCCGCGCCCAGCGCGCCGAACGGCCGCGCGCCCAGCGTCACCAGCTCCAGCATCAGCACGCCCAGCGCCCACACGTCCGACGCGGTCGAGAAGGCGCCGCGCGTCAGCGACTCCGGCGCCATCCACAGCACCGGGAACAGCGCGCGCCGCCGGCACCTGTAGTACTCGCCTGTGGAACTCGCGCGCGGGGCGGCCGCGGGGGAGGGGGCGGGGCGGGGCGCCAGCTCGCGCGCCATGCCGAAGTCGGCCAGCTGCAGGTGGCGGCGCTCGTCGACGAGGCAGTTGGCGGCGCGCACGTCGCAGTGCACCACGCCGCGCGTCGCCAGGTACGCCAGCGCCAGCGCCGCCTCGCGCGCCAGCCGCGTCAGCGCCGGCGCCGCCACGTGCGCCGCCTCGCGCGCGTCCCCTTCGGGCGGGCGGCGCGCGCGCAGGTAGCGCAGCAGGTCCCCGTGGCGCGCCGCCGGCAGCAGCAGCAGCGGCGCGCCCGGGCCCACGCACACGCCCTGCAGGCGCAGCACGTGCGCGTGCCGCAGCGGCGCCATGGTGGCCGCCTCGCGCAGCAGCTCGCCCTCCTCGGCGGGCGCGCAGCCGGCGTGCGGCGCCTTGGCGGCGAGGCGCTGCTGGTGCGGCGCCAGCGTGCACAGCCACACGCGCCCGTGGCGGCCGGCGCCCAGCGCGTGCAGCAGCGTGACGCGCGACCGCTCCACCAGCAGGTCCTTGAGCGCGGCGCACGAGCCGGGCTGGCGCTCCACGAGCGCGGCGGCCGCCTCCTCGCGCAGGCGCCGCAGCCGCGCCCGCGCGCGCGCCGCCCGCCGCCGCCGCAGCGCCGCGCCGCCGTACGCCGCCGCCAGCGCGCCCAGCACCGCCAGCGGCACGCCCACGCCGACGCAGGCGTCCAGGCACGTGGGCGCGAAGGGCTCCCCGACCGGCAGCTGGCAGGGAGGCGCGCCGTCCGACACGTTCGCCAGCAGCGCGGGGCACGCGCCAGCGAATGGCGGCTGTCCCGGTGACTGTCCCGGCGGCTGTCCCGGCGGCTGTCCCGGCGGCTGTCCCGGCGGCGGTGACGGCTGCCACAGCTCGAAGGTGATGTTCAAGTCCGGCTTCTCGACGCTTTCCCGGAACAGGCTACGGGCAATAAGTTTTTTTTTGTTATCCGATAATAGTACATTATTGCAAAGGCAGCGAAATGCCGAGCCGCAGGCGAGGACTTCAATGATACGAGACAGGTAATTGCCATTTCGGCCGAGGCATAATACACCACTACTTTTTAATTACCAGAAAAAAAAAATAGGGTAATGTAGTAGGGATAGAACATTATGAATGTGCAATCAGAATTTTTAGTTTCGATAAAATGACAAAGTTATTAAATGTTAAAATTTTCAGAAATCCTGCATAAAATTATGGACATATTAGTTACGTAGTACTAGAGAGAAAAAAATTACGCTGTTCGGTTCCGCTTGGTATTTAGCGTTTATGAATGAAATGATTTTTGCTTGTTGAATCATTTCTCAATATTTGACTAAAAATTGTGGTTATTTAAAAAGATTTTTTTTGTCTCAAAAAAAAATTTTTTTTTTCGTGGATGTGTTCAGTATCGGCAGCCAATATCGGCATTTTTTTTTTTTTGGTAATTAAAAAGTAGGTGTGTATAGTGCTTTTCTTAAAAAAATGCAAGGAAATAAAAAAGGGTCTTTTACATAATAAATTTATTTTTTATTAACCAAATAACAACGAATTCCGCTTTACCGCCAATTTTTTTTTTTATTTTAAAGTTTGTGCCGAAAGGTGAACGCATCTGTGGCTATAGGTACTATACACACCGTTTCATACAACATTGCCGGAGCGAGAACGCGCCGGGAAGTGATTTTGGTTTTTCAGCCTACGTAAATATGATACTTCGCGTGTTCTATATATTCAAAAGTAATGACAATATTTCCGCGCATGTTTAAGAAAACTAATTTAATACCAACCCATAATTAATACAAGAAACATAGGTACGAACGGGTACCTACGGCCTACGGCTACCCAAAGGGTAAAACAGGGCCATATTACAAAGACTCCTCTGCCTGTCGGTCCGTCTAAAGTAAAGTATGACCCTTGTTCGTTGGGAGTTGGGGAGGCCACTTGTGTGGGGTGCTATATAATACGTGTGTCGACACACTTGCGCCTTGTCATCTGGCGAGGACATCCGTTGTGGCGGGCGCGGCGGCAGATCCGGCCGAGGGTCTCGAGAGGCGCTAACACGCAGGTCGCGACGCTCCTCTTGGGGTCGACACTCTGGCTCCGCGGAGAGGCGAGGCCTCGCGGGTCTTCGAATGCGCCGCGTGACCCAGAGCTGCATGGTGGGTAGGTACCTATCCTATCTGGCGCAGCGCATTAGCATTGCTATTCAGCGTGGCAATGCCGCCAGCATCTTGGGAACGTTTCCGTCTGGTACTGATTTGGATCAGTTGAGCTATCTCTAGATCGTTTGTAACGGTCTGCAGATAGCTCAACTGTTTTTTGTACATTTTGTAAATATTTGTATAATTGTAAGTTTCTTTGTGCAAATAAATTATTCTAATAAACTAGTTAAAGTAGGTAAGTGTATAAAACATTTAAAAACAGGACGGAGCGACAGTACCTACCTACTTTTATTTTATTTTATTTTTTGTCATAAATCGTAAACCGCAATTTACCTTTCGACGAACTACAAGAACCTCAGTTTTCGCAGCTAAATGCGCTTCTGCCCTAGCTCACCCACTTTGCCTTATCTATAACAAGTCTTTAAGCACGGGCATCTTTCCTTCTGTTTGGAAAGAAGCATTAGTTGTGCCCTTATTAAAAAAAGGCGATGTTGAGCTAGTCAAGAATTATCGACCTTTAGCTATACTTCCAGTTTTTGCTTACTCTTGGTGCAACATCAACGGCATGAATCTGAATGTTTCCAAGTGTTTTTGCATGAGGTTTTCAAGACGTTTGACTAACTTTTCTTCTTTTAATTATAACATCAATGGCAACGACTTAAATCGTGTTGATGGCTCAAAAGATTTGGGTATTTTCTTGGATGGCAAATTACGTTTCAATGTCCATGTAGACACAATTGTGTCTAAAGCATTCAAGTGTCTCGGGTTCGTTTTGCGGAACTGCAAGGATTTCAAGTCTCCAACAATCAAAATTACGCTATTTAACTCCTTAGTGAGAAGCGGTTTGGAATACTGTAGCGTCGTTTGGAATCCATTCTACGATGTATACAAAAAAAAACTCGAAAGCGTCCAAAAACGCTTCTTATGGCACCTTACTTATTCATGTTTTAAAGGCAAAATCTTATTATGCTACATAGACCGACTTAGACATTTTAATATGAGAACCATAAAAGATAGACGGCACATGCATGACATTGTTTTCTTGTATAAGCTTGCGAATGGTCTGTTGGATGCTCCAGAGTTGCTGGCGTCCCTTCAGTTTTCTGCTCCCTCAAGGCTGCCTCGAGTTTCGAGGTTTAACCTTTTTCAGGCTGATTATTGCGGCACAAATCTCGGACTAAACGCTCCCTTAAATCGAATGGTACGCCAGTACAATTCTGTATCGAAGGACAATGGTGACGTGGACTTATTTCATGGCACCCTTGTCTCGTTTAAACGCTGTGTATTTGAATCTCTTTGACCTATTTTACTTTCACAATTATATTTTATTTCATTTCATTTATTTCATTTCATACGTTTATTTGCTTAAAAACATGGTGGAAAGTACATAGATGTCAAGTGTAAAGTGTATCACATATTTTTACCATTTCGGTGTGCAAAAATTCTAATTTGGAGAAGTTACTTATTTAACTACATCATAATAATATTAAAATTGTCAAAAATATAATTGTAGGCATGTCAAATCAAAAGTTATTCTATACAAAAATAATAATAAAAATAAAGTCGACATGTCAAATTGATGAGAATATTACACTAACTGGGAAGTTTTAATAATTGTAGAAACGACACGAACCCTTTTTTAAAAAGTCTGTAATAGTGTAAAAGCTTTCTTCTATTAACCAATTTTCCAACTCAGCACAAAACTTTCTATAAGGGAGATCTATTAGATTTTTTGGTAAGGAGTTATAAATCAGAGGGGCCATATAAACACAATTTTTCCTAAATGTTTCCAGCTTAGGCACTGGCATTTTAAGCTGAACAATTGTTGCAACTCTCTTGTTTGAGTTGCAATTGGTTTCAAACAGAATGCCATTTTGTTTTATAAATTTTGCAACTTCGTATATGTATAAGCATGGGACTGTTAAAAGTTTTTGACCTCTAAATATTGGTTTACAGGATTCAGTCCATCTCAAACCAAATACTGCACGAATACATTTCTTTTGGGCCACAAAGACTCTCAGTATTTCAGTGGAATTACCCCAAACTACAATGCCATATCGAATAACTGAGCATATATAGGCATGATACACCATTAAAGCTGTCTGTCTGGACGTACAATTTTTTAGCTTAATGAGAGCAAACACAAACCTATTAATTTTGACACATATGTTATGCACATGACATTTCCAAGACAGATGTTTATCCATCGTAATCCCTAAAAATTTGGACTCAGACACCTGCTCAATGGCTTGTCCATCAACCAGGACATTTAGAGTTAGAGGTTGCTTATTATAAGTTTTAAAAGTAATTATTTTTGTTTTTGAAACATTAAGTTTAAGTTTATTTATGTCAAGCCTAGAAATGATGTCGTTTAAAACTTTATTTATCACATGTTCATAGTTATTTATGTCATCGCATTTAATTATTACAGTTGTATCATCAGCAAACATTATACAGTCATGGTTAATTACTTGTGGTAAGTCATTAATATATAAAAGGAACAATAGCGGTCCTAAAATACTACCCTGCGGAACACCACTAAGGTTGATCCTTACATCGGAGTTGAAATTTTCCAAAGTTCTATTATTCAATTTAGTTACTCTGGTAAACTGCTTTCTATTTCTCAAATAGGAGCAAAACCAGTTTTCAGCAGGACCTCTCACTCCATATTTGCTCAATTTGGCTAATAGAATCTTATGATCAACAAAGTCAAACGCCTTACTCAGATCTAACAGTAGAGCTGATGGAGTTATCTTTTGGTTGAGGCTTTCTAAAATATTTTTTGTCAGCTTAAATGTAGCTAGACTTGTTGACATTCTCTTTCTAAAGCCATGCTGATTATTGGCCAAGATGTCATGTTTGTCTAGAAACGTAAGTAGCCTTTTATACATAACCTTTTCAAAAACTTTGGAAAGTATCGGCACTAAAGAAATGGGTCTATAGTTATCTAAGTCATGTTTTGGACCTTTTTTATGAAGAGGCTTTATAGTCGATATTTTTAGCCTCTCCGGGAATAGCCCTTGTTCCAAAGATAAATTAATGAGATAAGCCAAGGGTTCCGCAATGTATTGACTAATAGATTTTAGCAATGCAGTAGAAATACAGTCGTAGCCTACTGATTTTTTATTTTTTAAAGATTTTATTATTTTGAACACTTCATCTGGACAAGTTGGTTTCAAAAATAGGCTGTCACATACAGTTTTAACGTTTCGGGTTGTATTAATGTTTATATTTATGTCATTATTGTTATTATTAATTGTATTGTTACATTTAGTGATGTCAATGAAAAAATTATTAAAAACATTCGAAATGTCACGACCAGATGTCAAAACAACGTCTTTGACGTCAATTTTATCAATGTATTGCTTAGTTTTTAGGGTCCCTATCTCATTGTTTACGATATTCCATGTTGCTTTCCCTAAATTTTTAGCACCTTCTATATATTTCTTATTTGATATTGACTGTAATTTATTTATGCATTGTCTGAGCAGCTTCGAATATTTAATATATTTAATTTTACATTCATTGCTTTTTTTTAAATAATAGTTATATCTAAGGTTCCTTTTTTTTTTACAACTTATTTTAACACCCTTTGTGATCCATTTAAGTTTCTGGGTTTTTACAATCTTCTTTATTTTGACAAGAGGAAAGCAAAGATTGTAAAACAAAGATAACAAATCGTGAAAGATATTGAAAGCCTCATCAGCGGATGAATTTTCATATACATCCGAAAAGCTTAGCTTTTCAAAGCAACTTGTGAACTTATGTTTATTCTCACAGGATTCATCGTTCACGGAAATGTAATAGCAATCATTTTTTTTATTGGATGAAGAAACTTCAAATGTTGAAACTTCAAATACTTGAGCCGTATTGTGATCAGAAAGGTGAAAATTGTACGTCTTTCCAGTAACGTTTGCTATGTTGCTCATAATATTATCTATACAAGCTAGTTTACGGGTTGGCTCACGGATATGACATTGCAATCCATGATTCGATAGTAAATCCAAAAATTTTACAGATTTAGTAGATTTTATCAAGATATCTATATTAAAATCACCAGAAATTATGAGTTTACAATTTTTATTTTTAAGCCGCTCTAAAACAATTTGTAGCCTTTCATAAAAAAATTCTATATTAGAATTAGGAATCCTGTATAAACTGATTATAATCGTTTTAAGGTGTTTGATCTCTATGGCACAAATTTCAAAATGATTACTAATAGCCAAATCATTAAAAATATTTAGTTCAACACAGTCTAAATCCTTCATAGCTAATATACAAGTACCCCCCCTACGTTTATCAATCCTAGTGTATATAGCCTTAAGGCTATAGTTATTAAGTTGAAGGTAATGTTCCTCTCCTCTTATTATGAAATGTTCACTTAAGCAGATAACCGAGATGTCAACATGAGAAAGCTTCAGCTCATCTAACATTAGCTCTAGATCCGGTATTTTGTTTAGAGCTCCTGATATATTTTGGTGGAGTACGGTGAAAGTTGACTTTTTATTTATAGGCACGAAAAAATGTCCCATGCATTTCTATTTTATTACTTGCGTGGTTCACTCCTTTTGGAATGACTGGAAAGTAAGAAGTAATGAGTCCTCGTTTGGGCTTTAAAGGACACTCCTCGAGTAAAATTTGTTTCGGTTTTTGGTTCTCCACAGGCTTTTGAAAGTAGAACGGGATCGTGCCTTTTTTCGGCAGTGCATCGGCATGCCTTGGATGATTTTTTAATGACACGGTTCTTTTAACCCATTGAAAAGTGAGAAACGTGTTTTTGTAATGAGTTGAATTAATGTTGTGTACTATTTTATATGCAAGGTTCTCAAAATTTGTTTCAATAAATACACAATTATCATAGAGTTTAGTAATTAATCTTATGTTATTATTAAGCTTATTTAAATTCAGTGCTGAGTTGTAGAAAACATTCACAACGTAGACATTACAATTTGCTAATTGTTTAATAGCGTTACTTAAATCCGCCATAACTTTAACAGGATTCGTATCATTACAGCCTGTCAGTATAACAACGTGGTCGTTTTTAGTCAAAGTTTTGGAAAGATTGCCACAATTTGCCAAAACATCCGAAGTAAGAGCGTAATTTTTCCTTAAAGCTAATGCACAATAGTCTTTGAAATTAAATCGGTTCCGGTGTCCTAGGATATTTTGTATTAAACCTTCTCCTTGATTGTCACATAGCAGGATGATGTTGTTTTCTTTCTTCTGCCTGCCCTGTGTCTCAGTAGTACGATTTGCAGCCACATCAGTTTTTTCGGTTTTCTGATTGATTTTTGTGGCCTTCTGTCTGTTGTTTGCACTCGCTCCGTCTCTGTCAATGTTACTTCTATTCTTAATAGGCTTATTTTCGTTTGCCAGGTGAGGCTCAGAACCAATACTAAATTTATCGGTTTCAGCAGTTATAATTGGTCTGTAGTGTAGGTTATGCCGAGAGTTATCGTGGCTCGCTTTGGGTGTACCAAATTCTACATCAAGATCTAGCCTTCTGGCTGTAAGGTTTGACTTTTCAACCGTTCTTTTACTTCTAGACATTCTTAAGCTACTTGCATCTGTTCTTCTTAGGCTCATGCTAGTTATGTACATTTTTTTTAACTGCTCGTTTTTCATCTTGTGGGAGCATACAGTACGCGCCGCCACCGACGTCTGCGTCGGGCGCGCGCGCAGCTCCACTGACGAGCGGCACCCGCCGCGGAATATTTATAGTTGCGCCGTCCTGCTCTAACTAGAGTGAGACGTCCCAACCGGATTCTTATTGGAGCTAGTGAAATCACATGCTCCGTGAATGAGTGTTATTTCTAGAGCAAATATTGTAAATATTATAGGGATCATTTTCTAAATAAATCATGTTCAGTTAGCAACTTGGCCTTTTACTTAGAATCCCCAATAGGAACCCTCAGCTAGGAAAAGTGGTAGGAATCAGTAGTAGGTAGGCAGCGTAGGGCAGTCCATAGCGACCGCTGAATTGCATTACAACCGCACGCACCACCTCTAGGTTCATCTGTGCCCTTCGGCATATGTATAGGTATCTGTACCTCTACATGTTGGTGACCCCGACGTTTGAAGAACCGAAGAATTTCAAGAACAGAAAAACCGAAGACCGGAACACAGAAGAACCGAAGAAACGAAGTTCTTCCCTCAGTGTATTTATTAAAACACTATTGTCGAGGTTAAGAGTTTCAATCTCTGCATGAGCTGCTTGTAATTTGTCTTTTAGATCCTGGATTGTGTTTTTAAGTGAGACCAGTTCATCATTCTGTATATGTGTTGATAGATCCATCATACTTTTAGCACTTTCAATAGAGTCTAACGAATCCACAGATTCCACTGATAAGGATCTTTTCGCATTCAGGCGATGTCGCTTTCTGGTCGTCATATTTGATTTACCGTCCATTGTGTTATATCAAAGCTTTAAATTTTTCCCAAGAAAACGGGATTGGTAAATTAGCTGGAAACACTTTTGTTGAAGTAGCAATCAATTGATTGTGTTTGGACTAAATTTCATGTATCCGAACAGATTGTCTTGTCTATGGGATTTCAAGTTACTGTCAGAAATGTGTCAGAATGACATTTTCATTTGTGCCAATCAGCTGTTTTCACATAATAGTATAGTTACATTGAGGTTGACGAATAGTAGCAAGCTTTATTTTTGTAAATAGTGGTGAATATATGGTTTTAAATTATTAACCGACCTTAGTGATGAATTTCCCTTGCTGTCTTGTGCGTTTTCGGTGCTTGAGGTGCTCTAATTTGTCGTGATTATGATGAAATAACCTCTACTCACGATGGGGTATGCTTCTGTACCAGGTATTTTGTATTTTGATGCTTTTATTTAATTAATTTCGCAGGAGCAACTACACAGTGTTGTTTACATAATAAAACGTCCATAGACACCTAATCTAATTAGTGTTATTATAATGTACATAATTCCAACTCAATTGTAAATACTTTTTCTCAATTTTTAATTTTTAATGTATTTTTATGGATTTAGTGTCATTTTTAACCAACTTCCAATCAAAAAGGAGGAGGTTCTCAATTCGGTTGGTTTTTTTTTTGTTTTTTTTTTTTTTTTTTTTTTTTTTTAAATGTTTGTTACCGCATAACTTCGTCATTTGTGAGCCGATTTGAAAAATTATTTTTTTTATCTGAAAGGTACTGCTTCCAGATTGGTCCCATTTTAATTTTTTTAAAATCGGTGTTGCCATTTTTTTTTAAATAATTTTTTTAATGTTTGTAACTGCATGCCTCCGTCATTTATGAGCCGATTTAGAAAATTATTTTTTTATTTGGAAGGTTATTCTTACGTCCAGATTGTCCCAAACAAATTTCATTAAAATCGGTTTAGCCGTTTAATTGGCAATGAAGTCGGTTTCTCAAGTTTTTTAAACTTATAATTATTTTTATGAATAACTATTTTATGGATTTAATGTTTGTGCTTTTTTTATGGATTTAATGTTTAATGTTATTTTGATTTGTATTTTTGTATTAATTAATTATTTTATTTTAACTCGCTCTAGCTCTAATTCTAATTGCATGTAGTCTGTCCCTATAATTATTGTAATTATTGGGGGGTAAGGGACGTAACAAACATCATAATCGTCTTAGTCAACCTCACCTGCACGTTAGCGGCGGCTTTCATGCCGCTGCGGTGCCCCCTGCTGATCAACGGAAGAGGCTCTGGCGTCACAAGCTCTTTACTAAGTGTTAAGTAGCCGCAGTGTACGTGGCTACACCCAGAACAATATAGTAACACCATTGGGTTAAACTCAGTGAAGAGGGCTGCCTTTGCAGTTATTCGGGTGTTCCCCTGACTGTACACAAAGTCTACAATGCTCTGGCAGTCGTGGCATCACTTGCCGATAGCGTACAGAACTTGTAGCAAGGTCTTGTGAGATACCTTTAAGAGCGTACGCCAGGATCCATATAGTGACGTACGGCCATCTCACTACATCCCAACCTTTACTGATCGTACCGGCTCCCCGGTCCATTGGAAACTAAAGGTGAGGACGAAAGAGTGAACTTGCACCCGCGCAACTGCTTGCTCACTATTAAAAAATTCTCGCGCAGATGACCCTTGCATACTTTACCCGGACTTGAGCTAAAAAGACCTACGGCGATGGGGCGGTGGTGGTGGGGCTGAGATTACGATGAATCAAAGCTTTAGTCAGCGCCCTGCACGTTAGGCGGCTAGGCGAGAGTGGTCGCTCCCGGATCGATTAGAGGCAGGATTTCGGGTTCGGCAGCACATCTAGCAACAAAGCAGCCCTTTTTAGGATCGCTCTGCTTTCCCCTGCATGGGGGAGGGGCCTAGAAAAGGTGGCCTAAAAATAGTCTGCCTCTGCCCAGTGATCTAAGGGCCTAGCCGCGGGCACCTAGACATCGATTAACGCGGTCGAAATACAAAAGGAAAAAACTTTAAGATAAAACCAAATAAACAACTGTATGTAGCAACCTGGAATGTACGAACGCTTCTTGATAATGACCGTAATGTGTGTCCAGAGCGCAAAACGGCTCTTATAGCAAGAGAACTAGCGAGATATAAAGTTGACATCGCAGCACTAAGCGAAACACATCTCTCAGATAGTGGCTCACTTCGTGAAGACCTAGGAGGATACACATATTTTTGGATCGGTAAACCTTCGGGGGAAAGAGCAGGTAGTGGAGTTGGCTTTGCGATACGTAACACCGTTGCGAGATCTTTGGAAGAGCTTCCAAAAGGCATAAACGATCGGTTAATGACACTCAGACTACCATTATCAAACAACAAATTTGTACATATAATATCCGCGTATGCTCCTACTCTCCTATCCAGTGAAGAGGATAAAGAGCATTTTTATTATGCTCTTCGTGAGGTTTTGGTTGGTATACCAGCTAAGGACAAGATCATTCTGCTCGGGGACTTCAATGCGCGTGTTGGTGCAGATTATAACTCATGGCGTGGCATCCTTGGGAGGCATGGTTTGGGAAAGTGCAACTCAAATGGTCTGAACCTACTCACTTTGTGCGCTGAGTTTGGCCTCTGCATAACCAATACCTTCTTTCGTCTCAGTGCTAAGTATAAAACTTCGTGGATGCATCCTCGCTCTAAGCATTGGCACCTCCTTGACTACGCTATAACACGTAAACAAGACCTACGTGATTTTCATATTACCAGGGCCATGCGTGGAGCAGAAGGTTGGACTGATCATCGCCTAATTCGGTCTAAAATTTGCCTTTCACTTAAGCCAATACGCAGAGCCCCCCATAAGATACCTTCCAGACTTGCGTACTCGTCACTTGTAACTAACCATGCTTTGGGAGTCCAGCTAGATGACACTTTTAAAGGGATATATACAGCGAATCACACATCTGACGTCCTGTCCATTGAAGAACAATGGAACCAGTTTTCAAAACATCTCTATGACAGCTCTGTTAAAGTAGTACCAAAGCCACCCAAAAAAAATCAGGATTGGTTCGATGACTCTGATGTTGTCATTAAAAATCTGGTTGTACGACATAGACAAGAAATGAAATCAACTAACTGTAACGTAAGAAATGAAGCACGTAAAGAGCTGAAATTAAAGATTCGTGAGTTAAAAGACAAGTGGTGGAAATCTAAAGCAGAAGAGTTACAATATTACGCTGATATGAATCTAACTGGTAAATTTTATGAGGGATTGCAGGCTATATTTGGACCTAAAATGAAGAAAACTGCACCTATATTATCTAAGGATCAAGAGCGTCTAACTGACAAACAAGATATAATTAACAGATGGGCGGAACACTTTCGGGATGTTCTTAACCCTGACGCACAGAAAGTGGACCTAGCCTACGTAAACTCAATAGAAAATTTGCCACTTTCAGAGGAACTTGCAATTTCCCCAACCTTTGAAGAATTTGTCAGGTCGGTCAAACGGCTCAAGAATACCAGAGCACCTGGCATGGACGGACTCCCCGCTGAAATCTACAAATATAGTGGGAAATATATACTGAGTCGTCTTTTTGAGTTGATTCTTAGGATATGGGACTTAGAAACTATTCCATCTGTCTGGAGAAATGCATCGATTTGCAAGCTGTATAAGGGTAAAGGAAATATTTCGGATTGCGGTTCTTATCGCGGAATATCTCTTCTCTCTACAGCGGGAAAAATTCTGGCACATATTATTAACTCCCGTCTTGGCACCCTTGCTGAAGACTATCTACCGGAGAGTCAATGCGGTTTTCGACCATCTCGAGGCACTGTAGATGCTATATCGATTGTGAAGCAAATACAAGAAAAAAGCCTCGAACACCAGGAGCCTCTCTACATGTGCTTCGTTGATCTAGAAAAAGCGTTCGATCGTGTGCCGCGGCAAGCTCTCTGGTGCGTTCTGAAAAAAACTGGGTATCCATATAAACTCATCAATATTATACGTCAATTTCATGATGATATGAACGCCAAGGTACGACACGAAGATGAATTGAGTCAGGAATTCCCAGTGACAAGTGGTGTTAAGCAGGGTTGTGTGATGGCTCCGACATTATTTGCAATTTATTTTGCAGCAGTAATGAAAAGTGCCATGGAATCTTGCTCTGGTCAGATCACGCTTAATGTGAGATCAGATAAAAGTGTGTTTGACATTTCGCGCTTTCGAGCTAAATCCAAGGTCAAGAATGTGTCGGTCTTGGAAGTTCTTTACGCTGACGATGTTTGCCTTATGGCTAACAGCATGTCATCCCTGCAGATGTACATTGATGCTCTACAACAGTCCTGTGTCAGATTCGGCCTTGTCATCAGCATAACAAAAACACAGATTCTCAAACAACCACCCCGAGGTGGCGTTTCTGATGAAACCATTGCACATCTCGATGGTAAGCCTCTTGATGAGGTCAAATGCTTCAAGCACTTGGGCAGTCTTATCAGGAACGATAATACCCTGGCGTCAGAGATATCAGCTCGCATTGCAAAAGCAGCAGCTACATTTGGGCGTTTGAATGATCGCCTATGGAGGTCACATGACATCAAGCTACAGACTAAGTTGAGCGTCTATAGAGCCCTCATCTTACCAATTCTTCTGTATGCTGCTGAGTCTTGGTGTCTCTATAAAACTGACGTTAAAAAGCTGGATACATTTCATATGAAATGCATTCGCAATATCTTGGGAATCAAGTGGCAGGAACGGATAACGAATACGGATGTATTGCGTAGATCTAGCATGTTGGGCATGGAGGCTTTGCTTACGAAAACCCAGCTAAGGTGGTGTGGCCATGTGCATCGCATGAGCGATGATAGGCTACCGAAAACAGTCTTCTACTCGGAGCTGTCAGATGGCAAGCGTAAACCTGGTGGACAATTTCTTCGTTATAAAGACGTCCTTAAACGACATTTAACAGCTTGTGGGATAAATCTAACCAACTGGGAAGAGCTCGCGGCAAAACGACCTGAATGGCGCTCTGCCATTCATGAAGGCGTAAAAGTTTTTGAAGAGGCTCGCCTAGCAAACCTTGACGAAAAGCGGCTGTTGAGCAAAGCCCGGCCAAAACGAGTCTACAACTATACATTTAATAGTGCTGGTCAGCTCTACTGTTTGCCTTGCGACAGAGTGTTTAAAACGAAATTCGGTCTAGCGAGCCATATAAGGGCCCATGATAGGGATCAGATTATGTAAAGGGTTCGCCATAATCGAACTCGATTAGGAGGACATTATTATTGTAGCACTTGACATGTTTTTTTTTGGTTTTCTTTATATAATTTATGAATGAATTGGTGTACCATACGATGTTGGTGACTCTAATAAATAAACAAATAAACCTTTATATTATGTTACTTGATGCTACGGAACCCTTCATGGGCGAGTCCGACTCGCACTGGTTGCTTTTTTTATTTCTGCAGACTTAAAAACCGAGTTATTTCTAAAAATCATTCCATAAAATAAATGAGGAAAAACGTTGCGATAATAGGTATGTACGTATTTTGAATACAGATGTAAGTATGTAGAGGAAATGTGGCGCAGAGTAGTCAGAGTTGAGATTGCATCAATATTTTGATATAATAATAATAATAATAATATATTTTATTTCAGACAACTATAAAATGTACATTACAAAAATGAAACACCTTAGGTCCATAGTTAATAAATACCTTAGAGACTAACATACATAAAATAAAATAAAATTACTTATTAAATCTTAAATCTTAGGGGCTTTTTTCGTTAGCGCACCCCTAAAGCGACGAAAGACGATTCCTGGCGGCCAGAAATCCGAAGTGAGAAACATGTCCCCATGCTTCGCAGGCACCTGGAGCACGTACGATTTGAAGGCCGTGTCTCTCACTCCCGATGGCTCTAGCCGCTGCAGATGTAGCCGTATTGGTGGCGGGTCCTTAATCCAGAAACGGATCCTCTCCTTTACATATCGAAAGACCTCATCGCCTGAAGTATTCGGGATATGAGAGATTTCCAGTTTAAATTAGAGTGGAGCCATCTATTGAAACCGGGCGGGACTATTGATAGTGATGTTGATGTGTTCTATGATCTAATCATGCCTGTAATTGAGACTTATACCCCACTGAGTAGAAAGGGATGTAGTAAGTATCCGTTTTGGTTTAGTCGTGGACTCCAGATGGCTCTTAAAGAAAAAGCGCAATACCATCGGCGTTACAAGTTGTATGGTAATCCAAGAGACCGCTTAACCTATCAAGTCCTGCGAGAAAGATCCGACAAGATGATGGTGGAATGCTTGAATAAACTTAAGACTGACGCAAAAATCCATATTAAGATCTGATGATCTCAAGCTGTACAGAACCATTCGCTCTCATGAGGATCTATAGACTGATATTCATAGAATAGACGCCTGGTGTGCTCTGAATAACATGGTTTTAAATGCTTTAAAATGCTTTCACCTCAAATTTTCGAGAAAAACTAACCCAACTCCAGCCACTTACTTTATTGGCAATACGCCGATTGCAGAGGTTTCTAAAATGCGTGACTTGGGAGTAGTAGTTGACGCCAAGCTTGATTTTCGTGAACATATCGACCACATCACCAAAAAAGGCGCACGACTAGCAGGCTTTGTTATAAGGCAAACGAAATTTTTCAATGACTTTGAAGTTCCTATTATTCTCTTTAATTGCTATGTCCGTAGTCTTCTGGAATACTGTAGCCCTATTTGGAGTCCTTCTTACCAAGTACATATCGGGATAATAGACAGCCCCAATTTACTTCATAAATTTCAATTAGCCATCCCGCGTCCCTCGAGCCGTCTTCAAAATAGAAAAACGTTCAATCTTCCGTTCTGCCATGCTAAGTACAGTCCGGCAAGTATAACTTGGCGGGTCTGAAGTGAGCTGTTCGATCGTTAATGGCCAATGACTGATGGAAGATTGGCCAAACGGCTAGCTTCAGACCCGCCAAGTTATACTTGCCGGACTGTATAGTCAACACTCACCAATTTACAGAATGTGCTCGTCGTACAATGACATCTGTCAAGAACTGGACATTTTTTTAACATCAGTCTCGTCGATAAAGAGACTGCCCGCAGGCAACACCTACATTTTTCATCCGTTTTTTATTTTATTTTTTATTATTAACTTTAAGTTTTAGTATCCTTTTCTCTTTTGATTTTGTATGTATTTATTTAACAAATCCATTGTTTTTTTTTAATTTAATTTTTGCTCAACTTATATAATTCTTTTCTATACTAAATTTTGTAATTTCTGTTGTATAAATAGTTCTAGTGTAGCAGGTATATTATTCATTTTATGCATGCTGTGATCTCATCTAGAAGGCCGTACACTCGCCTATGTCTTTTATAGCCACGTACCATAATATTACTGTACCCATAGTGTAACGTCCAGTTTTGTGGTAATTTTTATACCCTAAATCTAATTAATACTTATTAAAATGTTAATTGCAATAAATCGCAGGTATAAGTACTCACGCGGGGGTTCCATCAGCGAGGTGGTCGTAGCGGAGCTCCTCGTGCTGTTCGAACAGCTTCGTGAAGCCGAACACCAACGTGCGGAGCGCGGCCAGCATCGGGCCCGCGTCCGGCGGCGGCGCCTCGCGCCACAGCCGCGCGAGCCCGGCCGCGAGAGGCGGCGTCTCGCCCGCGCGCGCTAGCAGCGGCAGCGGCGGCGGCCCGCGCGCGCCCCACTCGCGCGCCAGCCACGCGTAGCCGCGCTCCGGCGTCAGCGCCAGCGCCGCGCCGGCCTGCAGCGCCAGCGCCGCGCCCGCGCCGCCCGCGTTCAGCACGAACACGCGCGCGTCCGCGTCCGCCACCAGCGCGCGCAGCTGTCGCTCCAGCGGCGCGGGCGACGCGTCCAGCACCACCTCCCGCACCGAGGCCGCGTCGCCGCCCAGCGCCGCCCGCACCGCGCGCGCCGCCGCCGAGTCCTCGGACAGCAGCGCCAGGCGCGCCCAGCCGCACGCCTGGGCCTGCGCCCGCAGCGCGCGCCCCACCGCCTCGGCGCGCGCCGCCACGCTCGCCACCCGCGCCCGCTCCGGCTGCACGTCGTACGCCACGAGCGGCAGCTGGCGCTCCGCGAGGGAGCCCGAGTGCGCCGCCGCCTCCACGCCGGCGCCGGCCACCACCGCGCCGGCCAGCCGGTACGCACTCGCGCCTTGCATCCACCTATCGAGCGACTTGTGCAGCTCCGAGGGAGACAGGCAGTCGATCTCGAGCGGGACTATCTCCAGGGCCACGTGCCGCGGAAGCGTCTCCGCCTCGATCGCTAGTCTAGCCTCCTCGATGAACTTCAATTCAACGGAATTGTTCCACTGGCTCTCGCCTTTGCACCGGTACATGAGCGCGCGGTACCGCACCGGGCGCTGGGTCGTCATATTGAGGAAGTGGTCCGTCGTGTTGGCGGCGAGCCAGTCGCCGGCCGCCCGCAAGGCCGCCTCCCCGGGCGCGCGCGGGCGGTCCTTCAGCGCGGCCTCGAGGCGCGTGACGGCCGCGAGGTGCGCGGGGAGGGGCCGGTACTCCCCCAGCGCGCGCTGCAGCCAGGGCGCGAACATGTCGAGCGCGACGGCCTCGCCCTCCATCAACACCGATGCTGTGCTTGGATCGTCGTCGGTCGCCAGCTCGTAGGACCCCACATGCTCGAATTCCGAATGGCAATTCGGCTCCGTCGTCGGCTTGTAGCCCACCGCGATCCTGAAACAACCGACGGCGACGCCGGACGTTAGCGATGGTTCGATCCGAGACCATCGCTAACCTCGTCGTGCCCGCTTCCGACTCCGTGAGCTTCCTTGAATCATATATACGTGTGAATTAAATGAAAAGCCATCCAATTGGGTGTTCACGGTTCGGACGGCTGTTATCGGTGCGAATCTAAATGATGCATCATCATTATAGGTCCGGAGAAGTGATAGTAGATGTCGCTCACATGTGTGTGGTGTCGGCGTCGGCGAGGGCGGAGAAGTTGGTGCGGCAGACGCCGGCCGGCCAGTGGCACAGGCGCAGCAGGCAGCGCAGCGGCGGGCGGCAGCGCGGGTGCGCGGCCAGCAGGCGCAGCAGCAACGCGGCGGCGGCGCGGTCCTCGGCGCCGCGCCACGCCACCCACAGCGCGCGCCCTTGCCCCGCCGTGCGCAGCGCCATCCGCGACCCTGCACACATCATACAGATGACGAACGAGCAAAATTACATAATGCATGTGTGACTTATGAGACGATGTCGTAAGTGGTCTGAGTGAATCAAAGTTCATCTACATAAGGTCGGTCGACAAACCCTATGGCAGGTCCACCGACCACCAACAGCGAACAACCATTTAAAGTGCAACGCCCGAGATACACGAGGTAGGTAGGTAGTAGCTAGGCTAGTAGGTATAGGTATATGTATAGCAAGCTAGCAGTTCTAGCTTCGATCGCTTCATTGTCACCACCACCGCTCTTCTCGACATAGAGACCGTGCTCAACCACACATTCTGGATCCATGGGTTTCTCGTACTGCTCGCTTCTCGAGATCATTTCTTCCTCATACCCATAAATTGTGGAACGAGCTACCACCAGAGGTGTTCCCTCTTAAATTCGACATGAACAGCTTCAAGAAATTTTATTAGATATCCTATTTCACACATTTTGTTCATTTCATATCATTTTCATTTTTGTAATTTTAAATTCTTTCCTAGTAATTTCATTCATTTCATTTTGTAAACTCCGCTCTGATTGTGACATCACACACCACGTACTCACCTCACCTCATCATCACGTTTGCTTCGCAACGGCGGTGGTCACAATCAGAGGGTAATGAACCTGGACCTGCTGGTGACACCTACTATGTTACTTTCCAGGGTTCAAAGTTACGGATTCAATAATGGGACTTCAAAGTTACGGATTCAAAGCTTGGATTCAAAGCTTGGGATTCAAAGTTAGACTGCAAAAGTTGAGTCTACAATATTGGGAGGACTTATTCGTGTTCCCCGAGTCACCCACCGACGTCAACTACGTGTGACCACGAACTCCTTCTGACTCCTTCTCGTACCTCGGCCGCCGAAGCAAGCCGGCCGACGTCTACAAACTTGAGGGGAGTACTTATCCACCTCCTACTTGAAAGCAACCGTCAAATCAGTGACCGGGCAATTGTAAGAACCGTTAATAAATTTGTATACTGTTTATTGTGTTTCCTTTAAAACCAATAGACGTATCATAGTATCCACCCGCTATTTAAAACTAGCCTCGTGTAGTATCCTCCCGCTATTTTTGCTATTTTTTTATTCCTTATTCCGTGTTTTGACAAGGATAAAAACACGGTTTCTGTATGCTATCTCTGAACTTTGCATTTTTCCGGGATAAAAATAGCCTGACATTTTCTGACCCATAATCTACCACTACCTACCTAAGCAACAAAATCATGTCCATCGTTTGCTCTTATGAAAAATTAAAATAAATCCATCCCACAAGAACCATACATTTCACCGGGATAAAAATAGCCTGTGTATTTTATTCACAAAAAGACATAGGTACATGAGGTCACTTACCTACATGAGAACATTAGGTAAGTACAAGTAGGTATAGTACTCAATACTCAATACATTTATTGCTTTACACATGGTTTAGTTTGTACATACATAGTTTTTAAGTGTAAGTAGGTAGGTATCACATGGACCCTGCATAGGGTATAGCAAACATGGCAGGCCGAGGTTTTAAGGTAGGTACCTAAGTAGGTACTTTCGATTAAATTATATACAATACATTATGTAGTTATCTTGATATTTAGGGTTGTGATGTACCTTATCTTGGTAGGTAGTTATCGTGCCGGTTATTGTCTAGTTTATGATACAAGGTAATACTAAAGTATTTGTTAGTGGATGACGTTCAAGCTAAAGTTGTTTATTCCAGACTATTAGTTATCTCTGTGCCTTTCATCCAGATCCGTTCAAGCCTTACTGGCGTTATAGAGTAACAAACATCCGTACAAACATTCGCATTAACATCTATCTGTGGGATGGGATGGGATGGGATAATACCTACCTATACCTACTGTGCAGTGATGATGGGTAGGTAGGTAACTAGCACATAGGTACACTACACACACTCTTGATGACACTTATTTATTTATTTATTTATTTATTACTTGAGATGCATAGGTACAGGCACAGGCAGGAAGACTGACCTGTTGTTTCCAGTTCCGTGCAATTGTTGGGCTCTCGAGCCTGAGTGGCCTGCGCCGCCGCCAGCGCGGCCAGCGCGGCCAGCACGGCCAGCGCGGCCAGCGTGGCCATCGCGGCGAGTGCGAGCCTCACTCGGCACAGCACGGCACAGCACGGCAGGGCACGGGGCGCTAGGGACGCCCGGCAGTCGACTGGACGCGCGCGGCTGCTATAGGTAGGTACCTAAAGCAATACCTACACTCACCGGTACGAAATCCTGGCCATTACATAATGTGCGGAAACAATCATATTTCCTTCGGCTTATTTAATATTTATAGCAAAGCGTCTTAGAAGAATTAGCGCGGGCGGCGTATGGAAATATGCCTAAATGTGCTTACACCCGAACAGGCAGACACGTGAGGGCAGAAGATTGTTTTTTTCCGCTGCAAATTAAAAATGCTACCCAAAGATACTATTAGACGCGAGGGGGAGTGTGGAGGGGAGGTGCGGGGGGTGTTGGTATTTTATTGCAATAAAAAAGCGGCCAAGTGCGAGTCGGACTCGCCCATGAAGGGTTTCGTAGCAACAAGTAACAAATAATAAAAGTTGTTGTAGTTCGTCGAAAGGTAAATTGCGGTTTACGATTTATGACGTATAAAAAAAAAACTACTGACTAGATCTCGTTCAAACCAAATATCGTTGAAAGTTTGCATAGTAATGTACAAAATATATTTTTTTTAATTTTATCATTCTCTTATTTTAGAAGTTAGAGGGGGGGGGACCAACTTTTTACCACTTTGGAAGTGTCTCTCGCGCAAACTATTCAGTTTAGAAAAAAAACGATATTAGAAACCTCAACATCATTTTTGAAGACCTATTCATAGATACCCCACACGCATGGGTTTGATGAAAAAAAGTTTTTTGAATTTTAGTTCTAAGTATGGGGACCAGCAAAATTTATTGTTTTTTTTATATGTTTGTGAGAAAATCTTAATGCGGTTCACAAAATACATCTACTTACCACGTTTTATCAGTGTAGCTCTAATAGTTTCGGAGAAAAGTGGCTGTGACACGGACGGACAGACAGACAGACAGACATGTCGAATCTATAAGGGTTCCGTTTTTGCCATTTGGCTACGGAACCCTAATACCAATTACTTTTACAAATATTTATTTATTTATTTATTTATTATTTATTTATTTATTTGTTTTTTGGAAGACCAACAGCTTAAAATAACTTAATAACTAATTAATCTAGGTTATCAGAGAAGCCAATTAGCGGTCTTCACGAATTTAATTATAAGGTGGTTAACATTCGATGCCTGCGAGTGTACCTAATATAGGTACATAACCTACCTACTTACCTTTATCTGTACTACCTACATATTACCTTTATAATATTGTGTTGTGTAACTTATAAATAAGTATGATGTAGGTAAGTAGGAACCTAACCCGCACCCGCATTTTCCTGTTTGTCCATTCGGTTCGGCTAGCTAATAGACTTGCCTTATCTGAATGTAAGTATAGAAGCACCGTTTGGTGCTATGAACAAAAACGGGCCAAGTGCGAGTCGGACTCGTACTCGTAAATAATATACTTAAAACAAAATTGGCCGCTGTCTGTCTGTCCCTACTCCCTATGTATGCTAAGATCTAGTTAGACCCCAGGCAACGAATTTTAATGCGGTGATTATTATAGAGTGGTTCAAGAAAAAGGTTTATTTATTTATGTATAATACATAATACATGCATAATAATGTATAGGTAATACATGCATATTTAGAGTATGCATACCAAGTTTCATCAGTATAGCTACTATTAATTATTATTATTAATTATTTATTTTCGGTCAACATGAATAATTTTTTCAGTAAAACTTAAATCTAAAATTAAGTAGGACAATAAATATATAGTACAAATCCGCTAATCTAAAATAATCCGCTAATAGATTAGCGGATTAGTACTATACTAGCAGTTAGTGACCGAGCTTCGCTCGGTATTTTTTTGACTAATGCTGTTTTGTTTAAAACAACCTCTCACAAGCAGGATAAATTAAATATTATCTGTAAAGGAACAAAAGTTGAGTTTTCCAATAGTGTTAAGTTGTTAGGCATACAGATTGACGAATTTTTAAACTAGAAAACCGAACTGGAGGTAATAGAAAATTCTTTGAGCTCCGCCTGTTATGCATTAAGAAGTCTTCGAGAAGAGGTAACTGTTGATCAACTTAAACTAGTATACTATGCTCTTATAGAGTCAAAGCTAAGATATAGTATTAAGTTCTGGGGTGGTAGTTACAATCCATACTAATATTATAAATGCGTTTGTAACTCTGTCTGTCTGTGTGGCTTTCACGCCAAAACTGCTGAACCGATTGAAATGAAATTTGGTACACAGATAGTTGAGGGCCTAAGGAAGGACATAGGCTACTTTTTATTGTGAAAAAAGGTTTACAAACCTTTTAAAACGTTATAAAGAGCATCACATTGATGTTTCTGTCTCACTCTGACACCAAAACACTCCGACGATCACCAATCACCAATTGCAATGAAATTTGGTACACAGATAGGTTAAATCATTAGAAAGGACATTTATGCAACTTATTATTGCAAAACACTTATTGAAAACACCATTTTTCATGAGAATTACACTTTTTTGTACAATTGCGACGGCTTTCGATCGAGAAATTTCTGTTTGTCTAAGTGACTGACTGACTTTTTTTTTGTGCTGGCGGGGATGCAAAGTCTTTTCGCCAAGTCCTTATGACTGACTGATTGCCGACCAGTGTTGCCAGTGGCAGATAGTCATAAGCGTCGATGGATTGAAAAGATCGATATTTAAGCTGGGAACATATTAGGCTTTTTATTGCGAAAAAAGGGGTTGTAAGGGGTTGAAAATAGGGGTTGAAAGTTGTATGGAAGTATCGTCATTTTTAGAGCTAGAAACTTAAAACTTATTTTTTAGTCTGTTGATTTGATATAAAAAAATATGACATTCAAAGTTTGTGCTGGGGGGGTAGAGGGAGGGGAGTACAGGGGGGAGTGTGGAGGGGAGTACAGGGGGAGTGTGGAGGGGAGGTTTGGGGGGAGTGTGGAGGGGAGTACATGGGGGTGTGGAGGGGAGTACAGGGGGAGTGTGAAGGGGAGGTGCGGGGGGAGTGTGGAGGGGAGGAGCGAGAGGGGATGTGTGGAGGGGAGGTGCGGGGGGAGTGTGGAGGGGAGTACAGGGGGGAGTGTGGAGGGGAGTACAGGGGTGAGTGTGGAGGGGAGGTGCGGGGGGAGTACAGGGGGATTGTGGAGGGGAGTCTGGGGGGAGTGCGGGGGGAATGTGGGGGGGTGTTGAGGAGAGTGGGGGGAGTTCGGAGAGGAATGCGGGGGGGATGAAAGTGTGGCGTAGTACGACGCCACAGTCGTCTGCCCTCTTACTAAACTTAGACATATCTAAGTTTAGTAAGAGGGCAGACGACTGTGTCACGTGCACGCGAATATGACGTTGTTATTTAATTACTGTTTTCTTCCGCTGCAAATTAAAAATGCTACCCATAGACACTATACCACGCGGACGAAGTCGCGGGCACAGCTAGTTATAATATAAATAAGGCTTTTATCATGCAGAAACGAGCTATACGCACCATGGTAAGAATCCCACAATGGGAATCGTGTAAAGAGCACTTTTTAAAATTAAATATTCTAACGGTACCTAGCCTTTACATTCTGGTGACGTTACTAGACGTCTTCAAGCATCCGTACCGCTATGAAACAACGGCGCAATCTACTATTCGGCTCACTACAAGAAGAAAAAATATGGAAATGCCTTTCTGTCCAAAGCTTAATGTCGCGAAACACTGCTGTAGATATCAGGCCATTAGATTATATAATTCATTACCAATTGACATTAAAATAATAGACAGTACTAATAAATTCAAAACTAAATTAAAAAAGCTTTTGTTGAAAGGGTGTTTTTATTCCATTGATGATTTTATAAATAATGACATTTCTAATATTGATATTTGACTATGTAAAATTGAATTTTGTACTATTATTATTATTATTTAATTTGTGTTTATTGATTATTTCTTGTTTGTCTCTTTCAATTGTATGTACTTATTTCAAACATGATTGTATGATCGTTAATGAATATATGATATGATATGATATTATGATAACGTACTTATGAATGATGAAATCATATTTTTCGATCTTACTACCATACTACATAATAATAAAAAAATCTGGCACTGGGCGCGGCGCGGCGCACCCGGTGGCACCGGGGATGTGCAGTCTGCTCGCCTCTGCGAACATCCCGGATGCGCTGCAGGTGCGTGGCAGCCTATTCCGTCTTTACCATAAGGGCACACGGGGCCCATGCCCAGGGGCCCCCCGAAGGACCGACAATTTCTGCACATTCATTCTCAAAACATTTTCGTCGGGCACATTAAATTTTTTTCTCAATACTACGCCATTATAGCCTACTGTATTTGATTACCTATAATAAATGGTTATGCTTAGTAAAAAAATGTTATTATAATTAGCTTTTATTACTTTCCAAAAGGGCCCCAAATTCTTGTGTGCCCAAGGGCCCCAGCCTAGCTTAAGACGGCCTTGGTGACAGCCGCACCACCACCCTGAACGCGTTATTATATCTATTGTACGCTTGGAGGAATTATTCCTCCAAGATTGTACGCGAAGGGCACTGCACTGCTGTTGAGTATAGTTCGTCCACAGGCGAACTAGTTCAGTAGGCTCGGAAAATTGAAATTCTTATAGTTTCGGAAAAAAGTGGCTGTGGCATACGAACGGACAGACAGACAGACAGACATGACAAATCTACTTATAAGGGTTCCGTTTTTGCCATTTGGCTACGGAACCCTAAAAAAAATAAAGATTTTTAGTCCGAATTCGAACAAGTATTTGGGGCAGGCACTTTACTATTCGAATGCAAGCCCCAGCAAGTAATACGCCGCCCCGTGCCTCTTCCTGAACCGCTGCTGTGAACTGTGAAAGTAGAAAACATAATGTTTCCTCTTGGCATGCGCCATATACCTAAATTAATAAATAAAATAAATAAATAAATAAATAAATAAATAAATACCTAAACGTGTGTTACGCTAGGCGCCTCTGAATAAACCGATGACAAGACAATACCTACTTACCGCGCACCTTGAACTGCAGCTTGCGTCAGCGCAATCAACGCGACGCACGACACAGTTACAGAATCACCTAGTTTTAAGATTTTGGAAATGTACTCATTCTGTTCTCACACTTAGAGACTCAATCATTGACAAAATTAATTATAGATTTAAATTAAAAATCTTCTTTCCTTTAAACCCGGTCGGCAGCCTACGTATTTGGCGCAGGCACGGATATTTTAATTTACTAAAATTAAGAAAAAGAACCTACTAGTGCTGTTGTTCCGGGTGGTGATAGTGGAATCAAGAAATCGATTCTGCTGAGCAGCTGACGACGACGACAAGAAAAATGCAGTAAGTCCTTGAATCTTTCAAGTCCTTGCTTAATCCTACCTAAACTATAGTCCTTCCTTTAGTGTATCCCATATTTTTTTATAACGTTAGTAATTAACTTCCAAGATTTTTCATCCAAGAGAGTCGAGGAATATTAGGTTAGGTAGTAGGTTAAATAGTAGGCTCAGTGTAATAGACGAGCATAGAGATATAGAAGAAAGCATGGCTCAGCCTCCAGCTTCCGCCGGCAGTAACCCGATTGATATAATTTTTAAGTCCTTAAGACTTGTGCCAGATTTCGATGGAAATCCGCACGTATTAACGAGATTTATAAATCTCTGCGACCAGTTGGTCCTGGCTCACTTTAAACCAGAACCAGGCAACGATTTGACCAATCTAGCGCTTGTAAACGGAATTTTAAATAAAGTCTCCGGTTCCGCCGCTAGATTAATAAATTCGAACGGGATACCAGATAACTGGTTAGGTATAAGGAACGCTTTAGTGAACAATTTTGCGGATCACCGTGACGAGACCGCTCTTTACAGTGATTTATCCTTAGAGACCCAAGGTTCGAGTACCCCGCAAGAATTTTATGAACGATGCCAAAACTTATTCAGTACCATAATGACGTATGTTTCACTTCACGAGAACTTGAAAAGCACCATCGACGCAAAACGCGATTTATACCAAAAACTAACTCTTCAGGCCTATTTAAGAGGACTCAAGGACCCACTTGGATCCAGGGTACGTTGCATGCGACCCGCTTCGATGGAAAAAGCTTTAGAGTTTGTTCAGGAGGAGCTCAATACTCTCTACATGCAAGAGCGCAGTAGTGGTTCAGCTAGTAAGAAAGACTGGCGGCAGCCAAACTTAAATGCAGCCAAGTTCAATCTCCCTATTCCCAACTATGTCCCCAGACTGACTGACGGATTCGGACCAATGAAACAACCCATTTTTACCATGTCTGGTCCATCTAGGCCCAACCCCATTCAAGCTTCACCTAGTCAGGGTTGGAGGCCTACATTTCAACCGCAACCACTACGTGGTCTTACTCACATGCAACAGATGTTCCGCGCCCCTCCACAAAATTACAACCCGCAAAATAACGCTTTTAGGATGCCTTATAGACCCCCACAGCAACCAAATAATTTTGGTAATACTTCGCGTCCTACTCCAATGAGTGGTGTTAGTAGCTATGTAGAAAGACGTCCACCAATGATGGGAATGACAGGACATGACTGGAGAAAACACGGGAATCCACCCCCGACTAACTACTTCAAAACTCGCGAAATTAACTTCAATGAGTTTGACGAAAATGACTATTACCCCGAGTATCAAGACTATTATTCGTGGGAGCAATGCCCCGATTATTACTACTATGACCAAGACCAGTATTATAACTCCGAGACCCCAGTAGTAGAGGAAGTTGTAGATCAGGCCTCTAATGAAAATTTTCAGGAGGAGTCGAAATCCGAAAAACCAAGATAGAAGTCAATTTCCACATTCAAAGGCAACTAGGTTACATCCAGATAGCAAATCCACCTTTAAAGTTCCTAATCGACACAGGTGCTAACCAATCGTTTATAAGCCCTGATGCCGTCGAGAAATACTTTCGTCACGTTCCTTTGAAATATGATCCATTTGAAGTGACAAACGTGCACGCGACTAGTATAAACAATTATTCTGTAACAATGCCTTGCTTCGAGGAATTTAATGACTCGAATGATATAACTTTGTACGTCTACAAGTTTCATAATTACTTTGACGGACTTTTAGGCTTTGATTTACTTGACGTATGGGACTCTAACATTGATTTAAAAAATAGGTTACTGAAAACTCGCTATACACAGATACCTATTCAGATGTATGATTCTAGAAACGCTAACTTGTACGAGGAAATTATTCCAGCTAATTCGACTAAAGTAGTTAGATTACCAGTTAATACACATGACGGAGAAGTATTAGTAGGCAACCAAACGATTTGTAATTGCCTTATTTCAGACTGTTTAACGACGGTTCAGAATAATAGGGGCTGGGTAGAAATAACTAACCCTACGTCTAACGATGTAATATTTTCTATGGATCGTCCTATTGAAGCTGAAATATTTAATATTGAATGTGACAGTACTGAAACTTTATCAGACCGCGCTAAAGATGTTTTATCTCGTCTACGAACCGATCATCTTAATTCGGAAGAACTCGCCAATTTACAGCGTTTGTGTTCTAACTACGCGGATGTGTTTTATCTTGAGGGCGAATCACTTTCGTTCACCAACAAGATCAAACATAAGATTAGGACTTATGACGAAATTCCAGTACATACCAAGAGCTATCGCTATCCTTACGTTCACAGGCAGGAGGTCAGAGATCAAATAAATAAGATGCTTGATCAAAATATTATAAGGCCATCAGAATCTGCTTGGAGCTCTCCCATCTGGATTGTACCAAAAAAAGCAGATGCCTCCGGTAAAGTTAAATGGCGTCTTGTCGTGGATTTCAGGAAAGTTAACGAGAAAACGATTGATGACAAATACCCTATACCTAATATAACAGATGTATTGGACAAATTAGGTAAATGCCAGTACTTTACGACCCTTGATTTGGCCAGTGGATTTTATCAGGTTGAGATGGACCCCTCCGATGTTCATAAGACAGGGTTCAATGTAGAAAACGGGCATTACGAGTTTTTAAGAATGCCCATGGGGTTGAAAAACTCACCCTCTACCTTCCAACGGGTTATGGACAATGTCCTCAGGGGCTTACAAAATGAAATTTGTCTAGTATACCTTGATGACATCATCATTTTCAGTACTTCGCTTCAGGAGCACATAGTTAACCTCGACAAGGTATTTAAACGATTGAGAGAATCCAACTTCAAAATTCAAATGGATAAATCCGAATTCTTGAAGCTGGAAACTGAGTTTTTAGGTCATGTTATCTGTAAAGAAGGCGTTAAACCAAACCCGAATAAAATTAAAGCTATTGAAAATTACCCCATTCCTAAGACTACCACTGAAATCAAACGTTTTCTCGGCTTGCTCGGATATTATAGGAAATTTATTCCAGACTTCGCTCGTATCACTAAACCACTAACCCAATGTTTAAAAAAAGGTTCAAAAATCACGTTGGACAACAAGTACACCAGCTGTTTTGAGCATTGCAAGACACTCTTAACTAATGATCCAATCTTACAGTACCCGGATTTTACACGTGATTTTATATTAACGACTGATGCATCCAACGTAGCTATAGGTGCTATCTTATCACAAGGCACTAAGGCCTCCAATAAACCGATTGCATATGCATCGCGGACTCTTAACAGCAGCGAGTTGAATTACAGCACCATCGAAAAAGAACTTCTAGCTATCGTTTGGGCAACTAAGTACTTTAGACCGTATCTCTATGGCCGTAAATTTCTAATTCTCACGGATCATAGGCCTTTACAATGGGTAGTGAATTTAAAAGATCCTAGTTCAAGGCTTACAAGATGGCGCTTGAAGCTAAGTGAGTATGACTATAAGGTCGACTACCTACAGGGAAAGTGCAATACTAACGCCGACGCGCTATCGCGAATAGAAATTAATAATGAGGAGCTCATGTCGATAGCAGTTAATCCATCGGAAACTGACCCTGAGTTAGATGAATCTCGAACTTTAACTGCTACAGAAACTGAAGCTGGTTCGAGATCTGCCACTGTTCATACAAATAGCGAAAGCCCCATTTTAGAGGTCCCAATTTCAGATGACCCCCTAAATAGATTCACGAAGCAACTAATTTTCAACGTTGTAGGTGACATTAAGAGTAGACCAGTAGTCACTAAGCCGTTTGACACGCACACACGAACATCTGTTCAAATATCTGCATCTAATATAGAGGAAGATATCATAAATGCGATCAAGGAGTACGTCCACCCTAAGATAAAAACCGGACTTTTAATAAATCCTTATTCGGCTATGTACACTATCGTACCTACTATACAAAAAACGTTCAAAAATTCGGCAATGAATCTGACACTAACTAAAACAGAATTAGAGAACGTTAGGGAATATTTAAAGCAGCAGGAAATAATTAATAAATATCATGAGGGGAAGACCAATCATCGCGGCATCAATGAATGTTACTTAGCGTTATCTAATAAATATTACTGGCCTAAAATGCGAGAACACATTACTAAATTAATAAACCAATGCACTATCTGCGGCCAAGCGAAATATGATCGCAGTCCGATAAAGCAACAGTTTAAGGTGGTACCACCCGCTAGCCGGCCCTTTGAATTAGTTCATCTAGATCTTTTGACTATTCAAAGCGAAAAATTCTTAACCATTGTAGATGCATTCTCTAAATATGCACAAGCCTATCATATAAGAGACGGCACGGCTGTTAGTGTGGTTCAAGCCCTATTGAATTACTGTACTCATCATGGTATACCTATCACTATAGTAACTGATAACGGAACCGAGTTCACAAATCAGCTGGTTGCGGAATTTGTGAAGATGCATAAAATTCAGCATCATAGAGTGGCTCCTCATTCCCCGAATGAGAATGGTATTGTTGAAAGGTTCCACTCCACGGTACTTGAACATCTCCGTATTCTAAAATTAGGACAGAAATCTGAATCAGTAATTAATCTTATGCCATATGCCCTTCTGGCTTACAACAGTAGCATCCATAGTTTCACAAAATGTAAACCATTAGAGGTAGTAACGGGACACTATGACCCTCGCGATCCCTTTGACGTAGACCTGTCCGCCCATTTAATCCAACAGTACATGACTAATCATAAGAATAAGATGACTAAAGCCTATAACACGATTCACGACATGTGTAGTACGACTCGTAAAGACCTGACAGACCACCGAAATAGAGAACGGGAACCAGAGGTTGAGTACTCTCCTGAACAACAGGTTTTCGTGAAAAATCCGTTTGCTTCCCGACAGAAGTTAGCTCCCCGTTATACACATGACGTCGTAATGGCAGACCTCCCTATTCATATTTATACTAAGAAAAAACGAGGTCTTATTGCCAAATCTAGGCTAAAGCGTCTCCCTAAAAATGCCCAATTGTTACAAGACCCTCGTGATAATTCACTTGCTCCTGGTACCAGCTTTGATATTTAACAGAGAAAAAGTGTTCAATTTAGACATTGGAGAATATTTTGATATAATTAAGTTAGGTTCATATTATGTAGAAAATAATATAGTTATAGTTTTAAATTCCCAATAGTGCTTTCATCGTTGTATGTTATGTATAAATTATCAATTATACCTAACAAACACCATGAGATCCTTACTCCTCCTTTCCCATACCTAGCTATCCATGAGAAAGATTTCAAGCACATTGAGGCTGAATGCCCGAAGACCAGTAAATGGTACCTCTGCGAGGAGAAGAAAAACCAGCAGAATCGATCACCAGACGACTGCATCCAGCATCTCATCTCAACGCAGCAGCGAAACGACGCATGCAGCCCTACCACTATCACCCAGTCCAAGCCAGCATACGAAGAACTCGATGAGAAACACTACACCATCAGTTTCCCTATCTTAACAAAAGTACACCTATCCTGTGGACAAAATCTCTACCAAACCCTACAAGGCAGTTTCCTCGCTATAATTCCCAAGCAGTGCTACTTAGAAACACCAGAATTTACGATATCCAACACCAATGATCGGTTGAAGGGTCAGGTATTGAAGATAATGGACTTGCCCAAGAACAATGTCGTAACCCCATCTGCAACTCCTTCATTCAAACTAAACTCTATCAACCTGGACCAGCTTCACGCCACTAATAGGAAAATAGCGCTACAGTCCCCACTTCACCTGCAGAAAGACACCGAATATACCCTATACCCCACAACGATCCCTATGTATGTGGTTCTATCCAGTGCATGTGCACTTGCTAGCGTCCTTTTATACAGAAAGTATAAACTTAAAAATAATTCACATAAAGTACAGAAAGCAAGTGAAAGCCAAGCTGAACCTGATCACCAAGCAATCTATTCCCTACCATCTACAGGAAGGGTTGACCGCACTCCAACCCCAATCCCAGCTCAATTTACAGCAAGCTTCAATACTCGCTGTTCTTCGGGGAGAGGTGTTACGCTAGGCGCCTCTGAATAAACCGATGACAAGACAATACCTACTTACCGCGCACCTTGAACTGCAGCTTGCGTCAGCGCAATCAACGCGACGCACGACACAGTTACAGAATCACCTAGTTTTAAGATTTTGGAAATGTACTCATTCTGTTCTCACACTTAGAGACTCAATCATTGACAAAATTAATTATAGATTTAAATTAAAAATCTTCTTTCCTTTAAACCCGGTCGGCAGCCTACGTATTTCGTGTGACAATGAGGATTTTGACACTCTACTTTGTAAAGAAGTACCTACATAACTAATCTTGTTCTTTTATGGTAGTCGAGTCAGCGGCGTGCGTGACGTCAGTGCAGCGCGGCCGGGGAGGCAGGTGGCGCCGGCGCCGGGAGGACGTGACGTCAGTGCAGCGCGGCCGGGGAGGCAGGTGGCGCCGGCGCCGGGAGGACGTGACGTCAGTGCAGCGCGGCCGGGGAGGCAGGTGGCGCCGGCGCCGGGAGGACGTGACGTCAGTGCAGCGCGGCCGGGGAGGCAGGTGGCGCCGGCGCCGGGAGGACGTGACGTCAGTGCAGCGCGGCCGGGGAGGCAGGTGGCGCCGGCGCTGGGAGGACGTGACGTCAGTGCAGCGCGGCCGGGGAGGCAGGTGGCGCCGGCGCCGGGAGGACGTGACGTCAGTGCAGCGCGGCCGGGGAGGCAGGTGGCGCCGGCGCTGGGAGGACGTGACGTCAGTGCAGCGCGGCCGGGGAGGCAGGTGGCGCCGGCGCCGGGAGGACGTGACGTCAGTGCAGCGCGGCCGGGGAGGCAGGTGGCGCCGGCGCTGGGAGGACGTGACGTCAGTGCAGCGCGGCCGGGGAGGCAGGTGGCGCCGGCGCCGGGAGGACGTGACGTCAGTGCAGCGCGGCCGGGGAGGCAGGTGGCGCCGGCGCCGGGAGGACGTGACGTCAGTGCAGCGCGGCCGGGGAGGCAGGTGGCGCCGGCGCCGGGAGGACGTGACGTCAGTGCAGCGCGGCCGGGGAGGCAGGTGGCGCCGGCGCCGGGAGGACGTGACGTCAGTGCAGCGCGGCCGGGGAGGCAGGTGGCGCCGGCGCCGGGAGGACGTGACGTCAGTGCAGCGCGGCCGGGGAGGCAGGTGGCGCCGGCGCCGGGAGGAAGAGCTCGGTGTCCAGCGGCAAGGGTTGCGCGCTCGAGGACGTGACGTCAGCGGGGGGCGCGGGGGGCGCTTGCCACGCGCACGGCTCCCAGTGACTCTGCATCTACGCACAAACACACTACTTACTAGCTATCACTTCATTTCAGAGTCCCAAAATATGGTGAGTCATTCGTTACGTTAGAGAGCTACCTGTAGGGGCCCCGGCTCGGCCCCGGCGGGCCCCGGCAGCGGCGCGTCCGGCGGCTCCGGGCATGGCGCCAGCAGCCGCGGCCGCGCCGCCAGCAGCTCGGCCAGCGCGCCCGCCGTCGGCCGCGCCTGCCGCGCCACGCGCCAGCACGACCGGATCACCGCTTCCCTGCAAGCACAGCGCGCGCGTCACCCCCCGTCCCGTCCCAGGTCTCTAGGTCTCTCACCCTCCCGCGCACACTCACAGCTGCGGGTCGAGCGCGGCGGGCAGCGGCGGCGGCTCGCCCGCCTTGGCGCGCTCCAGCACCTCGGCGTTGCAGAGGCCGCGGTACGGCAGCGCGCCGAAGGTCGCGATCTCGTACAGCAGCACGCCGAACGACCACACGTCCGAGGCGGGCGAGAACACGCCCCGCGCCAGCGACTCCGGCGCCATCCAGCGCACGGGCAGCATGCCGCGCCGCCCGAAGCGGTAGTACTCGCTCTCGAACACGACGCGCGTCATGCCGAAGTCGGCCAGCTTGACGCGCAGCGCCGCGTCCACCAGGCAGTTCCTCGCCGCCACGTCGCGGTGCACGTAGCGCGCGCGCGCCAGGTAGTGCAGCGCGCGCGCCGCGTCGCACGCCATGCGCGTGAGGCGCGCCGCCGCCACGCCCGCGCCCGCGCCGCGCCGCGCCGCCAGGTACGCCTTCAGGTCGCCGAGCTCCATGTACTCCATGACGGTGTACACGGGCTCCGAGCGCGTCACCACGCCCAGCAGGCGCACCACGCGCGCGTGCGAGAACCGCTTCATCGCCTCCGCCTCCGACAGGAAGTCGAGCTTCTCCTCCGTGCTGGCGTCCGCGCGCAGCGTCTTCACGGCGACGGCGGCCCAGCCGCGCCCGCCGCCCAGCAGCGCGTGCCCGCCGTACACGGCGCCGAACGCGCCCGCGCCCAGCCGCCGGTTGATGACGACGCGGTCGCGCGCTAGCTCCCAGCGGTCCCAGCGGTCGCCGCGGGGGCCCAGCGCGCGCATGCCGAACGCGGCCAGGCGCGCGCGGTGCTCCCGCGCGGCGCGGCGCCGGCAGTGCCACGCGCCGCCCGCCAGCACGGCCAGCAGCGCCGCCAGCGCGAGCGCCGCCAGCGAGCCCACCAGCGCGCGACACTCGCGCGCCAGCGGGCGGCGTGCGCAGCCCTCGGCGCCGTCGTCGGGCAGGCGGCCGCGCGGCGTGCGCCAGCGCAGCGCTGCCGGCTCCAGCGCCAGGGCCCCGCGGTGCCAGCGCCCCACGCCCGCCCAGCCGTCGCCGCGCCACTGCTGCACCAGCAAGGGCCCGCCGCGCGCCAGCCCCTCCCACTGGAAGGGGCCCGTCAGACCGTTGTACGGCGAGCCGACGACGTCCGCAATGAGCAACCTGCACCTTCATTATATCATAACTAGGGTCTATGTGTGAGCTATAGACCTCGCCAGCACACTAGGTACAATGGGAAATTTAGTTCATTTTTTTTTTTATTTTGGTTTTTAAAACTGGACATTACACTATGGGTACGTGAGTACGTGGCTATAGAAGACATAGGCGAGTGTACGGCCTTCTAGATGAAAACACAGCTTGCATGAAATGAATTATGTATACCTGTGTAACGGTGGAAAACTGGGTGCAGACAGGCAGACCGACTATTTCGGCTGCGTTGGCCCTGACTAGCTCAGTTGGGGTTCGATGTTCCTACCGCACAAAAGATTTTTATACTAAAATAAAATAAATGTTAGAAATCAGTTACAGAGTTTTATTTAAACAACACATACCTCTTACATGACATGTTCATTAGCTTAGGAATGAAAAATTGAAACTGCACGGCTATGCTATCTTATATACTATATAATCCTAAAATGATCCTTCATTTACATAACCTTGAAGTGAGCTCAAATAACTACTTAACTACAAATTTATATGCTCAGCTATTAACCAGAATAGAGGTTATCCATATGTCAGACTATCTTTCTTACAAATGAACCTACTACTAATCAACAAGTTACAAATACATTGAACGCTACGTTCTCTGACATGGGATTGAACAAAGAAATTTAAAAGGACACCTTATACATATGAGAGGTTTAATGTCCTCACGGGACAACAATATATTCCTTTACATAAAATGTAAGCAATGGCTATCATGGATACATGAGAGGTTCAATGACCTCGTGGAATCGTTCCTATTCTTACATAAAAAATCAATAATGCTTATATTATTTACACGGGATGTTTAGTGACCATATGTTCAAACTTTATCCAAACCATAGCTCTCAAGCGAGCACAAATTTATTCAGGGAGAGGTAACTGCTTAGTGTGTCGGAGGTGTGGATATTTGAATTTACCCATCCCAAGGCCCCGGATGACCCAATTAAATGAAACCCACAGAAAACTAACTTGTGAGACACCCCGGAGCGTTCCCTAACATCTACCCCCTAGCGTCCGCCTCTAAAATAACCCTAGCAACAGTACCCTGACAGACGGGGTAGTAAGATAGAAAAAACGCACGACAAAGTCAATAGCAATGACCACGACAACAAAACCCTACCTATTGACAACAAAAATAGCACTCTCTACGGCAACAAACAATCTTTTGGCAACAAACAACAGACCAGGACTCCACGGAGAACTGTCCTGACGCGCCTACTCCTTCCGCATAAAAATAAATTGGCACTGGCCCACCTCAGAATCGCCGACGGGCGCTTATCGTTCACGTGCGATGTCACCCACGTGCCCTGCCGCCACGTGCCCTGCCGTGCAGTCGCCGACTGCCCCCGCCGCGTGTCTCGCGCCCCCGCACAGGCGAAAGAAAAGGGAGGCGCCACGCAGACGGTGTCAGCAAACTGAAAAATACAAGACAACAGGTTAATCTTGGCAACGTGCGGACACAGCCCGCAGGATGCTGCGTCCCTAAAAATACAACTGATCCTCCCCTGTATGCCCCATGCTGTGTGATGCTTCTCAGATCCCCTACGTACCAGAAATGGGCGCTCGCCCAGCTTGCAGTCGGCTCGTATCGGCAGCGAGAATGCTGGCTTCGTGTGCTGGGGCTCGTCTCTGGGCACGCGGTGATGGTATTCGTTGGCGCAGCTTCGTCTGTAATACCCAAATCTGGTTAGCGAGGACTCCTCCACAAACCCAACGGTGCCAGGGTGCAGCTTTCGTACGTACCGGCGATTGCTCCAATAATCCACGGCATTTACGTCTCTCCGGCCAGCATTTTTAATGTCTGTAATTGCGAGCTCGCTTCACACATCGACCCAACCACATTATTTCTATTCACCCGCCGATATCGTTTATTTCTTAGTTAGTTACACTACTCGCCAATGGAGGCCCCTGCGTCTTGCTGATGGTGAAAACGTTGTCCTTTTCCAACACAAGCTAAACCCTATTTCTCTCCTTCTCCGACCCTATCGACATGCGACTACTTCGTAACAGATGTCACTAGTAGACACCGTTCGATACGAACATCGCTACCCACAAAAGTGTTGACATCTGTCAAATCCTGTATTTTGCGGCTACTACTTAACAGATGGCGCTCTTCGCCAGCCATCTGCCTAGCCACTTTTAGTGTTTCCACTTGTTGCCAGAGGTCGCCCTTACAACGTTTCAACAACTCACTCACCAACTTGCGTCTTGGCGCGTAAATTTAAATAGCCCTCCATTAGCTTTCGACTGATACGAAAAACTATTCTGCCAAAATAAATGAAATGCTACAATACCCCCCCGGCCGTTAAAAGTTTCACTACACTTAGTGAAACTGCGCTGCCCTCAGCGCTGGTACTGAAATGAAAAGCTTTATATCTAACTATAACCATATACACATATTACAACTCAAAATAAACTTGACGTACAAAAAAATATAAGAACAAACCAAACTCCTTATCACTGTAAAAAAAAATCGTACAATTCCTTATCTACTAAACTAGCCTAAAACAAATTCTCCTGTAAAAAAAACTTTAAACAATCCTTGTACATTCCCTCCACGCCTGGAGACACCTTCTACCACGGCGTTGCATCCCAAAACGAGCTGTCTTCTCAAGTCGTCACTTGTGCAGCTGAAACAATCGGTTCGTCCTTGAACCGTAAAATACAAACAAAACTGGCACGTCTTTATCGTGGGAGACCGGCTATCGGAGTGGACCCATCTGCGGCGACGTCGATACCCGTTCCTCTTGCCTCCCCTTTCTTATCGCCATCCATCCATCAATCTTGCATGCTTCATCTCTCGTTATGCGCATCTCTCTCTTACGTACCCCTCTTTACAACCATCACCATTCGCGCCTAGCGATACCCTACGTGGAACCGTGGGTACGCGTCCTCTCGCCCGTACGTATCCTACCCTTTGTGGTGGATACGCTGCTGCTCATACATTCTGCTCCTCCCTGCAAGAAAGCTAACTCCGTCTCACGCCTGGTCCTATATGGTCCTTTCACCCGTCTGCCCTTTAGACATAAAAAGAAACATTTTCAAAAAAAAAAACCCAATTTTCCAGGAAAAATGAGTATTCATTTATTCCTACTGCCTTATAAAACAAAACCAAACCAAATATTTACCTACAGTTCACAACACCTGCTGTGGTGTTGTGAAACCCTAAACCTTTAGGTCTTTCATGTGCCAAGACCCTAAAATCTTCCCGTCCATGTCCTCTAACTCGAAGACCAGTGGTGACAGTACCACTTTCACCCTGCATTTCTCGTACTTAGGACATAACTTCGCCATCTTGAACTTTGCCGCGTCGCTGAGCGGATGGGTTCTTTTCCAGACGATGTCCCCTACTTTCACTGTCGCTTCTCTTCTCCTGAGATTGTACGTTCTCGTGTTCGCCTGGTGTGCCTTGAGTATGTTCTGCCGCACTGTGGCAAAAATGTCTGCCAGGAGACCTAATTCTCCTGCAAACTCTTCCCTTGGCATTCCAGGTTGATATTCCTCTTCTGTAGCCGTGTAGTGTGATCCATCCACAATCGGTTCTCTGGCATGAACCAGAAAAAATGGTGAGAATTTGGTGGTTTCGTTCACGGCGCTATTAATGGCGAATTGGATCTTATGGATGTTCTGATCCCAGGACCTGTGATCGTCTTTCACATACGCCGCCACGGCCGTCATGACCGTCTTGTTATAGCGTTCCACCAAATTCACCTGTGGCGTGTAGCGTGGTGTATAATGCGTTTTTGGGATTCTGTACTTTCTCAAAAGTGTACGGAATTTGGTCCCCGTGAATTGCGTTCCATTATCCGCAATCACGGTTTCCGGGACCCCGTGAATTAAGAAAACACCGTTTTCCAAAGCGTTCGACACCAGTGCGCTTGTGGCTCTACGAAGTGGGAATAGCAAAGTGTACTTTGAGAAACAACAAGTGACTACAAAAATATATACAAAACCTGACTTAGACCTAGGTAAAGGACCTACCAAATCTACCGACAAAACCTGAAACGGACGGTGACAAACCTTAGGTTTGCCCATTAAACCTGGAACTGCGCGGTTACTAGATTTGTATGCCGCGCATGTGTCACATCCCTCTACATACTCCTTGATGTCCTTAAACATTCCTGGCCAGTAATAACGTAAACATATCCTCCTGTGTGTCTTGAAGACCCCTAAATGCGCTGCTGTTGGAGGTTCGTGGTTTTCCCTGATAATTTCTCTTCTTCTGTCAAGTGGAAGGACCTCCTTCCACTCGAATTCCTCCATCAAAGAGTATTTGGCCTTCGAAAATCGGTACAGCTTGTCTCCTTCTATCCGGTACGCTGGGTAGTGACTCGGGCTGTTCTGTACATTCTGCAGGATATTGTCATACCACGGATCTGGTGCCGTTCCCGCTGTGTCTCCTATGGCATCTACCCTGAGCAACCTCGAGAGAGCATCCGGAACCACGTTGTCTGAGCCCTTCCTGTGTTCTATGTGAAAATCGAACTGAGACAGCCTGCAGCCCCAGCGGACCAGTCTACCTGTAGGATTTTCGAGCCGCATGAACCATTTTAAAGATGCATGATCCGTTATTACTGTGAAATGCCTAGAACCCAAATACGCCTGAAACTTCTCTACTGCAAAAATTACAGCTAACGCTTCTCGCTCCGTAGCACTATAGTTGCGTTCCGCCTTCGAAAGTGATCGGCTGACGTACGCTATAGGGTGTTCTGCGTCATCGAGCTTCTGTGTCAACGTGCCTCCTATGCCGAATGATGAAGCGTCACAATGCACGAAAAACGGCCTGTCAAAATCGGGACACGCCAACACTGGTGATGATACCAAAGCTTCCTTCAGCTTGGTAAATGCCCTCTCTGCTTCTTCATTCCACTTGAACGGCGGAGCCTTCTTGGAGGTTGATGTCAACGCATTCAGCGGCGCGGCTATTGACGCAAAATCTCTAATAAACCTACGATACCATGAAGCCGTTCCTAAAAACATCTTCACCTCTTTTGCAGAATTTGGAATGGGAAAATCCAAAATGGCACGGACCTTTTCTGGGTCCGTCCGTAAACCATGCTCATCTACAATATACCCCAAATACTGCAAAGACTTCCTAAAAAACTGACACTTTTCGTAGTTGACGGTTAGGTTCGCGAACTTCAACTTTTCTAGAACCCTCTCGAGCAATACCAAATGTGCCTTCAAATCGGAACTGACTATTATGATATCGTCTACATAAACATACACTAGGCCCTCCAAAACGTCACTGGCAAAACCGTTGTCAAATAAGAGGTCCATTAGGCGCTGCTGCCGTGCACTCGCACCACAAAGCCCGAAGGGCATGACTTCAAACTTGAAAAGGCCTTTTCCGGGCACTGTGAAGCTTGTTTTCTCCTTTGATGCCTCCTCTAGTGGGATCTGCCAGAAAGAAGACGCTAAATCTATCGAAGACAGAAACCTTGCTTCCTTCAGACTATCTAAAATTTGTGGAATATACGGCATTGCATATGCATCTCCTTTTGAGACCGCGTTCAGTTTCCTGCAATCTAAACAAAACCGCCAGTCGCCGTTTGCTTTTGGCACCAGGAGCGCTGGATTGTTCCAAGGGCTTTCACTTGGTGATACTACGCCTAGTTGTAACATCTTGTCCAGTTCTTTATGCAAGGCTGCCCTTTTCTCCGGTGAGAGTGGATATTGTTTTGTTTTGATTGGCTGAGCGTCCCCCGTATCGATAGTGTGCTTCATCAGATGTGTCCTTCCTAAGCCTACCTTGGCGGAAGAGATGTCATGAAACCTTTTCACTACCGCGTCCGCTTCTACCTTTTCTGATGGCGAGAGCGACTGGTATGTGTGAATAGACCTAAATGGACCATCTGAAAGACTACCTACACAACACGTTGGCCTGTGTTCTACCGCATTTCTCCTATTTATTACATCTGGAGCTAGATTGAAAGCCCGCCAGAAATCTATGCCAAATACTACATCCGAATTTATATCTGGAATCACATAAAATTTAATAACCCTAGTAGCGTCTTGTAACGGTGGAAAACTGGGTGCAGACAGGCAGACCGACTATTTCGGCTGCGTTGGCCCTGACTAGCTCAGTTGGGGTTCGATGTTCCTACCGCACAAAAGATTTTTATACTAAATTAAAATAAATGTTAGAAATCAGTTACAGAGTTTTATTTAAACAACACATACCTCTTACATGACATGTTCATTAGCTTAGGAATGAAAAATTGAAACTGCACGGCTATGCTATCTTATATACTATAAAATCCTAAAATGATCCTTCATTTACATAACCTTGAAGTGAGCTCAAATAACTACTTAACTACAAATTTATATGCTCAGCTATTAACCAGAATAGAGGTTATCCATATGTCAGACTATCTTTCTTACAAATGAACCTACTACTAATCAACAAGTTACAAATACATTGAACGCTACGTTCTCTGACATGGGATTGAACAAAGAAATTTAAAAGGACACCTTATACATATGAGAGGTTTAATGTCCTCACGGGACAACAATATATTCATTTACATAAAATGTAAGCAATGGCTATCATGGATACATGAGAGGTTCAATGACCTCGTGGAATCGTTCCTATTCTTACATAAAAAATCAATAATGCTTATATTATTTACACGGGATGTTTAGTGACCATATGTTCAAACTTTATCCAAACCATAGCTCTCAAGCGAGCACAAATTTATTCAGGGAGAGGTAACTGCTTAGTGTGTCGGAGGTGTGGATATTTGAATTTACCCATCCCAAGGCCCCGGATGACCCAATTAAATGAAACCCACAGAAAACTAACTTGTGAGACACCCCGGAGCGTTCCCTAACATCTACCCCCTAGCGTCCGCCTCTAAAATAACCCTAGCAACAGTACCCTGACAGACGGGGTAGTAAGATAGAAAAAACGCACGACAAAGTCAATAGCAATGACCACGACAACAAAACCCTACCTATTGACAACAAAAATAGCACTCTCTACGGCAACAAACAATCTTTTGGCAACAAACAACAGACCAGGACTCCACGGAGAACTGTCCTGACGCGCCTACTCCTTCCGCATAAAAATAAATTGGCACTGGCCCACCTCAGAATCGCCGACGGGCGCTTATCGTTCACGTGCGATGTCACCCACGTGCCCTGCCGCCACGTGCCCTGCCGTGCAGTCGCCGACTGCCCCCGCCGCGTGTCTCGCGCCCCCGCACAGGCGAAAGAAAAGGGAGGCGCCACGCAGACGGTGTCAGCAAACTGAAAAATACAAGACAACAGGTTAATCTTGGCAACGTGCGGACACAGCCCGCAGGATGCTGCGTCCCTAAAAATACAACTGATCCTCCCCTGTATGCCCCATGCTGTGTGATGCTTCTCAGATCCCCTACGTACCAGAAATGGGCACTCGCCCAGCTTGCAGTCGGCTCGTATCGGCAGCGAGAATGCTGGCTTCGTGTGCTGGGGCTCGTCTCTGGGCACGCGGTGATGGTATTCGTTGGCGCAGCTTCGTCTGTAATACCCAAATCTGGTTAGCGAGGACTCCTCCACAAACCCAACGGTGCCAGGGTGCAGCTTTCGTACGTACCGGCGATTCTTCTAGGCTCGGCGTCTTTTCCGTGGAATGCCCCCGGCGGCTCCGCACGCGCCTTTTATCACCTTTGCTACCACATCCCCGCACCTCGAGCCACAAACTTCCGCCCAGAATATTCCAGAACACTTGCTCCAATAATCCACGGCATTTACGTCTCTCCGGCCAGCATTTTTAATGTCTGTAATTGCGAGCTCGCTTCACACATCGACCCAACCACATTATTTCTATTCACCCGCCGATATCGTTTATTTCTTAGTTAGTTACACTACTCGCCAATGGAGGCCCCTGCGTCTTGCTGATGGTGAAAACGTTGTCCTTTTCCAACACAAGCTAAACCCTATTTCTCTCCTTCTCCGACCCTATCGACATGCGACTACTTCGTAACAGATGTCACTAGTAGACACCGTTCGATACGAACATCGCTACCCACAAAAGTGTTGACATCTGTCAAATCCTGTATTTTGCGGCTACTACTTAACAGATGGCGCTCTTCGCCAGCCATCTGCCTAGCCACTTTTAGTGTTTCCACTTGTTGCCAGAGGTCGCCCTTACAACGTTTCAACAACTCACTCACCAACTTGCGTCTTGGCGCGTAAATTTAAATAGCCCTCCATTAGCTTTCGACTGATACGAAAAACTATTCTGCCAAAATAAATGAAATGCTACACTAGAACTATTCATCCAACAGAAATTACATAATTTTTAGTACAGAAAAATATATAGAATTATATAAGTTGAGCAACAATAAAATAAAAAACAGTGAATTTGTTGAATAAATACATACAAAATAAAAAGAGAAAAGGATACTATAAAACTTAAAGTTAAATAATTAAAAAAAAAACGGGTGAAAAATTTAAGCATTGCCTGCAGGCAGTCTCTGTATCGATGAGACTGATGTTGAAAAACTGTCCAGTTCGAGTCCATCTATAGGATAGAGAACTGTTCTTGCGTCTGGAACCCTCACGAGAAGACTTATACATTAATGATTGAAAAAGTGCAAAAGCGCTTTTTTCGCTATCTTTATAAAAGAAGGTTCGGTTACCACCCGTTTAGCGTTTATGTATCCGACTAAATATTTACAAGGTACACTAGGTTACAATTCGCTGGAAACACGTAGACTCTGTGAACAGATCATGAGTATATGCCGTATCTTGCATGGGGTTCTAGACTGTCCGGAACTCGTATACGAAGCCAGTAGGCTCAGCGTGCCCGAGCAACGCGCCAGGTTCCGTCCTGGGCGAGTCCACCTGTTTGCTGTTAGCCCCGCGCGCACTACCGCACGACAGGAGTCACCGCTATACCGTGCCCAGTTCCATCTTAACGCTATCCTTAGGTTACATCCCGATATGGACGTATTTGCGGATAAAATAAACCAATTAGGAAAAATTACGCTGAAATATTGTGAGGGAGATATTGAAGCTCATTTATAATATTTAAATATCTTCAGGATAAAATGTTTAATTCTTTGGTGCAATTATTGTGTGCAATATTATAATTTGTTATTTTTTGTGAGTTTTTGATATTGTTTTTGTTAAGTATATGTTATTAAATTTCTATGTATAAAATATTATGTCTGTTTAAAATGTTAGGTGCTCGTGTAATAAATGTATCGCTTTGGAGTGTCTGTTAGGATGCATTTATGTTAAATAAGCAATTTGAATTTGAATTGAATTGTTACTCTGCTTATCTCGTCGAAGTTTATTTATTTCTTATTAGGTTTGGTATCTCAATATTGCATGCCTTGACATAAGCAGAATAAGTACTTACATTTAACTTACATTACCACATGTAAGTATTTCAAGCAATAAATATAATCTGAATCTGTTTATTAGGTTTGGTTCACAAATTGAAACATGCGCATTGCTTATATCTCACTAAAAACTATTAAATTCGCAGTACCTAGTTCCTATAAGCAGTGAACACAACATGCATAATCGATACCTACGTGCGAAATTTTCAAAGTAGGTAGGTCTAGATATTTTTTTTTTTTAAAGATATTAAAGTACTAGCTGTGCCCGCGACTTCGTCCGCGTGGTATAGTGTCTATGGGTAGCATTTTTAATTTGCAGCGGAAGAAAACAGTAATTAAATAACAAGGTCATATTCGCGTGCACGTGACACAGTCGTCTGCCCTCTTACTAAACTTAGACATATGGCGTCGTACTACGCCACGCTTTCATCCCCCCCGCATTCCTCTCCGAACTCCCCCCACTCTCCTCAACACCCCCCCACATTCCCCCCGCACTCCCCCCAGACTCCCCTCCACAATCCCCCTGTACTCCCCCCGCACCTCCCCTCCACACTCCCCCCTGTACTCCCCTCCACACTCCCCCCTGTACTCCCCTCCACACTCCCCCCGCACCTTCCCTCCACACTCCCCCCGTACCACCCCTCCACACTCCCCCCTGTACTCCCCTCCACACTCCCCCCGCACCTCCCCTCCACACTCCCCCTGTACTCCCCTCCACACTCCCCCCGCACCTCCCCTCCAACTCCCCCCTGTACTCCCCTCCACACTCCACGGGCACCTCCCCTCCACACTCCCCCTGTACTCCCCTCCACACTCCCCCCTGTACTCCCCTCCCTCTACCACCCTAGCACAAACTTTGAATGTCATATTTTTTTATATCAAATCAACAGTCTAAAAAATAAGTTTTAAGTTTCTAGCTCTAAAAATGACGATACTTCCATACAACTTTCAACCCCTATTTTCAACCCCTTACAACCCCTTTTTCGCAATAAAAAGTAGCCTATGTCCTTTCCCAGGCCCTCAACTATCTGTGTACCAAATTTCATTTCAATCGGTTCAGTAGTTTTGGCGTGAAAGCCAGACAGGAAGACAGACAGACAGACAGACAGAGTTACAAACGCATTTATAATATTAGTATGGATTTAAGAATAAACACAAGAAAAAAATACCTTGGTGCGGAACTGATATACCTACTTATGTATAATTAAATAGGTTTCCACCCCCATCTCGGAAAGAGTATTTTTGCTCTTCGATATCTGTGTGCAAAACCCGTTTATATTGGATAAAGTTTGATTGAATTTAGAACATCGTGTGCACTAAAGTTGTGAATTCAAATCATCACTAAACCTATCTAATTGAAATTTCGAGATGGAGGATGAAAACGAATTCGCCTGTAACAGTAGTGGATGCCAACTACGGGGACATGGATAGAGGGTTTTTTTTTCTTATAATCTTATTGGCTTAGAATGTATGTACTGACGCGACGCGCTCCTCGGTGTGCAAGTCATCCAGCGCGTCCGGGCTCGCGGCCAGCAAGCGCTGCACGGCGCGCGCCCACAGCGCCAGCGCGTCGTACAGCAGCGCCGCGTCCGGCGGCGGCCACGCGTCCGGCGCCAGGCCGGGCCCCGCGCGCGCCCACAGCGCCAGCGCGTCGTACAGCAGCGCCGCGTCCGGCGGCGGCCACGCGTCCGGCGCCAGGCCGGGCCCCGCGCGCGCCCACAGCGCCAGCGCGTCGTACAGCAGCGCCGCGTCCGGCGGCGGCCACGCGGCCGGCGCCAGGCCGGGCCCCGCGCGCGCCCACAGCGCCAGCGCGTCGTACAGCAGCGCCGCGTCCGGCGGCGGCCACGCGTCCGGCGCCAGGCCGGGCCCCGCGCGCGCCCACAGCGCCAGCGCGTCGTACAGCAGCGCCGCGTCCGGCGGCGGCCACGCGGCCGGCGCCAGGCCGGGCCCCGCGCGCGCCCACAGCGCCAGCGCGTCGTACAGCAGCGCCGCGTCCGGCGGCGGCCACGCGGCCGGCGCCAGGCCGGGCCCCGCGCGCGCCCACAGCGCCAGCGCGTCGTACAGCAGCGCCGCGTCCGGCGGCGGCCACGCGTCCGGCGCCAGGCCGGGCCCCGCGCGCGCCCACAGCGCCAGCGCGTCGTACAGCAGCGCCGCGTCCGGCGGCGGCCACGCGTCCGGCGCCAGGCCGGGCCCCGCGCGCGCCCACAGCGCCAGCGCGTCGTACAGCAGCGCCGCGTCCGGCGGCGGCCACGCGTCCGGCGCCAGGCCGGGCCCCGCGCGCGCCCACAGCGCCAGCGCGTCGTACAGCAGCGCCGCGTCCGGCGGCGGCCACGCGTCCGGCGCCAGGCCGGGCCCCGCGCGCGCCCACAGCGCCAGCGCGTCGTACAGCAGCGCCGCGTCCGGCGGCGGCCACGCGGCCGGCGCCAGGCCGGGCCCCGCGCGCGCCCACAGCGCCAGCGCGTCGTACAGCAGCGCCGCGTCCGGCGGCGGCCACGCGTCCGGCGCCAGGCCGGGCCCCGCGCGCGCCCACAGCGCCAGCGCGTCGTACAGCAGCGCCGCGTCCGGCGGCGGCCACGCGGCCGGCGCCAGGCCGGGCCCCGTGCGCGCCCGCGGCCGCCTGCCAGCGCGCCGCCCACTCGGGCAGCAGCCGCAGCGCGCCCCATGCCTGCGCGCGCACGTCGCACGCCCCCGAGCCCGTCTCCAGCCAGCGCGGGGGCGGCGCCGCGCCCGCGCCCGCCACGAACACGGCGCCGCGCTCGGGGCTGAGGCCGCGCCGCGCGCACGCACACAGCGCCGCGCGCGCCGCGTGCGCGTCCTCCACGCACAGCAGCAGCACGCGCGCCGCCGCCGCCGCCGCCGCGCCGCACCACTGCACACCCGCACCACGCATTACACTACGACACGACACGACACGACACGACACGACACGACACGACAGCGCGCTCCCTGCTCCCTGCTCCCTTGCTCTCGTCCCGAGAACGAGCAACGGAAGACTCATTCTAAGTTTACATAATTTAAGTTTAAAAAACATGAGAAACCGACTTCATTGTCAAACGGCTAAACCGATTTTAATCAAATTTGTTTGGGACAATCTGGACGTAAGAATAACCTTCCAAATAAAAAAATAATTTTCTAAATCGGTTCATAAATGACGGAGGCATGCAGTTACAAACATTAAAAAAATTATTAAAAAAAAAATGGCAACACCGATTTTAATAAAATTAAAATGGGACCAATCTGGAAGCAGTACCTTTCAGATAAAAAAATAATTTTTCAAATCGGCTCACAAATGACGAAGTTATGCGGTAACAAACATTAAAAAAAAAAAAAAAAAAAAAAAAAAAAAAACATACAACCGAATTGAGAACCTCCTCCTTTTTGATTGGAAGTCGGTTAAAAATCATTATTTGTCGCTAGCTTAAGGGGGTACGATTTCCATACAAACTTAATTTACACAACTATGGGTGAATAAAGAATTAATATACACTGAAATAGCTGTAATAGGCTTTTACAGTGGTCCTTATTACCGGCCAGTTATATAAAGTTGGAGTGTCAGCCGTTGGTCGTGGCAGTCGGGGCTTCAGAAAAAGAACTAACAGACTTTTACGTCTATTTTGAAACAGTGATGTACAAAATTGACTCTATGCTAAAAGCTAGTACCCGATAAAAAGAATGCAAAAAAATTACTTTTTTGGTTTTTTATTAATATTAGGGTTCCGTAGCCAAATGGCAAAAACGGAACCCTTATAGATTCGTCATGTCTGTCTGTCTGTCTGTCTGTCTGTCTGTCTGTCCGTCCGTATGTCACAGCCATTTTTCTCCGAAACCGTAAAAGCTAGACTGATGAAACTTGGCAAGTAGATGTATTCTGTGAACCGCATTAAGATTTTTACACAAAAATAAAAAAAAAACTATAAATTTCCTGGGTCCCCATACTTGAAACTGAAACTCAAAATTTTTTTTTTCATCGAACCCATACGTGTGGGGTATCTATGAATAGGTCTTCAAAAATGATGTTGAGGTTTCAAATATCGTTTTTTTCTAAACTAAATAGTTTGCGCGAGAGACACTTCCAAAGTGGAAAAAAGTTGGTCCCCCCCCCTCTAACTTCTAAAGTAAGAGAATGATAATACTAAAAAAAATATATGTTGTACATTAATTACTATGTAAACTTTCAACGATATTTGGTTTGAACGAGATCTAGTCAGTAGTTTTTTTTTTATACGTCATAAACCGTAAACCGCAATTTACCTTTCGACGAAGTACAAGAACCTTATTATGTTACATCAAGTAACATAATAACATGCTACGTGTGTCGACACACTTGCGCCTTCTCATCTGCCAAGGACATCCGTTGTGGCGGGCGCGGCGGCAGATCTGGCCGAGGATCTCAAGAGGCGCAAATATGCAGGTCTCGACAGAGCCTACTTATTTGCTCCTCTTGGGGTTGAGACTCTGGGTCCGTGGGGAACCGAGGCCTCGCGGGTCTTCAAAATTTTGTCTAGGCGACTGATCGAGGCGACGCGTGACCCAAGAGCTGGTGGGTATCTGGCGCAGCGTATAAGCATTGCTATTCAGCGTGGCAATGCCGCCAGCGTCTTGGGGACGCTTCCGTCTGGCACTGATTTGGATCAGTTGAGCTATCTCTAGATCGTTTGTAACGATCTGCAGATAGCTCAACTGTTTCTTGTGTATTTTGTACATTTTGTAAATATTTGTTTAATTTTAACATTAAAATAAAATTAAATGTATTATTTTAGTTATTTACTAGATATTATTTCAGTAACATATATAAAGGTTCTTGTAGTTCGTCGTGCTACGGAACCCTTCATGGGCGAGTCCGACTCGCACTTGGCTGCTTTTTATTTCTGTTATCCTACAGTTTTCTCCAACTTTATTTAGCTGGCCGGCAATAAAGACCACTGTAAAATTCTATTACAGCTATTTCAGTGTACATTTATACTTTGTTTGCCCATAGTTGTGTAAATTCAGTTTGTATCGGAATCGAACAACCTTAACGCAAAACGAATTTTGTATGGAAAAACAATATGTTGTGCGGTAACACATGTAAGTAAATGACCGTCGTGCCGGGGCGCTTCGCTCACCTGATCGATAGCATCCTCCACCGGATCCTCCGCCTCGGGCAGCACCAGCAGCGCCACCACCTCCGCGCCGAGCTGCGCCGCCAGCGCCGCGCCCGGCCCGCCCGCCTCGGCCAGCAGCGCCACGCGGCGCCAGCCCAGCCGCGCCAGCAGCGCCGCCAGGGCCGGCACCCGCGCCTCCGCCGCGCCCGCCGCCAGCAGCGTCCCCGGCGCCGCGCTCTGCGCCGTGTACGCCAGCAGCGGCAGCGCCAGGCTCGCGCTCTGCCGCGCCACCGCCGCGAACGGCGCCGCGCACGCCGGCCCCGCCACCGCCGACAGCGCGTGGAACTCCCCGCCCAGCGCATCCGTCAGGTACTTGAAGGCGCGCGGCGCCGCGCAGCCCGCGTCCACCAGCTCCACCTTGTGCTGCGGCGGCGCGTCCTCCTCCGCCAGCTCGGCGGCCGCCCGCAGCCAGCTCGCGCGCGCGCTCACCTCGCGCCGCGTCGACGCCGGCACCATCACCGCCACCCGCACCTGGTCCGCGCCGCGGCCCGCGCCCGCCAGCGCCTCACGCGCGGCTGCGGCGGCGCCCCGCGCGCGCGCCGCCGCCAGCAGCCGGCGCACGCCCCCCGCCGGCAGCGCGAGGCGGTCCAGCGCGCGCGCGGCGCCCCCCCGGCGCGCCAACAGGCGCACGTTGCCCAGCTTGAGCAGCGGGCGCGCGTCGAAGGCGCAGGCTTGCGCCGAGGGGCAGGGCGGCGGGCCGAGCGCGCGCGCGCCGGGCGGGGGCTGCAGCGCGCGCCCGCACGCCAGCGCGGCGCGCGCGCGGGTGGCGGCAGGCTGCCAGGCGGCGCCGAGCGCCAGCACCTGCAGGCGCAGGGCGGCGGGGCGCGCAGCACGCAGCAGCTCGCGCGCCTCCGCGTCGGCGCCGACGACGGCGGTGGCCAGCTCGCCGGGACACGGCGTTGACTGCGGCTCCGGTTGTGATGCCTCGCAGAAATACCTGCCGACCGATCACACACTTCTACTGCAATACCTAGTAGATTATTTTAAATGGGCAGCAAGTGAACTATAAATAAATAAATATTATGGACAACCCACCCGACACTATCTAGTTATTGCGAACAACCAGTTGTTCTACACTACGACTAACTTAACAGTTAAAAGCTGTTTCTTCTTCCAAGAAAAATATAATAAATACTGCAGTACTGGGGAGTATCTTATTCATTTACAATGTTTAATTGTCGTGCCGAATTGCCGATTCTTGCGATGATATTAAATACTCAAATTGTGCAGATATTTATTGCTTTGCTTGTGCGCACAAAACCCAAAAAAACTATAGAACTATGGGCGCCGTCCGTCAAGCTATTCTGCTCTGTGCAACCCTTGTCTGCGGGCCCTGTCCCTCCAGTCCCTCCAGCCCCTCCAGCCCCATTTTGGATATACTATTTTCTGACGAAAGCACGTGTCGTGTTGTCACATCAAGTGCCTAGCTTCGTGTGAGTGAGAGACTGAGACAGTGTTGCCAGATGCGAAAGTTGAAAATGCGGTAACGGTACTCCAAAAACGCGGATTTTCAACAAAAAAAGCGGAATTTCCTGTTTTAACGTCAGATCGATTTTTCAATCAATTCATAATCATATTACAAATCAAAGAGTTATGTGAAGTAAGCTTCCTTTTCATTGCTCATACTCGGAAAGTAGGTCTGAAGTTGCCTGAGGGGCCTAATTGCAAAGTAACACTTTCAGTCTAAGGAGAATCGCTTTCTACTGACAGCTGTCAAATTATAAAAAAAATAAGTTCTATTTTATTCAACCATGTTCCAACTTTCTAAAGTCTTTCTAACTGCAAGGAGGTTTTTTTTTTCAACTGTCACCCCCCCAAAATTTTTCAACTATCACGATCTTTGGCGACTTTCCACCAATCCTTCTCCAGAGCTTTCAGATCGTCTCGTCATCGTCTTTTTGGGTGGCCACGCCGTCACGCACGTAGTCGTCACGCAGTCGTCGTGTACTATTACTTCACAGAACAGAAACAGAAGGTGGCTCGGGGAGGCACAAAGATATCACTCAAGTTCAATCCACATTCTCACAGTCAGTGAAACACTTGTAGCTCGATCTGAACTTGTGCGTGTGCAACTTCACAAGGCTACGCTCACTTTGGATACGAATTACATTCTCACAGTCAGTGAAACACTTGTAGCTCGATCTGAACTTGTGCGTGTGCAACTTCACAAGGCTACGCTCACTTTGGATACGAATTACATTCTCACAGTCAGTGAAACACTTGTAGCTCGATCTGAACTTGTGCGTGTGCAACTTCACAAGGCTACGCTCACTTTGGATACGAATTACATTCTCACAGTCAGTGAAACACTTGTAGCTCGATCTGAACTTGTGCGTGTGCAACTTCACAAGGCTACGCTCACTTTGGATACGAATTACATTCTCACAGTCAGTGAAACACTTGTAGCTCGATCTGAACTTGTGCGTGTGCAACTTCACAAGGCTACGCTCACTTTGGATACGAATTACATTCTCACAGTCAGTGAAACACTTGTAGCTCGATCTGAACTTGTGCGTGTGCAACTTCACAAGGCTACGCTCACTTTGGATACGAATTACATTCTCACAGTCAGTGAAACACTTGTAGCTCGATCTGAACTTGTGCGTGTGCAACTTCACAAGGCTACGCTCACTTTGGATACGAATTACATTCTCACAGTCAGTGAAACACTTGTAGCTCGATCTGAACTTGTGCGTGTGCAACTTCACAAGGCTACGCTCACTTTGGATACGAATTACATTCTCACAGTCAGTGAAACACTTGTAGCTCGATCTGAACTTGTGCGTGTGCAACTTCACAAGGCTACGCTCACTTTGGATACGAATTACATTCTCACAGTCAGTGAAACACTTGTAGCTCGATCTGAACTTGTGCGTGTGCAACTTCACAAGGCTACGCTCACTTTGGATACGAATTACATTCTCACAGTCAGTGAAACACTTGTAGCTCGATCTGAACTTGTGCGTGTGCAACTTCACAAGGCTACGCTCACTTTGGATACGAATTACATTCTCACAGTCAGTGAAACACTTGTAGCTCGATCTGAACTTGTGCGTGTGCAACTTCACAAGGCTACGCTCACTTTGGATACGAATTACATTCTCACAGTCAGTGAAACACTTGTAGCTCGATCTGAACTTGTGCGTGTGCAACTTCACAAGGCTACGCTCACTTTGGATACGAATTACATTCTCACAGTCAGTGAAACACTTGTAGCTCGATCTGAACTTGTGCGTGTGCAACTTCACAAGGCTACGCTCACTTTGGATACGAATTACATTCTCACAGTCAGTGAAACACTTGTAGCTCGATCTGAACTTGTGCGTGTGCAACTTCACAAGGCTACGCTCACTTTGGATACGAATTACATTCTCACAGTCAGTGAAACACTTGTAGCTCGATCTGAACTTGTGCGTGTGCAACTTCACAAGGCTACGCTCACTTTGGATACGAATTACATTCTCACAGTCAGTGAAACACTTGTAGCTCGATCTGAACTTGTGCGTGTGCAACTTCACAAGGCTACGCTCACTTTGGATACGAATTACATTCTCACAGTCAGTGAAACACTTGTAGCTCGATCTGAACTTGTGCGTGTGCAACTTCACAAGGCTACGCTCACTTTGGATACGAATTACATCGCACGTAAACGTACGAACACTGTTCGTACGAATTGAGTGCGCACACTGAATACATTTTTCTCTGTCAAATAGACAGAGTACCGGTGTTAGCGCATCCATTATTGATGATGAACGCACGTACGTGTAATAAAATCCCAACAAGTTTGGATTGATTTCGGACGTCGGACGTGCATGTATACGTATACGTATACGTACGACTAACTCACGCGCAGTGTGAGCGCTTTCATAGTACTTAGAAGGTCGGGAATGTTCCTACGTATTCGTACGTTATCGTACGAATGGAATTCGTACGAAACCACTTGAGCGTCCCACTGCTGGACACTGGACAGCGCTTGCGCGTCCGAAACGCGCCCGAAACGTCAGAAAACGTCGTCGTTAAATTTTCACCCTAGAGACCCACTTCACCTATTATTAAGAGCTAGAGACTATATAGAGATCTCATCATAGCTAGATGCCGGGTTCGTGTTACCTCGGCGCGGACGTTAGCTGCGCCACCGCCGGCGCGCTCAGGGCGTAGGCGCGCGCCGTCGTCGCGTCCGCCAGCTCGGCCAGCGAGCGCAGCTTGCCGCGCGCCCAGCAGCCGCGCCGCGCCGCGCCCTGGCCCGCCGGCTCCAGCCACCCCCACGCCTCCAGCCCCGCCTCGCGCAGCCGCGGCGCCGGCGGCAGCGCGTCCGGCGCCGCGGGCAGCAGCGCGGCGTGCAGCGCGCCCGCCGCCAGCGCCGCCAGCGTGGCGCGCAGGCAGGCGGGCGCGTCGGGCGCGAGCGGCGCGCGGCACGCGGCGGGCGGCGGCACGCGCTGCGCCGCCAGCCCGCGCGCCTGCAGGGCGCCGCGCAGCAGCTCCCCCAGCGCCGCGCCGCCCGCCGCCCCGCCCCCCTCCGCCTCCTCCTCGAACGCGACGCCGGTCACGAGCAGCACGCCCTCCTCCGCCGCCGTCGCCGGCCAGCAGAGCGCGAGCGCGACCAGCGCGGCCGCCCACCGCCCGCAAGGAGAGCGGCTGCGGGCGAGCCTCGCGCCTCGAACTCCCCCTCCCGAGGAGGGCCCCGCGGCTGAGTCGCACGCCATCGCCCGCGTGTCGACAGGAATGCCTGTGAATGCACTGTGAACAACAGTGTAAGGTGCCATTCACACCCATGATCTTATTATATTTTCAAAATACTTATAATACGAAATACGGCTTGCTCGATAAACAGATCTCTAAGTCTATGCGACACGATCTACGTCTTATTTATTTGTTTATACCATACCCCCTCTAAAAAGCTTATTTTAATCACTGTTTTGGTGTTTGAATTTGGAACAACGTCCATCTCAATACCTTACATTACAACCTCCTTGTGTCATAAATACTCTCGATTTGATTGGTCGAAATTTTTGACAAGGAGTTTAGCATTGGATTAAAAACTGTTTTGTGTTCTTTGTTGTCATTGTCATACATAAGTAAATTGGCGCTATTTTGAATACTGTTCTTATTAAGTTATGCAGCAAAAAGTTCGATAATAGTGTAGCATTTCATTTATTTTGGCAGAATAGTTTCTCGTATCAGTCGAAAGCTAATGGAGAGCTATTTAAATTTACGCGCCAAGACGCAAGTTGGTGAGTGAGTTGTTGAAACGTTGTAAGGGCGACCTCTGGTAACGAATAGGAACACTATAAATGGCTAGGCAGATGGCTGGCGAAGAGCGCCATCTGTTAAGTAGTAGCCGCAAAATACAGGATTTGACAGATGTCAACACTTTTGTGGGTAGCGATGTTCGTATCGAACGGTGTCTACTAGTGACATCTGTTACGAAGTAGTCGCATGTCGATAGGGTCGGAGAAGGAGAGAGATAGGGTTTAGCTTGTGTTGGAAAAGGACAACGTTTTCACCATCAGCAAGACGCAGGGGCCTCCATTGGCGAGTAGTGTAACTAACTAAGAAATAAACGATATTGGCGGGTGAATAAAAATAATGTGGTTGGGTCGATGTGTGAAGCGAGCTCGCAATTACAGACATTAAAAATGCTGGCCGGAGAGACGTAAATTCCGTGGATTATTGGAGCAAGTGTTCTGGAATATTCTGGGCGGAAGTTTGTGGCTCGAGGTGCGGGGTATGTGGTAGCAAAGGTGTTAAAAGGCGCGTGCGGAGCCGCCGGGGGCATTCCACGGAAAAGACGCCGAGCCTAGCAGAATCGCCGGTACGTACGAAAGCTGCACCGTGGCACCGTTGGGTTTGTGGAGGAGTCCTCGCTAACCAGATTTGGGTATTACAGACGAAGCTGCGCCAACCAATACCATCACCGCGTGCCCAGAGACGAGCCCCAGCACACGAAGCCAGCATTCTCGCTGCCGATACGAGCCGACTGCAAGCTGGGCGAGCGCCCATTTCTGGTACGTAGGGGATCTGAGAAGCATCACACAGCATGGGGCATACAGGGGAGGATCAGTTGTATTTTTAGGGACGCAGCATCCTGCGGGCTGTGTCCGCACGTTGCCAAGATTAACCTGTTGTCTTGTATTTTTCAGTTTCCTGACACCGTCTGCGTGGCGCCTTCCTTTTTTCGCCTGTGCGGGGGCGCGAGACACGCGGCGGGGGCAGTCGGCGACTGCACGGCAGGGCACGTGGCGGCAGGGCACATGGGTGACGTCGCACGTGGACGATAAGCGCCCGTCGGCGATTCTGAGGTGGGCCAGTGCCAATTTATTTTAATGCGGAAGGAGTAGGCGCGTCAGGACAGTTCTCCGTGGAGTCCTGGTCTGTTGTTTGTTGCCAAAAGATTGTTTGCTGCCGTAGAGAGTGCTATTTTTGTTGTCAATAGGTAGGGTTTCGTTGACGTGGTCATTGCCATCGTCTTTGTCGTGCGTTTTACTATCTTACCATCCTGTCGGTCAGAATACGGTCGCTTGGGTTATTTTAGAGGCGGACGCCAGGGGTGACTCACAAGGTAGTTTTCTGTGGGTTTTATTTAATTGGGTCATCCGGGGACTAGTGATTGGTAAATTCAAATATTCACACCTCCGTCACACTAAGCAGTAACCTCTCCCTGAATAAGTTTATGCTCGCTTGAGAGCGATGGTTTGGATAAAGTTTGAACATATGGTCACTAAACATCCCGTGTAAATAATATAAGCATTATTGATTTTTATGTAAGAATAGGAACGATTCCACGAGGTCATTGAACCTCTCATGTATCCATGATAGCCATTGCTTACATTTTATGTAAAGGAATATATTGTTGTCCCGTGAGGACATTAAACCTCTCATAATGTATAAGGTGTCCCTTTAAATTTCTTTGTTCAATCCCATGTCAGAGAACGTAGCGTTCAATGTAATTGTAACTTGTTGATTAGTAGTAGGTTCATTTGTAAGAAAGATAGTCTGACATGTGGATAACCTCTATTCTGGTTAATAGCTGAGCATATAAATTTGTAGTTAAGTAGCTATATGAGCTCACATTGAGGTTATGTAAATGAAGGATCACTTTAGGATTATATAGTATATAAGATAGCATAGCTGTGCAGTTTCAATTTTCATTCCTTTGGAATTCCCTAAGTCGGAGGAGGGCGTTAATGTTCGCGACACAGTTTATAACTTCTGCGAACGTTATCGTGCTTTGACCTTATTTGTGTCATGTATTTATTCCAAAATAAACATTTTTGATTTTTTTTTGTTTTTTTTTTATTCCTAAGCTAATGTACATGTCATGTAAGAGGTATGTGTTCTTTTAAATAAAACTCTGTAACTGATTTCTAACATTTATTTTATTTTAGTATAAAAATCTTTTGTGCGGTAGGAACATCGAACCCCAACTGAGCTAGTCAGGGCCAACGCAGCCGAAATATTCGGTCTGCCTGTCTGCACCCAGTTTTCCACCGTTACAATAGTAAATCGATTGAAAATGCATTCTAGAAATGAAAAAGATGTGCTGAGTTGTTTGTTGTTCAATTGAGTTGTTGAGTTCATGAAAGAGAAGTAGGTATAGTAGAAAACTTGCATTAATTTATCTTTTTTTATTTACAAATCAAATCAAAATCTTAAATTATTTGTTTTATGTCATATAAGAATAGTATAAACAAAGTTCATAGTTTTTAGCCCTTTTTCGCTTAAATCTTTCTTTTTCTCGAAGTCATGGTATAAAGTATAGTATGCAACTCTTGAATAAAACGGATTTACATCGAGGGCCATGAATCAATCGCGTCGTTTAGGATTCTAACACTTGAATCACAAAGCCGGAAATTTTAAGAGAGCTCGAGAAGTTCTATGGACAAGGTGTACACCTCATCGCGAAGTCCTGCTACAAGCACGACTAACGATACAAGAGCCCGTTTAACTCGACACTACACGGAAGATATCCCGGACGTCGGCCTATACGAGATCCGAACGGCTCTCAAGCAGCTTAGAGTAACAAGGCACCGGGGGAAAGACGGAATAACGACAGAGCTTCTGAAAGCGGGCGGAACGCCGATACTTAAGGTCCTTCAGAAGCTTTTTATTTCTGTCATCCTCGAGGGAACGACGCCTGAAGCGTGGGGCAGGAGCGTAGTGGTGCTCTTCTTCAAGAAAGGTGATAACACCCTCTTGAAGAACAATAGGGCCATCTCCCTGCTTAGCCACGTCTCTAAGCTGTTTTCGAGAGTAGTTACTAATCGTCTCGCTCGTAGGTTCGACGACTTTCAGCCTCCCGAACAAGCCGGGTTCCGCAAAGGCTTTAGCACCATAGACCACATCCACACGCTACGGCAGATTAAACAGAAGACAGAACTTATCCTTCAGTGAGGTTTACGATCAACCTGATACAAATTCAGCGTATGATGTTTTTCAAGACTTGATGTTAACCTTCTACAATTTATGCTTCCCAAAGATTAAAATAAAAATTAAACTTAAATCAAAACGACAAAAATGGATAACGAAAGGATTAAGAATAAGTTGTAAGGCAAAAAGATTGTTGAGATATAGCTACTACAGGGAAAAATCAAATAAAAATAAAAAAAACTATAAATCATACTGTCGACTCCTGAAAAAATGTATTGAACAATCAGTGAAGCTATCTAGTGAAAATGCCATAAAAAACTCCAAAAACGTGTGTAAAACTTCTTGGCTGTTAATTAAGCAAGAGTCAGAAAATGTTAAATCTATAAATATCCTTAATAATATTGTAAAGAATCAAAAACGTATTACGAGCCCTGATAAAATAGCGGAAGAATTTAACAAATACTGGATTGACATCACAAATAAAGAAAATAGCAACCTGCGGATTACTCAAAGTAGCAGTATATGTAGTAGTATGTTTTTGCAACCTTTTGGATTTGACGAAGTTCATAAGCTAGTACAATTGCTTAGAAATACTAAAGCCGTTGGGTGCGATGACTTTGCTACGAATATTTTAAAGGCATGCTCAAGAGAAATTGTACCGGTTTTAACGTATTTGATAAATTTATCTTTCGCGGAGGGATGCTTTCCAAATGCCCTAAAATACGCTATTGTTAAACCATTATATAAAAACGGCGAGCGTGATCAACTTGAGAACTATAGACCTATAACATTAATACCAGTTATATCGAAAGTGTTTGAGCGAGCAATGCAAAGGCGTATATTATCCTTTATTGAAAAACACAACATACTCAAAACCGAACAGTATGGATTTCAAAGAGGCAAATCGACAACTTTAGCGTGCTTTAATCTTACTAAAAAAATAATTGACGACTTAGATTCTGGAAAAAAGGTCACAGCCATATTTTTTGACATGTCCAAGGCATTTGACTTTGTTTCACATGCATTATTACTAGATAAATTAGAAAAATACGGTATAAGAGGCCCTGCTCATAAATGGTTATCTAGTTATCTGTCAAATAGAAAGCAATGTGTTGAAATTAATAATATTGACGAAAATAAAGAACTAAGGCCATTCAGGTCAAGCTATAGGCATAATAACTATGGGGTACCTCAAGGTAGTGTGTTAGGACCCCTACTATTCTTACTATATATTAATGACCTTCCTGAAGCAACTCCAAACCCATGTACATTGTTCGCTGATGACATCTCGATTATTATATCATCAAATGCTGACATTAACAATTATACTACAGACGTAATCAATACAACTAATTCTATTATTAAATGGCTAAATGAAAATAATTTGCATGTTAACTTGACGAAGACCAATTTAATACAATTTAGTAATTCTAATAAAAGACCTGACAAACTTAATGTATTCTATAAAGAACACAAGTTATCTATTGTGAACGAAACAAAATTTCTGGGCATCATATTAGACCAAAACTGTAACTGGAAGGGACATATCGATCATATCTCAAAAAAATTGAACAAGTTTGTATACGTCCTCTATAAGCTTCGTAAGTCTTCAAACCAGAACACCATTTTGACGGCCTATCATGGATATGTAAGCTCAGTTTTAAAGTATGGTATTATCCTCTGGGGCAACTCCACCAATGTACAAAGAGTCTTTATCGCTCAAAAGAAATGCATTCGAGCAATTGTAGGGATAGCTCCATGGGAGTCGTGTAAGCCAATCTTTAGAAAGTTAAAGTTGTTGACATTGCCCAGCATGTATATTTTAGCTGCTGCCAAGTTTGTTAGAGAGCAATCGAATTTGTTTAAAAAAGCACGGGACTTATATCATCGGTGTGTAAGGGACCCCGATAGAATAGTACTGTCTAGAGTGCCTAAAACCGCACTTTATAAAAAGAACTAGCTGATACCCGCGACTTCGTCCGCGTGGATATTTGAGTTCGTTTTTTTAGTTTGATATGACCAACTGCTAGTTACCATTGTTTTGAGCTTGTAATTTAGAGTGTATTTGAATTTGAAGGTAAGTGCTGCTGTAGCCGATTTTTTCGCAGCAGTGTTTAGTTTAAGTATTATAGATGTTTCCCGCGATTTTGTCTTAGTTGTTATCATCAGTTTTTTTGTGAACCTCTGTGTGTAATCGAACCTGGTGCCAGATGCTGCGGTAGTTGAAATTTTTTTAATGTTTTTTTTTGCATATTTTGTAAAGCTCTTTTTCGTGATTTTGTTGAAGTGGCTAATTTGGGCTATCGTATTCGTCGTTGGTGTATAATCGAATCTGTTTTTTTTATTTGACATGACTTCAGCAGTGTTTAGTTTAAGTATGATAGATGTTTCCCGCAATTTTGTCGTAGTGGTAATCATCGGTATGTTTGTGAACCTTTGTGTGTAATCGAACCTGGTTCCAGATGCTGCGGTAGCTGAATTTTTTTTAATGTTTTTTTTTTTCTTATTTTGTAAAGCTACTTTTTGTGATTTTATGTTATAATTAGTGGCTAATTTGGGGTTTCGTATGCGTGTTGGTGTATAATCGTATCAGATTTTTTTAATTTGACATGACCAATTGCTGGTTACTATAGTTTGAGCTTGTACTTTAGAGTGTATTTGAATTTGAAGGCGAGTGCTGTTGGAGCCGATTTTTTTCAGCAGTGTTTAGTTTAAGTATGATAGATGTTTCCCGCGATTTTGTCTTAGTGGTTATCATCTGTTTTTTTGTAAACATTTGTGTGTATTGTACCTGGTAACAAATGCTGCGGTAGCTGAAATTTTTTTAATGTTTTTTTTTTCTTATTTTGTAAAGCTACTTTTTGTGATTTTAAGTTATATTAGTGGCTATTTTGGGGTTTCGTATGCGTGTTGGGGTATAATCGAATCAGATAGTTTTATTTGACATGACCAATTGCTGGTTACTATAGTTTTGAGCTTGTACTTTAGAGTGTATTTGAATTTGAAGGCGAGTGCTGTTGGAGCCGATTTTTTTCAGCAGTGTTTAGTTAAAGTATGATAGATGTTTCCCGCGATTTTGTCTTAGTGGTTACCATCGGTTTTTTTGTGAACCTTTGTGTGAATTTGAACCTGGTGCCAGATGCTGCGGTAGCTGAATTTTTTCATGTTTTTTTTGCGTATTTTGTAAAGCTATTTTTTTGTGATTTTTGTTTAAATCATTTTCCTTTTTTTCTTCTTTTAGGCGAAGAATTTTCCTATTTTCTTCCTTAGTGCACCTCTGCTCTATTAGAGGAACACACCTTCTAAGTTTCATGTTTCTAGGGCTAACGGTTTCGGCTATGCGTTGATTTTTCTTCAAACCATTTTTCCCCTTTTTCTCCTCTTCGGAAAATAATTTTCCATTTTCCTTTCTTAGCGGATGTCTACGTCATAACATCTACCTGTATGCCAAATTTCAGCCCGATTTGTCCAGTGGTTTGGGCTGTGCGTTGATAGATCACTATGTCAGTCAGTCACCTTTGAGTTATATATATTTATAAGAGGAACACACCTTCTAAGTTTCATGTTTCTAGGGCTAACGGTTTCGGCTATGCGTTGATTTTTCTTCAAACCATTTTTCCCCTTTTTCTCCTCTTCGGAAAATAATTTTCCATTTTCCTTTCTTAGCGGATGTCTACGTCATAACATCTACCTGTATGCCAAATTTCAGCCCGATTTGTCCAGTGGTTTGGGCTGTGCGTTGATAGATCACTATGTCAGTCAGTCACCTTTGAGTTATATATATTTAGATTGTTTTGCTATGTGTGGACAGATTTACAATAGAATTCCCGATGAAATTAAAGATTTACCAACTAGACAATTTTTAAAAAAGCTACGATTATGGCTCATTGACAGAACTCTATACAGCGTAGGTGAATTTATGAATGGATAATAACAATTTGTATAATGTATATTTCATTTCCTTTTGTATTGTATTCTTTTCTATTATAATGTATATTTCATAATGCTTTTACGACATTATTTGATGACATTATTTGTAAGTAGGTACATAAACAAAGACATTTATTATTTAGTTAAGTAAGGTGTAATTTACTATTTGTGACTAAATTTATTTTTTTTTGAACCTATAATTTTTGCATCCCAGCAATGTAGTGGGGAATGTGTGCTACTTATATATTATATTTAAGATCTTATGTACATACACCATTCAGGCAAATAAATGATTATGATTATGATTATGATTATAATCGGCCACTTTGCTATGCGTTTGTGGACTATGAGAAAGCCTTCAATTCAGTCGAAACCTGGGCAGTGCTACAGTCGCTCCAGCGGTGTCAAATTGACTATCGGTATATCGAAGTGTTGAAATGTATCTACCAGGAATGCCACAATATCTATCCGACTCCAGGACCAGAGTACAAATCCAATCCACATACAAAAAGGGATGAGACATGGAGATGTCATAATATCTCCGAAACTGTTCACCTCGGCACTGGAGGATATTTTCAAGCTCGTATCCTGGACAAGGTATGGCATCAACATCAACGGCGAATTCATCACTCACCTTCGATTTGCCGACGACATAGTCATCATGGCGGAGTCGCTGTACAATGCTCAGAGACCTCAATATCGTCTCCCAACAGGTGGCTCTCAACATGAACATGAGTAAGATAAAACTCATGTCTAATGCTCATGTCACACCCGTGCCGGTACATGTTGGGAGCGATATCATAGAAGTTGTGGATCACTACGTTTATTTGGGGCAGACGATCCAATTAAGTAGAGCCAACTTCGACAAAGAGGTCAGCCGACGAATCCAACTCGGATGGGCAGCGTTCGGGAAATTGCGCCACATCTTCTCGTCGCAGATACCGCAGAGCCTCAAGACAAAAGTCTATAATCAGTGCGTGTTGCCAGTGATGACTTACGGAACTGAGACGTGGTCGCTAACTATTGGCCTCGTACACAAGCTCAAAGTCGCGCAACGAGCTATGGAGAGAGCTATGCTGGGGGTTTCACTACGTGATAGAATCAGAAATGAGGATATCCGTAGAAGAATCAAGGTCACCGACATAGCTCTTAGAATTAGTAAGTTGAAATGGCAATGGGCAGGTCATATAGCTCGAAGAACTGACAACCGTTGGGGAATAAAGGTTCTCGAATGGCGACCATGAAACGGGACACGAAAAGTAAGGCGCCCACCCACCAGATGGATTGACGACATGTTAGGATCGCAGGAAGTCGCTGGATGGAAAGGGCTCAGAATCGTTCTTTCTGGAAATATATAGGGGAGGCCTATGTCCAGCAGTGGACTTCTTCAGGCTGATGATGATGATGATACTTATAATAAAATGATACATCATCCGTCCATAACTTAATGGTTCACAACCTACAAATCGTTATTCCAAAAAACAGCAATGAACATACCTAACGTTCATACAAAATAATACGTCCTGGTAGCGGCGCAGTCCCGGGCGCGACCTCTCGTGACGCGCCGCTATGCAGTCTGCGTGTGCGCACCACTTCTTGTGAAACATCCACAAAACAGCTACACCGTATAGTTAAGAGATCAAAAATACAATTGAGCTAATCGAATCGAAGTAGATCTCTCGCGCGCGCCGCCTGCGTCCCCGTGCGTCATCGTCAGTGCGGGTCGCCTTCTCTTCTGCGTTGTGTTGTAGCTTGTAGGTTGGTCGTCGCCGCGCCCCGTGCGATGCGAGGCGGCGGCGGCGCGGCGGCGGCGCGTGTCGATATCACCCGCACAGTGTACTATAGCACACACACAGTGGCACCGCCGCGCCGCGCGCCGAGCTCTCGCGCCGCCCGGCGCCCGCTGTCGTAGATCGACTGACATAACAAACTACCCTGACCTGAGCCTGCCCAGTGCCCAGTGCCCAGTGCCCAGTGCCCAGTGACCTACCACTAGTCTATCTCAGATTACCCTACTTGCATGCTTCCTCTTTCGGTGGCCTGAACCATTTTAAAGTGTAAGTTGTTGAGTGTATACTCAACTAGGTAACATTAGTAGGTTCCAATATACCACCACAATAAAATAATTTAGTAGATCCCTACCTAGTAGCCCCGCTTCCCGATCCTTAGGTTGCGGGTTCAAATCCATTCGTGAATATCATTATATTACATGTAAGTAGCTAGGTACCTAGGTAAGGCTAATCAGATGCTGAATAGTATCATCAATAATTCGATACCTTTATGCTAAGGTAGGTACGCACTTGTATTCGTAGGTACTACCATTTTATTGTATTTATATTGATGCATAGTAGGTACTCTCGAACGGTGAAGGAAAACATCGTGAGGATACCCAGTCGATTTACTAGTAAGAAAGCATACAAAGGTTCTAATAGAGTAGGTACGACAGTGCCTCCTATGTGGCTTTGGCAATCCGGAAAGTGCGTCTGTAGCAGAACAGAAGCTCAAATTGTTCTATATTCTGTTATTTTTAATCTTATGGTTCACAAACTGAAACATGCGCATCACAATCTAAAATATTTCAGTGACAACAATTAAATTGAGCGCCGTTTCTAAAAGCAGTTGTTGTCGTGTTACCTACAAGAGTCGTTTGTCCTCGAGAGAGTGAGAGCGCACACTTTTATTTTGGTTTCAGTCGAAAGTAGTTTACCTAACTATAGGATAGGTACGTTTCACTCGGGCTGGGAATGGGATGCGATAGAGCTGCTGTATGTATGTATGTATTTCCTCCTCTACGATTCATTGCGGCGTCTTATTGAGTGCTTTAATTCCGTTCTTACTAAGTGTAAGTACCTAGGTACACCTAGGCCGCCCAGTCTCTTAATACTTCCAAACAATAGATTAAACATCGTCTGTCTGGCCTCTCAGCTCAGCAAAAACAATGGGCGACCTTATCGCTTTATTTATTATTTATTCTTTGAGCGATCTCTTCCACGCAACCTTTGCATGGAAAAGAAAACAAAACATCAATTGACGGCCGTGTAGTTGCACAAGTACCTACCCAAATGGAAAAGAGAATAACAATTAAAGACCTAGGTAAGTATAACTAACTAGATTGTAGGTATATTACATACATAACATACCTACCTACTTACTTACTAATTATTTAACTGTTATGATATCGTGTTATGAAACCTAATTAACATTGTTATACCTACTTACTAGCTTACTACATATAATATTTCTAAAAATAACTGAATATTATAATTACTTAGAATACTTAAGTATTTACAAAAAAAAAGGTGTGTAGGTATACAAGTATCATTATTATCAGCTAAGTATCTGGTTCCCATAGTACCTGTACCTACCTACAACAGCTCCCGCTTAGTTTGGGGTTAGATAGTGTCGCGTCGATTATTCGCATTATATGTATAATATATTTATTATTTATTTTATCGTCAATATAATAAATAAATCACATGCGTCAAAGTAAAGAATGGAAAATCATAATAAATAAATGTCCGAGATCCATGAGGATTAGCCCCATCCCATAGATGGTGCAGAGTGCAGACGTACCTGGGTACCTGGTTAGTTATGTTTGCATCGTTCACATTGATACTACTGCTATCGTGACTTCACTCACTTGTGACTATTCAGTGACACTAAATTACAAAGTGGCAGCAGTCAACCAACTTCTAGGTAGGTACATATATTATAATGTAGGTATAATATGTATATAGCAACGTAGGTAGGTATGTACGCAATGTTATCGTCGTGTTTACATCCACGCGCACCGGTCGCGCCCGGCGCGGCGGCGCGGCGGCGGCGTGGGGGTGAGGGGGGTGACCTTGCCGCGGACACTCGCGATCGCGACACTTTGGCAAACAGCCACCTGCCTATGTATGATGTACCTATAGCTACGCTGCCCCCGATTATTAAAAAGACGCATCTAACATTTTTACCAAATTTAAGTTATAGGTATATATTGCCGGAATCAGGAAAAAAAGTCGCACCTGCCTATATTTTCATTATTTAAAAACCTCAAAAAGTTTCATTTGCGTCTCCATAAAACTCTAGATAAAACTATAGATACGCTACAAAACTATATAATAAAATTCCTATTGACATTAGAAATAAGCCTGACGTAGAATTTTTCAGATATGTAAAAAAACATTTGTTAGATCATAGTTACTATAGCATTGACGAGGCCTTGGCTGATAAATCTATATTTTGTGATATGACTGTATGACATCTTTTATTATTTAGGTAGGTATGTATACCTATGCAATTGTATTCTTAGGATGTTTATTTTTTTGTTGCCTGTTTAAAAAAAAAATTATAATAATTTGTATGACGTACCTATCTAAGAACATGGTGTATGTGGAAAGATAAATAAATGAAACTGAAACTGAAAACGCAACGATAGCGCGTTCTAATCTACTAGTGGCGACATCTAGTTCTGTTTTGAGAAAACCTACGTTACATTCTCCCGCTATGTTCATGATGGCGTCCCGACGAGTAGAACATACAAAACGCCTATTGGATTATTGCTGCTCCGGTGATATGTACAGTACACGTTGGTCGATATCATTTTCACGTGCTTCTTCGCCGTCACTTTTGATGATGATGACGATTTTATAACCCGCCGAGGCCTCGTCCTAAGTGTAGGTCCCTGTGGAGTCCCGGCACCGGAGGCGTCCTGCCTGGGACATGAACCCACTGCCGTACGTTGAGCGCCTATTGTAATTGAGGTGTCCGGCGGGAAATAGAAACGCGCGTTATTTTGACGTCGGTCGTTTATCTTATCATCTTATACCTTTTAACGAGAAAATCTTGTTATATATGTATATATATATATATATTTAGGATCTCGGAAATGGCACCAACGATTTTCATGAAATTTAGTATACAGGGGTTTTCGGGGACGATAAATCGGTCTGCTAGGATTTATTTTTAGAAAATATCGGCGTTCGGAGTTAAGAACAAATAACTTTTTCATAATATCATTACTCCTAGCGCCATCTGTTGCTCAGAAGCAAAAACTAAGCTCTGTGAGAACCTGAGAACTCAAAGGTTATGTTTCACAGAGAACGCCATCTATTGTCGAGTTTTGGAACTAAAGGACTACGTAAAAACTCTGTAGAAAAGTTCCGGAAGTTTCTATCTCATTTCACTCGTGATTTTTTTTTTAAATAACCAGTTCTTATTATGTAGTATGTTAGTAAGATCGAAATATATGATTTCATCATTCATAAGTACGTTATCAAAAAAATACCTAGGTCACTAACTGCTAGTATCTTATACCTTTAAACGAGAAAATCTTGTATATATATATATATATATTTAGGATCTCGGAAACTTAAGTCATGAGTTAGTGGGACAGAGAACGCCATCTATTGACGAGTAGTGGAGTTTTATGTCGGTAAGATCGAAAAATATTAATATTTAATCAGTATGTAAGTAATTCGTATTTAAATATAATTCACAACAACAGTTAACCAAGAAAAAAAAAAAAATACCGAGCGAAGCTCGGGCACCAACTGCTAGTTGTAAATATAAAGCACAGGGAGGCAAGAGTACGCGGTTACAAAGATGTCCCGATGGTTGGACAATGGACAGCGAAGTGCCACTTCTCGTACCGTACGCCAGATATGCCAGATAAAAAAAATAAGTAGGTTAAAAAATAAGTAGGTAGTAAGTAATAAATAAAGGAATTAAATTAAATTAAAACTATTACTTTTTTTATAAGAATTTCATTAAAAGGAAAAAAAAAATGAAAAAATCATCTTTTCTTTATTGCATGACCATAACTATCTAAACATCTTTAGAAATGTCAAAGTGTGCGAGTAGAAAATTTTTCAGAGTTTTCAGCGTCTCAAATAGATCGATCAGAAGCGCGAGGCGAGGCCACCGCGCGAGTCGATCAGAAGCGCGAGGCGAGGCCACCGCGCGAGTCTATCTGAAGCGCGAGGCGAGGCCACCGCGCGAGTCTATCAGAAGCGCGAGGCGAGGCCGCCGCGCGAGTCTATCTGAAGCGCGAGGCGAGGCCACCGCGCGAGTCGATCAGAAGCGCGAGGCGAGGCCGCCGCCGCGTGAGTCGGCGTGCGTGAGTAGCGTGTCCGCGTGCTGCTGCACCACGTTGACGGGCGCGGGGTCCGGCGCCAGCAGCCCGCCCGGCGCCACGCCCACCCGCGCGCGCTCCACGCCCGCCGCGCCCGCGCCCGCCGCCAGCGCCGCCGCCGCCTGCGCCAGCGCGCCGCCCGACGCGCCGCCCACCACGAACCGGGTGCCTGCGGACCAGAGCCCCACCATCAGCACGCGCCCCGCACCCCCTGCACCCCCCGCACCCGCCCCACTCACCGCACACTCGCTCCTCCAGCAGGATGGCCGGCGCGAGGTCGAGCCGCGCGGCCGGCTCATCGCGCCTCCAGCCCGCCGTCGTGGCGGGCCCCGACCCGAACGGAGTCGACAGCCCCCTGCAAGAAAAATGATCGCGAGCCGTTGACGATCCGTCCACCGCTACGGACCGATCGTCTCCGTCGAATGCCATCTTTCTTATAGGCAGGAAGGTGACGTTCGAAAGCGATCACCGAGTCACGATCAGTCGAGATGCCTGCCGCGGTCCCGGCGACACTCACGTGACCATGGCGACGTAGGTGTCGAAGGGGTCGACGACGGCGAGTCCCGTGGCGACGCCGGCCGGCCCCGCGGGCCAGGCGCCCGCCGCCGCCTCGCGCTGCAGGGCCTCCACCACCCTGCACAGAGAGCGCACTCGTCAGCCGCGCCGGGCCTCGGGGCGCGGGTGCGGGCGCGGGCTGCGAGCCGGCACGAGGCGCGCACCTGGCCTCGGCGTCGGGAGCTCCGGCGGGCGGCGGCTGCAGCGCGGCCCGCAGCGCACGCCGCACGCCGCCGGCGGCGACGCCTCCCGCCACGAGCCGCCACGCGCCGCCGACGGCCACGCCCGCTGCGCTGCGCGACACCGGCGCACCCGCAGCGCCACTCCACGCCGCCGATAGCTCTGGCGATTGCAACGAAACTCTTATTATGCAAAAGTATCACTCGTTTTTACTCGACTAATAATCATGTTAGCTCATAGACGTGCGACCGTCGAAATCATACATCCACCTTCACAAAATAATAAACGATAAATATTGCTCCAGCGCGCCGGCGCGGCGGTCTTAATAAACTAAATGTTGTGATTCCTCGTCTCAATGTTTGCTTGGTTATAGTGGATTGGCAATGTTGAGTGCAGTATAGAAGTACCTAATGCAGGTTGATGATGATGTTAGGATAAGTGGGTAGGTATGGATGGACATACGGGCGCTGGAGTTGTGCTGCAGGGACTCCAGGTAGGCGGCGAGACGCGGCTGCACGGAGCGCGAGGCCGGCGCCAGTGCCAGCGCCGCCGCCAGGCTCGGAGATACAGGAAACCCGTTCCTGCAATCGACAACCGTCCGCGTTCTGAACCTAGCCACGAGTGCCACGACTCACCGGCTGTCTTTTATTACTTCCGGAAAGATCCTTTCATATTTTATGCATGGAACGACATAAACCTGGCAAAACTAATAGCAGGTTTAAGGACTCTGCCCCAGGAGAGTACGCCGTACTGCGCGTGAAACGACGCTAGGGCAGCTAGCAGGCGCGGCGGAGAAGTGGGCTCCAGCGTGGGGCCTGCCGGCGAGGGGTCCAGCGCGGGGCCCGCCGGCGAGGGGTCGGCAGCGCCCCAGTCCATCAGGGTCGGCATCTGAGTGCGCGCCTGGCGGTACTCCCAGTAGACTAACGACCCGCTCCTGGAATCACAATAACAAAGTAATGCAGTCAGATTTACAACAATGAATATATAGGTAAGCCTTGCGCGGCGACCACGAGCGAGGTGCGGTGAGGCGCCAGCACGGCGAGGCACAGCGCGGCGACCACGCCCGCGTCCACGGCGCGGCCGCCGTCCTTGAGCGCGCGCGTGCCCGCCTCGCTGTGCATACTCACGCGTCGAGCGAGGTGCGGTGAGGCGCCAGCACGGCGAGGCACAGCGCGGCGACCACGCCCGCGTCCACGGCGCGGCCGCCGTCCTTGAGCGCGCGCGTGCCCGCCTCGCTGTGCATACTCACGCGTCGAGCGAGGTGCGGTGAGGCGCCAGCACGGCGAGGCACAGCGCGGCGACCACGCCCGCGTCCACGGCGCGGCCGCCGTCCTTGAGCGCGCGCGTGCCCGCCTCGCTGTGCATACTCACGCGTCGAGCGAGGTGCGGTGAGGCGCCAGCACGGCGAGGCACAGCGCGGCGACCACGCCCGCGTCCACGGCGCGGCCGCCGTCCTTGAGCGCGCGCGTGCCCGCCTCGCTGTGCATACTCACGCGTCGAGCGAGGTGCGGTGAGGCGCCAGCACGGCGAGGCACAGCGCGGCGACCACGCCCGCGTCCACGGCGCGGCCGCCGTCCTTGAGCGCGCGCGTGCCCGCCTCGCTGCACGCCGCCGCGTCGCTGGCCACGCCGCCATGCGGGACCACCTGTCACACATCCACTACACTTTCACTTGTTTGCCACTGCCACCCCATCTACGCTAAAAGCTAAAACTACTTCACTGGTGGTTCGTTGCATTCAGAGACTTAAAACTAACTGAGTAGGACTAGGAACTTACGGCTGAAAGAGCTAACGTTTTGACGTGACGTCGTATGACTGGATGGGGCCGGCTGCACGCATTAAAAACATGACCCCCCCCCCCCCCCACACTTTTTCCGCTTAGTCTCATATTGTTTTTATACATATAGAATACGTTGGTCAATCCATCAAGGAAGTTCGGGTACCTAAAAAAAGTTGATTCACCAAATTGTGAGGATAGCTTGGATTCATGTTCAGACAAGACAAATTTTAGCGCCATCTGTTGCCGAGTAGTCGAAATCACGCGTTAGTGTCACGGATAACGCCATCTATTGAACTTCTACGTAAACACAATAGTGGTAAAATAGACAGCCCCAATTTACTTCATAAATTTCAATTAGCCATCCCGCTTCCCTCGAGCCGTCTTCAAAATAGAAAAACGTTCAATCTTCCGTTCTGCCATGCTAAGACTATAGTCAACACTCACCAATTTACAGAATGTGCTCGTCGTACAATGACATCTGTCAAGAACTGGACATTTTTTTAACATCAGTCTCGTCGATAAAGAGACTGCCCGCAGGCAACACCTACATTTTTCATCCGGTTTTTTTTTTCATTATCTTAAATTTTTACTATCCTTTTCTCTTTTGATTTTTTATGTATTTATTTAACAAATCCATTGTTTTTTTTTTATTTAATTTAATTTTGTACAATAATATAAATTTTCAATTGATTATTACAGTTTTATTTTTAACTTTTTAGTTCAATTAGTTATAAAAGCGTTTTTTTTAGTTTTTTAAACTATAATTTATTTTTAACTTTTTAGTTTCTTTTTTTTTCATATTATTGCATTGTCATCGACCTTTGACAGGTGTGCAAAGTTTGGATCAAATCTGATCGTTTTAGGTAGGTATTTTTTTTTTTTTTTTTCTTTTCATTTTTTTTTTTTTTTTTTCATATTATTGCATTGTCATTGACCTTTGACAGGTGTGCAAAGTTTAGATCAAATCTGATCGTTCTAAGTAGGTTTTTTTTTTTTTTTTTTTCTTTGCATTTTTTTTTTTTTCATATTATTGCATTGTCATCAACCTTTGACAGGTGTGCAAAGTTTGAATCAAATCTGATCGTTCAAAGTAGGACAAAATCGAGCTCAAAGAGGTCGGTTACATACATACATACAGGTGAAGCTAATAAAAGCGTTATAAATACTGTAGGCGACGCGTGCACGTAACATACGAGTATATCTGTATACTGTGTACCTAGACTAATACCTATGTGTAAGACATCTTTTAAAATAAATGCAGGGTCGGACAGGGTGCGGGAGACGCAAGACAGGGGATGGGGGGGACGCGAGCCTTGCTGTGTGCAGTGCGTGAGTAATCAGTGATCTTGCCAAGTGTTCGTCGCGCGGTCGTGTAGTACTGCCTCTCCAACCCTTCGTCCACCCTTTTGTGGAACTATCGTCTTCTCACTGCCCATCCCTTACATTTGTTGGTCCTTCGAGCCGGATCTCTGGATGTTTAAAACACCTCCGAGAAGCATGGTGAGCACGAGAAGTGCCAAAAGAAAGGAGGAGAACCAAAACCAAGCGAAACAAAAAGATGCTCAACAAGTTGAAGAAGTTGTAGAAATTTATAAAACCGAACAACCAGACACTATAAAAGAGGCTGTAAAACCTATTGAACCCGGGAACAAGATGGAACAAACACAACCCGGACCTTCTACAGCTCTAAGTGTCCAGAAGTCTACCCGCAAAAAGTCGTCATCAACTTCATCTATTACGGCGCAAAAGAAAAGGCTACAACTAGAAGCCGCTCAAGCAAAGGCCCAAATAAGAATGGAATTGATCGATAAAAAACTTGATGCGGACCTCGCAGAACTAGAAGACGAGGCTAGCGGCTCCAGTCTAGCATCAGAACAATCTTCTAATAGAAGCAAGGACCGTGTAGTGGAAAAGTGGCTAGAAAGCAGTCGGCAAGAGTTGAAAGCCCAGAGCGTCACTCACCGTGGTACCCGTGATGATGTATTGCGCCCGGCACCGCAGGAATCGAACCTGCACCATATGGTCCCCGCCGGCCTGCAACAACCCGCCACGGAACGCGCACTCGAAGCTCGGCCTCCACCACTTGCTCCTGCCGGTACTGATAGCACCGTACAAGCCCTGGCGAGTGCCCTGAGAGATCTAGCTGCAACCTCAGCTGCTGGTACCAACAAGTCTAACGATAAAATGATGAATCGGTTGTGTACACCGCGAGACTTACCAAAATACTCTGGTGATCCGCTTGAATGGCTTCAATATAAACAAGCATTTGAAGAATCCTCTGAGGTCTGCAACTTCAGTGACAAAGAAAACTTGTGGCGACTGAGAAAAAGCCTTCAAGGACCAGCCAAAGAAGCGGTGACAGCCTTGCTCATCGGTGCTACTTCCGCAGTCGATGTAATGAACACCCTGGAACTCCAGTTTGGAAATCCTGATGTCATCATATCCAGGATCCTACAGGACATAAGTAAATTACGCCCCATGGCACAAGAATATCAGAAGGATATTATTTCTTTCTCAGTGAAAGTCAGGAACTGCGTCGCCGCTGTGACTGCCATCGGACGTGAAGATTACCTGAAAGGAATGAACATAGTTTCAGTTATCCTGTCAAAGCTACCAATAGTACTGGTTTCCAAATGGACGGATTACTGTTATCCTCTTCTCAGTGACATCGAAAAACCAAAACTACTGATATTATCTGACTTTCTAAGTGAAGAAGCTGTGAAAATAACAAAAACTTCCGTTAATTTTTTAAGCATGCCCAGTGTTAGTAAACAAAGTTATAATGAGAACTATAAACATCGTGCTTTAGTGGTGAACAATGAACAAAAAAGTGATGACAAGTGTAGGTACTGTCATGTGTCGGCGCATTTATTACAAGACTGTAAAAGATTTAAAAAATCGCTGCGCAGGGACCGGTGGTCATTTGTGAAACGGCACGGTATATGTTACAAGTGTCTGACGTCACAGCATAAACAAGATAGCTGTACTGCACCGGTTTGTGACGTAGACAACTGTGGACTATCGCATCATCGTTTGCTGCATTACATTGTGAATAAAAACAAAGTGCCGACTAATAGTGTGAATATAACGGATGTTACAGAGACTGAGACTGAGACCGAGCCGCAAGTGGAAACCATAAATCATCTTCAAGTGAACAGCTGTAAAGTTTTATTAAAAACTGTGCCTATTTACCTACATGGACCTAACGGTACTTTTCGTAGTGTCGCATTGCTAGATGACGGTTCGACGGTGACGTTGATAAGTGCTGTGCTTGCGTCCAAAGTAGGATTAAAAGGTAAAAAACAAGCCTTGCGTGTGTGTGGAGCCTGGGACGATAGTGAGGTGGTGTGCCACAGTGAGGTGCTGGACTTTGAGCTCTCTAGCCGCGAAGGGACTAAGTTTGCGATTCGGGCGCGTGCTGTGGCAAACATGAACCTACCATTACAAAATGTTACTGCTGTGGACATGAAACCGGAAATGAAAAGTGTAATTTGCGATGGACGGTACAAACCGGAGCTTTTAATAGGGCAGGACAATTATGACCTAATTATACCGTTAGAGGTAGTGAAGGGTAAACCTATGCAGCCTTATTTCACCCGCACTCCGCTAGGTTGGTGCATGCACGGGTGCATGCGCACTAAGGCAGTGGGCGATCATGATGTGAGTCAGCAGTCTGCTTTGTTCCTGTCAACTGGAGAAAACAATGAATGTGAGCGTATGCTAAGAGAAATGCAGGATGAGATGCGCCAATCATTTGCAATGGAATCTGTGGGAGTAACAAGTAAGCCACGTCAGAACGCACTAGATGTAAAAGCTGTGAACCATCTTCAACAAACAGCCACTTTGAAAGACGGAAGATGGTACGTGGGACTCCCATGGAAAGATACGCTCGGTGAAATGCCTACCTCATATGAAAATGCACTGACAAGGCTGAAAAACGTGGAAAAAAAATGAAAGCAAATCCAAGCTTCGCAGAGCGCTATAAAGAAAGAGTTGATCACCTGTTAAAAAATGACTTTGCCACAAAATTTACTGAAACTGAAAGTCCAAATAGAATATGGTACTTGCCACATTTTGGAGTCGACAACCCTAATAAACAAAAGTTGAGACTGGTATTTGATGCCGCGGCAAGGAATAAAGGCATGTGTTTAAATGACTACCTACTGCAAGGTCCTGACCTACTTACCTCACTGTATGGGATAATGCTAAGATTTAGAGAAAACAGAGTGGCGGTGACTGGTGATATAAAAGATATGTTTTTAAGAATAAAAATAATAGATACTGATCGAGATGCTTTACGTTTTCTATGGCGAGAATCACCTGAAAAACCAGTACAAACTTTGGTCATGAAAAGTCTTATTTTTGGCGCGAACTGTTCCCCATTTATAGCACAGTTTATAAAAAACAAAAATGCCAATATGTTCCAGTCAACAATGCCGGCCGCTGTGCAAGCTGTACACAATCAACATTACGCTGACGACTACATAGACTCGTTACCTGATGAAAAAATAGCAAATCAACTTGTGAATGACGTCACCTTTATTCACAAACAAGGTGGATTCGAAATCAGAAATTGGACATCTAATATTCCCTCAGTACTTCAAAATGTACCCAAGGAAAACCTGAGATCGACATCTGTAATTTTCAAAAATGGACAATTGTACGACGGAGAACGTACCCTGGGTCTCATTTGGTATCCGACTGATGATAACTTGGGATTCGACGTGTCATTCAAAAAAATCCCTAAGTCAATATTGCTTGGACAAAAAAAACCTACTAAACGAGAAATGCTTCGGGTACTAATGTCAATATTCGACGTCTATGGATTTCTTTCACCTATCACGATAAAAGGCAAAATAATGTTACAAGAAACCTGGAGATCTGGTATCAGTTGGGACCACGAAATAACAGATCTAATATTTATAAAATGGACTGAATGGCTAACCATAATGAAAGACATTGATAAAATACGCCTACCTAGGCACTACGAGTCGGCAACAAGAATTAAAAGTACACAGAACGCTGTACCTGCGTGCGAGAGCGAGACGCACGACCTCAGTGCAGATGCACTTAATAGCGCGCTGCCTCCGCCCGCAAGCCCGCTGGTATCGCACGCCGGCCGCTATAGAAGCCTACAGCTACATATATTTTGTGACGCATCAACACAAGCGATGTGCGCTGCCGCATACTGGCGTTGGATCGATAGTAAACAAAATATTCAAGTCGCTTTTGTGTCCAGTAAGTGCCGTGTTGCACCTGTAAAATACGTATCAATGCCACGCTTGGAGTTACAAGCCGCTGTGATGGCTGGACGATTAGCCGGTAACATAATTAACGAGCACAGAATAAAGCCACAACGAAAAATATTTTGGTGTGATTCGTCGACGGTTTTACATTGGATACGCAATGATGCGCGGAACTATAAAGCCTACATCGCTCACCGCCTAGGCGAATTAGACGAACTTACGAAAATTGATGAATGGAGATACATACCTACGAAGTTGAATATCGCTGATATTGCTACACGAGAAACCTGTGAAATAAAAACATTGGAAAATGAATGGTTGTATGGGCCGTCATTTTTATACGAAGAAGAAGAGTCGTGGCCTGGAGAATCGAAGATACAGCTACCTTGTGTTCGCGATGTGGACCTGGAATGCATAAATAATATTCACGTCGCACCTGTATGTTTACCTGCTGTTCCTGAACCTGAAAGATTTTCTTCTTGGCTTCGACTGGTGAGATCCATGTGTGTGGTTTTATCTTTTATAGATAAATGCAGGAAAGTTTCCAGTGTCGGTGCAGATGGCGCGATGATGGAACGTGCTGAGATCCTGTTGTTGAAGTACTCCCAGATGAAAGCCTTCCCAGATGACCTGTACGACCTGGAACAAAAAAAAAGGTTAGATAAAAAAAGTAAATTACTTACCTTGACTCCAATCGTTGATGATGATGGCCTCCTGCGACTCGCGGGCCGCATTGATGCTGCGCCTGGAATATCTACACATGTAAAACGTCCAGTGATACTGCACGGCCGCTGCCATGTCACTCACCTCATCGTGAAGCACTACCACGTGAAAGCATGCCATGGTAATCAGGAAATGGTCGTCAACGAACTGAAACAGAAATACTGGATTATACGACTACGACCTACTGTTAAGTATATAAGCTCAAAATGCATGCTATGTAGAATAAGGAGGGCTCAGCCCCATCCACCCAGAATGGGTGACTTACCTGAAGCGCGGCTTTCTCATCATCATCGCCCGTTCACTTTTACCGGAGTTGACCTGTTTGGACCCTTAGAAGTAACCGTCGGCCGCCGTCGAGAGAAGAGATATGGAGTAATTTTTACCTGTTTGACCGTGAGAGCTGTTCACGTAGAACTAGTGAACCAGCTGACAACAGACGCCCTCATAATGGCGGTGCGTCGAATGGCCGCCAGAAGAGGATGGCCACGATACCTATACTCCGATAACGGCACAAATTTAAGAGGAGCTGACGCAGAGCTAAGAAAGTGTGTGCTTGAGCTGGACGCGAAGAAGCTCCAGGAAGGAGCTACAAGCTTCAACATGGCGACGACCTGGATTTTTATTCCGCCTGCTAGTCCTCACTGGGGAGGGGCTTGGGAAAGGCTCATTAGATCAATAAAAGATGCACTTAAAGTCATATTAAAAGAACGTGCACCACGTGACGAGACGCTGCAAACTTTGTTGGCCGAGGTGGAAAATATGATAAACAGTCGCCCCCTCACCCACGTCGCGGTGGAACCGAGTAGCGAGGAAGCTCTTACACCTAACCATTTTCTTCTGGGAACGTCCGCTAACTTGCCCACTTTAGGTGTTTTCGATGAGACTGACACCTACCTCCGTAAACAATGGCGACTATCCCAACAGCTGGCAGACATGTTTTGGAAGCGCTGGGTACGCGAGGTGCTACCTGATATGCGCCCAAGGAGAAAATGGCATGATGAGCAAAGACCGTTGCAAGTGGGAGATCTAGTGGTGATAGTGGATCCTACCTCACCGAGGAACGTATGGCCCAAAGGCTTGGTACAAGCAGTTCTAGCTGGCAAAGATGGCCGAGTTCGAGTGGTCGATGTGAAGACAAAGTCAGGTCTTCTGCGAAGGAACGCGACACGCATCGCGCCGATCTCCATAGCTTCTGAGTGCTGCAACAGCACTAGGTAGGGGAATGTAGGCGACGCGTGCACGTAACATACGAGTATATCTGTATACTGTGTACCTAGACTAATACCTATGTGTAAGACATCTTTTAAAATAAATGCAGGGTCGGACAGGGTGCGGGAGACGCAAGACAGGGGATGGGGGGGACGCGAGCCTTGCTGTGTGCAGTGCGTGAGTAATCAGTGATCTTGCCAAGTGTTCGTCGCGCGGTCGTGTAGTACTGCCTCTCCAACCCTTCGTCCACCCTTTTGTGGAACTATCGTCTTCTCACTGCCCATCCCTTACAAATACCAAGCAAAGCTCGTGTTATTAATACATAATGCACTTTTTAGGGTTCCGTAGCCAAATGGCAAAAACGGAACCCTTATAGATTCGTCATGTCTGTCTGTCTGTCTGTCTGTCTGTCTGTCTGTCCGACCGTGTCACAGCCATTTTTCTCCGAAACCATAAAAGCTAGACTGATGAAACTTGGTGAGTAGATGTATTCTGTGAACCGCATTAAGGTTTTTACATAAAAATAGAAAAAAAACTATAAATTTTGGGGGTCCCCGTACTTGAAACTGAAACTCAAAAATTTTTTTTTCATCGAACCCATACGTGTGGGGTATCGATGGATAGGTCTTTAAAAATGATGTTGAGGTTTCTAATATCGTTTTTTTCTAAACTGAATAGTTTGTGCGAGAGACACTTCCAAAGTTGAAAAAAGTTGGTCCCCCCCCCTCTAACTTCTAAACTAAGGGAATGATAAAACTAAAAAAAATATATGTTGTACATTACTATGCAAACTTTCAACGATATTTGGTTTGAACGAGATCTAGTCAGTAGTTTTTTTTTATACGTCATAAATCATAAACCGCAAATATATTTTTTTCATCGAACCCATACGTGTGGGGTATCTATGGATAGGTCTTTAAAAATTATGTTGAGGTTTCTAATATCGTTTTTTTCTAAACTTAATAGTTTGCGCGAGAGACACTTCCAAAGTGGAAAAAAGTTGGTCCCCCCCCCTCTAACTTCTAAAATAAGAGAAAAATAAATCCAAAAAAAATATATGTTGTACATTACTATGCAAACTTTCAATGATATTTGGTTTGAACGAGATCTAGTCAGTAGTTTTTTTTTTATACGTCATAAATCGTAAACCGCAATTTACCTTTCGACGAACTACAAAAACCTTTATATTATGTTAATTGATGCTACGGAACCCTTCATGGGCGAGTCCGACTCGCACTTGGCTGCTTTTTTTAATACAGTTGCTCAAAAAGTAGCGTATTGCAGGGACGTATAGCGTTCGGGATGTGGGCTATATTACACACGCGTGCTTTTTTTTTACCATTCCCGCACTAGTGCTTTTTCTTTCCCAACTGTCAAAATAATGTCTAAAAAGAAAAACCAACCATGAAGTTTTTACTAAAAAAATTCATCGAAGTTTTTATGATTCATGCAAATACGTATTATTTCTAGAAAGAAGCTACGTATTTGTTTCATTAACAGATTTAATGATTTGATTGAATGAGTTATGTTAGGTTTCATTTCATTTCATCTCATTAAATTTCATTTTCAATTCATATCAATAAAAAAAATCTACTGAAGACTTGGCTGTATGGGTAAAGTTCCCTTTGCCTTCCAGAATGGGTGAAGAAAAAAAAAAAAGACGGGTTGCACTCCGGGAGTGCCGGCAGAAGTGAAAACTTGCCGCTCGTATTAAAACTTATAAAGTACTCACTCATTTTCTTTCGCTATTCATAATACCTAAATAAATACAGTAGATCTATAAAATCATGTACCAATGACCACTACTACCTGCCGCGGGCGGCCGCTAGTTCATAAAATCTATAATAGGTATGTACCTATACCTACTACAGTCACGAAAAACGCCTTGGTATGCTTGCTACTAACTATTATCTATTCTGTGACGTTACCGTGTCATAGTAACTACTAGCGTATCTGTAGCGTCTTACGCTTTTTCGATCAAGTCACGTGATCCTGACGCCCTGACGCCCTGACGCGAGTTTAAGATTTTATACCCATTACAGAAAAAGTGCTCAACGCCGCTAAAGAAGTTTTCACTTCAAAAAAATCTCTGCTTATATTTTACGGTTGGCGCTTGGCGCCATTTTTCAGAAATTTTCTTTGCGAGTTTATTTGTTTGTTGCACAAAATGAGTAATTTTGACCCTAGTTTTTTTGAATTAACACCACCGGAACTCAGTATAATTGCACAAAATGCTTCGGAGAACATTTTACCGGAAAAGTCAAAAAGTCGCTACATGCATACATACGACGAACTTATTGCGTGGAGAGAAGAGAAAAAAGCAAATGGTATTTTTATTATTTTATTAAATTGCTTAATTTTTTCGCAACTGTATTAAAAATAGTCGTTCAGTACACGTGCGGAACCGTCATTGCAACTTGTTCCGACTGTCAACCCTCGCCTTCGGCTCGGGTAGACATTTGTCGGAACTCTTTGCAATGACAGCCTTCCCGCACTTGTAATGAAATATACTATAACTGTTTGTTGTTTAGAAATAAATAAAATAATATGTAAAAAAAAGGCCTGAGAAGTGCGACGGGTCCAGTACGATAACATGCTTGTTTGCGTTTGCCTGATAGAGCGCCTAAGGAGCCTGATGGTCTTTGCGGTTATCGGTGTAAAGCTGACCTCAAAATCTCCGTAGTAGATCTGCGTGAAGAGTGCCAGCGAGATGGCAGCCGTGAGCGCCGCGAAGCAGGCGATGATGAGGCGCGGCCCGCCGGCGCAGCACGTAGCGCTGGCGCCAGCAGCCGCGCCAGCACCCGCGCCAGCACCCGCCGCGCCAGCGAGCGCGCCCAGCGCCGCCTTCAGGGGCATATCCTCGCGCAGCTCCACCGGGCCTGCAAGCACCGTGCCACCAGACATGACCACATTGTGCACTGTAACTGGAATAACCCTCCCCTCTGCAATGATGGTATCGACGCAAGCAGGAGGACTACTTTACATTAAATTATTATAGTACAAGGTGGGCGGGTCAAAAGAAGTCATCCGATATTATTTTGCTGTAATTTCCTTGTGAAATTTGTTTACTCGATCCATTAGTATTTATTAATGAGAAAATGATATCGGTCAAGTGGCCGCTGCCAGAGTTGATGACCCATACGGGCCGATTTATGGCATTTTCGATCACTCTTGCCAGAACTTCAGGCGACAGGTTCTCGCATTTCATTTCTAGCGAATAACCTCCTTGAGAGCTTCAAGAGTCTCAGGCTGGTGTGCGTAAGCCCACGACTTCGCAAACGTCTGGAGCGGTTATATCGCTTAATCGCAATAACTATGAGCGGGTGCTATGACTCCTCGTGGACACACGGGTTTTCGGTGCCCCAGAACGATAATTCTGTTTATCACGTAACCATTTAGATGAAAATGAGCCACATCGCTCATGATAATTTTCGATGAAATATCGTCCATCTCTTCGTTGAGATTCAGGATAATGGCGTAAGCATAGGTTAGACGCTGTTAGATGCGTTTTTGCGTCTTGTCGATTAGTATTCTGCGTTTTTTTACTTCACAAATGTCAAAACCGAATTGACATTTGGCGCCATTTGCAAAAGTTATAGCAGTTTCAAATAGGGTGATTACTTTTGACCCACCTGGTATTTACTTCTAACTCGGAACTAGGTAAGTATACCTACTTAGACAGATTGTGTATTGAAAATACTTTATTGATCACAAAAACTGAGAAACAAACAATAATAAATTAAAAACTTTAAAACCATTTGTAAAAAGGCGGTCTTATCGCTAAGCAGTGATCTCTACCAGACAACCGTTGGATGAATGCAACAGCCGTTGGTGATTTACAAACGTACTATTTGCGATGAAAAAGGTTGAAAAACAATGCTCTTTATGAAAGGTGCATAGATAGATACCTGGCACCGCCGCCGCCGTCCCCGGCTCCGCGTGGCCGCTCATGTGTGCGGCGCCCACGCTGGCGGGCTGGCGGCCAGCTGCTGCTGCGGCGGCAAGCTGCGCCCGAGCCCCAGTGCTGGCGGCCAGCTGCTGCTGCGGCGGCAAGCTGCGCCCGAGCCCCAGTGCTGGCGGCCAGCTGCTGCTGCGGCGGCAAGCTGCGCCCGAGCCCCAGTGCTGGCGGCCAGCTGCTGCTGCGGCGGCAAGCTGCACCCGCGCGCGCCAATCACCACATACAAGAAAACTACTGCAATTTAAATGAAGTTGATTGGTCTCCATCACCTCCCGTGGATGTCGTAAAAGGTGACTAAGGGAACACAACCGGGAAATGGGCAAGAAAAGGCATGGGGGCCGAGGGAAAAAGAGCAAGAGTGTACATGAGATCTCGATATTGCCAGATAGATCTTACGATATCGTAAACGAAACGATATGCGACTAGTGGAATCCCGCGCGACTTCGTTCGTGTTGAGTTTTGTCCATGCAAACTTCAATCCCCGCTGCACCCTTTTTGGGGTTAAATCCCTTCTAAGGCCCGTATACCCGTATGGCAAACTACTATGGCAGGCGGCTCCTAGTCCCCGGCAGTTCTGCTATTCCTGGCACAGTTTGCGGCCACGGTATCGGCAGAACAAAGGGTGCGAAGAATATCCGGCAGAGATCCAGCCAACAACCCCAAAAACGAAGTCTCTTGGTCCTAACAACATATAACGCACGCACGCTGAGGACCGATGAGAAACTGATTGAGCTAGAAGAAATAGTCAGTAAGTTGCGCTGGGATGTGATAAGATTATCAGAAGTTCAAGTCAGTGATATGAAGAGAGGGGAGGACACGATAATTCTAAATTCTGCCAACTTGGCAACTTAATTAACGAGGGAGATCAGCAATCCCAACATGGTGTCGGGTTTCTCGTTCTTAGGTCCCTCGTCAATAACATCGTAAAGATCGAAAGCGTTTCGACCAGGGTGATATAATTATCTTATACTCGAATTCCCAGTCGGTATTCGCTGAAGGTCATACAGGTATACGCCCGCCCCTCACTCGAAACGCCCGGACGATGAAGTGGAGGCAATGTATGACGATATTTAAATCGCCATGCAAGCTTCGAAAACTCACTTTACGGTGGTGATGGGGGACTTCAACGCGCGGTTAGGCACAAGGATCGGTGATGAACTGAGAGTGGGGCAATTTGGATTTGGACAGCGGAACCAACGGAGTCATCGATCGGCCGACTTCATGGAGAAGGAAGGGCTTCACTTCTTCTTCAAAAAGCACTCGTCCAGGAAATGGACGTGGCTGCACACCGGTGGACACAAACGCGAGATAGATTTCATCATTTTAACGACGAAGAAGCCTATATTTAATGATTTCTCCGTGATCAACAGGGTGAAAAGTGATCACCGCATGGTAAGAGGCACACTGAATCTCATCGTCAAGCTTGAAACGTCTCGTCTGATGAAATCTACTCTTCGCCCAAGTCCTGCTCAAATTCAAAACTGAAAGCTCTCGGCTTTCAGTTAGAACTTGAACATCGCTTCCAATGCCTCACCGATTGCGAAACTGTGGACGAACTAAACAACTAGGCAACGGGAGCTGAGCATACTCTAAAGCTTCTGGCAGAAGTCGGCAGAGCGCAGTGAAATGAGGCTGCAGTCTTCAGTGGACAGGTTGAAATACATTTTTGTTGTGTCCAATTAGGTAGAGCCAACTTCGACAAAGAGGTCAGCCGACGAATCCAACTCGGATGGGCAGCGTTCGAGAAATTGCGCCACATCTTCTCGTCGCAGATACCGCAGAGCCTCAAGACTAAAGTCTTTAATCAGTGCGTGTTGCCAGTGATGACTTACGGAACTGAGACGTGGTCGCTAACTATTGGCCTCGAACACAAGCTCAAAGTCGCGCAACGAGCTATGGAGAGAGCTATGCTGGGAGTTTCACTACGTGATAGAATCAGAAATGAGGATATCCTTATAAGAACCAAGGTCACCGACATAGCTCGTAGAATTAGTAAGTTGAAGTAGCAATGGGCAGGTCATATAGCTCGAATAACAGACAGCCGTTGGGGAATAAAGGTTCTCGAATGGCGACCACGAACTGGAAGACGAAAAGTAGGGAGTTCACCCACCAGATGGACCGACGACATTGTTAAGATCGCGGGAATTCGGTGGATGGAAAGGGCTCAGAATCGTTCTTCCTGGAAATATGTAGGGGAGGCCTATGTCCAGCAGTGGACTTCTTGGTTTTGATTAGGTTGATAAGGTGAGTCCAATAGATTTTGCGCAGCCAGAATACCTATATAAAATCAAAGATGACGTTCTATTACAACGACTGGCGAATGAACACAAAGGTGAGCCCGACGAGAATAATTCACCGGAAATTGTAAGTTTTTTGCAACTTTGGTTAAAAACGACTACCAGCATACTTTTTGTGATTGATTCGGAAACAGCATCACTTTGTGCTGTATAAACCGTAAGTAGGGTGGAACACCCAGTAGTCTGCGTGCACCAGTGCTCGGCTGCCTATGCCTTTAAATAGGCATAATTCGAGTTTTCATTAGTACACGTCCGCGGAACTGATTTTAAAATGAGTGGGTTCGGATTCCCAAAACTAACAAAAATGTCTTGATTGCTTACTAGCTCGAACGGACTGTTTTTATGTTTAGACATTCTCCTGGATAGTTGATGATCTGAAGATGCGTTTATTCGATGAGGCCGTCGAACCTACTTGCGCTACAGGTAGGTAGGTAACTCATGCAGGTAAGTACACTCACATTAGTTAGGTATGTTTACAAAATAATCTTTCAGGAAGATTAAACGAAATGTCGATAAACTTACCGTAACAGTGTTTAGCGGAAATGAATGGGATAACACAACACAAGACGCAGAACAATGGTGAAAGCGAGCGAGCTCATAGCAGGCGCGGCCCGCACTCCCAATGTTGCCAGTGGTAGATAGTCAAATTTAACATGAGAGTTTGAGAGTCATGTCATGAGACAGCTCAAAAAGTAAAAAGAAGAAGTGAAGTGAATATTTTCACGAGAAAAGGAACATTAACCTATGTTATTTGGAAAACGATACAATACTTTATTGTAGCACTTTTCTACGCAAAAACATTCTCGGAAGTGTTCCGTTTCACGATATTTTTTGTTTGCTGGAAATTTTAGAGTTTATTTTTAATACAGTTGCTCAAAAAGTGGCGTATTGCAGGGACGTGTAGCGTTCGGGATGTGGGCTATTACACACGCGTGCTTTTTTTTTACCATTCCCGCACTAGTGCTTTTTCTTTCCCAACTGTCAAAATAATGTCTAAAAAGAAAAACCAACCATGAAGTTTTTACTAAAAAAATTCATCGAAGTTTTTATGATTCATGCAAATACGTATTATTTCTAAAAAGAAGCTACTAATTTGTTTCATTAACAGATTTAATGATTTGATTGAATGAGTTATGTTAGGTTTCATTTCATTTCATCTCATTAAATTTCATTTTAAATTCATATCAATAAAAAAAATCTACTGAAGACTTGGCTGTATGGGTATAGTTCCCTTTGCCTTCCAGAATGGGTGAAGAAAAAAAAAAATCTCTGCTTATATTCTACGGTTGGCGCCATTTTTCAGAAATTTTCTTTGCGAGTTTATTTGTTTGTTGCACAAAATGAGTAATTTCGACCCTAGTTTTTTTGAATTAACACCACCGGAACTCAGTATAATTGCACAAAATGCTTCGGAGAACATTTTACCGGAAAAGTCAAAAAGTTGCTACATGCATACATACGACGAACTTATTGCGTGGAGAGAAGAGAAAAAAGCAAATGGTATTTTTATTATTTTATTAAATTGCTTAATTTTTTCGCAACTGTATTAAAAATAGTCGTTCAGTACACGTGCGGAACCGTCATTGCAACTTGTTCCGACTGTCAACCCTCGCCTTCGGCTCGGGTAGACATTTGTCGGAACTCTTTGCAATGACAGCCTTCCCGCACTTGTAATGAAATATACTATTATGTTGAGTCGTGTAACATGGAGGTAACATGAGAGGTTCAAAAGTACCGTAAAATGTTAAGAAATTAAGATTCGGGCAACTCTCCGCTCTCTGCCTCCATGTGCGAGCCCGCGCCCGCGCCCGCGCCCGCAGCGACCGCTCCACAGCGCCGCGGGTGAAGCGGGGCGGGGCGGGTACCTTGCCTAGCTAACTGTACGCTGCTGACGTCACCGCCACGTCCCGCCTCGCCCGGCGCGACGCGACGCGACGCGGACGCCCGACTGCCGGCCGGCGGCGCGCGCGCCTATTTAGGTTAGTACCTACCTACCTATTTTGTTTATCATAATATGTTTTGACTGGCCTCTCGGCTCAGTTGGTAGTAGCTCTGCCTTCTGCGCCGTAGGTCGTGGGCTCGATCCCCACCGAGAACAAATATTTGTGTAGTGAACATCAATATTTGTTCTCTGTCTAGGTGTTATAGGTATTGTATTCTAAGTACCTAGGTATGTAGGTATGTATTTACAAAAAAAACGCATTTAAGTATTATAGCTGCCTTTTTTATAATTTTTTATGTGATTTTATTTTTTATTTTTTAAGTAGGTAGGTATTCCTGTGTATATGAGTAGGTCAATAAAATGCTTTTCTTTCTTTCTTTCTATATCACATAACTGGTTCCCATAGTACAAGCTCTGCTTAGTTTGGGGCTAGATAGTGTTGTGTAGATTGTCCGCATTATTTACCTGCTTATGTATTTACCGCATTATGTACCTACCTGCTTACCCTACCTGCTTCTTAGGACTTAATCTTGACAAAAAATTGCAGTGGGGACCGCAAATCAAAGCACTTGCTGCCAGACTAAGTTCGGCTGCATATGCAGTTCGGACTCTAAGATGGCTCACTGATGAAGCTACAGCTAGGCTAATTTACTTCAGCTACTTCCATAGTGTTATGTCTTACGGTATCCTTCTCTGGGGGAAAGCAGCTGATATTCAAACTATATTCGTTTTACAAAAAAGGGCCATACGTGCCATCTATAAAATGAAATCACGAGACTCATTGAGGGAGCGATTTAAGGAAATTAATATCCTCACAGTAATTTCACAATATACATTTGAAAACTTACTGTACACTCACAAACACATCTGTAGCTTTCAGAAAAATTGTGATTCACATAATATTAACACTAGAAATAAAAATAAACTTTATATTCCCAAATTTCGTCTACAGAAGGTAAATGGGTCTTTTATGGGGAACACTGTACGCTTCTACAATAAACTTCCGGAAAATGCAACTAAGCTTCCAATTCGGAAGTTTAAAGCCTATATTAAGAGTAATTTGATAAAGAAAGCGTACTATACTCTAGATAGCTATATGAATGATAAAACTGCGTGGCCCGATGTCCCGGTCACTGTACCCATAGGAAGCTAGCATGTCAATTTGCAATGTCTGTACCTACTATTTCATATCTTATTTTTATATCTGTGTAGATACTTTATTATAACTTTGAAGCGTAGCGTGTGCTGTCTTCGAAACTTTTGCTTTTGTATAATTACATTGCATACGTCTGACTAAGTGAAGTGGCACCACACTGGAACTTCACTGCTATTATTTTAGACTATTTTTGATTTGTAAAAGGATCATATAAAAAAACGGTAGGAACCGAGACGTAGTTTGTTGCCTGTTCTTCTACGCTTGGTCGCGTGGAACTGGCACCTAGACTCACCTAGCTTTAAGACGTTTCAAAGTGATTCTTGTATCGTATTGAATAAACGCTTATTGAATCTTGAATCTTGACCTACTTGATATTTTGTTTTGTAACCCCCGAATACTGAAACGCAACTCAGATTTAAGCACGTCTCAAGCGACGAATATTTGACAGTTTTCAATGAAAATCTGTCAAATATTCGTCGCTTGAGACGTGCTTAAATCTGAGTTGCGTTTCAGTATTCGGGGGTCAGAGACTCAACTTCCGAAATGTTTTTTTTTGTTTTGTTCTATTCTAGAATAGAGTAGGCACGCGTGACGTCACAATTGGCATACCAACATCTACCATAACTAGGTACCCACCGCTGGCACCGTGCGTGACGTGAACCAATATCGGCGCGCGGCGGTCGGTATAGTGTACTCGCTCGCACGCACGGACTGCGCCGCACGCGCTCCGTTGGAAAAGAGCGAGACGCGCGCGACTACCGACACGACACGCACGACGCGACGCGACGCGACGCGACGCGACGCGACGCGACGCGACGCGACGCGACGAGGTGAATGACCTCCACTCGCAATGAATAAATGGGGAGGCGATAATGTACATCATGCTATTGTATTGTTATTGATTCACAATGTGAATCTTATTTTTTTATTTTTTACACTTTTATTTTCTTCTTTTGTTATGTCGTACAATAATCTCATGTACCTACCCAATTGACTTAGAGTGAACATTATCAATAAATGACTATTATGAATGACTATTGTCACAAATGACTATTGTGACACCCCGTTATTGCCACAAATATGTTGTACACTGTACCAATTCAAATTCAAAGGGGTTTTTGCTTTTTTGTTCTGGCACTGGATACTTGGATTGGTTTGGTTATAGTACTTTTTGTAGAGTCTCTTTTCACCAAAGTTCCAATAGAAGAGTGCCTTGATGTAATAAGAAAGAAATTGAGTGATAGTGAGCTTCCGGATCAGTATGCTGTTCTTCTTCAAAACTGTTTAAGTGGGAGCTATTTCTTGTACCAGGGGCAACATTACCTCCAGATAGACGGTGTCGCAATGGGCAGCCCGGTGGCTCCGGTTATGGCTAATATCTGGATGGAACACTTTGAGACCAGTATTGAGTACACCGCCCACGGTATAAAGGTATGGAAACGGTATGTGGATGATGTTTTCTGCATATTGAAGGGGAACAAGCAAAAAGTGGATCAACTTACTTTATACCTCAATTCTATCCATCCTAAAATCAGGTTCACAAATGAGATAGAGGATGATAGAACGCTTGCCTTTCTAGATGTCAAAGTTATGGTGAAGTCAGATGGTTCTTTGGGGCATTCTGTGTTCAGAAAGCCGACACACACCGATAGATATCTCAATGCTGCTTCGCACCATCATCCGTTACATTTGCAGTCTGTTGTTTCATCGCTGACCAACAGAGCGTACAACCTCTGTGACCCTGAACATCTAGACGAAGAGTTGGCACATGTTCAGGAGGTTCTGAAACGCAATGGATATGGGAATGGAAACAGAAGCAACCAGACACGCACGAGCAGAGAAAAGCCAGTTGGTGTGAGCAGACAGCCAGTGTATTTGCCGTATTTGAAGGGAGTAACAGACAGAGTAGGAAACGTGTTGAATAAGTATTCCATCAAGGTGGTTTTTACTCCCCTCACGAAGATGGCGAAACTGCTGCGGACACCAAAGGACAGCATACCGTTGCAAATACCTGGTGTGTATAAGGTGGACTGCAGTTGTGGCCGTGCCTACATTGGCCAAACTAAGCGCACAATAGCAGAGCGGGTAAAAGAACACATTGCTGCAGTTAAAAACCGCCAGGTAACAAAATCAGCTATAGCAGAGCACCTTGTGGATTCAGGCCCTAATCACTGGATTGAACTACATGATCCCAAGGTGCTAGCCAATGAACGGCACTACCATAAAAGGCTGGTACGTGAAGCGATTGAAATCAGTAAGTATCCTAATTTCAATCGTGAAGATGGTTACAGACTTTCACAATCGTGGAATCCCGTCATTGGTAGGTGTGTGCGTCGCGATACCTTACCACAGTGCGTAGATACTATTAGTGTTGTGTGTCGTAGTGCGTGCACGGACATTACGAAAAAAGAACATCAAGTGAGGGTAGTTAGTGATACTGCCTCCACTCCTCAGCCACGGTAGCACTCATGTCAATGCTCCAGTCAGCCCGCGACCACGGTTATTGCAACATAGCCGAAACGTCGGGAAAATAAATAAAATAAGGTAATTAACGCGATAAATACCCGTGTAATAGTTTCAGTATGGTTTGGATAAGTTAGAACATAAAAAAAAACATTACTTAATTAATTTTGGCAGCAGCCGCTGCAGTGCCATATAAATATATTGTTATCCTCATCAGAGCCATTATCCGTCGCTAAAAAAAAGTACTAATGTATGGCTCATGTGCCTTAACAATTTCCCAGTGAAAAAAAAGTGGACTCGTTTTAACTGGCCGTTCATTATCCGGACCCAATGAATGCACCTTAATTAGCTAGCTACTTAAAAAAACCTTTAGCTACCTACCTAGTCGACTAGAACTATTTCTTGGCTGAAAATGTGTTGCTTTCGCATCGGCACAAGCCTGTACGTACTTACCTATGCAATGTATATACCTAGGTATAGGTGTATATTTATATACTATGCCTAACATCATTTTGCTCAACTATCCAATATCGCAGTACCTTTAATGTTACAAATATTAGGGGAGGTAGGTCCCTGATAACCTAGTTAATTGACCTGGCGAACTCTAGTTCGTGCCCTACTCCCAGCTCCCAGGGCATGGTGGCTGTGGGGTCAGCACAGCATGTCATATTGTCCCTGTCTGTTCGCTAGGTTCAATTCGTACAATTTGTTTTATGCTATTGCTAAATTAAGCAAATAAAATAATAAAGTTTTAAATAGACAAAATTGACAAACATAAATAATGCCCGAGTATTATTTAAGCTGATATTTTTTTGTTTAGAGGAATGGAAAAAGTAGGTAATGTCTAGGGTTACCATAAGTTAATAGAGAGATGCCTGTCTATGGTACCTAAAATGCCTGACTTTTCAGAAAAATGCCTGTCTAAAGCAAAACGCTTTAAGTAATAAGTAAAAGCCAACAGATAATAATGCAAAAGGATATATATTACTGATATTTGTCAGAGGACATTATTTTTTTTTATAGTTCTTTCTTTTCTAATAAATAAACGTAAAAATCTTCACAAGATACAGTTTTGTAATTTTCCTAAGTAATCAATATTGCTTTTACTGATTCAATTGTCAGCCGATTTCTTTCTTTACTCCACTGGGCGTTGACGAGAGAAAACATACGTTCAACGTTCGCATTGTGTGCCAAAATAGAGAACACAAACTGGCAGATTTTCACAAATTCTGTAATGTCACCATTCACTTCCCTACTTTTGAGAAAATTGCACCACTGTGTAGTTAAGCTTTCAGTAAAAAATATGTTATCTGAACTTCTACAATATTCTTTTAGAACTTCGTACTCGTCAAACAGTTTCACGTCGTCAACACTGATATTCAGCTTAGAGATAAATTCTACAGATGAAGCTAAACCAGAACTAGAGAAACGAAATTTAAAAATGCCTGTTTCAGACCAATGCCGGCCGCACGCCTGTCTAAATCTTAAAATGCCTGTCAAATGCGGCAAACGCCTGTCATATGGTAACCCTAGTAATGTCAGATAATAACATAGGCACATTGCAGATATCACAATATAACAATAACATATTTTTTCCAAACAAGGTTTACAGAAGTAGGTGAGTATAGCTATTTAAAATACGTTTCTCATCCCACCAAAAACATTAATGTAAAAAGGAGAGCCAAGTTCAATAATAAAACTATGCTTGGCTGTGGTCTTCGCCGCAAAAAGAATGGAGATCTAAATTAGTGCCAAACTGCCAAGTTATAATTATTAAATAAGCAAAATCGAAATATGTATTTATAGGAACAAAATAACATTATGAACAAGTATTAAACTCTATTTCTTTGCTTTATTGGGTACCTATAACAATTGCTGTTATTTAAATATGTGAGATCTTAAAGTAGGTTACATTTGACTTGGCCAGTTTTTAAAATGTTGAATAAATTTATAAAATGACTGATGTAATGAAAATTGGCCAAGTCAAATCTAACCTACTTTAAGATCTCACATGTTTAAAAAACAGCAATTATTATAGGCAGCCATTTAATACTAGTTCATAATGTTGTTGTTGATTAATAAGTCAGTCAGTGCAAAAATTTACGACTTTTTGACCTTCATATCTTTAAAACCGTTTGAGCTAGCTTCATGAAATAATAAATAATAAATAATGCTGGACAATTCACACAACATTATCTAGCCCCAAGCTAAGCAGAGCTTGTGTTATGGGTACTATATAACTGATATAGAATACATAATACAATACATTACATGTACTTATAGATATTTTTTTTTATTTTATATAGAAAACGACCAGAACACCCGGAACAAATACCTGCAGATCGTACAAATATTTGTTCCAAGGCGGGAATCGAACCCGCAACCTCTTGCGTCGCAGGTGGACATTTGCCCACCGCACCACAGAGGTCGGCATGAAATTTGGGGTTCTACATGTCCTTATGGATATAATTAAACACGCGTGGTTTTACCTATGTGTTTTCGTTAGAGAGGTTTTGAGTTATAGAAGCGTCAAAAGTGGCACCAAGTGGTTCGTGTAATATTACACTCTGCGCTGGTAAGCCAGTTCCGCTTGAACTTGGCTTTGACACGCTGCCACGTGTCTAGATTCACGCATATAGGTCGCGTGGAACTGGCACCTAGACTCACCTAACTTTAAGACAACGTTTTATAGTAATTCTTGCAATCCTGCTGATTAGATACACTTTTGATTTTGATCCTGACGGCTTAATAAGACGTAATACTAACCTTAAAGGGCTTCTTTTAAGAGGGCGTTGATGAAGAACCAGCAGGCGTCAGTAGTTAGGTCGGTAGGTTAGGTACCTTCCTAGTACTACTTGGTACTTGGTGAGCGGACTGGTTTCCGCAAGTAGGCCGCAGGCGGGCCCTTTTTGCGTGACGGGTGGTGGTCTTGCTAATTCAACCACCCGATGTCCTCCAGGAAGGCTAGCAGCTCACGGATTCGGGCGCAGGCCTCCCTAGGCGTCTTTGGTGCTCCAAGATGTTGGTCTCGTTGAGGCGCCACACTGCTGCACTCCAGGAGTACATGCGCGGCAGTTTCCTCTGTGCTTATACATTCTCTGCAAAGAGGACTGTCAGTAACACCTAGTGTAAATAAGTGCTTGTTTAGTGAGCAATGCCCTGTGACAATTCCGACAATAAGGCGGAGTTTGTCACGCTTCAGGCTGAGGAGCTTTCGGGAGTATCTCGGGTTAAGAACCAGGAAAGCCTCCTTCGACTGCCTACAGTCCTGCATACTTGCCCATTAGTCCTGATGTAGTTTAACCGTTCTTTGTTTGACAAAAACCTGTTTAATATACTGGTCCCTCAGTGAGGGAACTTTCAGATATTAAGCTGAAAAGAACAGGTACTTCATTTTGATCTTAGCCAAAAGGCCGAGAAGCCATTTCCTAGTACTTCCTAAGTACTTACTTATCAGACGACACTGGCATTTACCGAAGCGTGTCACGTGTACCTACTGTGGGCAGCTAATCTCATTATTGAGCAATCGGTCAGCAAAGCACCTTCGTCACCGTCACGGCCTCAGAGGACGCTTATCGTGACCAGTGGTAGAAACTGTTGTCTGTTCTGTGGCGTCATCCCATAGTACATGGCTCGTATTCTGTGGCGCGGCTATAATGCGCCTAACGAGATCACAGAAGCCCTCACAGTGTAACCGAATCCAGGATAAAAGTATAGGGAGCGGGCGGCATCAGTCAGTCGTGAGTCGTGGCTCGCGAGGAGTCGAGCAGCGGATAGCGTGGACGAAGCACCAGTAACGAAGAAGCAGCCGTCGTCCGTGGAGTACAGATAGACTAATCTCGTAACAATGGTGTACAATTTCAAAGTGTTCAAGAAGTGCGCGCCCAACGGCAAGGTGACGCTGTACATGGGCAAGCGTGACTTCGTCGACCACATCTCCTTCGTGGAGCCCATAGGTGCGCCACACTCCCGCCACACTCCCGCCACACCCCCCGGCGCGGCGCCACGCCATCGCCAGGCCACGCTCTCTGGCTCAAGGGTCTACCTCATCTCATCATCAACCTATCAGCATTTTAGGATCTACCTATTAGATCAGTTTCATCTTTAAAAAGCTCTGCCCAATTACTCTATTTTTCAGCTTACAACTGCTTGCTGTCAACCTACTTGATCACTATTTCACCATGAACTCATTTACCTGAAATCCTAGAATAGCTTCGACTTCCAAACTAGCAATTCGTTAAGATCGATCGCTGGCGGAAAGGCCAGTTTGGTACCCAAGTAGTAATAGTAGTGGTGTAGTATTGGTGTAGGTACTGGTAATGGTAGTGGTATGTGTGTGTGTATGTGTATGTGTGCAGACGGCATGGTGGTGGTGGACGCGGCGTACGCGGCGGGGCGGCGCGTGTTCGCGCAGGTGGTGTGCACGTTCCGCTACGGCCGCGAGGAGGACGAGGTCATGGGGCTGCACTTCTACAAGGAGCTGTTCCTCGCCTCCGAGCAGGTCTACCCGCCGCCAGAGAAGCGGGACTACCAACTCTCCAAGACCCAGGTACATACCTCTACTCTACTCTACTCTACTCAACCTATATAATGCAACCACCACCTTATGTAATCAACTTCAAATAAAAAAAAAAAAGCAGGCAAGTGCGAGTCGGACTCGCCCATGAAGGGTTCCGTAGCATCAAATAACATAATATAAAGGTTTTTGTAGTTCGTCGAAAGGTAAATTGCAGTTTACGATTTATGACGTATAAAAAAAAAACTACTGGCTAGATCTCGTTCAAACCAAATATCGTTGAAAGTTTGCATAGTAATGTACAACATATATTTTTTTTAGTTTTATCATTCTCTTATTTTAGAAGTTAGAGGGAAGGGGGGACCAACTTTTTTCCACTTTGGAAGTGTCTCTCACGCAAACTATTCAGTTTAGAAAAAAACTTTATTAGAAACCTCAACATAATTTTTGAAGACCTATCCGTAAATACCCCACAGGTATGGGTTCGATGAAAAAAAAAATTTGAGTTTCAGTTTCAAGTATGGGGACCCCCAAAATTTATAGTTTTTTTCTATTTTTGTGTAAAAACCTTAATGCGGTTCACAGAATACATCTACTCACCAAGTTTCATCAGTCTAGCTTTTATGGTTTCGGAGAAAAATGGCTGTGACACGGCCGGACAGACAGACAGACAGACAGACAGACAGACAGACATGACGAATCTATAAGGGTTCCGTTTTTGCCATTTGGCTACGGAACCCTAAAAAGATGAGGTTCTCAATTTGGTTGAACATTTTATATGGTTTGTTATCTCATATCTTAGTCATTTATGATATTTATCTGAAAAATAACGACGATTCCATAGAAATTTCATCAAGATTGGCTCAGCAATTTGGCCATGAAGCTTTTAAATAAGCTAAATGGTAAATGTCGTAGGATGGCTATAATGATAGCGGCAGTAAGGAATGGCGTTGAGTCGGGCGTGCGTCCTCAGGAGCGGCTGATGAAGAAGCTGGGCGCGGACGCGCATCCGTTCCGGCTGCAGGTGCCGGCCGGCGCGCCCGGCTCCGTGACGCTGCAGCCGGGGCTGGAGGACGAGGGCGAGCCCTGCGGCGTGCACTACTACGTCAAGCTGTTCGTCGGGGACTCGGAGATCGACCGCTCGCATCGCAGGTCAGCAACCCCGCGAGGACGCAGCGCAAGCTACAGCAAGCTTAAAGCTATAACCAACCTCATGTTAACTTTTGTCTTGACAATGTATAAATTACCTATAACGATTCGGAGATACTGACGAAGAGTTCCACTGAGACGGTAGAGATGAGTTAGGGTAGCGGCGTGTTTCGACCGGTAAGGATTGTCTGTGATGCGGTAGTGTACCTTGTGCGGGGGTTTGCAGGAGCACGGTGGCGCTCGGCATCCGCAAGGTGCAGTACGCGCCCGCCAAGCCGGGCCCGCAGCCCTGCACCGTGGTGCGCAAGGACTTCGTGCTGTCGCCCGGCCAGCTGGAGCTGGAGCTCACGCTCGACAAGCAGGTGAGGCCGCGCCTGTCCCGCCGCCCCCGCCGCCCCCGCCACCCCCGCGTGGCCGTGGTACCAACCTGCGCATTGTGTTGCAGCTGTACATGCACGGAGAGACGGTCGCCATCAACATGTGCGTGCGCAACCACAGCAACAAGGTGGTGAAGAAGATCAAGGCGTCCATCCAGCAGGGTGTCGACGTGGTGCTCTTCCAGTCAGGACAGTACAGGAACGCCGTGGCCAGCGCCGACACCACGTCAGTTACGAACGCTACTGTAGCCTTAACGCTCGATACTTACTCAATAATACTTTATAATAGATGGTAGTCTCTGTAGACGGCTCAAACAGTGTTAGTAACTGCTGATGATGTGTTCAGAGACGGGTGTCCGCTGCAGCCGGGCTGCAGCCTGCAGAAGGTGCTGCACCTGACGCCGCTGCTGGCCTCCAACCGCGACAAGCGCGGCATCGCGCTCGACGGGCAGCTCAAGCGCACTGACACTAACTTGGCCTCCACCACATTGTAAGGGACCATCTTCGCTGCTCATACCAAAAAACCAATGAAAAATTTTCAAAGAAAATGTCTCGAAAGGGTCTTTGTAGGTCACAAAAAACCTCTCTACTGTGCCCCGTGGGATAAGTTATGCTACAGATCAGTATATTGATGCTTGTTAATTACCTTCAAATAACACGTACTCATATACAGTTTTAAAGGAATAAACAACGTTAGTTTCATAGTGAAAGTAGAAGAGTTCGCAGGTGTCACATATGAATATGACTTGGGCAGCAGCTGCAGATGAAGTGAGCGGTGTTGTGTTGTGTTTTGTGTGCAGGCTGCTGGACCCGGAGCAGCGGGACGCGTTCGGCATCGTGGTGAGCTACAGCGTCAAGGTGAAGCTGTACCTCGGCGCGCTCAGCGGCGAGCTGGTGGCCGAGCTGCCCTTCATCCTCATGCATCCCAAGGTAACCTCACCACCCATACCCATACCCACACCCACATCCACATCCATACATGCCGTGCGTTTAACATCGCATCGATGCACTGACCATTGCGCTGACATGTACACGCGCAACGTCTCACCTCGACCGCCGAGTTCATGTAAGTTCGTAGTGCATAGTATTAGATGATGACAGGTCGAGGTAGCGAGGTAGTGAGCTGGTGCGTGGTTGTGTCGGCAGGAGGGGCGCGCGAAGGTGATCCACGCGGACAGCCAGGCGGAGGTGGAGCTGTTCCGGCAGGACACGGTGCACCACCAGGAGAGCGTCGAGGTCTACTGACGCGCCGGCTACTGACGTCGAGGTCTACTGACGCGCCGGCTACTGACGTCGAGGTCTACTGACGCGCCGGCTACTGACGTCGAGGTCTACTTACCACCACACCCGCGCTGCTGCTTTGCTTATTTTACTATATTACTTTGATCTCATTATCGTTTACTCCAAACGTGATATTTAAACAGCATTATTTAATTACATTTATAATATCTTTGTAGAAAATTAACCTTGGGTAGTTAGATGCAGATGAGAATCACTCTATAACTTGTATCTGTACCTATCTATTTATGTCATTCTATTAAAAGGTACTTATTATGAATCAGCAGTGCATTATTTTTACTACAAACCAGCAATTAAAACAATATTATTTTTCAAAAAAATGTACGATAAATCTGGTAGCGCTGGATGAAGGGTTACCTGTGCACTGCACCTTGCTCAAAGAACACGTTCATCAATGCTTCTTTTTATAATTATTATGTAGATTAGGCACCTCACCGATCTAATATCTACTCAGAGTACCTATGTACCTGGTTTTCTAAGCACATAGTACTTACTTACTTTTTAGGTACCTACATTTTCAACACAGTCAATGTCGACATGATTTAATTTTCATCTCAGAATCCCCGGCAAGGGCGTTCTCACAGAATTTAAGAATTATTTGCAGCATAAATAATATACCTAGGATACTTATTGACAGCACTTACACCGGCATAGAATATTATTAAATAATAAGTCCATACCTACTACTAGTACTGGGTAGTGTAACGTGTCACGCGTAGCGTTGATGTTGGTGTGCTTTTCAATGGAATTTGGTAACTTGAAAGTAGAGTTTGGGGGCTCACCTTCTCTAAGCTTGTAAACCGATAATTTTCTGTTCGTCCCAGACCTGGAAACCTGGTGAGCGACTTACCAAATAGTGTAATAGGTATGTTTGATATTTTATGTAAGTTTGTATAATGGAACCCCGCTAAGTAAGCATTCAATGAGTAAGCAACGTATTGCTGAAATGAGACGTACAGTTCGCGCCTGCTAGCCTGCACTGGCAGGGACGCCCACCTCCAGTCGGCTACGGCTGAGCGACTGGCCTGCACTGGCAGGGACCCCCACCTCCAGTCGGCTACGGCTGAGCGACTGGCCTGCACTGGCAGGGACGCTCAGCTCCAGTCGGCTACGGCTGAGCGACTGGCATGCACTGGCAGGGACGCCCAGCTCCAGTCGGCTACGGCTGAGCGACTGGCATGCACTGGCAGGGACGCCCAGCTCCAGTCGGCTACGGCTGAGCGACTGGCATGCACTGGCAGGGACGCCCAGCTCCAGTCGGCTACGGCTGAGCGACTGGCATGCATCGCTTTGCACGCATGTGCTCCTTATTATGTGACTTGAGATACGAGCTATATGCTTTTAGGCAATAGGTACTGGTTCTTACAATATTATAATCACAACAAAGCTGTATTGATAAAAAAAAACAAGTTCATTTCAAGAAAACCTTTATTCTCGTCCAAAATAAATAAATAATGTCAACAGTAGGGCGAACTCTTTGAGTTATTTAATCTTTAGTAATAACAAATCACTTACAAGCCTTCACAGATAGGCACATACATAATTATTTACAAGAAAACAGGTGTTGCAGTCTGACATAAAATTAAACCTTATGAATTATTCATTTAATGTATAATGTAGTTATTTCACAGATACGTTCAACTTTCTAGAGATATGTAATGTAATATGAAAGTTTGATGTTTGGGGGCCGGCACATTGAAACGTTTGCTCTTGAATGCGCATGCGCAGGTCAATTTCTATCGGCAGATTTGTTCTTTTGGGTGTTCATACCTTCATAGTTATTATTCGTATAGTCGTGCTTAGTGCCGGAAGTATACCTGATAGCCCCTGATATGGTAATTACAAACTATTTATTCTGGTTCTCGTTTCAATTCAAATTCAGAAATAATTGTACAGCACTCTCTTCTCAGTACAATTGCTAAACACCATTTTTAGTGGTTGATGATTTAAAAATATTTGAAAATAAGTTCACGGTTATAAGTTTTTTGCACTGTGGGCCGACGGATGCTCACGGGGTGTCCAGCCAAACACAACATGCCCTCGTTTTTCAGTAGTTTAGTATTCTAACCGTGACAAGTTGCAACCCTATCACCGCTACTAGAATGGGTGCTAACTGGTTTCCTGGCGATGTTACCTATTTGTCACCGCATACCTCTGAGTGAAGCCTGCTGGTGCAGAACTGAGATAATATCCCTCGAGGTTGTAATCAGAAGGCGAGTGCTTCGCCAGAGCACCGCGTGTGCAGCCGGCATCGATATGTTCTTGCATATGGAAGGCTGCTGGCTGGCTAACTGGCAATATCTAACTATTAGGGTCCTCGCACGTTCCTCAAGTGCTTTCACTGAACAGAAACGATATAAAACGATGTAACACTGTAGAGACAACAATCTGTACACTTTACAACAATACGGCGCGGCTGGACGTGCCGCGACTAGCTCCTTAAGTCGACGTAACCCCTAGACTGCAACCATTCCAGATATAATACATTCTGTATTGTATCTTGCACAGCTCCGGTGTAGCCAGACGAGGGGTTCAAAACATTAAAGATTCAAGTAAAAACCTTATTTACAAAAACTTTTTTATGAATAGTTACAGTTAACGACGTATTACCTATTAGTTATGATTATGAATAAAATTAATTCTTTTCGTAGATATGTAAAAAAGTGGCAAAGACTCAGTCGCTTACGGCTACTATGTACATCACAGAATAAGTAGAACTACATGTGTCACGTCACGTCACTCACGAGATCATTCCTCATGCTACCGGAATTACAGTACCTATGAGATCGACAATTACAAGTTCTCCTTAAGCTTTACAATGTTCTGCATTTACTCGCTTAGGTAGTTGATGTGCCACGCAAGCTACGTCACCGCGTGCAATGCGTCCCGTGCGGTGCATGCACTCGCCTGGCTCCTTTCAGCTACAACACTTCACTGCTCACACCACAGTCAATTTCACTGCGACACTCAACACGTCCGGAGCTTAATTTACTACGAATCTCTTTCATAGAAATAGAAGTGCATCTAACTAGTAATCCTTTTTACGTCCAAACATAATAAAACAGCTGATCGAGTCTGGGATCGTTTTGAACGTCCTTGACGACCACCATCACAAGCCACGTGTGCCTTTAGTATATAGGTCACACGACGGTACATCTGCGCGTGGCGCGTGGCGCGGGGCGCGTGGTGCGGGGCGCGGGCGCACTATACGCAGGACTCTGGGATCCGGTGGTCGAGCAGCTTCTCCTTGATGGCATCCACGCTGAGGTCGGGCGCGGCGCGCAGCGTGGCCGACGCACTGCGGCCCAACCCCGCGCCCGCGCCCGCACTCGCGCCACACCCACCTCGCGCGCCCCACGTCCACGAGGCGCCAGGACCGTTACACGCCTGCAACATACAAACACAATCATGTCCATAATATGCAACCGCTCATCGGTGAAGCGATGAATGTCCACCGCGAGCGTCCACACCAGAGCACGGTGCTGCCATGCATGACTCCCCGCTGCCTCCATGATACCCTCATCTCACTCAAAGTTTAAAGCTTAGAGAACGTCGCGGCAAAATCTCAACTAAAGTTTGCAATGCTATAGGACCACAGCAGTTCGACTAACACAACAGTTCAACGAGGTGAAATGGTCAAGATGGTCGATGTGACGAACGCCGTGGACAAGACTGAGACTGAGAAAGGGTTCAGCCATTCTGAATTCCACTCATAACAATAGTATTTGATACATGAGAGACTGCAAGCTGCTTATTGGCTTACTGCAATTCGAAATGACCTCATATACGAGACCGTAAAGAAGAAATATCTCGTCGCACACATGGAAGTAAGTACCGAAAGGAATATGATTCAAGGAGCAGATGCATTTGAGTGTGGTCGGTGATCTAGCGGACTATGAGGGCGGGTGAGGAATGGGCGCGGACGCGGGCGGCGCGGCTCTTGGAATTGGACGCACAAATCTATTGGATATTATATTATTATCCCAGTCGCAGTCGACTTCAGCGGACTCGATCAGTGATTTACAACTGGCAATAGAGTCGGGCCGAGCCGCCGCGCTGAGCCACCTTGCCGAGCAGAAACCCATGTCGGGTTTCTGGGGACTCAGTTCGGGGTGAACTTTGATACTATAAATACCTCGCTTTTATTGTCTAAGCTGTCTTACTACGGTTTCGACAATGCTTCAATTAGATGGTTTGCGAGCTATTTGAGCGAACGTTCTCAATTGGTGGAAGTGCGCAAGCTAGATGGGTCAAGTCACATGTCTGATACAATGCCTGTGACACGTGGAGTACCTCAGGGTTCCATTTTGGGACCGATACTTTTTAGTCTCTACTGTGCCGATATAATCCTTAATATTAAAAATTGTAAATATCATGTCTATGCTGATGATCTGCAATTGTACATATCTTTTAAGCCCACTAATGTTAATGATGCTGTAAATATGTTAAATCTTGATTTGTGTAATTTGGCCAATTGGTGTTCATCGAACGGGTTAGTTCTCAACCCAGTCAAGACAAAGTTTCTTGTTCTGGGATCGAAGACCCAAATTCATAGAATACTCTTAGGTAATCCAAAAGTTGAAATCAAGGGAGTGTCTATAGAACAGGTTACAGAAGTACGTAATTTGGGTTTGTTGATGGATGGTTCTTTACATTTTGAAAACTACGTCCTCCAAACTGTCCGCAATTGCTTTTATAGGTTATCTGTATTGTACCAGGTTCGCGAGTATCTTGACACAAACCTACGTATCACACTATGTGATTCTCTTATTCTTTCAAAACTTAATTATGTCGATAACGTTTTTGGAGGTTGTCTTTTAGCCCGTTCGAGGAAGCTTGTTCAGCGTGTGCAAAATGCCTGCATCAGATTTTGTTTCCCAATCCCTAAAAGAGCTCATATTTCTCCATACATAAACAGACAAGGTTTTCTAAACATGTCCTCTCGTCGCACTCTTCACTTCGCAACTCTACTTTTCGGTATCATTAAAAGCCATAAGCCATCATATTTGCATGAAAAATTAAACTTCTCTGCTCGACACGCTCGTTATGCCATACGTTTAATTTGCCCCAAACATAGAACGACCGCATTTCGTGGCAGCTTTCGATATGCTGCTACGAAATGCTGGAACAACATTCCTCCCCCCATCAAAAACTCAAACACCGTTTGCTCTTTCAAGAAATCTCTTAAGAAATACCTGTTGAATCTACAAAAATGTGTACTATGAAGTGGTCGTTCTTATTCTGATGTTTGCCCTTTTAGACTTAGTTAGGGTGTTGTTTGTATTTGGTTGAGAAGACTGTATAATTTAGATTGTATAATTTATAATTTAGAATGTTAATTTTTGTTAAAACATTTGATTGTTATTCAAATTTAATTTAATTTAATAGAAACTGTTGTGTTTTTGTTTTATAAAGAGACTATTATTATTATTTTAAATTGATATTTCTGTGTGTTATTATTTAGCGTTAGTTATTATTTAGCATTATTATTATTTAGCGTTAGTTTTATTATTATTATATTATGGTGCCACTGAAAACCAGCGCTACAAGGGTTACCGTGCCCTTGTAGCAAATGCTGAGTGGTCTACCTTTTTTGCCGTCATGTAATCTAAGTTAAATACCTGTACCTTTTATTTTTAAGTTGACGCAAAATAAATTATTTCTATTCTATTCTATTCTATTCTAACTTATGAGGTGTATCTAAAGTACAGTGGCGTGATATTCGCGACCAAATCAGAGTATATTTGATAGTATTGCGATAGGTACATTGGCCGCTCTCGCTACTGACGCCCCGTCAGCTGCACACGGATTATAATATTGTTCACTTGCTTAAGTGCTAAGTACCTTCCTATTTTTTTGTTCTTCCGGCCCTATCCCACTAGGTGGGGTTGTCACAACATGTCCTGTTCTTCCATTCTCCTCTATCATTCGTCATCTCAGTACTCACTCCTTTCTTAGACGTAATTGAAATCAGTGTTAGTGACGAGTTATTTATTGATTTAAAAACACACACAAACATATAAGCGGTCTGCTAGAGAAATGGCGATGGTGATCAATTTCAGCATAGGGTTTTGCATACATCCGCACACACTGCCGCAAACTTTGAGGTCTCGGCCTTGAATTTAGCGGGCAGCGGGGCGGCAGCGGCGGCGATGCGGGAGCGGCAGGATTCTTATGCGTAAAATCAAATGAACCCCCCCTCTGCAGCAGAGCCGCCGCCGCCGCCGCCGCCCCGCTGCCCGCCCGCTGCCCGCTAAAGTCGAGGCCGAGGCCTGACAGTGACACAGTAATCGCCACCGCAGGCGATATCGATAGAAGGCCTTAGGCCTAAGATCCTGATAATGTCAAACTTACATGCACAATAGGGCAATAAGCATAGTGAATAGTGTATAGTGAATATTATACTCACGGGCGTGGTGAGCGGCGCGGGCTGCGTGCGCGCGGGTGACGTCACGCGGAGAGTCGGCGCACTCGGCGCACTCGGCGCCTCGCCTGGAACCACACGCCCACAGGCTCATATATATACTCCTTGCCGACACCAACATCTCACGCTCATAGCCCTGCCTTCTGCCTTCTGCCTTCTGCCTTCTGCGCCGTAGCTCGTGGGCTCGATCCCCACCGATGACTAATTATTTTTGTGGTAAACGAACACATTATGTTTGTTCTCTTTCTGGGTGTTATATTATTATTGTAATCTAAGTATGTATATATTCAAAGTATACATATTTTTATCACCTTAATCAACTGTCTGGTTCTTATCGTACAAGCTCTGCTAAGTTTGGGGCTAGATAGCGTTGCGTGGATCGCCCACAATATTTTAATTTACATAAATATTCATTACTAGCAGCCCGTCCCGGCTTCGCACGGGGTAGACAATATTGTTGTACATTATTTTGTTCAATCGCTAATATGTAGTTTCGGCAGCGCATTCGACGAAAGACATTTTAAGACTCATTTTTCTACACATTCGGTTACATTGTTCAAATTTTACCAAGGATCCCTAATTTTTTTCAAAAAGAAATGTTGCCTATATCAAATTGGAAGAATGTAGCATTCTATTGGTGAAAGAATTGTTTAAATCGGCCCAGTACCTACTTTTTGAGCCTATTCATTACAAACATACAAAAATAGGTAAAAATCTTTCCTCTTTATAATATTAGTGTAGATTCTAGACAATTCACTCAACACTATCTAGGCCCAAACTAAGCAAAGCTTGTACTATGGGAACCAGATAGCTGATATAAGTCCCTACTACTTATGTATTATATTTTTTTTGTAAATACTTATAATATAATATAACACCCAGACAGCGACCAAACATCGGTTTTCACTACACAAATATTTGTTCTCGGTGGGGATCGAGCCCACGACCTACGGCGCAGAAGGCAGAGCTATTATACCCACTGAGCTGTAAGGCCAGTCAATATTGTTAGTGGTCCGTACTCAAAAGTTTGGCTTAGTTCTGAGCTAGTAAATATGAATTATGTATTATGTAACCAAGACTGCGATTCAATTCAAGATCGGAATAGCGAAGTAACTAATGTATGTGCGGTCGCAAAGGTGACGACAACTCAACATTCGTCAGGAGAAGAGACCTTACCCGTCGTTGTGAGGAACAACTATTCGTTACATGAATGCGTATCAAGTCACGGATACCTAAACGAGCGACTTCTACCCACCGCAGAGGCTTCCGTCGACTCGGACCGTTAGGTACTCGGACCGCAGTCCCACTCGCCGGAGTGATTTTATTTTAATATTTTTCTTCCGGCGACTCGGACCACAAACCACGTGACGTAAATTGTACAGTCGTCGTCAGAAACAGATCTGACATAAATACGAAATGTTAAGTAGTAGTGTAATGTCAATTAAAAATATTATTTTTTTCTAATTTTGCCCCGAACTGAGATCTCGTGATGCGATCCAAATATTTTGAAAAGCTAAGCACATAGGCAGATGGTAATCAGAAAAAAATGTGCCACCACCGCATTGTATTTTATCTACTTTGAGGAAGTATTTCTGTACAGATTCACTGTTTGGCTTTCCCTCTGACTAACCCTCACTAACTTTTTATGGTAAGTAAACAAGTTTAAACTTTGGCCAATTGATTGAAGTGTTTCGTTGACAGACCTTGGCTTCATCATCAGAACAGGTCGCTTTTATCATTTTATGACAACTCTGTACCTCCTTAATTGAATTCAAGAAAAAAAAAGAAAAAGCAAACGAATTGACCGACCAGTAGAAAAACCTTGATGTCACCGAAATTCTTAGAGATGAGAGCTCTCGGAGCGTTGGTAGTCTTAATTTTACCTTTTCTTTTTATAGCAAAAACTGATAGTCCTAAAAAAAAGTATAAACTGTTTTGGAATGTCCAAACAAAATTCTTTCATATGAAATGTAACTTGATTTTTTGGTATTTTTTTTTATCTTTGGACCCTTAAAAAACCCCATATCTTAATAACCCCTCATCCGATTTTACTTACATACTTACCAGTAAATTTCTCAAGTACAAGCTATCGACGTATCAAATTTCATGCATATTGGATCAACGGTTCTAAAGTTATCGTCGGACAAACATACACAAATACATACCTACATACATACGCACATAAAATGCCAAATCGCCCAAGTTGTTTGTAAGATCTTCGTTCGCTTCGCTCACTCGATCAAAAAGTTATGACTATAAAATTTACTTAAATATAAACTTGCATCCCATAAATTTATTGATGATTTGTACCTACCTATCCTAGACGTTGCTATAGTGACAGAATTGCCTTCAACCATGCAGGTAAGTTAGTAGCAATTCCTACCTTTCTCTAATCCCAGCCGGTTTCACCTGCTGATTTCAAGGTTAAGCATCCCTTTTGTTTAATAATTAGATTTTTTTAAATAAATTGTGTCTTCAATCAAAGAGTTTTATTCTTTATGTTTACTTTGTACACCTACTTTTTCCTTTGACTGTACTTTATTGCTTTGAACAATAGATTTTTTCGATCATTTCGAAAGTGGTCCAAGTCACCGGAAGAAAAATAATAAAATAAAATTACTCCGGCGAGTGGGACTGCGATCCGAGTACCTAACGGTCCGAGTCGACGGAAGCCTCCACCGCACCGGCACCGGTCAGAAGCTCAAGTTGGCGTATAAACAAATGTAAGTAGACATGGTTCTAAATGGATATTGCCCGCTGGCGATGATCATATCACCGTTAGCCAGTCACTCGCCAAATCCGACGATTACCTACCTCGGACAGCGCGACGGTAGTTTATCTAATTTCCCTGGGAGTGGCCAAACTATGGGGCGGGAGATGTAACGAGGCTTGTGTCGATACAGAACACGGAGCGGGTCCGGCGGCGCGGCGGCGGGACGACTCGAGCGGTCCCGCATCCGGGGAGAGCTCGCCCCGCTACTCCATCGCATCGCAATGGTTCATGGAATGGATTACCTATGACTATAGTTATAGAAACCACTGATCGTGCAAACGAATGATGATAAGGGAACAGAGAGAGCGAACCGGTAGCGGAGTGTGCTTAATCTTCAAAAACTCGTTTTAAATTGGGAAAAACCATTTGTCATGCGTTTTCTAATTTCCTGGAGTCCGGCGGTAGAGATCTCTACGTTTTCAATAACCCGGAGCTGATTAGTGGGCTGCGGCTCTGGGCCCAGGCCTCGCTCGCGGGACACATTCGTAACCTGTCTCCCCCCACCCCCCCGCTCCCTGCCTGCCCCGCGCCGGAGATCGCCCGCCCGAGATTTATCCCGAGAAAAAACCTGATTAATCACTACATTCAAAGACGAAGGCGAGCGTAAGTCACGACACAAGAAATAATTAATTGGCGTGTAGCACTCCCTCACCCCCCCTCTCCCCCCGCGGCCCCTCGGCGGGAGTAGCTCGACATGTGCCCAAGTTTATTCAAATTCATTAATAGGTTGTATCGATAGTTCCGCCGCGAGCCGACCGCTAGGCCGAGAACATACCGAACTAGCATCAGTATGGTGGTGAGTGGTGAGTGGTGAGTGGTGAGTGGTGAGCGGTGAGGGCGCGCGGCGCACTTTCCGGCTATTTTCAATCGCGAGCGTCGCCGCGTGAATATTCACGATGTTGCATCAATATTCATGAATATACCCCTCCCCCCCTCTCCCCCCGTGACACCCCTCAGCCAGCCCATCTCGGTGCATCGCAGCTCCTACCACAACACACTCGCTACAAATAATTTTTTCGATAGACATATTGAATATATACGGTGTGTGATTGAGAAGCAGTAGGTATTTTATTCAGTTTGTAGGTAATGATGATGATAACGACGTCGCTCCACGTCCGTCGGTCCACTGCCAGGAACCAGAGAGGTGATGAAGGTGGGTTGTTGCAGTCTGTTTGCATTAATAACAATAATGTTGACCACACAAAGCGCTCGGTGCTACGTCACATTCTTTATGAGGCAAAATCTAATAAAATACGTGCTTCCGCTCGGCTGATTGACCTTCCGTTCTATGCATTTCCTTTGTACATTTTACCGCTACGTTACTCTCAGCTAAGAACAATAAAAACTGAATAACGACGTATTTTAATAAATTGACGAAACGATGATGATTTTATATCTGTTTCTAACAATTGCATTACTTATCTGATAGAGCACGTTCATCGGCAGAACGAGCTTAATAACATGTACACTCATACCCTTCCCACCGAGCATTGCTCAGTGCTCACAGACAGGAATAGGCACTTCTTGTGGTTAATAACATGTACACTCATACCCTTCCCACCGAGCATTGCTCAGTGCTCACAGACAGGAATAGGCACTTCTTGTGGTTAATAACATGTACACTCATACCCTTCCCACCGAGCATTGCTCAGTGCTCACAGACAGGAATAGGTACTTCTTGTGGTTAATAACATGTACACTCATACCCTTCCCACCGAGCATTGCTCAGTGCTCACAGACAGGAATAGGCACTTCTTGTGGTTAATAACATGTACACTCATACCCTTCCCACCGAGCATTGCTCAGTGCTCACAGACAGGAATAGGTACTTCTTGTGGTTAATAACATGTACACTCATACCCTTCCCACCGAGCATTGCTCAGTGCTCACAGACAGGAATAGGCACTTCTTGTGGTTAATAACATGTACACTCATACCCTTCCCACCGAGCATTGCTCAGTGCTCACAGACAGGAATAGGCACTTCTTGTGGTTAATAACATGTACACTCATACCCTTCCCACCGAGCATTGCTCAGTGCTCACAGACAGGAATAGGCACTTCTTGTGGTTAATAACATGTACACTCATACCCTTCCAACCGAGCATTGCTCAGTGCTCACAGACAGGAATAGGCACTTCTTGTGGTTAGGTTAAGCTAGCACTCCTAGTCGTTGTCCCTTCGATGACTTTACTTACAACGAATTCCATAAACAACAAAAAAATACCCAATATTTATTCATCATAATCATTCAGCTTAAGCTTCCCAATACTTGTGCATCTTAATAATATGATTATTAAATGGTTGGTCATAATTATGTTTTGCGTATGTTTTGTGCAAATAACAATTTCGATAAGATGATTTATCAAGATGTTAGTAAACAAGAGCTGACCCGAGGAGAGTGGCTGTGGGGGTGAGCTGCGAGCTGCGAGCTGCGAGCTGCGAGCTGCGAGCTCGGTGGCAGTAGGTACACAAGGCACCGGCTCTGGCTCCGGCTTCGATATTAAAATATTTCGGCGCATGATATAATGGGCGGGCGGCGCGGCGGGACCGCGGCTCGACCATAAATCCACCTTGTATCATATAATGCGGCCCGGTTTTTATTGAGGCGAGAACGGCATTCATTACCACGCGATTTATGAGGCCTCACATCCCTAGCGGGCTCCACTGTCCCCCGCACCGCACCGCATCGCGCCGCATCGCCGCCGCACCGCCGCCGCACCGCGCCGCGTCGCCGTCGCACGCCCACCACTTACGTTTAATACTTTATACGGAAGCGAAGCCATTTACAGGATAGACCGATCAGCTGGTGCAATCCTCAAAAAATGCATGGTCGCCACCGGTCTGCCTGGTCGCCCCTGGTCGCTTCTTGCAGCCCGCGCCGATGGCCGTGCTAATAGTGTTCAGTGTGTGAGTCGCGGGAAGTGTTGTAATCCCCTCCCCTCTCCTGCATGGAGCGCCAACTCGTCGCTCGAGACGACACTAACCTCATTTCCATGTCTCATTAAGTTTCCATCGCTAGTAGTTAGCACGTGGCTTCGTCTACGAACAAAAACGTCTAATCAGCGCCTCGGGTGCTGTGCACGAATATGCGATCATTGAAACATCGTAACGGACGGTGCGGCGGCTGCCGTACGACGCACGGCGCGCGACACACGTGCGCGCCCACAGCTGGGCCTCATGTGCGGCGCTAATAATGTCGCGTGCAGCACGCGAGGACGACTCGCTATTACGTACTAATTGGTAGCGATTGTAGCCGGCGCCCTTCGCGACCTTAAGGCCAGGGGTGGGAGGGGGAGGAAGGGTGTTGGACCACGAACGCACGAATCAATTTAACTTCTCAACTTTGATAAAGATCGCGTTCAGACGTATTATTGTGGTCAACAAACTCACCGTGTAAGGAATATTTTTTTACTTTATTTATTAATATTTATTGTTATTTTGGTTGATTGCGCGTAGACATGCGTGAAAAGGCTTTAAATTTCGATAGATTTTTACAAACTCCTAAGATAATAATAACTATATCCACTGCTGCGCTGCCACCACAGTGCTACGCCGCTGCTACGCCGCTGCTACGCCGCTGCTACGCCGCTGCTACGACGTCAAGCTACGTCTCTAAGCCGGCTACGACGCTACGCCTTCAAATAGGTTATGAAACCGTTAGACAGTTATTCTCTCTTATTCGGACAAAACGTTGATTAGGTACATAAAATGATCACTAAGATTAAAAACATGTGCATAGTCAAATAAGGAGGTAGTGCATAGCGTCAGTGCATAGGCAGCTGGGAGTCCCTCGGTCGGGGCGGAGGGTCTCGACTACACTCGGATTCTTAACCGACAGTAATTGCGTCTCCGTTCTATTTTATTTTATTTTATTTTATTTCATGTTTATGTTTGCGTTCATTAGAATAACACAGTGCATCTATGAGAAAGGAGGCTGCATGCCGCGGCGCCATACATGAAGCTTTTAAGAGGATCGCCTTTTTAGCCCCTTGCAGTCCCCCCCCTCCACCCCCCTCCCTGCCCACGCGTCCTTCGCTTTTCCGTTGCTACCTTCCTATTATTAATATTTGAATGGTCGGTGGGTCTGCTCGCGAGCTTAGCACCATTGTTCTCGCAGTGATGTACGCTCCAAATGTTAAATACATACTATGAAGCGTTTTGACTTTATTGCCATTAGAGTCGTGCTCTATTACTGCCGCGAGAGGGCGCAGGCGCCGCGCCGGCATGCGGCACCCTGTGGCAGACGCGAGCTAGCACAGTACACTTGCGTTGCTGATGTCAATGTTAACAGAGCTATGAGAGCGGACACGTGACAATCATGTACGCAAGGCTACGCGTCCGAGCCTCCGAGATAAAGACGCCTGAAGCCAGGGATCCTGGCTGTGCTGGCTGTGAAACAGTGAATTCTGCCTGATCACAGATTCCTGTGTTGGTTTATCAAGAACAATTTTTTTTTTATAATTATTTTGGACAATTCACACAACACTATCTAGCCCCAAATTAAGCAGAGCTTGTGCTAAGGGAACCAAAAGCTGATATAATACTTACATACATATTTTTTTTTGTAAATACATATGTACTTAGAATTCAATATAACACCCAGACAGAAAACAAACATCTGTGTTCACCACACAAATATTTGTTCTCGGTGGGAATCGAACCCACGACCTACGGCACAGAAGGCAGAGGTACTACCAATCGAGCTGAGAGGCCAGTTAGTCAGGGTGCGTGCTAAAGAGAGGAGAGAGAGAGAGTGGGGTGTATAGGTAGGGAGGGGTGGGTAGTGGGTAGTGGTGGGTAGTGGGTAGTGGGTACTCACAGTAGTTGTTGGGTATGAGGTCGGGCTCGGCGTCGTCGTGCTGGTCGAGCGGCTTGTGCGGCGCGGGCGCGGGCGCGGCGGCGGCGGGCTTGCGGCGCGGCGCGCGGCGGCGGCGGCGCAGCGCGCACGCGGCGGCGGCGCACAGCGCACACAGCGCGCCCGCGCCCGCGCCCGCCGCGCCCACCACGCCCACCACGCCGCCCACGCCCAGCGGGACCTCCGACGCTGCAACGCGAGCGCATCACTTTTAATGAACGCTAACCTAACCTCTAGCGGAGCGGTCAGCAACAGTACCTAAATTGAATGGCATTTATTTCAGACTTAGTCCATAATATTTTTTGTAAATAAATAACTTAAAAAAAATAATGTTAGCGACATTACGTGGAATGCTGTTTGAGCTGGGTGTGTGTTGAGTGTTTGAGCTGAGTGTGCGTCCGTAGTTTTTCAGGGGACAGGCCCACCTTTCAGGTAATACGTTCACAATGCTGTTCGAAAAGGTAAAGATGGAACACCTAGCAAATTAACTTATTTGGTTGTACGTAAGCGATTAGGTGTATTATTATACCTTGTCGAGATACATTTTTCAGAACACCTTACATATAACATGCCCCAAAAATGCTAGTGATTGGCGTGATGTCGATATTTGCATCCTCCGGCAGTATTGTGTGACGAGACTAAAGATTCAAAATTGCAAGATTAAAATGGGAACAAGCGATGTTGCGCCCAATCGCGAATACATTTTGAAAGAGAACGAGCGAAACTGTACATCGTTGCGGTAAAAACTTAATTAACGAGATCCTAGTTCGGGAATATCATGAGCGATATCCGAGCGCAATATCAGCAGCCTCGGACGCAAGCAGCTGCTCCACTCATCTCAGTTTTAGTTAGTTAACGCTCGAGGAGATGAGAGCCGTGTTCCAGGGGTCCGTCTCAGTGGAGCGAGCCACTGAGACGTCGCGTCGCCGCCGGTAACGACAATAACACAACTATCCGGCGCATTCCAACAGCAATCTCTCATCCAGGACGGGGCAAGTGCCATTACGGGACCCAATTACGAAGGCCTAATTAAAATTAATATAGTCTAAGAATTCGTGGACCTCCTTGAAGTTCCCCCGACGTCGGCCGGCGCCCCGTGGCAAACCTGCTCACTTTACGGTGCTATTTTTAACCGACTTCCAATCAAAAAGGAGGAGGTTCTCAATTCGGTTGTATGTTTTTTTTTTTTTTTTTTTTTTTTTTTTTATGTTTGTTACCGCATAACTTCGTCATTTGTGAGCCGATTTGAAAAATTATTTTTTTATCTGAAAGGTACTGCTTCCAGATTGGTCCCATTTTAATTTTATTAAAATCGGTGTTGCCATTTTTTTTTTAATAATTTTTTTAATGTTTGTAACTTATTTTTACAAATTTCATTAAAATAGGTTAAGCCGTTTGGCAATGAAGTCGGTTTCTCAAGTTTTTTAAACTTATAATTATGTTTGAAAATGACATTCCTCCTCGACTTTTATCAGGTATGCACCTAATTAAAATTAGACGGCAGGAAAATAAAACTAAATGGTACTCTGTTTATTTGGATGATTTCCGAGTTTTTTATGGGGGTCATTACTGAGCTCATTACATAGTGCTATAAGTGATGGCAGTTGCTTGTACTCGTACACTATGGTTTATGGCATGCTTGTAAGATAATTATAAGTTTAAAAAACTTGAGAAACCGACTTCATTGTCAAACGGCTAAACCGATTTTAATCAAATTTGTTTGGGACAATCTGGACGTAAGAATAACCAAATAAAAAAAATAATTTTCTAAATCGGTTCATAAATGACGGAGGCATGCAGTTACAAACATTAAAAAAATTATTTAAAAAAAAATGGCAACACCGATTTTAATAAAATTAAAATGGGACCAATCTGGAAGCAGTACCTTTCAGATAAAAAAATATTTTTTCAAATCGGCTCACAAATGACGAAGTTATGCGGTAACAAACATTAAAAAAAAAAATAAAAAAAAAAATAAAAAAAAAAATAAAAAAAAAAAAAAAAAACATACAACCGAATTGAGAACCTCCTCCTTTTTGATTGGAAGTCGGTTAAAAAGGAGTTATTGTCGACCATCAAATGAAATGATGGAATGAATAGTTGATTTTGTCTATAAGCCTATTATTTAAGGAGCAGTTGCCAAGTGAAGTTATAATTAATTTTAGCTCCTTAAACTTACATTTATAAAACATATTGAGTTGGTTTAATCAATTTTTATAATTCACATAATAATACAGGGTGTCCCATAAGTCAACGTCCAGCCGAAAACGGGTGATGCGCCAAGTCATGACAGTTATTAGAAAAATATAAAAAAAAATATTTGCTGAGTAACTTTCGAGTTATGAGTATTTAAAAAAAACAGGAAAAACTGACACCCTTTGATGATCTTTTAAGTCCTGTGACTACAAATATTAACTTTTCATATAACTTTTTTCTGCAACGTAAGCATGAATAACCCTTCTGTAAATTACAATTTAAAATTAAGCCATAACTGCCTCAGTTTTTAATGAAATCGTGGAGTTTTGGCCAACGTTTCATTTCAGATAATTACATCACCCAACTTTAACCGTCTGTACCGCAAAAAAAATGTACTACATTATCATGGCATGTAACTTTAAAAATTGGCGCATTTATCCAGGGTTCCAAAATGGTATAATACTTGCTAGAGTACTCCTTAGTTTTGGAAATAAAAAATGTTTTTTCAACTAAATCGGATTTCCAATCCATTTTATTTCATGAGATAAAATGTTTGTACCCTTTAAATTATGGACTTAAAATGCCTACGCTGCGTTTTTAAATCGCTCCCAATTTACAGGTACAAGTAAATACCATTTCGACAATGCAAGTAAACAGATAGAGCCACCATCTTGTCGAAAGAGTAATAACCATGGGTGTTCAAGTAATTTGTTTTAGGTGAAAGTTTAAAATAAAATTCAATCATAGGATTTCTTCAATCGTGATTTTAATTTAACTACATCAAGGATTTACAGCAAATGTTCAAACTGTTAGCCTTCAGCAGTAATGCAAGCTCTACATTTCCTTAAAAAAAATCAGCTGTCTGTAAAGTCAGTTAACTGACGACAGTTGAATGTGACAACGTCATACAGCTGTCCACGCGGACGCATCGCTCACTCAAGTAGGAGAGAGACCGATGTCGAACGCTGCCGAACAAGGAGGCCGATTGTGCCTCTTTGTCGCTCGTTCCGCGCTCTCACTTGCACTTCAAGTATTAAATGGAACGCCTCAGAGCGAGGTAACGCCGCATGAGTCATGTTTTTTCGTACGAGCAGCCGGCTTCATCGAATTATAAGACGTTGTCACGTCAAAAACCATGTAATAAGACCGGCGACGGGCGAAGGCAAACTTTAGATTAAAACCACGATTGAAGTAATCCTATGATTGAATTTTATTTCAAACTTTTACCTAAAACTAACAAATTACTTGAAAACCCATGGTTATTACTCTTTCGACAAGATGGTGGATCTATCTGTTTACTTGCATTGTCGAAATGGTATTTACTTGTACCTGAGAATTTGTGAGTCACTTAAAAACACAGCGTAGGCATTTTAAATCCATCATTTAAAGGGTACAAACATTTTATCTATTGAAATAAAATTGATCGGAAATCCGGTTTAGTTGAAAAAACATTTTTTATTTCCAAAACTAAGGAGTACTCTAGCAAGTGTTATACCATTTTGGAATCCTGGATAAATGCGCCAATTTTTAAAGTTACATGCCATTGTAGCGTTACCATTGTAAACAAAGCTACATTCATATTGTTTATGTTATTAAAGCTTATAAAAGCTTGACCGAGTGACAAATTCGTCACTCGATCGTAAGACAGTCTATCGGAACACTCTACGTAACACTCTCTCCTAGTTCAGTCACGCTAACTAACTGTAATAATTATTCGTTTAATTAAAAGAACACATTCAAATATAAATCTTATTATTTAGCAAACATCTTCCACACAAAATATACGGAGATCAAAAAGCTAAATTGGTGACCCTGTCGTGAACATTTTTTTCTGGTTTAAATTCACGTATTATGTGATAACCAGTAAAAGTGTACTAATTAAACGTGAAAGTGCAAGTGACTATTTTAAATTAAATTCAGTGGTTTGTGCCAAGTAGTAGTTTTACAATGACTACCACCTCCGATCACACCGAGCTTAACATGGAGCCTAGACCGGAGGGCGCGGCGTACGCAGCGCAGGTGCAGCCATCCACCGACAGCCTCATCACTGCTGTCACCATCAGCTCCAGAATATCCACCTTCTGGACCAACCAGCCGCGACTCTGGTTCCACCAATTCGATGCCATAGTCGCGCCACAGAAAGCAGGTGACTTGCACAAGTTTCAGTTAGTTATAGCTAAGCTGGGTAGGGACGAGTTAGCGCAAGTAAGCGACATTTTAGAGAACCCACCCACAGACCATAAGTATAACTGTATAAAGGCCCGCCTCATATCAGCTTACGAAGAGTCGGAGACCAAGCAGCTCCAAAATCTGCTCACGGAAATTGAACTCGGCGACCAAAAACCGTCGCAACTACTGCGGCGGATGCGCGAGTTAGGTCGCAATAGAGTACCAGAATCTACTCTCAAAATATTATGGATGAACAGACTACCACAAAGTGTCCGGCCCGTAATCACTGCATGCGACACGGTTGACCTTGAGCAGGCGGCCAATATTGCCGATAAAATTATAGAAACTATGAGACCTGCGGATGTGTTCCAACTCCAAACACCATCATCATCATCATCGACGTCTGTAACAGAGCAGCTAAAAAAATTAACGCTCGAATTAACCGCTTTGAAAAATAAATTCAACCAAATAGATAACGAGCGGCGAGAAGGCGGTCGATCAAAGGAGCATCATCGTAGCACCAGCAGATCACATTCACGTGGTAGAAGTAATTTCATCAAATATCAGAATCAAACTGCTGTTCCTGGTGACAGCGACTTCAAATGCTACTACCATTTCATACATGAAGATAAAGCCACCAAATGTGGTCACGACCAATGTTGCAAGAAAAGGTCGTTAAACTAGAACAGGCTACTAATGCGGCGAGTTTAGTTGCCGATCACACATATCGCCTTAGTGTTACGGATTATAAGTACGGCTACCGTTTTTTAATTGATACCGGTGCCGACGTATCCGTACTTGCGTGCAAAAAACGCCCAAACCAACAACCAGACGACTATACACTATATGCTGCGAATGGAACGCCAATATCAACATATGGAGTGAAAACATTAACTCTAGATTTTGGACTCCGGCGCCCAATGCGTTGGACATTCATTTTAGCAGACGTACAACGGTCAATCATCGGAGCAGATTTCCTAGCCAAAAATCAACTGTTAGTTGACCTACACGGCAGAAAACTAATAGATAAGCTGACCAACATTTCCAAGAATATACAAGCTATTTCGGATAATTTCCCTACCATAAAAGTCGTCAATACCACAGATAAATACCATACACTACTGTTGCGGTATCCCGATATAACTAAACTAGAATCATTCAAATCGATTCCCAAACACAATGTGCAACACTATATTTGCACAAAGGGCGCACCTGTATATGAGAAAGCGCGACCCTTAAATCCAGCCAAATACAAAGCAGTAAAAGAAGAATTTCAACGTATGATGGAGTTGGGTATATGTAGACCATCTACTAGCCCGTGGGCAAATGCACTACACGTCGTCAATAAAAAAAACGGTGAATTACGTCCGTGCGGCGATTATCGTCGATTAAATGCAATAACAGAACCCGATAGATATCCTATACCAAGATTAATGGATTTCACATACATTTTAAGGGATAAAACAATCATGTCGAAAATTGACATACGACGCGCATACCACCACATACCCATCGCACCGGAGGACATTCCTAAATCAGCAGTAATAACCCCCTTCGGATTATTTGAATTCTTAAAAATGAATTATGGTTTACGCAATGGGGCGCAAAGCTTTCAACGCTTCATAAACAACGTCATGAAAGACACAAGAAATACTTTCTGCTATTTAGACGATATATTAGTCGCTTCCGAAAACGAGGAAACGCATTTAAAAGATCTTGATGAAATATTCAAACGACTAAATAAATTCGGCATAACAATAAACAGCGGAAAATGCGAGTTTGGCAAAAAGGAACTACTATTCCTCGGCTACCACGTCAGCTGCAATGGCATCAAACCGAACCAAGAAAAGGTAAATGCCATAACAGACTATTCGCAACCCGAAACTATCCAGGAACTAAGACGATTTCTTGGACTCATCAACTTTTACAGAAGCAGTATTCCTAAAGCAGCCGAAGTACAATCTGTGTTAGAAAAATACTTACACAACTCTAAGAAAAACGATAAAACTAAAATCGTGTGGACACCAGAAACCACAGACGCATTCAACAAATGTAAACAATTAGTAAGCGAAGCGGTACTACTAGCCCATCCAGATTCCTCAGCAAGTTTAGTGCTAATGACTGATGCTTCAGACAGCTGCATGGGAGCCGCACTACACCAATCAATCAACGGTGAACTTCAACCACTAGGTTTTTATTCAAAAAAACTCACTACAGCTCAAACTAAATACAGTACCTACGACAGAGAACTTTTAGCGATCTTCATGGGTATTAAACATTTTCGTTATATCATAGAAGGACGAAATGTTACAGTAGTGACCGACCATAAACCTCTTACTTTCGCCCTAACAAAAAAAGAGTCGAACTCCGATTCACCAAGACGCTTACGTCAACTTGATTTTATCGCGCAATTTTGTAATGAAATAAAGTACATTAAAGGAGAAATGAATGCTGCTGCGGATTTCTTATCAAGAATAGAGGAAATCCATTTACCTGATATCTTCGATTATGAGCTGCTGTACCAGAGCCAGATCGAAGATGCAGAGTTACAGGAGTTAAGAAATAAAAATAATTTACAATTTAAATCGATTATCATGCCATACTCGGAACGAGAACTAATATTTGAAATATCAACATCGCAAGCTCGTTTATACCTACCTACAACATTCCGAGAACAAGCTCTCTTATGTACTCATGGACTAAGCCATGCAGGAGTAACTGCAACAAGACGCCTTATTACACAACGTTATTTTTGGCCCGGCATGAACCACGATGTCGCTAAATTTGTACAAAAATGCATAAAGTGTCAAAAATGTAAAGTCCAAAGACACACAATTACACCACTTGGAGAGTTTGAAAATTCAAATCGATTTACTCATGTTCATATTGATATTATCGGACCATTGATACCCTCAGAAGACTTCAAATATTGCCTCACCATCATAGATCGTTTCACTAAATGGCCTGAAGTCATACCCATTAAGGATATAACAGCCGAAACAATAGCAAATAAATTTGTAGAGCATTGGATTTCAAGATTTGGCTGTCCAGTAAGAATAACAACTGATCAAGGTAGACAGTTCGAATCTCAACTTTTTACACAATTAACAAAAAGACTAGGCATAGAAAAAATTCACACTACAGCATACAATCCTAAAGCAAACGGACAAGTAGAGCGCATGCATCGCACACTTAAAGCATCCATTATGTCACGCTGCGACAACTCTAATCAATGGGTGAGAGAGCTACCTATGGTACTTTTAGGTCTTAGATCAACTATAAAAGAGGACATAGGATTTAGCCCAGCGCAAATGACCTTTGGAATGCCTATCCGTCTACCAGGAGATTTTTTCGTACCATCAGAAACACATATTAATGATGCTGAGTATACACGTAATTTAATGGAAACATTGGCTACAATACAATCAAGTGCAAGAAAGCAATCGGATCATAGAAAAACTTTTATACATAAGGATCTCGCAACTACGGACTACGTCTTTGTTAGAAGAGAAGTGAAAAAATCACTAACTCCACCGTATGAGGGACCCTTTAAAGTAATAGAACGGAACCCTAAATGCTATACAGTTCAAATAGGTTCTCGAAATGTCGTTATTTCGCTAGATAGGCTCAAACCAGCTTACGCTATTAACTACACACCTAGCAACGCGACCCCAGAAACAATAGTTTCTCAGAGTCCGACACTTGTTGAAACAACAACGCCACTAAGTAACCCAAATAAAACACTTCGGCAACCTGATGAAATGGGTCCGCCGAAATCTGATGTGAGAACAACAACAGCTCCAGTCATAACGAGATCCGGTCGCACGGTTAAGAAGACTGTACGATTTGATATTTGACTCTAGCTTATCAAGTGCTCATTATTACCAACAGCGAACAATATCGCGGTTATAAACAAAGATCATTCAGGACTACTAATTCACGCACTTGGGAACAAAGGGACTGGCCTATTTACAGCTACTGTACACTTCAAAAGTCAGCACCTTGTGCCAGCCGCGTAACGCACTCAGCAGGGGTGCCATGTAACCACTTGACATCGGCGGCGGTCAACAAAAAATGTTCAAGTATAGTATAAACAGTGATTAACAATAACAAAAGTGCAGTGCGCGTTTAAGTATCTTTGTTCTAAAAAGAGACCTTTTGTTTTTCAGAACATTAGCCACAGTGTACGCTATAATTACCATGAACTCTATATCACTTTAAGTATTAATATTATTAGTAGGAATCTTTTTATGAGATATTTTTTTTTAATGTTTAACTATAATCAAGTTAGTTTGTATTTGTAACAAGTTTATAAACTTTACATTTTTATTTTATATACCTTATTTTAAAATTATGTTATAATTTTTTTTTTTATGTGGGATGTAGATGTAGCGTTACCATTGTAAACAAAGCTACATTCATATTGTTTATGTTATTAAAGCTTATAAAAGCTTGACCGAGTGACAAATTCGTCACTCGATCGTAAGACAGTCTATCGGAACACTCTACGTAACACTCTCTCCTAGTTCAGTCACGCTAACTAACTGTAATAATTATTCGTTTAATTAAAAGAACACATTCAAATATAAATCTTATTATTTAGCAAACATCTTCCACACAAAATATACGGAGATCAAAAAGCTAAACCATGATAGTGTAGTACATTTTTTTTGCGGTACAGATGGTTAAATTTGGGTGATGTAATTATCTGAAATGAAACGTTGGCCAAAACTCCACGATTTCATTGAGAACTGAGGCAATTATGGCTTAATTTTGAATTGTAATTAACAGAAGGGTTATTCATGCTTACGTTGCAGAAAAAAGTTTCATGAAAAGTTAATATTTGTAGTCACAGGACTTAAAAGATCATCACAGGGTGTCAGTTTTTTTTGTTTTTTTGAAATACTCATAACTCGAAAGTTACATAACAAATATTTTTTTTTATATTTTTCTGATAACTGTCATGACTTGGCGCATCACCCGTTTTCGGCTGGACGTTGACTTATGGGACACCCTGTATATCGACTTCTAATTGGTATATTAATTTAGCAAGCGACTTTTCTTATACGCTTTTACGTATATTCAGGATTGGTCGATGTATTCTTATTTCCTTGTGTTCAACTTAAAATATTTGTACGTACTATGTTTTAAAGTGGATGTCACCTGCAAAGAGAAGGTTTGTATGGACGTGGCATTCGGGGGACAAGCCCGCGTTACTGGCTGCGACACAGTGTTATACTTCTGCAGTTAGTAAGGATCGTTTACACTTTTTTTTGTATAACCTTGTACTTTGTTTCCAATTAAATATATTATTGTATTTGATATCATTTGTCACACGCAACACAGGCCTCTAAATTGTGGAAGCTAGAGTTTACTATCTTCAACAAAACATGTAACATGGCTTTGGTGAGCAACCTTCGGGCTAAGCTCACCCCTCTTAGGGGGTTAATAAGAGTCACGTCGCGACGCCGGCGCCGAGTGAGCCATCACCTGGTGCAACATGTAGGAGCGGCTCGCGACCGGGACATCAGCTCGCGCTCGCAAGCACACTCGTGTACACTCACAAGCTACGCTGCGTACTCACTGCTAGAGATTGGTCACAAGCGTTTGTTGACCTTATAATAAAACAATGTATTTGTTTTGCTAGCGTTGTCTTCGATAGTGCACTAAAAGACGTGTTGCCTCGTCGAGCGCTGACCAGAAAGAAGATTTTTTTTCTGCTCAGCGCTCGACACTAGTAAATTTTCTTAAAGATGCTTCGTAGAAAGGCGAAATACGTGTCAAAATCTTGTCAAGTTTTTATTATTGTGGTATTATTTTTTTAATTTACTGGCTATTGAGGCTGAACTTCTGTATACCTCAAGTTGCTGGACGCAGGGCAGTGCATCGTAAGGCACGTTCGTGACGTGCGTGACCTACGAGGCAATGTTGTGTTATTGGCGATGGTTACCACTTAACATTAGGTGGGCCATATGCTTGTTCCATCAGATTGTTGTTGCAAAAAAAGACAGTTAGGCCCACTTTGAGTTGCTCACGATTTTCGTTACGTAAGTTCAGTAATTTTCTATCTTTCAAAATGCCAAAATGTGCGATAGAGAAATAGTTTCACCGGTTTCATCGTCCTAAGCACAAGCAAGTGTCAAGGCTGTTGAATGAGCTTGATCGTCGGTAACACCCGCGTGCATGTAATGAGCCAGATGGGTAGTAGGGGCTGTGTCACCTACTAAGGTATTCATTCATTCGCGAGTCTCGTGAGAAGCTCGTGAGTTGCCGATATGTAAGTACTAGCGAACTCGTTGCCTATTACTCATGTAACCCCTTCGTAACGCGGGATTTATGCAAACTACCCTCATTACAATAATCACAACTAGCTTAATGAATTTCAATGTGAGATCGGTGATTCAACATGCTAGTTATGTTCCGAGTATGTAGACGCTGTAACACACTGCTTGTGACATGCCAGCATGGCACCCAAACGCGATATCATATCATAGAATAATATAGTTTTCACTTTCCAATGGAAGGTTTTGTTACTGTTGCGAGTGGCTCCTCGAGTGATGTAACAAGTGAACAGTGCCTATATAAGCGACATGTCTCTTCCTGCGGATTGCGGACACGATTTTCGTCCAACTCTTCATATTTAGCTTTTCAAACCATTTCCACAGCCGACATTTCAATCCTTCGATAAAAGATACCGATGTCAGCACCCACCTGACACGCCTGCCAATACAAGCTCCCCCCTTCCCCCCCTAGCGGGCGCGACGCGGCGTGACGTCAGCGCGTCACCCGCACGCCTCATAAAAATGTTGATAGATTGTCTGCAGGCGGCATGTACCTAGGTGCCGGCGCTGCAGCCACGCTCTCATATGTTGATGAGTGGAAGGCAATACAAGTGGTGGCCCCGACGGAATGGACAGCCGCGCGTGCATCCCATTAGCGAGCAACGTGCACACGCACCTCCATCTGCAGCTGCTTCAGACGCTCTAATACCTATGCACAGTCGATGATTCAAAGATGTCTGTATGCCTTCTACATCCGGCAGCAATGACGCCGCCGTCACAGACGCGCCGCTGCGCCGCATATCACATAGTGCATTATGGATAAATCACGGCGGCCGGCGGTCGACGTCAATTTATAAAAACGATGAAATGAATAATCATTATTCATAGCACTTTATCAAGGATTTACTGCTGTGTTATTGTATTTTTCCGCTCCTCGTTATTAATTCGACAAATTCGATGGCAATATCGGCATCGTGCGACGTCGGGCGGCCCATTCACTGCGCTGCATTATGAGCCGAGGATGGCTGGCGCACTAACACTGCAGTGTGTCCCTCATTGTATCATGTACCTACCTATATATTCAATTCTTAGTTAAAGAACTATTTGACATGATGCTCATATCTTAATTATATTAGCGCACTCGATCGATTAATTCGATCTAGTGCGATAATATCAAGAAGCGTTTGAAAATGTCCGCTTCTGGGTCGCTTCATTGAGTCGAGGAGCGTCGGCAAAGACGCACGAATGACGGCGACCATCGAAGGGACTCGCCGACTCACACTAGTGGGTGAGGCCGGCGCGATCATATTTCAGCGGCGCGAGGTTGCTGGCCGCTGATTTATGCCGCTGCTGCACTGAATACGGCTCAAATAGCCGCCTAACAAATGACCGCTGGCTCGAACGCCAACCAAATAAAAATGATATGTTTGCCGAAATCATTTTCATCTAAATCCTTCGCTAGAAACGTGCCATTTACCATTCCGATTGAGCCTATATAAGGCGGCTTTGGGAGACAAACGGTTACGTTTATTCTAACGAAACGGTGGCGGCGAGCGCAACGGGGCGGCATGGATTAGGCGTTTCTACTGTTTTTGTGTGCTGCGTTTCCATCATCATCAAGTGTGTAGTATTAAGTAGTTGTGGGTTGCGATCCGCGAGGGTGGCGGTGCCCCGCGCCGGCAGCACGCGCTAATGCCGTTTGTGTCGCAAATGCGATGACACACTGCGGAAATGCTACATTATTTATAACCAAGTCAGACAAATGCACTGACCGTGGAATTAGAAAACGTTTGCTTTGTTTGGTATTTAGAGTATTAACAGAGTAAGCAACAGAGTAGTTATTATAGAATATAAAGTTGTACGAATCATATTTTTCCAATTCCATGCAACCATTGTGCGATTCTCTTTTGTTGATAGTAATCAGGTATAACTGAGCATAGTGAGGATATTTTGAACTCGGGTAACCTCTGAGTTTATTGAAAAGTTAAGTGAAAAAGTAAGTGAAAAGTAGTTAAAAAGGTAAGTGAGTGGAAAAGTTTGACCGAGTGTGGAGGCAAATAAAATAAAATAAAATAAACTCATATCATTGCAAGCTTCAAATGATGAAGCAAGTGACGCGAAGTGGACGAGAGAGATATGATCGTTACTAGTGGCGGCCGGAGTTGGTATCGAATCGAGCTGTTTGCTTTCAATTTCGTTCTAAAGTTATTGGCATTAGTTTGTGGAGAGCCCTCGCCTCCTGCGGCGCGACGAGCTCTCGTCGGTGCTCGACTCTGCTAAATAAGCCACCATCCACGACACCATCACAAATTAAACAGGACTCAAATGTACGTTGAATTTGACATTTCGGAAAGTTATTTCAGTATAAGCTCATCAGATTTTGCTCGGCAAAACATTTCCGATAGAGCTTGCGTAACTCAAGTATACGAAATTATAATGAAACGTAAATATAAAACGTTGAAAAGCAATTTGTCAAAAATTACAAGATCGCTTCGATAAGTCGAAGGGTTAGGCAGAATTATGTCAATTTGCCCTTACATCAGGGAGGGCCGAGAGCAGGGCGCGCAAGGCGCTCGCAAACTATATCGAGCGGTCGATATTAAAAAAGCTTTCGAAAAAGGTTCGGACCCTTCGAGGCGAGAAATTAAAGGTCTCGTATGTCAGCGGGCGGCGCGGCGTGGTGGCCGCGTCGATACCGCACGCATTAGTTTTTACGCATCAATTCTCGCCGACACCGGCCGCCGACAAGAGCCTACCCACTTTTCCACTCGGACGGGAGGACCCTTTTTCAGTAGATTTCCTGTACTTACGAGTCATCCAACCCTTTAAATATCCCAATTAAACATCTCAGCGCTCGCTGCTGCCCTACTGATAGTTTCAGAAGTGAATTAGAATCTACCGCTTTATTTGAAAGCTTATTGATATGAATATAATATGTAGTAGCATCTGCCGGAGATTCACGATACAGTTTGACCGCGAGCTGTCAGCGAGCCGCGCCTCGGGACTCGGGCCCCGCTGCTATGAACTAGCCCTAAAGGTACGAGGTACTCGTAATAGGCAGGTACTAAATAACCTTACAGCGTTATTAGTTCAGGGATAACGCCATATTTTTTTTACCGTACGTGCAAATCGAAGGAAGTTCGAGCCAGTACGAAGGCTCACCTGTACCGAGTGCCGAGTGCCGAGTGCCGAGTGCCGAGCTCACAGTGCAGGGCAGGGCGAGAAGCAATGCCACTTCTGGCTCCAGCTTCTCTAGCTATTGTACACTCATTTCATTGAAGGGTGCACCTGAACTGCTACCCAGTGAAATAGAACAGTAGGACAACTACTTATTGTTCACAAAATAATCTACTGATAATGTTTCTGGCATAATATGTTATTTTGTATAAATCGTGAGGGTGTACTAAAATGTGTGTACATCGTGATTTAGCTGGCTGTTTTTTTATTGTGTTTAAGTTAATATCATGTTAATTGGGTAGGCACGCCGGTGATTTCATGTCAAAAATTATGTTCATTTATTATGACACTTTTTAATAAAGTACGTGTATGGCGTGTGTTATACACGTACCATATAATATAGCCTAGTCAATGAAGAGTTGAGTGGAGTGGGCGTACCGCAGTGACAGTGGCACTGCCCCGAGGTGCGGAGTGGAGAGACAAGCCTCCGCAAGAGGCTCTTGATTAATCTCGCCGTAAACCGGCTTTAATTAAAATGGGATTATCTGGAGGTAGCACGCGACGCGGCCCACTTCACCACTCGCCACCGCCCTGGTTCACCTTAATCTGTATTGCGAGTTGGACTCGGTGCAGAGGTCCGTCCAATCAGACCGACGCGACGAACCTCTGCGTTGCCGGCAGAATGACGACTATCAACATCTAGAGCTTTACCAACCAATGTACTTCTAATATTATATGACTATCACAACTTTATGTCCGTAATTGATGTCTATTGAAATTTTTAATGTCTTGTCTGAATGAATGTCTGAAAATTTCTGATGAAAACTTAGAAAATTCTTGTTGAAAGGTCGACGTGAAGCTATCGCTTGTTCGGTGAGTAGTGACGTACCTGTCCTCTTCTCGGGGTCCGTGAAGAGCAGGTCGGTGAGCGGCGCGGGCGGCGAGCGGCCCTTGCTGTTGACGGCGGCGGCCAGCACGCGGTAGCGCACCCCGCCCTGCAGCCCGCGCACCGTCCACGCCGGCTCCAAGGACGACACGTTCATCCTGCAACCAACGCCACCACCCTCCATCCATCCATCCATCCGACCGCCAACACATGCACTCGGAGCGCACCATCTACTAGCGTTAGGGGTCTACCATTCGTTTTCTTAGACTATAAGGGCCCAGCGAGGGCCAGTCTTCACCGTTTTTTTTTTGGTTATTTTAATTCTATTAATTATTTTTATATTCAATTGAAAGTATAACCTTTATTTTTTTTTTAAATTGAACTTTATATATTTATTAGGTTGTGGAAATACGTATAAACAAACGCTCTGTAAATGTCAGACATTCACAAAATGAAGAAACAAGAATGAAGCCATGACGTAGTTTGACCTTTTTAAGAGCATATTACTTTCAAAAACTTATTAAGGTAAGTAATACGATACGCACTGTTTGGTTTCCGAGCAACAAGACTGTACTCAAGACTAACATTACATAGCAGATCTTTAAAAATAAGCACATTAACAGATAAGCACCGTCGTAACAAGCGAAACCTCTTAACTGATTCAAACGTCGTGCTTGCGAACGTACCATTACCTAAGTATTATGTTTGTATCACTACTCTGCCACGAAGTAGGCAATCTAACTGGTACTGACTGATAAGTCACGTCATTACACTGTCAGTGAAATAGCCACTTTAAAAGTATGAAAGTAGGTAAACAACTTGTGTGCTTGGCCGGTTTCACACGTTGGCCTCGATACTCGTCCAATGTGGGGATCAACAAAATAACGAGGTAACTTTAAAAGTTAGTTGGTATGTATTGTGATAGCTTCCATACTCACATCCACACTTATCATTTAGCAGCCAACGTTGTTGCTAACGCCTAAGCTAACGCACAATTCAAATTAATATAAATCCTATGTGAGTATAGTCAGTAGAAATTGTGATCTACGGCGTAGCTCCATACGTCTACGCCACGCGTCCTTATGCTACGAAGCGCTACGTGTGATTGAAAACAACATAATATCCTGGCTTGACGTGCCATTATCTACTGGTTAGCAATAGTACATTGTTACCCGAGTGTTGAAAGTCACGTTTTTTGAGTCCCGAGACGGGTTTGGCGCCAGAGCGTTAGCGAGGGCGCCAATGGAGCTTGAGGGATTTGAGGGATCATTACGAATACAAGGAAAGTAAAAATAAAAACATGAATGAAAAATTTGTGAAAATGAAGATTGAATTGCCGCCTTCCCGGTTTTTTTTTTCTTTTTCTCTGGCGGGCCTTCGGCTACGGCTCGCCAGCATTATTCAGCCATTATTTTCATTTTCATAATTTAAAAAATGGTAAATTGTTTGCTCAAATCTATGTTATTTTAAATAAATAGTTGAAGTTATATATTAATAAAGTAATTTAGAAGATATATTATTTATTTAATACTATTGTAGAGGTACAGATACCTATACATATGCCGAAGGGCACAGATGAACCTAGAGGTGGTGCGTGCGGTTGTAATGCAATTCAGCGGTCGCTATGGACTGCCCTACGCTGCCTACCTACTACTGATTCCTACCACTTTTCCTAGCTGAGGGTTCCTATTGGGATTCTAAGTAAAAGGCCAAGTTGCTAACTGAACATAATTTTATTTACAAAATGATCGTAATATTATCCACAATATTTGCATTAGAAATAACACTCATTCACGGAGCATCTAATTTAACTAGCTCCAATAAGAATCCGTTTGGGACGTCTCACTCTAGTTAGAGCAGGACGGCGCAACTATAAATATTCCGCGGCGGGTGCCGCTCGTCAGTGGAGCTGCGCGCGCGCACGACGCAGACGTCGGCGGCGGCGCGTACTGTATGTTCCCACAGTACCCCCCATCAAGCGAAGCGTACGGATCTCTTGACGGTCCGGCCGTATCTGGTCACGTACGGAGATGCTGCAGGCCGTGTCGTTGTAGCCGGAGCTTCGCTGACTGGTGTCGAACTTGCTTCTTCGTTACAAATGTATGCTAGTTTGAGTCTGTCCAACGATACCACTGTAACTCGCCTTGGTAACTGGATCTTGAAGTACTTGCTGTGCTTCTGTAGTACGGGAAATGGTCCGTCGTATGGTGGTGTGAGTGGCGCTCGCACTGTGTCGTTCCTGATGAACACATGCGTACATGTCGCCAAATCTTTGTGCACGAACGGTCTTGCAGTCGTTGTGGCAGGGCGTTGTACTGGCGCTAGTGTCGCCATGGCTTCGGTGAGGCGTCGTACAAACTCTGCATCTTCAATCTTCGAGCTTGATGGGGCAATGAAGTCTGAAGGAATGCGTAGAGTCGATCCATATGTAAGTAGCGCTGGACTGAAATTGTTATCTTCTCGTAGCGCTGTCCGTAGTCCGAGTAAAACAGTAGGTAGCTCTTCACTCCATTGCGTAGTTACTCCTCTTGCCATGAGTGCTGCCTTTAGCGTGCGGTGGAGTCGCTCTATCTGGCCATTTGACTGCGGATGGAATGGTGTGGTCCGTATTCTAGTGATGCCAAATTTCTTCATCAGTGCGTTGAATAGTGACGACTCGAACTGTCTTCCTTGGTCCGTAGATATCCGGAGAGGGCAACCAAATCTTGCGATCCAATTTTCGTAGAGTGCTCGGGCAACGACTTCCGCTGTTATCTCGCGTACTGGTACAGCTTCCGGCCACTTGGTGAAACGGTCGATCATCGTCACGCAGTATCTGTAGTCTTGAGATAGCCGGAGTGGTCCCACGATGTCAATGTGAACGTGCTCAAAACGTTCAGAAGCGGGAAACGTTCCCAGTGGTGTGACGCTGTGTCGATTGATCTTCGCTCTCTGACAGCCAAGGCAGTTCCGGGTCCACGAAGTCACGTCCTTGTTCATTGAAGGCCAAAAGAATTTTGATGTGACTTGCTTCCTTGTAGTCCGTATGCCTGGATGACACAGCTCGTGTTGCGCTTTGAAAGCTGCTTGACGATGTGCCGTAGGTAGGTACGGCCGTAGTGTTGATGTTGACTGCTCGCACGTGATTGGCTGGTCTATTCCGGGGAGAGTGACGTCAACGAACTTCAAATTCGGTTGTAGCTTGAGTTGCTTCAATTCTTGGTCGCTTCTTTGATCTCTAGATAGAGCGTCGTAGTCCATGTTGGAAGGACATCGAATCTCTTCAATCCGTGATAATGCGTCTGCGACAGTATTTTTCTCTCCTTCTACGTACACAATCTTCGAGCAGAACTGGCTGATGAATTGTAGCTGTCTCTCTCGTCGCGGTGTGTCACTGCTGCTTGGCGGTCGTGACAGAGCAAAAGACAGCGGCTTGTGATCCGTGAGTATTGTGACTTCACATCCTTCGATGAGACGACGAAAATGTTTGATAGCGGCGTACATAGCTAATAACTCGCGATCGTACGTGCTGTATCTTCGCTGCGTGCTGCTCATCGCTTTTGAAAAATATGCTAGCGGCTTCCACGTCTTCCCCACTTGCTGTTGTAGCACTGCGCCAATGCTGTGATCCGATGCGTCTGACATGATGTTGAGTGGAGCGTTCAATACTGGATGCGTTAAAGTTGTAGCTTCCACGATGCTTTGGCGGCATTTCTGAAAGGCTACTTCGGCTTCCGGCGTCCAATCAATTGGCGTCTTGTCGTTCTTCTTCCTGTCATGTAGGTACTTGTTTAGCTCGCACTGATACTGTGCTTGACGCGGCAAACAGTCTCTGTAGAAATTCACCATTCCTAGGAAGCGGCGTAGCTCTAAGACGGTCTTCGGCTGGGGAAAGCTTGAGATGACTTCAGTGCGCTCTTTTGTTGGTTTGATGCCTTCATCAGTTACTTCGTAACCCAGGAAGTTGATCCTGGACTTGGCAAACTCGCATTTGTACACGTTGAGCGTAACTCCATACTGGTCCAGGCGGCTCAAAACTTCGTGAAGTAGAGTCTTGTGCTTATCTTCAGTGTCGCTGCATAACAATATGTCGTCCACGAATGCAAAACAGTCCGTGATGCCTCGGAGTACCTCGTGCATGAAGCGTTGGAATGTCTGGCTGGCGTTCCGAAGCCCGAAGGTCATACAGCGAAACTCGAAAAGGCCAAACGGCGTTATAATTGCACTCTTCTGAGCGTCCTCAGCCGCAATAGGTATCCAATAATACGCCATTTTTAAGTCCAACTTTGAAAATATCTTCTTGCCATGGAGATGATACGTAAAATCTTGAATTCGCGGTATCGGGTACCGATCTGGTTGCGTAACAGCATTCAGTCTTCTATAATCTCCACAGCAACGTAGACTTCCATCTTTTTTCTTCACAACGTGCAGCGGACTCGCCCATGGGCTCTTCGACGGCTGACAAATTTCCATTTCCATCAGGCGCTCAAACTCGGCTTTTGCTGCTTTATATTTGTCAGGAGGCAATGGACGCGCTCGTGCATAAAGCGGTGCACCCGTGGTCTCAATGTGGTGCACAACGTCGTGTTTTGATGGAGTCTTCAGTGACATTGGGCGTAGTACGTCAGGATATTTCTTCAAAATGTCGTGGTACGTATGATTCTCGCTTATGACATGGACAGTCTCTTGGCTTGTGGCAATCTGTACGGCGTCAATGGATAATTCCGTGACTTGGTCAATCAGCTTCTTACGGTGTAGGTCAACCAACAGCTTGAAGTGACGAAGGAAATCCACTCCCAATATGGATGTCTTCACATCCGCTACCACAAATGTCCAACGAAAATTCCGCCTCAGCCCAAAATCCAACTGCAAACTGCTCTCGCCATACGTTTTAATCTGCGTCCCATTTGCTGCATATAAATTGTAGGCGCTTGAAGTCTGCTTCTTCTTATGTGCAGTTGTGCAGGCTAGGACCGATATATCGGCACCTGTGTCCACGAGGAAACGTTGGTTCGTGTTGCGATCGTAGACACATAGGCGGTTGCTTGTGGGGACAACGCCGACCTCCGCCACGGTTGGCGTGTTTTCCATATCCAGCTTTGAATTTATCTTGGCACACGGTGATTCGCATCGTTTCGCTCTATCACCATAGCGTAAGTGGAATCTACACAGTCCTGTTCCTTCCTTTATTTCCTTGGCAGAGCTTGAGCGGGAACGTGAACGTGAATGCGAGGGACGTTGATACTGCGATCTCTTCCGGTTGCGTAATTCGACAACTTGCAACGTGAGCTTCTCCAGTTGCTTAGACAAGACGTCGAATTGAATAGCCGTGACTTGACTGGTACCGGCGCTGATGCTCGCCTCAGACGTTCCAGCGATCTTCGCGTCTTCCATTGCGCGTCTTCGGTTCTTCGGTTCTTCTGTGTTCCGGTCTTCGGTTTTTCTGTTCTTGAATTCTTCGGTTCTTCAAACGTCGAGGGTCACCAACATGTAGAGGTACAGATACCTATACATATGCCGAAGGGCACAGATGAACCTAGAGGTGGTGCGTGCGGTTGTAATGCAATTCAGCGGTCGCTATGGACTGCCCTACGCTGCCTACCTACTACTGATTCCTACCACTTTTCCTAGCTGAGGGTTCCTATTGGGATTCTAAGTAAAAGGCCAAGTTGCTAACTGAACATAATTTTATTTACAAAATGATCGTAATATTATCCACAATATTTGCATTAGAAATAACACTCATTCACGGAGCATCTAATTTAACTAGCTCCAATAAGAATCCGTTTGGGACGTCTCACTCTAGTTAGAGCAGGACGGCGCAACTATAAATATTCCGCGGCGGGTGCCGCTCGTCAGTGGAGCTGCGCGCGCGCACGACGCAGACGTCGGCGGCGGCGCGTACTGTATGTTCCCACTCTATCTTTATGTTATTTAAATTTTTCATTGCGCTCTAATTAGAGTTTTTAACTTCTTACCGTTGTAATGGGTTTCCAACCTACTTGCTGAATAAAAAGTTGGAATTTGGTTCAGCCTCCTTGCAGTTTAGAAAGTTGGAACATGGTTGAATAAAATAGAACTTGTTTTTTTTTATAATTTGACAGCTGTCAGTAGAAAGCGATTCTCCCTAGGGCTGAAAGTATTACTTTCAATTAGGCCCCTCAGGCAACTTCAGACCTACTTTCAGAGTATGAGCAATGAAAATAATAATAATCAATCATATTTGAGGATTGGAAAACCATTATCATAACATAAAATATTTCCTAAACGACGATGCGCTTTGCGTTTTACGAGTAATGTTTAAACCGCGAACCTTTATGCGCCATAACGTTGTTGGTAATTAAAATAACCTTCATTACGTCCAATAAATGTAACAGACGACCGTTCACTTTCCCATTAGGATCGACTGAAAAATGAGAAAAAAAATCAAATTTTATTACATCGTAAAATGCTTGTTAGAAGAATTGAAAGCATTCGTGTATCGTTTTTATGCGCAAAAAAATATTTAATGATAACTATGTCGCATCAGCGGATGTTTTGCTACCGTCATCCGCTCTGCATCGCGACTTCACGAGCGGTTAATTGTTGCTACTCAGCCGTAATGGCTCGCTCGTATAATGGGACTTTTATGTGATAACACTGATAAGATAACTGAGTAGGCACAAATTGTACGCTTACAGAAAATTAAATGTATTTAATGGTGTCCTAACCTACGCCTAAGACTACGACCAGTGGCAGTTAGTGATCTTAAACAGCACTTAACTTACTTTATATTTAAGTTCCCAGGGTGAAGTAATCAGCGGAAAATAAGCCTACTCAAATCTAGGTCTATGACTATCTGCTTTATGACCAGTTATTTGATAGATACACAAAGTCTTCCGATTTGTGAATATACTTACAATTGAACAGATTAATAGTTCAAAAGGCGTGCGCAAACCGGCGCGGAGTGGACTCCCTAGCGGCGGCCGGCCGGTGGGCGCGTTGGGCGTGTGCCCGCTGGCTGTGCGAGCCTCACGTCTCGTCAGCGGTGCTGCCGCGCTGTCGCTGACAACACTACGCTACCGTTTCAGGATAGGACTTTTATGGAACATACATACACACCTTGCACAAATTACTTAATTTATTATTTATTTTTTAAAGTTTACATTTTCGAATAAACACAACAGTTACATAGAAAGACCATAGTTCGAACTGAAAATCATGCCATACAATCTAACGGTGGCTTTAATAGTTATAACTAGCTTCGTACTTTGCAAAAGTGGTACAGAAGGGTAGGCGTTGTGAAGCTGTTAAGGTCATAGTTTACCCCTCAGTCCGAGCAAGCCCCATGCCTCGCTGTCACCTGCATTGGCCTTCGCTAATGAACGTCTAAAACACGCGCCAATTAAAAGTTTTATCGAATTTTGCTTGCGTAATTACATCTCCGTTCGAACGTGTGGGCGCGCCCTAATCATCAAGTTACGCTCTATGATTAGGGCACACCAGAACATACAGTTTTTTCACTTTTCGATCAAATGTCGCATCTCCTTTTTTCATATAGAATAAAAAAAAGAATGCTCTTGAATAAAATGTTCCAAATGAACTCAAAGACTTTGAAACGATTAAGAATAGTCAGTCGTCATTCAGAATTATCCTAAACATTTTAGAATGTTCTTAATAATCAAATTCCCAGGCAACGCCGGGCTTCGCTGCTTTGAATACTGTTTGCATTGGTCCACGCGCGGCTCTGCCGGTGGCAGCCCTGCGTGCCCCCGCAGGCACGTAGGGCACGGCTCGGGCCCTGGGCCGCGCCTGGTGGCAGCCCTGCGTGCCCCCGCAGGCACGTAGGGCACGGCTCGGGCCCTGGGCCGCGCCGGCCTGGGGACGGCTCATTCATAATTAACTTGGTTTCGCAAACTTTAATGAGGCCCCGATGCGATGTTTACATGAAATCCCACTTTGGCCGAAATCACACTTTACGTCCTACCGGGCGGCGTGACACGACTTATGTTTGTGCTGAGCTAAATTATTGTGCAATTGAAAGGACTTTTTGCTTTTAACTCCAGTTGAGGTGTGGTGGCTTTACCTTTGCGGGTTGCGTCAGGGAGCGATGCTCCATGCACGCGGACGGGAGTAGGGGAACTTTATCGCGGGTTTATAACGTAAAGCTCTTATCTCATGTCAAAGGTAAACAAGATTTAGTACATTACGTCGAGGTATTAGAACCTCCTTGATCCTCGCTAAGGAGGCTACGTGTAGCGTGGAGTAATAACCCTATAGCAATAATAATATAATTTGTATTAGCAAAGTGAAATAAGGTGTTATTTCCTATGTGGATCCATTAGAGGCGCGTCGCTGGAGGCTGCGGCGCGGTGCGGTGGTGCGTGGAATAACAAGGAGGTGTCGTTATATCGCGGGTGTCGTTAAGTCCTCGCACGTCACGGCAGATTGCGACACATATTAAAAACAATGGCTCGGCTCGGGAGCTTCGATTAGCGGATCCACGAAAAACAACCATTTGTGCGGCCTGACAGCTGCTGCTTCCAGTAAATGCTCTCGCTAACATTTTGTTGACTTCCATCTTTGAGATAGTTGAGATGTCCAGCGTCCAGCGTCCAGCCTCTCACATACCTCCTACTATCTTCATACTCTAGGTCAATACTTAGACCAAGCAATAGATACTGCACCGCTGCACAATACCCTTTGTCGTGGGAAACAGAAACTAGCACCAAATAATGTACTTATTTAAACATTTCCTTTCCTTTTTTTTTAAAAGCCTGTGATTTTACAAAGCCCTATTTTATAAAATGTTTGGCTTGTTGTTATTGCCTTGTTGCCGTCTAATATAATAAAAGATACAGAACCAATTGTAAGATATAGGTATCGGCACTCGGCTTTTATAAATACAAATCATTTTGTAGGCAAAATTATTCATATTTATAAAAGCCGAGTGTATATAAGATTCTTTCTCGACGACGACGGTGCTAAAAAAATACAAACAATCTTTTATTGGCCTACCTACTTTGCAACGAATTTGTCATCTTTGTTAACAATCTGGCCGAAATGAATGTGTTTCACTTGTGTGGCACAATGTACCTGATCGCCGTCTTGCATGCTGTTGAAGACGCAAGTTGAATGCTTTTCCGAGCTTATTAGCTTGCGGCCGGACAAACACTTTTAAAATATTATTACAAATAAGTTTATTATTTGTTATAATATTTTAAAAGTGCTGCTATTGTGCCGACCCCACTTAGTATTGGGATTAGGGCAAAAGGATGATGATGAGCACATCTCCACTGCGAAGCCATCGCAGCAAAACTGCTACACAAGATCTGGACTAGATGACCGTTTCGTGGTAGAAATGTGCTACTGCCCTCATACTTCTTTTGTGCGTGGAGGATTTTAAGAAAGTCTCAGTGTACACTTGACACAGTCGTGTTTTCTAATTGTCTGGGGGTGATGGGGTGATGGGGTGATAGGATGATGGGGTGTGGTTACCTGGGCGTGGCGCCGTCCGCCTCGTAGACGAGCAGCAGGAAGTGCTGCGGCAGGCCGCCGTCGAAGCCGGCCACGCACGACACCTCCACCGACTCCAGCGTCTGGTTCCACACCGTGCAGTTCCGCGGTGCGTGAGGCTTGCCTGCACATCACAACAATACAATACCCAACTCTCACTAACCACACCCACTTGAGACCCTATGCCAGCCACTGCTGTTTCCAGGATCACTGAATGTTGGGGTCTATCAAACGTCTCCTGATTTTAATAAACTTATTTTCGGGCTAATGGTGAACATGTTCCGGTTACATTTTTGCATCTTGACAAAGCGTGAAAGAGGAGAGACCACTAAAGCAGCGCTACATGCACCTTTCGATCGGGCTGGATTCATCCTCTTGAATTTTCTGAAAGTTATCAGAAACTGGCTTAAATGTTGATTGAATGATGGATTGGTAATCGGTGTGCGTACCTGCTGCTACCATTTGGAAGACGCAGGGCGCCAGCTGCGCGCCGACCTCGTTGGAGGCGGAGCACGACAGGGTGCCGTAGTCCAGGTCCGCTACGGGCGTGTATCTGCAATAACCACGTGCCTTCATTTAGACACTACTAACTATCTGTTCACAATAAACTTCAAACAACAATCGTGGAGCCAAGTCGCAGTCTACATTGAATTGAAGTAGGAGTATCCAGGATAGTGTGATAAATGTTGCGTTGTGGAATGGAAATGTTGCAAATTTTCAGGAACAATTATATTGAGCCTTTTTATGAGCCACAATAACATCGGTTCAAAAGTTAGGGGCATTCTACGCACCGTTAAGAACTTAAATCAACATATTAATTTGATAATTATTAGTAGATTGTTATACAAGGGCAGTAAGTGAGCTTTTGCAGAACAAGATCCTTTTTGGCGCCCGTGCGAGCGCAGCTCGCAAAGGGCGCTAATGGATCGAGTGTACCCGAGATATTTAGATGCCCGAGCGAGCATAGCGAGCGAGGGCAAATATAGTTCGAGGGTGCAATAGCTACTTATGACCGAGGTAAGCATTCTACTTTACATCATTCATGCGAGGTAAATTTTTAACTAGCTGATGGAACAAACATATGGCCCACCTGATGTTAAGTGGTAACCATTGCCTATAGGCAATGGTTCGAGGCAATGCTTTGCTATAGCAAAGCATTGCCTCGTAGGTCAAGCACGTCAGGAACGTGCCCTACAATGCACTGCCCTACGACCATCAACTTGAGGCATACGGATGTTCAGCCTCACGTGTCAGTGATTTCACCGGCACCCATATCCTTCAACTCGAAACACAGCAATGCTGCTTTTCGGCAGAAATAGGCTTACAATACAACAATAACACAACATTTATACGGGTATGACGAAATGTAATTTTAATTTGAGAAAAATAAAATTACAATAATAATATAAGTATTATTATAATTATACTATTAATTTTATTAAAATTTATAGATAAATATTTGTACCGGTAGGTATCTGCTAAAAAAGTCTTAGACATCTGTGAGCTACTACCTATATCTTGTCAGTAAAAAGTTTTCATATCATTTTCTAAGAAAAGAGATTGTTTCACCAAGGAGGTTTGCATAGCTCTTGAACTGTAATGAACCATCACCAAGGAGGTTTGCACAGCTCTTGAACTTTAATGAACCATTACGTATCAAGCATAGTGTGACGGTAAAAGTGATTTGAAAATGGAACGCATTTACAATGCACTGGGCTGCACACGCCTACTTTCACAGCCTCTTTGTGCTAAAGTAAATCCTATTTACTGAGCATGTATGATGTAAATATAATTGCAGGTGAAGTTGCGTTGGGAAATAAAGGTTCTCGAATGGCGACCACGAACCGGAAGACGAAAAGTAGGGCGCCCACCCATCAGATTGACCGACGACATTGTTAAGATCGCGGGTAGCCGGTGGATGGAAAGAGCTCAGAATCGTTCTTTCTGGAAATGTGTAGGGGAGGCCTATGTCCAGCAGTGGACTTCTTCAGACTGATGATGATGATATGCAGTAGGTACTAACTTGAGCGTGGAGGCGCTGCCGTTGCTGGTGTACTTGTTGGCGGCGACGTCGATGGTCTCGCCGGAGTTGTTGAACTTCCACTTGAAGACGGCGGCGGGCGGGTCGGCGTCCACCTCGCACACCACCACCACCGACTCCCCGCGCGCCGCGCCCACCACCGACACGCCGCCCGCGCGGCACGACGGAGAGTCTGCACGACAACAACCATCACATCACCTCACCTCACCTCACCCAACAACCCACAACCTCGGCGGTCCGGTACGAAGGGTAAGTCCCAGGGCATTTACAACATTTCGTCTACCAAAATGTCGGTGTCTTTCTCTTTTAAATCTTATACCTACCTTTAAATGAGAAAATCTTGTATATATGTGTATATATACATATATATATATTTAGGAATCTCGGAAATGGCACCAACGGTTTTCATGAAATTTAGTATACAGGGGTTTTCGGGGACGATATATCGATCTAGCTAGGATTCATTTTTAGAAAATATCGGCGTTCGGAGTTAAGAACAAACTACTTTATCGTAATATCATTACTCCTAGCGTTATCTATTGCTCAGAAGCAAAAACTAAGCTCTGTGAGAACCTGAGAACTCACATAGAACGCCATCTTTTGACGAGTTTTGAAACTAAATGACTACGTAAACACTCTTTAGACAAGTTCCGGAAGTTTCTATCTCATTGCACTCGTGGTTTTTTTTAAATAACCATTTCTTATTTTTTAATTATTATGTAGTATGTTAGTAAGATCGAAAAATATGATTTCATCATTCATACGTTATTAAAAAATACCGAGCACAAACTGCTAGTGGAAAATTGATGAGACAACAACTCGTTTCGATCGGTTCTACGTAACGTAGTTTTGCTGTCTTAGCTTTTCTCCATACAATAGACAGAGACAAAATTAAACGAAACGAAATGTTGAAACTGATCGAGTAAAACTGCGACTTGCCCTTTAGATCTAATCAGTGAATACAGGGTGTAACGATATATAAGATTCCACACGTCTTTATAAAACAAATTTTTATACGACATTAGAAAAGTTTTTTTACTCATGAAATTATTTTTCAGAAGAAGCTTTCAGCAAAAACATTACATTTGCATCCAAAGAAGTCTACATACCAAATAAAATGTTTTGAGCGAAAAGCAGGTGGCGAGAAGATATCCTAGTTTTCCTATATTTTACTGATCTATCTTTGAAAAACATTAAAAGTTCGTCCGATAAGTGCTGTTTACAAAATAGAAGGTAAAAACCTACCAAAATACAAAGCGATATAATAGCCTTTTCCCCAAGGGAAAGTATTTTGAGAAGTTTAGCTATGGTTTATGGCGCAAATATTGTCAGCGTTGCCGTAGGAGATCGGAGTGCAGATGGTGAGCTAATGCAATTTAGAACCGCTCAACAACAAATTAACCATCTGCGTATTCCGGTACATACATACGAGTAGATGGTGCGTCTTAGTGTTGGTGCGATCGGCCAGGACCCAGGACTGGTTGCGAGACGCGCGGGCGTGCGTTACTATGTGAACGGTGACGGTCGCCGAATATCGAGAAGTACATTCAAGCGGCCCTCCATAATAGAATTCCGTGAATCTCATCACATGGGATGCTTACGTGCGGGACCAATTCGCTAGCGCCAGGAAACAGCTTGCAAACTCACGCCAAAGTCAACAGAACCAGCTTTAGTAGGTATCTTATTTTAATATGAGAAAAGAGTGATCTTTTTTTATTATTTCATTATAGCTTAAAGTAGATACATCCACCAAAAACGTACCCCATGTGGCATTGCATGGGGTCCATCACACTGAGACATGAAGGCGCTAAGTCTTACGCTTTCGTACAAACTGGTTGGAGTTTTAGTTTAGTAAAGATGTTGTCGGTGAGGATGTGCCCCAGTACCAGTATGGAGTGAGGTAACGGTTCCCGCCGCACTGCGTGGGACGGTCGGTTCGGCGCCGGCGCGTGACGCGTACTTCTGTCACAAGTTCACGACATATTTTCCACTTTGCTTCGTGTTTAAACATTTGAATTATTTATAAAATACCCTTAGCGTGTTACATTAGATATGGCTCAGCTGTAAGGACATGTTTGTGTTCACTAGCCAAGTGGTAAGTTGTCAATTAGTCCCCAAATTGGGCTTGTTTTCATAATAGATACTCAAATATGTTCTAGGATGCGTAACGTCACTGTATCACTGGTTCATTGACACGGTAATTGCTCGTGAAAGGGCACTTGCATATTTTTCAGGACGAGGCGTCGCTTCGGTATCAGGATGAAAGTTCAATAATTGAATGTCAATTGAATGGCAATTCTACTAGCCTACTTTGTTGGTAGGCTACTCTATTACTTGGCCTTACATGGGGTTGGAACGTTCCTGCAGCGCCTCCGGAATGTACCTGGAGTCGCGAGTTAACTCCTTTAATGCCATCCAAAGGGATCGCATCGCTAAATTTATGTCCAGAGTCGGCAAGTGTAAAAACGCAATTATTGCAAGTCTGTCAGATAGGCTTATGCTGACAGGCGTCTATAGACGATGGGTGCAATTAGCATCCTAAATTATATCTTTTTTACGTTAGGTTAGGTATGATGCCTACCTATTATATTATTTTATTTTGTTGTGTTGTTAGCTTTTTAGCGTTCTAGCTCTTAAGACCTAAACTTTTGTATGTGCCTATGGATCTCGTGTTCGAAATTATTATTATTATTATTCGTAGGATAGTAGCTAGTATGACACATTTGAATCTTCCGTGGACTTGAAATTAAAATTATTGGTAAAAAGCATACATTTTATACTGAAAAGTATTATAAGTAACCAACTCAATGTTAAAAGGAATGTGCTATAAGTATTGGTAATAACAATTTCAACAATTTCAAGCAAAGTAACGGGCAGCAATTGTTAGTTTTTGTGCTGTTGTTATCAATCATCGACGGTCAAAACTCAAAGTCGAAAATGTATTTGTTCAGTAGAATCGCAAGGATCACTTTGAAACGTCTTAAAACTAGGTGAGGACGATTTCAGTCAGCATCTCTGAATCACCCTTTCTCTCTTCCTCTGAAGACTTAAGATTTTCTCAAGCAAATTCACATGGCGATCTATTAAAATGAAAATAATTACAGAAACACATAAATTTCTCAGACATTGCTGGAGCCTCATTTCGCAGCAACATTTTATTACCTAAAGGTAGACCTAACAGTCTTATATAACAAAACAGAAAGAAATAGCTTAAACAGTTCCAACAAAGATAAACAACATTCTATTGGCAACACATGGTCACCAGACGATCATTAGATATTGAAGTTTCTCTCCACTCATTAATAAAAGTTCTCGATCGTAAACAAGCAGCTTTGTTTCTTAGCATTATTCTTTGCAACAAGATTTATGACTACATTAGCCGCAGTTATGCTGCCATTAAAAAATCCCATCTTATTTTGTCAGAGCCATATCTTACAATTGGCGAAACAGATCGGCGCCCATTACGAACGACCAGCCGGAGGGCGCGGTCCGTACTCAGGACTGGCACCAGGGGCTCATTCATAGATCGGCGCCCATTACGAACGACCAGCCGGAGGGCGCGGTCCGTACTCAGGACTGGCACCAGGGGCTCATTCATAGATCGGCGGCCATTACGAACGACCAGCCGGAGGGCGCGGTCCGTACTCAGGACTGGCACCAGGGGCTCATTCATAGATCGGCGGCCATTACGAACGACCAGCCGGAGGGCGCGGTCCGTACTCAGGACTGGCACCAGGGGCTCATTCATAGATCGGCGGCCATTACGAACGACCAGCCGAAGGGCGCAGTCCGTACTCAGGACTGGTACCGGGGGCTCATTCAACTAATCACTATTTACATCATCAGATGATATTGGGAATCCCACGGATATGCCATATAAAGGGCAAGTAACTTGAATATTGTAGATGAAACATTTTACTGCAAGACGACATTATTTGAATTTGAAAAACAATTTAAACTGCATTCATAGATATTTAATTAATTACATGGTTGAACGGGGAATCGAACCGGTTACACGAGAAAAATAGTCACCCAAATAGTAGCTTTATCATAAGAATTATTTTTACTCAATAACATAATTTTTATATAATAAATAAAAGAAAGACAACGAATTTTAACATTTTTAATACAAAATTAATCAATTATTTATCAAATGCTCAAATGATAAAAAAAACTATGAATGCAGTTTAAATTGTTTTTTTATGAATTCAAATAATTTCTTCTTTCAGTAAAATATTCCATAATAATATACAATATTCAATGTACTTTCCCTCCACGTGGCACATCCGACGCTCTGTCTGAAGCATCTCCTGCCAACGGCAACGCTCCAGTCAGGGAGTTCAATAGTGAGTACCGTACAGCCCGAGGCCATCGACGAGGCAATACGCGTTCCGGATGGATGATTACACTAATGTACTACTTATTACTCAGTCACGTCGAAATAAATGAACTGGATAAAACTTTGTGTAGTTATTGTTTATTATTAACAAAAATAAAGTTTAAAAAACTTGAGAAACCGACTTCATGGCCAAACTGCAAAACCGATTTTGATGAAATGAAATTTCTATGACAATTATTCAATGACGAAGTTATGCGATAACAAAAAACCGAATGAGAACCTCCTGACTTTTATTTTGAAGTCAGGTAGAATATGCATATTCATTTGACCTTATCAACACGCAAGCTCCGAGTGGAAGCTAGTATATTAAGCCCCACAACACGGGCCCTAGATCCGACACGGGGGCACGGGGGCACGGGGGCACGGGGGGGGGAGCTTGTTTAAAGCAACGAGTGGAGAAGAAGTGTTCACCTGCGCCGCGCCTACTATACTACTAAACAATGCCCTAATTTATATCCTTTAGTTATCCTTCAGTCGTAATCGCTGCCATCCAATCCTAACTAATTGACATTGTTCCTTTGTCTGCGATTGAACGAAAAAATAAGTCGACACTCAACCGAAGTATTGTTTAGTGAACCGACACTGAGGGCACCTTCAATTATCATCACACAAATTGAAACGAGATCGAGATAACCTACCTACGGGTACTCCAATTACGTACTTGTAGTAGGCCCTTCTTAGCAAATAATATGGTGGCAAAAAGTGTAATACTTTTATAACTTTAAGACATTTTATATCATAAAAAAAAGTAATACAAGAAGAATTAGTTTGCATCGAGCGACAGTTGCAACGGATACAATAAGGATCTACAAATAAAAGAGCAACTTAAATGTTGCATCGCAAGCAGGAAGTCTCGGTATTTCCTTTCAGACGGCATCAGGCAACCGTCGGGGAAACAATTAGTTGGAGCTGGGAGCTATGGCGAGCGACGGTGGACGACAAATACAAGCTATACATACTTGAGCTTCAACTTTGAGCTAGAGTAGAACATAATAATATAATAATTTCTAAGCTAAGCCTTATCACGAAATGATAAGTAGCACCTGAAAAATAGAGAGATGAGAGATTCTTCGCTGAGATAACCATGGGTTTGTTCTCTTGTTAGGATTTCTATCGTATTGTATGATGTACATGAAAACTTATGATTTGGTAAATGAATTATTTCTCACAGAAGTTGGATACAACTGTGTGAAGTGATGCTTGGTGTGAATTTAATGGAGCGTGTGTATAAAACAAATTGAACACTACCCGGTGTCACAAATTTCTTAGAAAATAGCGAGTAAATGTGTCACTTGGTATTTTCACGACAAAAGCATCGCTATAAAATTTCCGACAACGTCTCAATATTTGCAGAAGTCACCTGCACTCTCTTTATTGTTACAACGCTATGTTTATTGTTATGAGGGTACATTTATAACAGTTAGGCGCAATGCATCCCGACAATGGAAGGCGAGGTCGCGGCAGGCGGCGCGCTGCCTGCAGCTCGGCATCTGCGATCTCATCCATACCGATATCCTATCCCATCAAAACGTTAGATACTAACTACTAAAACGTGCTGTTAATGCTGACTCTGCAGGTGTTATTTCCGTCGTTCGGATTCAAAATTACAAACTCAATCGAACGGTTTCACCTTTATTTGCCAGATTCTCGTGATAAGCTCCTAAAATTTGGATTTGAATGAGAAACGAGTACGTAATAACAGCAGCGTTCAGCACGAATGTGACTAAGTGTGGCAGCGTGCAGCAGCAGCGGGCCGCAGGGGCCGCAGGGGCCGCAGGGGCCGCAGGGGCCGCAGGGCTGAAAGGCAGCGCCGGTCACGCGTGCTCGGCTGCCGGCCACTTGTCCGCTACTTTCAATGGATTCCAATATGTTCGCTTATCTCCTTGCATAATTCTCTTTGACGCGAAATGGCTCGAGCCGGAATAACCCGTGAATACAACATGAGCGTGTCGATGCCGACGAAGATTTAGTGCCGGAACACTGAATTCAAAACACTATCGACGCGATGAGAACTTATTTGTATGTATGCGGCGCGAGCCGGCCGCGGCCGCCACCGCCGCGTCGCTCGGATGCCTACATTTAGCATTTAGATGGAGCGAGGGTCTGACGTGGGAAAGCAATAAATGTTTCAGCCTCTGTAAAGATTTTGTGGACGCGTGGAAGGTCACCTGGAAGCGGCAATATTATAGGGCGAGTTATAAAGGAAGCTGCTCCGATGCTTCGATAATATACTATGACACCCTCGTAAACTAAATCCCATGAAAGTTTCGGGTCTGCCGGAGAATATAATTTTGAAAGTCAAATAACGCACGTCGCTGAGCCCAAGTCATGCAATATTTCTAACCACAGTTAGACTGTGATCGGGTTCGACAGTTCCTTTGAATGCACTAAGTAGCAGTACCCCGGTGATGTGGTTGGACGTGAGCGGGTAGGTATAGGTAGGTGTAGGTACGTACATTTGACCCTGAAGTGCAGTTCGTTGGAGACGGTCTCGCCCTCGGCGTTGAGCGCGGAGCAGGCGTAGCGGCCGCTGGAGCGGCGCGTCACCTTCTGCAGCACGAGGCTCTGGTTGCTGTGGAACACGCGCGCGCTCGCGTTGTGCACCAGCGCGCGGTCCTGCACACGACAACACAACACACGTCACAACACATCACATCACATCACATCACATCACAACAATCCTACAGGTGGATGACATATTTGTTAGTTATTATCACAAGTCTTTAAAAGCTGCCTTTGATAGCCTTAAAACTGGCTTTAGTAACCGCTGCAATAAAATGTGAGGACTCTTTTCTTCAATGTAAAAACAGGCACCTATTGCTATCCACGAGTTCCTATAGTGTTGAATGATTTCCTTAGTTAATTGGAACAGCAAGTTGTTATAAAAGTTTTTATTCGGAAGTGAGGCCTAGACAATGGACAATAGCAGTGCTGTCTGTACCAGGGGAGGGCGGGCGGGAGCTGAGACTAAGCGTATAACAATAGCGAGTGCCTCATTAGAAGAGGGCAAGCGCGATGCAAAGGGCAAGGCGCGATGTGCCGACTGTTAGCGAGGAGCGGCAGGGGTGGTTATGTAAAAGGTGAACCTTCAATCAAATGAGTTATCGAAATGAGTTAATTGCCTTTAAAAACCATAGAATATGATTTCCTATAAATACTAATTATTTCCTGTAACGAAATATCCAAGGTACATGTTTACTTTTTATTCGAATAAAAAGTACTTTACAAGCCGCTAGTTTCCTGTGATCATCAATAACATACCTCCACGAGTGCTAATCCGCGTCAAACGTGACGTCACTACAAGCGTTCCCTCAGGCGCTCCCCGTTAATTACACCTCAAAAGCCTCCGAACAACCTCTTCAACTGTACGTGGATCCAGATCTAAGATCAAAGTGTCTGCTTCCACTTGTTGTCTTTTGTTCGGTGAGCCTACACTTTGATTTTCATCTAAATGTTGGAACACGAGAGCAAACGATTACGAATCACCTTGATAATACTAATACTACGCGCAGATGCAATGCGCGTATTAGATCAGGATATTTTATAAAGAAAATATTAAACAATAAGTAAGTGATTTAATTACACCAATAACTTTAGCTTTACATTAACTTTATAAAGAAAATATAAAATAATAAGTAAGTGATTTAATTACACCAATAACTTTAGAATTTACACTTTATTTAACTAAATTATAGCTTTAGTCACGTTATTCAACACAAAACTACCTTACAGTAAAAATATACCAACTACATAAAGAGATATAGCGAACTAGGTACTTATCGGGGTGTACTCAGAGCCGAATCACATCGACAGAACGAAACGATAACCTCCTCCTTCGAGTCCCAAGCCCAGAATGATCCACCGCCTCGCCTAGCCTCAGTCAGGCGACCCACATGACAGTTGATAGACAGCGCCCCCTATCGGCAATATCGTCATCCGTTCCGCGTAGCTTCTGACTACCAATAACAATTTATTGATATAATAAATCGTTATTAATTTCGAACAAATAATAATAAAATATTATATTTTTTATCAAATCGTTTTAAAGCAACTAAATTCTTAAATTAAATAAACTAAAATAGCTTTTTATTTTTAACATTAAAGATTCTTTCTTACTTCAATAATCGCATTTAAATATCAAATTAAACTATTTATGAAAACCAATCTGTTAGTAATCATTTCAAAACGTAATAAAGATTATTACTCATTTCTAAATATATACTAATAAAATAAAATAAATCTATTATTTTGAATAAATTTTAGCCCGTATTATGTATGTACTATATAATATATGACACGCGCACTGTGTGTGACGTCTGTGCATTACTAACTGAAGTGAGCTCCATTTTATAAAACATTAACGATCGTTAGGATCAAATAGTGTGATTGTCTTTCTGCTTGTATATAATATATCCTCCTCGTGAAATAATAATGTTGATGACTGGATGGATAACTCGCGTCCGCTCCACGTGGGTATATCTGAGAGCACATCAACGTTATAAGTAGTGCCGCACAGTGCTGGCGGCGTGCCCGAAGGCAGCCGGCCCAACTAATTACGCACAAAGGTTCAAGCGCACTACTTACCGGTATCAGGGCTGCGATCACAGCCGCGCGGCCTGTGCGTGTGTGCGTGTGCCTACAGACAGCGCACACGGACAGTGCGGACACATCGCGCTACATGCTGCAACGGGATAAGGATATTCCAATACGCTCGAGTGACTCCACTATCTGCTCGCTTTGATACTGCAGTGCACTGCACTATCTTATATCAACGGTACATGTTTCAGTGAACATAATAACCACTCTACGAGTTATTATGTTTCAATTATTAACAATTTATTTGCATTTATTCAATTAATAAGGTATGATTACAGCTAGGTGTTGGTAACCTCCACCTAAGCTGAGCTAAATGGAGATTGAATTGACTACCAGTAGGCCTATTATGAGCTCGGTCTGGCTCCGTCTCTGGTTCTGGTTTTGATCCTGTGTGAGTGCTGACCAGTGCATTATACTGTGTGTGTGACGTTTTGACGTAGGATTTATTTAGTCAAAACTCACACAGACTCAAAAACAGAACCAGTGACAGAGCCAGACAGAGCTCATGGTAGGCCTCCAGGACTGAGATTGAGCAATCTGATGGAATGTATTTCTTAGACTGGTCCCTGACCACTTAGAATAATGAAATAGTGAAAAGGATTTCACAATATAAAAATGTCTCAACTAAAAAGAATATTCTACAAGTAATCACGGCGATCATACTTTGGTTTGTTTTATATCAATAATAGTAAAAAGTGGGCTGCATTTGCTAAAACACTTTGTTTTAATTCAGTTAAATGGTAATTGCTGCGTTACGCAAAACCGAGTCAGAGTTACTAGTTCAAAAGTAATTAATAACGAAACCATCTCATACATCCAATTAGTAAATTAGTTAAATATCTGTCGGTGAAGTGTCACATCGCGACATGGATCGCAGCGCCGCTGATGGCCCTCTGATTGTGCACATCCAGTCGACAGGCGGCCCATACCCATACCCATACCCATACCCATACCCATACCACAACATACCCATACCCATCCCCAACCCACATCGTGCGGGATGGATGACTTGCCTAATGTTAGATGTTCGTTTTAGGTTTACACCTTTTATTTATTTTAAAACACATGAATATTAAGCCCCAATGTACGTACATCTTATTAACCATTATCGACTATTTGACTCGAGCGACATTTTTTTGCGCTTGCATCCATGACCAATTTGGGCATCTTTTCATAAAGCACAGCTAAGCGACATGGTTTTTTTAGTTTTTATAGGTGTATTTGAGACAATTTAAATGCAGCGTTATTTTACATGGTATTCATAAGTAGGTACATACGCAAAAGGCTTTCAAATAAACGCGGTAAAACCACAGCTTCTTTCGTCCATTTCTTTGACAGAAGTTTTGAACTAGCTAGGTAACTGCCTGTTTTTTTAATGCAAGACACCAATCTTTTCACTAAGAACTTATTTTATGTTTTTTTACCAAGTTTCGTTTGCTGAAAAGTATAATTTTGGGTCAAAAGAAATTCGTCCGTTTCATTTTCTAGAATCAACAGCAAAAGTAAAAATTCGAATTGATAACGAGTTCATAGCTCCAGCTTAAGGCTATTTTCATACGGAACTGCTCTAATTTTTCAATTTAATGGATGTCTTCAATTTTCCGTTTTGTGAGTGAAAGAACACGGCGGCGGCGGCACCACTCACCTTCAGCTCCTCCATGATGTGGAATTCAATTGTAAGCCGAGCTCTACAGTTGGGTACATTCGCCATGATCTAGTCATAATTTCTGATTGATGTGATGCATGCATCACTGTCCATCGGCCGTGGACTGAGCCATGCACTGGAGGTACCACAGCGATGGACGCAGAGCAATGGTCATAGGGCATATACTCAATGACGTTACTTAATTGCCAGGTAAAGGTAAACGCCCATCATCAGATGGGCTATGAAATTAAGTAATTCGGGTTTTCAAATGAACGCACCTCAAAAGTATTTTCCATTTAAATTCAGTCAATTATAATTATCAAAGGTCCAGGTTTCTGGAATATCTTAACAATACAGAATGTTCTCGATTGCAAATCTTTTGTGTCCTAAGAGGCTTTCAGCAGCCTTTGTTAGCGATTCTGAGAGGGATTATCTGAGACTAAAAGATTACACTCTCAAAAATGCAGACGAAAATAATATCAGTCATAATCATTCTTAAATCCCTTCAAAACACCCCCCCCCCCCACATACAGTGCGCGGAGCAAATCCTTTTGTTACAAAAAATAATAATAATCAGTTGTTGAGGACGTAACGAGTACCTTTGTCCGCGTGCCCTCGCGCCTCGGGGCGGCGCGGCGCGGTAATGGCGCCCTTTCTCAAATGTACTCTAGTTATTGTGGCCCCCTTTCCAAAATACATTTTACATAATACAGTTCTTTTCGTAATGAAGGTAATCACTTTGTTTTTGTGCGGAAAAACAACGCGATTACTCAAGAAAATAGCCAGGTAGAAAACGATACCCTGTCAATAGCAGTTTTAGTACGGCAACATTCAAAACCTGCGACAAGGTCGTACAGAGTTTTATGTACGAGAGTCTATGAAAATAGCGTATCAAAGATAAATCAACGTCTCCGGCAACAAATCTGAAAGCCTAGCAATATCAGTAATTGGAGAACTCGGATACAATTGAGCTGTAACCGACACCGGCCACCGCGGCGCCCTCCAGCCGCTCGCTCTCTCTAATCATATTTCCAGACCGAGCGCGTCTCTTTCGATCACTGCTGGTGTAAAAACAACTTTATGGCAATGGCTTAAGATTAAAATAAGGCGCAGTGGTGGTAGATTTGATAGGTTATATTTAGAATCCTGATTGTGTGTCTGTAAGTTTGCCCAAATATTGGTCCCGTTTATAAGGACGTTATGACATCGTGTATTGCAGCTATAAATGCAAATGCTGACAGCTAGGTACATAGCAACAAGGTAAAAAGGTAGTTCCATTATGAGAGTGACAAATTAGTGACACTTTAGACTAGGGTCGAGTGAGGAGTGCGCCAGTGCCGTCGATCTAGACACCGATAAGCGCCCAAAAGGATACTTCAATAATGGTGAGCCTGAGCTCACTCACATCTCAACATTTACTGACACAAATTGAATCCTCGATAATAAATCGAAATAGATTTGAGATAGGTACATGTTTGTACTCAAGTATCAGTTTCAGTTGATAATATAGTATCGAACGGACGCGACGCTAGCGTTGCTAGTTCAATGTGCTCTATATGAATGAATACTAATATCGAACGCACATTGTAATGTAATTATCTGTTGACAAAATATATTATGTAAACTTCACTATATTATTTGAAAAACACTGAATAATTTCGAATTTACTGAAATTACTTTGAATTCAGTAATGCAATAAACCACAGATAATTATTGAGATGTCGAATTACACACACACGCATAGTGACGCGAGTGAGTGTGTTATTAATTAAGGTGACACAAGTAAATTAATAATACTCGTAGACAAATAAATTGTCTGTTCTCCTCCGCGCACAGGAAGCATTTCTCAAATCATTTGGCAAACAACATTTTTGAGGAAAGGATTGTGAGGATGGTGCATAGTGTTCATACGCACCAAAAACATGTTACTCGCAATAAAAAGCCTCTTTTGAGTAATTTTAAAAGACAAAGAAACCATACGGTGCAAGTTCTATTATATGTATAGTCTTGTCATACACTTTTAAAAGGCACACTTTGACAAAATACATTTGAAAATGAACGTATTTCTACATTATGAGAATCCCATCAAAGTCAAAGTATAAAATCATGTCATATTGATTTACAGACGAAGTTATTTTTATTTTGTGCAGGATACGATTATTGTATTTTTATAAGACGATAATAAATACGACACCATTGTGCATTGGTGCCAAGAATACTTTTGTTTACGAATGAAGACTGTGGCGTCTAAAAATTTACTGCGAACATAGTTGATATAATTAATTTATTTATTTATTGATATATTAATCTGATTAGTTTCCTACTTATCGTAAGCACTTGTCTGTGATCCCCCGCCCTCCGCCCTCCGCTCGCAGCTATCAACTGAATCACATTCGCGACACTACAGGAAACGATCGGATAAATGTTGATCATGGAATCAATCCATGATCATGAATGTGCGCGTGTGATTCAATCGGCTCGCCTATTAGGAACGGACGAGTTTCATCGGCGCACAATATCCGCGATCATCGGCCAAGGAGTGGGGGCAGCCATTCAAATAATGACAACAATTCCACTTGATATAACCACGAATATATGGGTCGGTCTATGCAAAGAAAATTGCATCTTCCCCCTAAAAATAGTCAATAAAATTAAACAGGTCGTCTCTATAAGTGTTTGACGTTAAGTTTGGGCCAGGTCCTTTGTACCGGATACTTTTTAATTACTATTAGAGTTGCCGCGAATAGTGGTTATAGCGAATAGTCGAATACCGATTAATCGCCATTCACTTTGGCGAATAGTCGAATAACTCGACATCACTATTCGACATAAAAAACACTTTAATTACATTAAAAATATTTCTAATTTCTTCTAAGGTTGTGAGAAAAGAAAACAATAAAGTTAAAGAAATCAGGGGGCTAATTCTCGGGCCGATCTCGATCATTTTCGAAGAGAGAATGGCAGATGTCTTTGATTAATTCATCAACGACCTCATCATAAAAGCCTCGACAGCTACGATACACGGAAAACGTAGAAAAAGTGCGGGGTTGTGCAAAGAAGCAATAGAATAAAATTGCAAAATGATCGAGATCGGCCCGAGAATTAGCCCCCTGTTTCGTGTTATACCTACATATTTACATAATATATGTGGTAAATTTAATTTTCCACTTTGAAATGCTGGCATCCCTTTTCATAGTTTACGGGGAATACCCCGTTTTTACGAGGAAAAACGAAACCAACTTGCTCCCGAACGTGCAGAAAAAAAATTTTTTTTGCACCACAATCTGCCTCTGTTGGATTTTAAATATTAACTAAAAAGCCTAACTAATTTATATTCATGAATATGATAGGCACAGGCACATATTACAGATAATAATTGATATTTTGTATTGTTTGCCTGCAGAAGGTAAATGGGTCTTTTATGGGGAACACTGTACGCTTTTATAATAAACTTCCGGAAAATGCAACTAAGCTTCCTATTCGGAAGTTTAAAGCCTATGTTAAGAATAATTTAATAAAGAAAGCGTACTATACTCTAGATAGCTATATGAATGATAAAACTGCGTGGCCCAATGTCCCGGTCACTCTACCCATAGGAAGCTAACATGTCGATTTGCAATGTCTGTACCTACTATTTCGTATCTTATTTTTATATAAGCTGTGTAGATACTATAGTATAACTTTGAAGCGTAGCGTGTGCTGTCTTTGAAACTTTTGCTTTTGTATTATTGCATTGCATACGCCTGACTAAGTGAAGTGGCACCACACTGGAACTTCACTGCTATTATTTTAGACTATTTTTGATTTGTAAAAGGATCATATAAAAAAACAGTAGGAACCGAGACGTAGTTTGTTGCCTGTTCTTCTACGCTTGGTCGCGTGGAACTGGCACCTAGACTCACCTAGCTATAAGACGTTTCAAAGTGATTCTTGCATCGTAATGAATAAAAAATTATTGAGTTTGAGTTTGAATAGGGAAAATAATTAAAAAAATGTTTATTTTTAACTCATTCGTTTTTTTGTTCATTAAAAGTTTATTTAAGACGACTATTCGCCGAATGCCGAATAATACTAGCTATTATTCGGTATTCGACGAATATCAAAAAAATGTCGAGTAATGCCGAATACCGAATAATAGCGAGTATTCGCGGCAACTCTAATTACTATGCAACAACAATACAAGAATTACGACCACGTGTAGGTACAAAATGCTAAAACAAAGGGTTACATGAATATTCGGCACTAAATCTCCTCGCTATTAGAGCACCTACTCAATTCAACAAAACAATGAAAGTTGCAAAGTCTTCTCTACTAATTTGAGACAATAGCAGCACTAAAATTTGGGCTTTGTCACGACACTTGCGCTCCGGCCGTTAGCATTTAAATGAGGTGTATTGTTCGATGTAGCTTCATTAGGATCCGAGCGAGGCCGACCCAGCGCGGACCTACCACCTGGTATAAGGACAACTGGCAGAGTTACAGCGCGCCCAGATAGGACGGCTGCGATAGCGCGCCTCTCGGACGCTGACCCGTTCGCCTGCAAGGACTCTGCTGGTTGTTTTCCTTTGATCTCATCTCTTTTTAAAAAGAAATTCAGTTAAAGAAAAGAACGTGCATTCATCGGTTTTTCAGTCATAACACTGAACGATTTCAATAAAATTGTAATCTCAACTTTTCAGTGAAACTTGTGTTGGTTAACTTTTGATAACTACATTACGCATCATTAGAATAGGTACATTCAAAGCAAAATAATATCACTGTCAAATTTTAGTTTGACAGAAGGTCTATGATAGGATCTATATTTAGTACTCCTAATGGTCGTACGTTTACTGCTTTTTTCGGTAATAATTAATGTATATGAATGCTAATCAGGACATGTTGCATTTATTTCCACATAAAAGCATATATCAGATATATTCATTTTTCACTATTCACACAGTTTTTATTACAATCCAAACTGAATGCGACACGGCTCTCTTAATGGTTAATGCCGGTCATCCATTAGCGCACGCCAGGCTTCCCGCCGGCATTGCTTTGGGCCACAACTACCTGTCACACAGTTTATATACAATCTATGTTGCGTCTTACTATTATAGTAAGACGCAACATAGATTGTATATAAACATTTGCCTGAAATTATTGTAATCTAGCTATTAGTCAAGCTTGAACCGATGATTCAAGCGCTAAGGTAAGTATCACATTATTTCCCAACAGATAAACTATTTCCCTGTAATTAGGTACCAATATCCGTTGGCGGTGGCTTAGACGCGGATAGTCGTTTGAAAGCCCGTTAGGAGGCAGGTACTTGTCCGTGAGTACCTCCGAGGGATGCGAGGCACGAGGCTTACCTACATTTTCTGAATTTTAATATTCGCTGATTGACGAGCTGAGCCCGGCGCGGCGCGGGGCGGCGCCATCTTGAATTTATAACCTGTTGAGGCTAAAACACACGGACATTATGGGCTCTCAAAGTCATAATGAGCGTGGTATGTGTGTTGTTTTTATTACGAAATCACTAGTCTAGCCTGATCTGATAAAATTAGGCACCACATTTACAACCAAGTCACAGATTAAAAAAGACCAAGTCTAGAACTTACAAATGAACTCATTTTAAAGTTATCGACACGAAGTTACAAAGCTTCTTATTCTCGGCTCTTCTACGAGTATGCAGGAAGGATACTATGCGTAGGTATACAGGCTCCCACTGAAAATCTAAATCCAATACTCTAGAGGACGTCCTCTAGAAAACGCACACCAAATTGAGAATGAAAAAGACTGAATATGCTTATAATAGGCCTTTGGGGCGTCCAAAAGCGCGATGGGTCGACGACATCGTAAGGGTCGCAGGAAATACCTGGACAAGAGACGCACAGGACAGAGGAGGCTGGCAAAAAATGAGGGAGGCCTATACCCAGCAGTGGGTGATACCGGGCTGAAATGATGATGATGATGATGAAAGGCCTGCGCACATCTAGGCGATGGCGATAAGCTGAAACGCTGTCAAATGATAAAAAATAAGTTGATTTTCACATAAAGACATCAAATATTTACGTAACGACAACGTGCAAATTATAAAATTTATTTGCGAAAGGTCCGTCCGGATCAAAAGCCAGTAGTAATAATGCGACATAAAATAAGCACCTGTGCATCGCGGAGTGCTTAGGAACTGCTGTTTCCTAAGCACCCTTTTGTACAGAATCTGTTAGGCAATGACTAGTGCATATTCCACGGGTGCGGCTCCATACGGCCGCGTCCTTCGAGCCACGTAATGAGGGAAGAGCTGTTTCAATTTAGCATAATAACCCGCACCCGCGCGTGCCTCGAGATGGGCGGGTGGGTAAAAATTGGAAGGGTAAAAAAGGAAAGGGAAGGGAGGAATTGTTAAAAATTAAAAATACCCATTTATACCGGGTAAATTTTATTAATACCGGGTAAAAATTCGGCCTGCATTTTTATAATCCTAGAAAATCTAAATACTTAAAAAAGTACTAACAATGTATTTTAATGGTAAATATCATCTTATTAAACCTTTATGATACATGCTTTGACAAATAAAACCAATGACAGAAGATAAATTAATGTGCTATTTGATCCAATATAAATAAATAGCGCACTAATTATCGTTTCAATTAAGTGCTCATCAATGAAACTCATCACAATAACTAGTAGTTCGCCCCGAACTGAGATTTCGTGAATCGATCCAAATGATCCTGTCCATCCAAAGGTTGTTTGGAAGAGATCGCTCATAGCGGTAAGACCGCCCAAATTACCCACAAAAAGCAAATCACGAAAAAGATGTTTACAAAATAAATACGCAATAAATTTCAGCTACCGCAGCATCTGTCACCAGGTTTGAATACACACAAAGGTTAACAAAAAAACCGATGATAACCACTAAGACAAAATCACGGAAAACACCTATCATACCGAAGCTAAGCACCGCTGAAAAAAATCAGCTACAATAGCACATGCCTCCAAATTCAAATACACTCTAAAGTACAAGCTCATAACTATGGTAACTAGCACTTGGTCATGTCAAATAAAAAAACCAGATTCGATTATACACGAAAACGATAGCCCAAATTACCCAATAGAAGAAAATCACGAAAAAGATCTTTACAAAATACGCAAAAAAAAACATTAAAAAAATTTCAGCTACCGCAGCATCTGTCACCAGGTTTGAATACACACAAAGGTTAACAAAAAATCCGATGATAACCACTGAGACGAAATCGCGGGAAACATCTATCATACTTAAACTAAACACTGCTGAAAAAAGTCAGCTCCAACAGCACTCGCCTTCAAATTCAAATACACTATAAGAACAAGCTCAAAACAATGGTAACGAGCAGTTGGTCATGTCAAAGTAAAAAAAATTGCGGTTTGCGATTTATGACGTATAAAAAAAAAACTACTCACTAGATCTCGTTCAAATCAAATAACGTTGAAAGTTTGCATAATAATGTACATCATATAGTTTTTAAGATTTTTCATTCTCTTATTTTAGAAGTTAGAGGAAGGGGGACTAACTTTTTACCACTTTGGAAGTGTCTCTCGCGCAAACTATTCAGTTTAGAAAAAAACGGTATCAGAAACCTCAATATCATTTTTGAAGACCTAGGTACCCCACATGTACGGGTTTGATGAAAAAAAATTTTTGAGTTTCAGTTTCCAGTATGGGGACCCCCCAAGTATTTTTTTTTTCTACTTTTGTGTAAAAATATTGATGCGGTTTATAGAATACATCTACTCGCCAAGTTTCATCAGTCTAGCTTTTATAGTTTCGGAGAAAAATGGCTGTGACATACATGGTTAGACATACAGACAGACATGACGAATCTATAAGGGTTCCGTTTTTGCCATTTGGCTACGGAACCCTAAAAACGAATTCAAATATCCACGCGGACGAAGTCGCGGGTAACAGCTAGTTAGGTGATGATCACAAACAATCGATCTATTAATCAAAGATGGCGTTCATTTTATCCAATATCACCATATTGGGTAAAATGAACTCCATCTTTGATTTGATATCTTTAAATGTGGTGAAGACGTTATGGATATTACATTCATTTGATTTAAGTTTGAAAATAGGTCCTGTAGCTGGTTCCAAAATTGCAATCTTCTATCATACTCCAAAAATCTTCATCCAGAAGTGTAGACTTTGTTTCTGAAGGCAATAGTACCGTGGTTTCGTGTAAAGCTAGGGCCGTTAAGGCTGTTTTTGTATTTTTTAGACTTTTTAGTGCGGTTACATGACTACCCCACCGTGTCTTTACTAGCAACTTTAACGTTTCGCCATTTTTCTTTTCCCTTACAATTTTGTTCATTAAGTCGGGTTGTTTGAAAGATCTTCGTTCGCTTTGCTCACTCGAATACTTAGTTAAAACTAAACCTCATCAAAAATATATGTTTTTAATAGTTACCTACACTGGTGAAATGTTTTTTTTTGGTTTATTTTACCTTTAATACTAAATCATTGTAGATTAGAATGAATACTAACCAATAAAAACATAATATTCCTACTAAAACTAAACTTCATTAATAGAAAAAATGTTTTGAATTTTTACCCGGTATTAATTCAAAATGGGTGGGTAAAATTAGGTATAAATGGGTAAATACCCAAAGTTCGGGTTTTTACCGGGTAAGCGCCCATCTCTTCGCTAGATTATCCCTCCTACACTCATCCTGTTCTACGGCGCTTTATAAACTAGAATGTGAACATTGAAGCTGCTAGGTTAGAATTTAAATTTTGAAGTCTAGTCTGGGCTCACTATTACTTGTAGCAGCATATAATGATGTATCTGAAATTAATGGATGTTGTTTTATGGAGTTCTTGCAGCTATCATTGATTTCGATGACTGTTTCGTCGGGGGTATAGCTAGATACTAGTTATGTTCTTCTTAGTCTGGACTAATATTGTTATTGTAACCTACTTTCAGCCGGCCAGGTCAAGGTCTTCATAACGCTGAAGCTACCACAGCCTCCGGAGAGACATATTTGTTTTCAAATGTTGCGTAATATAGGCGGAGGCGGAGGTGCTCTCGGGGCTATGGGGGAGGCTTGCGGCTCCCTGTTGTCCTATTACTACACTGAGAAAAATGGATTTCTGGCCTAAGATGAATTCCACCTTTGACGGCTGAATTGTTATGACGCGAGGCGATTTTGAAACGCTTACGGTTAATTTGACTTTACTATTCGTTTGCAATAAACTGGTACGTCTCTTATGATAAACACGAACCGTCTCAAATGACTTACCGTAAGGTAGTCTTGGAATCCAACTTAACACTGTTAATACAGCAGTAATGGACTATTGAAAACGCTTTAAATTTACGACGTTGAATATGTGTTGAATATCACCGTAATTAAGGCAAAATTTAACTTAAATTAAGGCGATATATGCTTTAATAAAAACTAAACAAACTTAAACTTAAGTCATAAACAAACTTTCGAAAGCGGCATAAATAATCTTAAGCATGACAATATTCACCTTACAATAAGGCAGAATATACTTTAGTCACAAAAATTTGAACGTAAACTTAAAAGTCTTTCAGCGACGTATGAATTCGGCATTTTAGAGGTATAATGTGGCCACATTTACCCCTTTATCATGTGTGCCTTAAGGCCAAATATGCTCAGGTTTTGACGAATCAAATGGTAACATTAGGTTTTATAACGGCATACATATACGGCACATATAAACGTAAATATGGCAATATTCACCTTTTCATAAGGTAATACATGCTCAAGATATCGACTGGTTAACCGGTTACATTACGTCATATAACGACTTACATACTTGGTCAATATAACCGTAAATTTGGTGATATTAGTGTTATCATCAGGCGAAATACGATCAAGATACGACTAATCAAACGGTGAATAACATCATAAAACGATTTACTTATTCGGTTAATTAAACCGTAGTTATGACAATAATCACTTTATGGTAGGGCGGATGATACTTTAATTACTATTTAATCAAACGTTTAAAAAGTCTAATAACGCCATACATATTTGTCCAATTTAACCGTAAATTTGGCAATATTTACCGTATCTTAAGGCAAAATACGATCGAGTTAAGACTAACCAAACGGTGAAATAACGTCATTTAACGACTTTCATATTCAGTAAATGAAGCCGTAGATATAGCAATATTCACCTTAAGATAGGGTGGATGGTACTTGAGATATTATATAGTCAAACTTTAAAAAAGCCTTATAACGGCATACATATTTGGCTAATATAACCGTAAATTTAGAAATATTTGTCTATATTAAAGGCTCAATAATGCTCAAGTTACGACTGATCAAATGGTGAAATAACGTCATCTGGCGACTTATATATTCTGTGAATGAAGCCGTAGATATAGCAATGTTCAACGGATAATACTTTCATAACTATTTATACAAACGTTTAAAACCTACATAAGTACGATCCTAGGTAATAGATAGATAGGCAGATTTGTACATTACCTACCTAAATACTTAAGTAGGTACGCTACGTAGCTTAAGTGGGTAGCACTTAAGTGTTTCATTGTGTTTTATTAGGGAGGTTCCTATTATATAATCATAGCGCTGTTTAATAAACCATACCCATTAATAGCTGTTCCATTGAAAAAGTTTGCTACGCTCTATGACTCCTTCTTGCTATTCAAAGGCAGAACCCTCGCTTCTACATACAAGCCCTGTACTCCTGTAGGAAGGTATCTACTTAAATCAAGCGAAGAACCTAAACCAGTGTCTACAAAAATTTGATACCTATTTAGGTAATATAGGTCTCAGCTACCTGTTTCTCATATTACCAAGCTTTGCTTAGTTTAGGGCTAGATTGTGTTGTGTGGAATGTCCGCAAATATTTGTATTTAATTTGGTGGAAGAAAAGTATATTTTACTCAGTTTTATTATTTTAACGACTTTCAGTCATTTGGTGGGTTAAGTTTTAAAAAGCTCTCTAGTTACTGAGAGATACACCTTTCTAAAGCACTTCTCGTAGGTACAACGAAAATCTCAATAATGCTGCCAGCTACTAAGGCAAATAACCTTGGTTCGTATGACTGTATGAGAGAGAGTATATAAACTTGAAAACCCAACGTCAAAACTGCCGAACCGATTATGATGAAATTTCTATGGCACTAATCTGAAAGTAAAGTTAAGATATAATTTTTCAAATTAGTTTACGAGTTATGTGGTAACAAACATAAAAAAAATCAAACAAATCAAATATCCGTGAAAACACCCATTTAGAATCATTCCCTGAGTTTACTCGCTTTTTGGTTGGAACCCTGACGAACGAGATTCAATACCTACTTTTGCTCTGTGCTGTGTGCTAACTACACGAACTATGCTTGGAGCATAGGCCAATTGACACACATGACACAAGCAGTTAGTAATGCAGTACAGTTTTGGCTTAAAGATTACGTATAGCATATTTTTGATTGGCCTCTCAGCTCAGTTGGTAGGATCTCTGCCTTCTGCGCCGTAGGTCGTGGGTTTGAGCCCCACCGAGAACAAATATTTGTGCTAAATATTTGTGGTGAACACAGTTGTTTTTTCTCTGTTGGGGCGTTATATTGTATTCTGAGATTTATTTACAAAAAAAATGTGTGTAAGTATTATATCAGCTATCCGGTTCCCATAGTACAAGCTCTGCTTAGTTTGGGGCTAGATAGTGTTGAGTAGATTGTCTTGAATATTTATTTAATATTATTTTGTTATTTTTAACACCCACCACTAGCATAATCTGCAGTAGTCGAGTTGGCAGCACTGCCCACGAGGCCACGAGCACGCACGTATCGACTTGCTTCATTCATCAGTTTGGTTTGAGTTTAGATGGAGCGTTTGGTTTCGTTCTGAGTCATTCAAAGTTTAATTTAGCGGGTTTTTTTTATTTCCCCTCTGAACGCTGCTGGCTGTGTCAGTGTATGGAGGCACAGACAAACAGATGTACCGAGGTCCAAGACAGACCTATCAGCAGCAGCCAATCAGACAAACATCTTCGTGCTTCGAACGCGGCAGACCAGAATCCCATACATTTATTAACAAAATGGGGCACACACCTGATTGATACGTCATTTCGAGGTAAGTAGAGCACCTGTATCAAACTCAGTTATTCCCTGATGTTTTTGAACCTAATCATGTTTTGTATTTGATAAGTTTAGGTACCTACCTAGTACCTACTCCCTAGAATCTGGTTGTGTTGGAAACACGATCGAAAAATGATTTATAAAACTTAGTGTTTTCAGTTCTGAGCTTTTGCATTTAATTTTGTATATTGGTACGAAGAAGTTTTTAAAGTTAGGAAAATTAATTGTTTATTTTTTTTCAGATAAGGTGTATACTTTACATAATACGCAAAGAGGACGGGCTACTTAATAGGCTGTTAATGGCTTCCTGGATTCCAAACAACTAATAATTGGCCTATTTGTTAATGGACTCAGGGCTAGAAGTAAATCCAAACACCAAACTTCAATGGAGTGATTTCAATCATGGGCAAGCAGTATTGGAGAACTTTTTAAAAAGGATTAGACAGTCATCTATGCAGCGTACTGCATATACCTATAACTGTAAGTACTTGACATTTGCTATCAGTGATTCAAACGATTTCTCTGACTTAGAACCTGCAATGTCAGGCCGATCTGTCCTCTAATAGACCTGTCTATTATTGACGATACTTTTGTCAATAATACAACTACGACCTGTTTGTATGCTTTACAAACAGGTCGTAGTTTGGTTAGATAAACATAATACTTGTACTAATTACCATTATAGAATGCTCTACTTTGTGGTTTGCGATAACTATTTCCTAAGAAATACATTATTTTATTTCAGGTGAAAGTGATCCGGTTGAGAAGGCTTCACTTGCAATAACGGTTGCCGGGAAAGGAGCGATGCCATGAGAGGAGCTAGCCTGCAGGCAATAACAGCAAATGCGCGCCTACAAAAGCTTTACAACGAAAAGGGCATTCTCCAAGACGATTTTATCTTGTTTTAAGTATTTAAATAGTTAAATACCTATCTAAATTGTTTTTCAAATACAGATTTTTATTTATACATTTTTATTGAATGGTTTTATTGCAATACCACTATTATTTCTAGTAGATGCAAAAGCTATCGGCTTATTTATTAGGCTAGGTTGAGGTTAAACTGTTAGGTTGAGAAAATACTAGTCTATATTATTTTGGTAATCTGTAATCAGTTGTTATTGAGGTGCTTTATAAATTTTTGTTCTATTAATTTCAGAAGCTTACAAAGACTGGGAGAACAGCTTTCTGAGAGCAGCAGGCTACGCTGTTCACTGAAGGCATGTTTGGCTGATCTACTATCATGAAGTTCATGTGAAGGTTACCTTAGAGTGAACTTTGAGCGGCCCAATGCCCTTAATATGAACTAAATGATAGTAAAGCAAGTCAATCATGCCCTTAGGGAACAGCGTTACCAGCCGTTAAAAGGCTTTTTTTCCGGTCTTCATAAAACGTTTCTGCTCGTACAGAAAGCAAAAATTACCGTACGATACGGCTTGCTTAATCGTATGGAACATTCTAAAACAACTTCTAGAAGGCAAATACGACTAAGTAAACGTTGGAAACACTTAATGGTTAGGTTAAACCCATAGTAAGTAAAGACGTAAAACACCTTACTAGAAATGAATTACGACTTAAAAAAACATCAATATCGATTAATGAACAGGTTAAACTACAGTAAAATAAGACGTACGACGTCTTACTAGAAGTCGATTATGACTAAGTTAACAGCTTAAACTACAGTAAGGTAAGACGTACGACGCCTTACAAAAAGTCGATTACGACTTAATGAACAGATTAAACTACAGTAAGGTAAGACGTACAAAGCCTTGCTAGAAGTCGATTACGACTTAGTAAACGTTGACAACGCTTAGTGGACAGGTTAAACCCACAGTCAGTAAAGACTTAAAACGCCTTACTAGAAGCGAATTACGATTTAAGAAACATTCAAAACACTTTGTGAACAAATTAAACAGCAGTAAGAAAAGGCGTAAAACGCCTTACCAGAGGTTAATTGGGGCACAATGATACGTCGGATATTACTCTAAGAAAATTTTACGTGTGTGACCCGAGCACCTTATTTATCGTTTATATCGCCTTACCAGAAGTTGAATTCCATCGTCAGTTCGTCGATCCTATCTGACTTACCACGTTAATAGCTTTTTATTTAAGGCTAATCTGTAAAAAAATACGTCTAAAACACACATTAGAGAGTATTATTGCTGCTTATTTGTTGCGCCTCACGCTTAAGGCGTAAAACGCCTCCAACCTAGGAGGCGTTTTTCGTTCAAGCACGGTCGGTCGTTTTTTCGCCTTCATTACGAATAAATCCACCTTCGTTACGAAACTTTCAGCTTTACATTTTTCTCAGTGTAGTGTTTCAGCAATTAGTGTCATTCAAGATTTGCTAATACTTAGTTTATTATTTTAGAAATTATTAAAGATTCAGTCCGATGAGCGCCCCGTGACGACATCGGAACACACAGACGTGTATATTGTAAACATGTTTGTGGGTGCAATTTAGTTTTATAGTCTTACTAGCTGCCTGTCCCGGCTTCGCACGGGTGGACATTTATTTTTTAAACACATAAATATAGCCTATGTTACTCAAGGTGAACCTACGTCCAGCAGTGGACTGATATCAATTGATGATGATGATGAAAGAACATTCTATAACGTTTAGGAGCACTATTTTCTAGAACATTTTGTCCAAATCTAGAATTCAGAACCATTTGCATGGGTATATTTGAGTATTCTAGATAATTCTGGATTAATAACGTTTGGATGCATTCCGGATGCTAGCCGAATAATTTCAGTCTTCGAATTAAATTTGATCATTCCAGAACCTCAAAGACATTCTAGAGCGTTCTTTCCTCGTCAAAGTCGAGAATTTTCTGAAAAATCCCTAAGCGATAGAAAGGGATAGACATATATAAGTCCCTACGTGATAGAAAGGAATAGACATAGATTTCGAAACTTTTGCCCCTTACAAATTAATAACACTTAAGCCTCCGCTATACGCTGGTCTAAAAACAAAACACGACCGGAAAGTTGGAAAAATTTAAAATAAAGATGGCGTTGCCTGACCTGAGCTGTGAATTCATGTATTTGATACCAACTATTACTTATTCTGTGCTTGGGTCTGACATTTGTCACGACATTACAATGTGTTGACTAGAATACGCTTCGTTAGACAAAAACACAGACAGATATTCAGTAAATAAATATAACCCAATTGTTATGTTAGCTGATTCCCGTCGCAGAGTTTCCATTGCATATTTTTCATCCAGGATTGGTGATAACAATGGCAAGCTGTGCGGTATTTTTTAAACTACCACGAACGCTACATTTTAAATCTAACTTATATAGTAGTGTAGTAGTAGTAGTCTAATTTATATAGTATAACAAGCAAATAGCCCCAGATTTAATAAAAGAAACCTTCCACCAAGAGAGATTTTCCTCATATTATGCAAAACCAGAGTGAGTTGCAAGTTCATAAATGTCGGTAGTCGGTGAATGAACACTTGTATTTTTTAAAGGTAAAAAACGGAACCCTTATAAATTCGTCATGTCTGTCTGTCTGTCCATCCGTATGTCACAGTCACTTTTTTTCAAAAAAATGAAATGAAATGAAAAGAAATAATTTATTTGCTTGAAGTATGGTACTTACAAAACTGTAAAAGCTATATGTACTGATGAAACTTGGTAAATAGATGTATTCTGTAAACCGCATTATGATTTTTATACTTAGAACTGACACTCAAAAAATATTTTTTCATAAAACTTATGAGTTTTCTTAACATTAAGTAAAAGTTTTTAAACCAGTTAAGTATTTACGACAGAGATGCGTTAACGTCATCGTAATTAGCCTTCTATCTATCGACTTTAAAAATTAATGAGGTATCGTCAGCAAATAGTACTGTTTCACATAGTTTTTTAACCAAAAAAGGAAGGTCATTTACGTACACTAGAAACAAGAAAGGACCTAATATCGAACCTTGTGGCACCCCTATGTCAATAACTGACCCAAAAGATCTCTCACCGCCCACATCAACTTTAAGGATTCTATCAGTCAAGTACGATTGTAATAAGTCAATGGAGCGATTTAGAATACCGTAATGTTTAAGTTTAGATATTAAGAGGGTGACGGACGCAGCTCGCAACTTCAATTCGAGGCGCGGGCAAAAATTGCTCCGAATATAGCTATCTCTATTCATTTGATGCGGGCGCCACGGAATATATAATAGTAGTATACACACACAGGCGCTCGTGTGACGCGCTACTTCTATACGTGAATCCAACCATAGTGCCGCGCTTGTGCGTGTGCGTCAGCCACTGATAACGATTTTTATGCATTGCCTAATTTCGTCAACGTTACTAACACCCGTTTTCACTAAACCTAGGTGACGCCTAAATCGGATGCCTAAATATTAACGGGCCGACGTACACAGCTCGCAACTTCAATTCGAGGCGTGAGCAAAAACTGCTCCGAATATAGCTATCTCTATTCATTTGATGCGGGCGCCACGGAATATATAATAGTAGTATACACACACAGGCGCTCGTGTGACGCGCTACTTCTATACGTGAATCCAACCATAGTGCCGCGCTTGTGCGTGTGCGTCAGCCACTGCTAACGATTTTTATGCATTGCCTAATTTCGTCAACGTTACTAAGCGTCAGATAGGCTAGTGGCTAGGGCGTGCGGATTCACACTGAGAGGACGAGGTGGGCGGGAGTTCAAATCTGGTCAAAGAGAGTTGACTTTTTGCACCCTACAATTTTATGTTTTTATTTTTTGTGGCTGCATTACCTGACTAACCCTCTAAGCTTATTGCTTGCTTGTTTCGCTTTTCTAGTATTCAATAAGCAAGGATTGGTCATGCTCTGAATGCAAGAATAAAGTGAAAAAAAAAACAACATTCCTGAACCGATAAAGAACCTTCACAGTAGCTATTTACGCACTTAGAAAAGACACCAGGAAATTCTCTAACATGATACGAGTGAGTTTATTCATCAGGTAGGGTTTGTGCGGGTTCTGGACCAAATTGAAGAAGAGTAAAGAGAACCATTGACTCCGAGTTGAGTTGAGAGAGCCATTGACCCCGGCGCGGAGCGATGGAGTTGTGGTTGATGACGTTCCAGTAGAGGATGATGGGTGGGAGTCCGCTCAACATCAGGTGTGGTGTGGTTTGCTTGACCTCATTGGCCTAGTGGTTGGAGGGTGCGGGTTCAAAATCAGTGATAACGTTACAGTAATAGATGATGGGTGGGTATCCGCTCTACGTCAGGTGGGGTGTGGTTCGCCAGACCTCATCGGCCTAGCGGTTGGGGGGCGTGGGTTCAAAACCAGTCATGACGTTACAGTTGAAGATCATGGGTGGAGGTCCGCTCAACATCAGGTGGGGTGTGGTTCGCCAGACCTCATCGATCACACACACACAGCAATAAAAAACACGCAAAGCGGCTCACTTACCAAAGTACAGAAAGTCTAATAATGTGACTGCATTTAAAAATATACTTTATTCGTTGAGCAATTAGGTTGCTTTTATTCTGCTTATTTACATTCGCAAAACCAACGATTGCGAACATCGACCTACAATTACATGGACCTCGGCTTTCGCACAAAACTCGCGAAAAAAGTGTACCAAGCTAACCTACTATAGGTGGATACTTATATAATGATTATAAACAAACTGAAAAAAAAATTATTTATGTCTTATCACAATTACTATATAGAACTCAATTTTGATTGCATGAAGCAACTTCTAGTGAACGTTACAGAAATTTTTCCAAGTCTTTTTATCAATATTTCCACCAGACGTTGAGCAGTACTCTGTTTATTGAGCTCCAGTTATATAAAGAAAAACTATTTTGTTAAAGTATTTCTCAGTCTTTTTATCAATATTTCCACCGGACGTTGAGTGGTAGCAGTTTTTTGAGCTCCAAATAAATAAAGTTTTTTTTTAAATTTCTTAGTCGTTTTATCAATATTTCCACCTGACGTTGAGCTGTAGTTTATTTCTTGAGCTCCAGAAAAATAAAACAGAAATATGTTGTTCAAATTTTTACAAGTCTTTTTATCAATATTTCTACCTGACGTTGAGTGGTATCAGTTTTTTTAAGCCCCAGATAAATAAAGAATAAAAATATTTTGTAGCCATTTTTCTTAGTCCTTTTTTCAATATTATAACCTGACGTTGAGCGGTAGTCGGTTGTTTGAGATTCAGATAAATAAAGAAAAAAAATATTTTGCTGAAATTTTTCCAAGTCTTTTTATCAATATTTCCACCTGACGTTGAGTGGTAGCAGTTTTTTTAAGCCCCAGATAAATAAAGACTAAAAATATTTTGTGGCAATTTTTCTTAGTCCTTTCATCAATCTTTCCACCTGACGTTGAGCGGTAGTCGGTTTTTTGAGATCCAGATAAATAAAGAAAAAAAATATTTTGCTGAAATTTTTCCAAGTCTTTTTATCAATATTTCCACCAGACGTTGAGCGGTACTCTGTTTATTGAGCTCCAGTTATATAAAAAAAAAACTATTTTGTTCAAGTATTTCTCAGTCCTTTTATCAATATTTCCACCGGACGTTGAGTGGTAGCAGTTTTTAGGGTTCCGTAGCCAAATGGCAAAAACGGAACCCTTATAGATTCGTCATGTCTGTCTGTCTGTCTGTCTGTCTGTCTGTCTGTCCGGCCGTGTCACAGCCATTTTTCTTCGAAACCATAAAAGCTAGACTGATGAAACTTGGTGAGTAGATGTATTCTGTGAACCGCATTAAGGTTTTTACACAAAAATAGAAAAAAATCTATAAATTTTGGGGGTACCATATACCCATACTTGAAACTGAAACTCAAAAAATTTTTTTTCATCAAACCCATATGTGTGGGGTATCTATGGATAGGTCTTTAAAAATTATGTTGAGGTTTCTAATATCGTTTTTTTCTAAAACTATAAATTTGGGGGTCCCCATACTTGAAACTGAAACTCAAAATTTTTTTTTTCATCAAACCCATACGTGTGGGGTATCTATGGATAGGTCTTTAAAAATGATGTTGAGGTTTCTAATATCGTTTTTTTCTAAACTGAATAGTTTGCGCGAGAGACACTTCCAAAGTAGAAAAAAGTTGGTCCCCCCCCCTCTAACTTCTAAAATAAGAGAATGATAAATCCAAAAAAAATATATGTTGTACATTACTATGTAAACTTCCAACGATATTTAGTTTGAACGAGATCAAGTCAGTAGTTTTTTTTTATACGTCATAAATCGTAAACCGCAATTTACCTTTCGACGAACTACAAAAACCTTTATATTATGTTAATTGATGCTACGGAACCCTTCATGGGCGAGTCCGACTCGCACTTGGCTGCTTTGTTTGAACTACAAATAAATAAAGAAAAAAAATAATTTGTTGTAATTTTTCTTAGACCTTTTATCAATACTTCATATACAGGGTGGAATTTTGTAATGCCACCTGGAGGGAAAGTACTCTTGATACTCCAGATAGAAAATTTTACTCACAGGAAACATTCCTTTATTTTTGAATAGAAAGCAAACTGCATTCAAAGTTTTTCGAAAATTCTCTCACACCCGGGAATTGAACCGGCTAAAATCAGAAAAATTATACCTTGTACTTTTATTGCATCGATCGTTAGTCAATTATAAGGATGAAATCTCTCTAACAAACATGATAAATTAAATGAAAGAAAAACCAGGAAATCTTAAATTAATTTAATTATTTACAAAAAATGGATAACTAACTAGTTACTTGAAATTAGTTGCTTGAAATGGGCTCCATTCTCTTGGATACACAAATTTATTCTTTTAACGAATTCATTTCTTTAAAAGAATACATTTATTCCTTTCAAAAAAAAAAAATAATTTAAAAATTATTTTATTTTTAATTTTAGAAATTGCTTTCTATCCAAAAATAAAGGAATGTTTCCTTTGAGTAAAATTTTCTATCTGCAGTATTAAGAGTACTTTCCCTCCAGGTGGCATTACAAAATTCCACCCTGTATAGAAATTAATGGTTCATAATTTGTTTTAGTCGAAATGTTGGCTTTTTTCGAAATTTCGGCAGACTTTTTGTCCTAGTGCTGCACCTTAATTTCGTTTACCCAACCTACAACCTACCTAGGTACTTAGTATTTCCCATCTTCACTTAGTACCCTTCCTAAACTAACAATTATCAAATATCTAAGCATTATGTTTTATGCCAGTGTAGGTATTTAACTAGTCCGAAGTCCGAGCGATTCACACACACAACCGAAGTGTCCCGTGTGCTTCAAGCGTTTCCTCCCCCTGCACCCCGCCACCCGCACCGTGCGTGCGCGATAGCAATAGTAGCCGTTCGAAAATGCCATGAATTTGATCGTGTTCCGTAATACCAAAAATGATGACTGAAAACTTTTTGTATTCTTTACATAGTATTGTTATTCTGTAACTAGACAATATAAACTAGGTTCCTTAACAAAAAACACGTAAGATATTGTTGTTTTTAGTACGAAACCAATAGGTAGAAAACTTGATAAGTTTAGCATAAAAATGTGCAAAATGCGATTGGTGTTTATTTCATTTTAGGTAAGTAATTTGAAATAAAAACTGTTGAGGAACCTAGATAAATACTATGCAAATACAATTATTACAATAATATAGTGTAAATCTGTCTAAATTAGAAATCATTTTGGTATTCCGTTTGTATGAAAATTTTCCATACGTCAGCCCCTTAACTAGTTTTTTCGTGTGCGCGAGCTGCAAGCAGCTCGCGTGTCGGTGTGCTACTCCCAGTTTTACATTACACTTGCACTTGTAAAACCCCAAAAAGTAGTAAAGAAAGTCCTAAGTAACCCTAAAAGTCGATCAGTGAATCAAGTTCCTCAGTGTAGTAAAACCCCAATCAAAGTCCTAAAGAACCCTAAAATTGTTTACATAATCAAGGTCCTAAGTGAAGTAAAATTCCAATTAAAGGCCTAAGGAACCCTAAAAGTTGTTTATTTTATCAAGTTCCTCAATGTAGTAAAACCCCAATCAAAGTCCTAAGGAACCCTAAAAATGTTAACATTATCAAGCTCCTAAGTGTAGTTGAAACTCCAATCAAAGTCCTAAGGAACCCTAAAAGTCGAACACTTAATCAAATTGCTCAATGTAGTAAAACCCCAATCAAAACCTTATACGGAACCCTAAATTGTACGTCAAGCCAAAACCCTTAACGGGTCGAAACCGCTGGAAGGAACCCAAACGTTGACTACCGGGTCGCGTGCATCGCGAGCTGCAAGCAGCTCGCGTCCTCAATGCGTTCCCACAGGGGCGGAACCCTAAACCAAGTGAAGATCCAATCAAACACCTTAAAAAACCTAAAATTCAATCTCCAATCATAGTCCTCAGTCGAATGAACCGTTTGAACGACCTTAATCGGACGATTTTTGCAAAACCGGAAGTGGCACAGCCGCCATTTTGAATTTTGAACTCAGTCTAGTGAACATTTTTTCACACCCCTAAGACACCCTAAATTTCAGTAGGAGGGGGTTCTAAATTTCAGTAGGGTGGGCGTGGTCGCGTGGCGGCTCGCTTCGCTCGCCGCAACGTTCCCCCCGGGTTCAGGAGGAGGGGGTTCTGGGGGCTTGAGGGGGGGGTCACAGCACGGCTCGCTTCGCTCGCCGCGACGCTCCCCCCGGGTTCAGGAGGAGGGGGTTCTGGGGGGCTTAGGGGGGGGGGGGGGGGGGGGTCACAGCACGGCTCGCTTTGCTCGCCGCACTGTTCCCCATTCGCTCGCCGCAATGCTCCACTCGAAAAAAAGGGTCAAAAATAATAAAGGGGTCTAGAGGGGGGAGGGGGGCAAAATTTATTTTGCTTTCAAAATAATCTCACCTTCCCTACATGACCCAAAAAAAAAGTCTTGCAAGTCACTCCGCTTGGAAGATACGAAAGGGGGGGGTGAAAAAAGGGGCAAGAGGGGGGTGTTTTTTTTGTTTTTTCAATTCAGGAAGAAACCCTCTATACGAAACCCTAATCGAAAACCCCCTATCTCGACGGCATCCGGTAGCACTCACAAAAGGGGGGGTCCTGGGGGGCAAGGGGGGCAATTTTTTTTGTACAATAATATTCTTATCTTTTTTCTTCTCTTTCGTCTTCTCCCTTTAAATCTTTTTTTTCTGAAAAGTAATATTTCATCAAAATCGGCTAAGCCGTTTTGTTTTATTGTTTGTTACTGCATACCTTCGTCATTTAATTTTATGATCCAATTTAGTAAATTTTTCTTTTATCTAAAAGGTTATACTTCCAGATCTGTATGTAAATCTAGTAAGTATAACTTAGTGCATAGAATTCATGCCTATGGAAATAAATAATAATAATAATAATAATAATGCTGGACAATTCACACAACATTATCTAGCCCCAAGCTAAGCAAAGCTTGTGTTATGGGTGCTAGATAACTGATATACATAATACAATACATTACATGCATAGATAATTTTCATTTCAATTCATAAATGAATTGAAATGGAAATTATTTATGGGTGGCTTTAAGCTTTGCACTCATTTAGGCCTTCGGTGCTCATTGCGGTGGAGATCAGTGAAGCATTGTGAAATAACACTGTCTATTCGACTTATATTATTGTATTTTATCGGCATTTAAAAATATTAGGTATACCAAAGAGTTTCGACAACCCCAACTGACTCTTCAAAGTTCTGTCAAACGCAAAATCTTGGGAAACTCCTTGCTGCGTGTATAGAAATAGGCACATGTATTTTGGTATTTGGGTATTTGAGCGCACCGTGCATGAAGCCTTTGACAGAAAGTTCCAGAATTCGGGACATTACAGGCACCTCCAGATTTAAAAGACGGCAATCCAAAAATACTCAAAACCCATGATATTATTGTTATGACTGGGCTCTCAGCTCATTTATTAGTAGCTCTGCCTTCTGCGCCATAGGTCGTGGGTTCGATCCCCACCGAGAACAAATATTTGTGTGGTGATCATAGATATTTGTTCGCCATCTGGATGTTATATTGTTTTCCAAGTACCTATGTATTTACAAACAAAATGTATTTAAGTATTACATCAGCTATCTGGTTCCCATAATACTAACTCTGCTTAGTTTAGGGCTAGATAGTGTAGTGTAGATTGTCCATAATATATATATATATATATATACTTCCTTTTCATTGTAATGGGCTCCCAAACTCTTTGCAAAATCGACACTATTTTTATAAAGGCCTAAAATCGGCTACTAGTTTTTGAGTCTTCTTCTTGTCATGTCAATAGAAAATTAAAGCTGGTGTGGTGGATTATGAATGTGCCTCAAAAGTTTTGCTACTTCACGTTGGTTTCATTTATTGTTTTCCTTCACCGTTAGAGTGTACTGACATAGTGCACATAGGTTTTTTGGCAGATAAACTAATTTGTGCATGACGGGGTTTGAACACACGCCTTTAGAATCAAAAAGCGGGTCGCTACGACAATATAACCGGTGCTAAGCAACCAGAGCGCCCCTCCACCTAATGGACCGATGACATTCTAAAGATCGTGGGAAATCGGCAAATTGTTTTTTCATGGAAATGTATAAAGGAGGTCTATATCTAGCAGTGGACTTCTACTTACTGATGATGATGACGGAAAGCACTGGGTAGATAGGAAGATAGCTACTTATGCAACTACAAAAATGGAGGTATTTAACAAAAGCATTGCGCTTCGCTGGTCACGCACGATAGGAACGTGCCCTAGAATGTACTTGATAAGTTATATGCTACATAAAATATATACTTCTACAGGCTGATGATGATGTGAATACAGGTTATCGATCATAATGTACGATGAAGATGGTTTTATGTCATTTCGTTATACTGTGACAGTTTGTTTTATGTTACACTGTGGCAAATTTATAGTACCAGTAGTAGCTATGATTTAATCTAGGGTATATTTTACGTAGTCAGAGATGAAATGTCATGTCACGAAATTTGACATAGGTCCAACCTTCTTGGCCGCTCGGGCTGTACTGAGAAGTAAGTACAGAAACCTATCTATTTATATTTTTGAAAATTTTATTTTTTTATAAAAACTACGGCAACTAAGAAAAATGCAATAACATCAGGTTTTTACGTATTTATTAAGGTAAACGGGAACAAAACTTTCATTGCAATGGCTCTAACAGCAACGGAAAAAAACCATTTCAAATCCAAAAAAATTGAGAGTTTTTGGCAAACTTTGCGTTCAATTTTATCGAACCCTGTGAGTTGAGGAGAATTTCTAGCCTAATCATAATTTTTTTACACCATTTAATTGTAATATTTTACAAAAAAAATAAATGGATTCGTCCATACAACGAAAAAAAATGCTACTTTACATTTTCGGTTTCACCTCATGTAGGCCCTTAAATATTGAATATAAACTATCCTATCTTTTAAGTTGGACCATATTATAGACTGTTACAAAATTTTATCAAAATCCGTTCAGTAGTTTCGGAGTTTATCGCGTTCCAAATTAGGACAGGAATTTTTTATAGATATAGATAGACCGTAAGCACAATTTTTATGAAATGTGAGACTATTCATGATTTTACAGTGGGTATTACCATTGCCGACGCATAGTCCCTTATAATACATAATTATCTTCTGACATTCCCCAATAAACCCTTACAAAGGAGGCTATGTTCAATGTGATTATGAATGTTTAATGACGGTACAGATCCTCCGCGTGTCTCAGGAAGTGCCTACTAGCTAGTCACCCCCCTCACTTAGTGTTCCTTTTTCCTGAACTACGAGATTTTAACAATAACAGGCTACGTTCAGGTTGAATCGTATAGGAAAAGGTAATTTTATCCGCAGAAAAAATATTTTCAGCTCCTTTGTTCGTCATGCTAGAGTCAAATTGATTTCATCTATAGAAAATATATACACATACTACTACTATAGAAAATATATATAAGGGACTTTAGGGATATTCCAAAATCGTGCATATGGTATGCACGTACTATGAGTACTATGCTGTATTTTCTCTCTACGGGTTGAGCAAGGGGGAAGTGGTGGGGAAGGGGAGGGGAGGAGGGAGTTCTTGTAAAGGCCCCTGAAGGCCGCGGTTATGGCCCTTGATAACGGTTTAGTAACGACGTGATAGCAGATAGAGGTATTATGACTTTCGTTGAACATTTCAAGGAGCCTTTTTGTTTTATTTCAGAGTAGTAGATCCTATAGATTAACCGGATCAAACTTTTACAAAAACGTTGATATTATTTATTAATTCTTATTGCTATAATACTTGACGATGTGGAAAGCATAGAGCAACATTTCTGGGTGACTAACAAAAACCATTCCTTAAAAAAACTAATGGAAAACTTATTAAGTACTCTACATACTTCCCGCTCGTACAAAGTACACCTCAATCAGCTTTAACATGAGGGCGGGTACTTTCATCATGAATAATAGAGGGTATCTGACCAGCACCGCGCCGGCGCCGGTAGGGACCCTCGCGCGGCCATCGTCCTCCGCATGCAGCCAGCTCGACCGACTAATGACAAAACACACTGCTGAGCCACGTCATTGTGAAGACCCTGACGCTTACCGAATAAGGTTCCGGACCGGACCTGCTTGCCGCCCATTACCAGCACCCATTATGGACACCTCCCGTAAAATGCAAATTGCCGACGACGCGACAAAAACAACATCGATTAAAATTTATTGCATCCAATAAAAAATCTCTGATAGTCGTCGGCCCAATGTGCGCTGTAAATTTTGCCATTTTAATTCTCAGCTCTGCATCGCGTACTGACGCCATTTTTCAAAAACAATCACATGTTCAACAATAACGCGTCGCGCGTCGTCGCCGAGCCGGACAAACGGACGCTTCCGACTGCTGCGTGTATGTGCCGAATATCAGCGGATTCAACATAAAATGTGCGGGAAGCAGCACATAGTGGTGTGACCGATGCGAGCTCACAGGAGCGTGTGACCCGCACGCCTCACTCGCTCATTCGTAACTCGCGGTTCTATCCGCAACTTCCGCGGCGCAACGGGCGGCGGTGGCGGCGGGTGCGTCATGCTAAAAGTTCATGCATCCGTGTCGTCCTCGGTACAACGTAACAACAAGAGCACGGGGGCAGTAATACAACAAGAGACCGCGCAGCTCGGCCCGCGTACCCACGCGCGACTGATCGCCTCTGAAAGGGTGGAGCGAACAAAAAAACGTCGTGTCTGTACATAGCTGATTAAAACGGAGCGGTACAAAGCGATAATCGGACCGTACCCAGCAGTCTATTACTTTATTCCCGAGCTCCCGTTCGCCCGACGGCATTGTTGTCGCGACAACCAAGTGGGATTAAATTGTTACCTTTGTTGACAGATCTACCACATTCGAGTTCTAATAGATTGATAACTTTGGTGACATCTCCTATTCTATTATGCTTGGGTTATCGTCATAATAGAAAAGGTACATTATGTTTGAATCACCCAGATAAATAGCAGTAGTTAGAAATAATGCGTAGGAGGAATGTATTATTTAATATAAATTGAACCTGTAGCGTCTCACTGGGGAGCAAAGGCCTACCTTCCTTTCCTCCACTCGAGTCTTTGATTACACATAATAATATATTGCGAGGGGATGAAGTATGTGGTGTGTGTGGCTGTGGACTCACATCGTGCAGCCAGGACAGCTTCCGTGCGGGAGGGTTGGCGCGCACGTGGCACTCGAAGTAGACGTCGTCCCCTTCCTTGATGTCTCCGCCCGCCAGCGAGCTGCCCAGCCGCAGCCGCACCACCGGGGGATCTACACATTCAACACTCTTAAATGCTAAAGTCAATTAAATCGCAAGGATCACTTTAAGACTACTAAAGCTAATAGGGGAGACTAGGTGCAGTTATATGACAAATACATGGCACGCCACGGTTCATGCAACTTCCATAAATGAGATGTTTCATGGGACTATGGAGTCCACGCCAGGTCTGTGTACACCAATCTTAAATGCAGCTTAGCAATGTCAAATTCGCTTTAAATTTTTATTTCTCTTCAATTCTACTTCGTTTGGCTGTACATAGAGATTTTCATGGTCAAAGAGAACAAAAAACGCTGTCAATTATACGGCGAGCGGGGTATAGTCTGATGTGTATCCTTGTATACATAGACCTAGCGCATTATGAAACATATCCTTTAGGACTGGGTCTGCACAAGCGCGGCGTTGTGGTCGCGCAACATTACTCGCGTAAATTGTTCCAATCTTCCATTGATTCATTCAATGGAAGGTTGGAATAAGAGTTAAATTTATAATTCTTTTTTGAGGTTATCCGACAGAGAACCAAGGTGGTCGACATAGGTCAAAGGATTAGTAAGCTGAAGTGGCAGTTGGCCGGTCATGATTGCTGTAGAACAGACAATCGTTGGAGCAAACGAATACTAGAGTGGAGACCGCGTTTAGGTAAGCGTAGTGTAGGACGCCCTCCGGCAAGATGGGGCGACAATCTGCGTAATTTAGCTGACAAGCACTGGAGGAGAAGAGCCGAAGATCAGGCTCAGTGGCACGTCTTGGGAGAAACCTACGTCCAGCAGTGGACTAATATAGGTGGACTGATAATGGTCGAACCGCGTTGCATGTGTGATGAATGTGAATGACTTACAAACAACATTGATGGTCCAGGAGGTGTCCATGTGCAGAGAGCTGACGTTGGGGTTCTCGGCGCGGCAGGAGAGCGGCTTGCCGTCGTCGTCCAGCGTCGGCACGAAGCTCATCACCGACACCGTCAGGTTGTCACGCTGCTCCTCCTGCAACACCACAACCACAACCACATCTAATTCTGACATTCTTAGCCAGTACAAGCTATCGTCAGCAGTGACATTCCTAACGAAAATAGCCTTGAAATATTTTGTCAAATCGATACCTTATTTACGGCGTTGTTGAGAGAGCCGGAATATAAACATCTTAAATAATTTAAGTTTAAAAAACTTGAGAAACCGACTTCATTGTCAAACGGCTTAACCGATTTTAATCAAATTTGTTTGGGACAATCTGGACGTAAGAATAACCTTCCAAATAAAAAACTAATTTTCTAAATCGGTTCATAAATGACGGAGGCATGAGGTTACAAACATTAAAAAAATTATTTAAAAAAAAATGGCAACACCGATTTTAATAAAATTAAAATGGGACCAATCTGGAAGCAGTACCTTTCAGATAAAAAAATAATTTTTCAAATCGGCTCACAAATGACGAAGTTATGCGGTAACAAACATTAAAAAAAAATATAAAAAAAAAATAAAAAAAAAAAAAAAAAAACATACAACCGAATTGAGAAACTCCTCCTTTTGATTGGAAGTCGGTTAAAAATACAGGTGGTTCCTAAAAACTGCATAAAAATATTGCAAATAGTGTCAGGTAAAAAACCGTCTATGCCTGTTAAAATTAACTTCACAGAACCGAAACCGAACATTTTTGATTCGAAACTGTGTTTATTTTATATTGAAAAAGTTTGACTCCAATTATTTTCACTCTGGAAATAAAAAAGAAGCTCCGTCATAGATGATCGCTTCGTCAGTCCGCCGGCGATCATCCTAGTGTCATAGTGCCAATCGGATGACACGCGAGTGACGTCCCCGTGTCGACGCGTCACTGAGCCCGCGTCACCTCACGCGTCAACTCTGCACGCATCCGCTTTCGAGTTGCCATAAATGAAGGAAATAATAGTACGTAATAGTCGTGTTTGTAATTACTGAAATTCTTTGCGCTGCCTCTGCGCTGACATGACGTCACGCGTATCATCACTCCACGCCACAAAACATATTATAATAAATGTTCGGCCACCGGGAGTCTACACCGAGTAGCGGTGTCACCTCACACGACCTCTTCAGCTTTGTAACGATGTATTTTGTTTGAATTGTAATTCATTTATTCACTACAGGCACTTAGTGAAGGGCGCTTCGTTGAATAATTAAAGTGTGCGCTCGGGCTTCGTGAATTAATATAAGTTATTGTGCAACTTGTAACAAACTCGATGAATTCTGAAGGCGTTACACATTATGCATTATGATGCTGGACGCGTGGGAATCATAAGCAAGGGTAGTATTCAGGTTGCCGCCGACCTCTGCAAAGCTTACAGAATACTAAATTCAAATAAATCACTGAATACTGTCTTATAGACAGTATTCAGAAATCTGGCTTAACTATCTAATAAATATCTTCATTATGTATTTACGGAATCAAATCAACTGACAAACCAATTATTTATAAGTACATCAATTATTATGAATGTAATGTAATAAATACATGATTCAAATAATAGAGAATAATTTACACAAGAGAATCGCTCACCACTTTGGAAGTTAACTTGACTAAAAACTAATGGCTGATAAATGAACATCATTATAAAAATAGTGATGAATGCTGGCATTAAACACACATATTCAATTGTACGGAATGAACTCCGATCGCCGCTTGTCAATAACTGAAGTCAATGCTGTGTTCTAAGGAATAAAAGTCTTTTTGGAAAAATCCTTGGTCTTTGCACAGGCACATGCATGCACAAGCAAGCCTGTTAGCACAGTGGTCACAGCGAGGGTAACTCGTTAATAAGCTCACAGTCACAGTGGAGCGTTCTGTCAACACTAAGCTCCGGCCGCGGCGTCGTCCGTCCGTCCGTCCGTCCGGTGCCGTCCGGTGAGCGATTATCGAGGACCCTCAGACGCTACTTACAAACTGCGTGCACAGCTGGTTTTTTCGAGTACATTATTATCGGTTGGCTGCTTTTAGGACACTATGCTAGTGGAAAATACTAGTAATTTTACTATAAAGGAAAAAACCGACAAAAGGTGTAGTTTGAAAACTGCGTTAAAATTTTCTACCATTTCTAATTTTTGTTAGATTTTGTTTGGAAGTACTTACAAAAAAACGGCTGTCTTTGTCACCTATGCACGTTAACTTTAGTGATTCTTTCTTCAAACATAATGGGAAACTAGATCTCTGTGTTTCTTTTCGAGTCAAAAAACAAAATTGGCGCGGTGGTGCCGCGAACTAGTTACCAACTATCACAAGTGATCCCGTGCATCGCTATCTCTAACAAACGTCTTTATCATGACGTATTGGTTTAACTTCATTCCATAATGTTGGATGGAGTACCGTATAGACTCTTTAAGGTACTCCATCCAACATTATGGAATGAAGTTAAACCAATACGTCATGACGTCACGTACATATAGATGCAATAGATGTGACGTTGCTACGTGCATTTGTATTACAAAGTATTGTTTATCTTCGCCCGCTGGGCCGATACGTCTTCGATAAGTAGCAGGTATACAAACAGTATTCAAACTTCCTTCATAACAAAACAGAGCTGATTCATCAAAATGGTTATTGCTTATTGTACGCCGCCTATTGAATGGGTGTCCCCTTTGTTACCAAACATATTGAATGTTACGGCTCATTGTAATTGACGACATATCACATTCAGTCAACTGGAAGGCATTGATGAAGCCCGCTTCTATTGGGTTGAACACCCAATGCTACTGAAGGCGTTGTTTTATAATTCGAATTCGAATCTTGTATAATAGTAGGTATTTTGCAACAGTTTATAGCTTTATCGGGTTATTATGTGATCTGATCTTACCTGCCGTGTGAGACTGAATAATTAAAATCATAAAATACTTCTGTCAGTCCACTGACTCACTCATAATCATGAAATCTGTGAAATTACAGAGCAAAAGCACTAATTGAAGGTATTATTTTTAAATATAATCCCAATTTGAAATAGTTTCACACTGAAACACACCCACACCCTTCAAACTGAAACACAGCAATGCTGCTTCACGGCAGAAATAGGCATGGTGGTAGTACTTCCCCGGACGAGCCCATCACAAAGAGCTCTACTAATACAAGTTATCCGTGCTACAAATTCGCAATTCGGCGTGAATTGCAATTTCCCTCAACATTTTGCCATGTTATAAATTGTTGTTGAAACGCATTGGCAATGCGCGTTTGTTAAGCGATGAATGTGGCCGGACAACTGGTGAGACGTCGCCAAACAGTTTAGAGCCAGCGCGTGTCGTTAGAGGCCGCGGCTGACCGCACTCGCCACGCACACCAAACGCAATCTACAGCCCGAATGCATCCACAAACAGATACACCACCGGCGCAAATACTCCTAAATACCGTTTACAGTGTACACGAATAAACGGTGGAAAATAATGGAAGGTTTTTTCATTTATATAATTATTTATGGCGCAGGACTTTTAAAACTTACACCTATAAGATAGATGTTACTTCTTCCAGCAACCACTGCGTATATTTAAAGTTGATTGTAAAGAGCCTATAAAATAGAAACGGATGTCCTATTTAATTAGATTTGCATTTTAAAACGATCGAAAGTAACAAGACACGATCCCTTTGAACACTTTTCTTTGAGTTTTAATAATCTTGTGGAGCCGGATTACCGCAAGTGAGGGGTGAAGGGAGGCGTGCGTGGCTGTAATACAGCTGCGATAGCGGCGCGGCGCGGTCGCGTGCCGTGTGGAGGAGGCTTTAGGACTGTTCTTCTACTCGCAGCTGATAATAGATTACGTTTAAATAGCTGCTGGGTAAGCAGAGGAGGAGCACTTGGCTGCGTGGATGCCTAAGAAAAAGTTAAGGGTATAAGTCGCTACGACTCATTTTTACCGACTTCGCAGAAAAAAGAGGAGGGTTTCGATCCGGTAACATCAAACTTGATTCAGCAGTTTGACCATTATGTTGGGTTTTCGAATTTTAAAACTTTATAACACTACTGCTATGACTAGGCAGTGCTTCTGGATTTAAATCATAGGCAAATCTAGCATTAAATGATGCTTAAATGAACTGAGCTACGAAATGTTAGCTTGAGTATCAAAATGAATTGGTTGGTTTACACCTCATTATCATAAACCCAGTTAAAGTTTAGTTCGTGAAGTGGACACTCGCGTGAAATGAAATCCTCCTAATGACATAACTTCGTGTGAAAACGCGCACACGTTGTGCCACAGTAAAACAACATTTGAACAGTAATACCACTTTGAGAAGGTGGCGCATGGCGCGGGCGTCTCGCGGTCCTTTGTGAAGCTATGTCCGTGTGAGGCGACCCATAACCCCGAGCATTACTACTAGGATTAGCTGTCGTTACTGTCGTGCAGTTAAGCCCGACTCTTGCAATAATGGAGAAAGACATTTTGTTGACCGTTTCATGAATCATCACAACTTAACCGTCCGCTTCTAAATTCCATTGTTTCAATGAAATCTGCAACATTGCTTGAAATGAATATTATACCTGTGATGTAGTGTTGAATGGCGGAGCGTGGCGTGGCGTGCGTAGCTGCGCTAAGTATGCTAAGCGATCATTCTCTTTCCATTGCTGTTCTTAGCTGTACTATGCCTTCCTTAGCTCGGCGCTACTCTGCTTAATCCACAGTTTACGAGGCGCCGCCGACATCGCCGTCCGCGGCTCGCAGCTGCGAGTGCAATGTATACAATGTTGCTAATAACGGCTGTCATAACTTGCGTGTATCTCGGAACACGCTCTTCAACTCTACGCTGATAAGTGTGTTTTCCTTCTGCGTGGTTTCCACTGGAACGTGAATTGTGCACGTGGTGATGTGCACTTCCGTAGCTCCATTGAAACAACAAGTGTAAATAAATACCTATTAGACGAGAACCTTTTCAGCCTATCCAGCTTTCAGCTGGTAGTAGCTCATATTTGTCATATTTTCTCAGGCTTGTCTATAGACTTTTATAATTCTATCGTAGATATTATGTTACAAAACTTATTTTTGGAGTAACTTCCATGTTTTTAAGTTAAGTAATTATAAAACTCTTCTATAATGAAAGCCATGTTCCCATTCCTTACAGTCCCGTGACGGTAACGGTTTTAAAACATTATAATTTACAAGTCGTCTCGTTTTACGAGCTTTTTATATAATAATGTGAATAATTAAAGGCTCCGTTGTTTTATTGTCTTATTACCTGGCTATATATTTTACGAGCGGTTAACGTTTGCGTTATTTTCCCGTAAACACCTCGCGGTTAAACGAACATTTGTTACTTACGGTCTTATTCATTTTGGTCGCTACAAGAGCCGCTTGGATAAGGGTCCACTTAAAAAACATGTTTTATTTTTATTTTATTTATGACGTCATCTCGTCCTGCTTTGTAAAAATCTTTTCCTATGAGCCATTCAAATTCAAAATTTCTTTAGTTAGTTGAGTCACAAAAATGACTTTGAAACGTCTTGAAGCTAGGTGAGTCTATTATAGGTACCAGTTCCACGGTACCGAGCCTAGAAGAAAAGGCAACAAACTACAGTTTTTGGTTCATACCGTTTCGATGAGTCTAGTTTTTTTGTGACGGCAAAAGAACTAGATAATAATATATTTATATCTGTTTTGCCCGCTTCTGTACAAAACATGATTTCTTTGACCAACAAAAACCTTGGAATAACTTGGTAGCCAAACCAGTGTTTATTTTGTGAAATAAGGTTTTTATGTTTCAAATGTTTTATTTGTAACTACGTCACAAAGATAAATAGCAGCACCAATTGTTGACTGAGTCAACAGTTGAGCACAGCATGGCTTCTCTAGTATGTATGTATGTATGTATGTATGTATATGCGACCGCTGATATCAATCGCATCAAAGTGCTCCGTCTTGCGGCCGTCTCCAAACATTCACCTTAGTGTACACACAGTACGCACACAAACAAACAAACAAACAAACAATGTAATTGGTGGCACCTGGGCCACGGCCACGCTAATTTGTGTGCTGACCTCAAGTCGTTGAGTAATTTGCACATGCCCTTCTGATTATTGCTTTGACGCGGTGCATGTTTGGTTTGTGTTGAGGACTTGTAAGCTTGTGGCATAGTGTAGGTATACTCGTTGGCCATCTAATTCTACGATCAATAGTACAATTAGATGGCCAACAATAAAAAAAATCTAAATGTTTAACATTGGCTTTGTTAGTGCCAATTTTCAACATTCTTGGGTACGTAGGTATAGATAGCTGTATTTTCAATTAAATTTTTAATATAATATAAGCAGCAGAATAAAATAATTTAAATAAAACAACTGCAATAAATATATAAATAACATCTGATTCCTTAAATCTAGAAACTGCATGCTTCATGCTGCTGTGTTAGTGTAAACCGGTAAAAAATTCCCAGCTCGCTTGAAATCCCACTAATAAGGCGGCATTCATGCAATCGGCAAGTCCGACTGAACACAACTAATGCCGAACTCCACACTTCGAGCGTACAGCACAAGTCAAGTTTAGTGTAAGCTAATCGCACATTCGGATCGGTAATCGAGTTATGCGCCGGCGATTTGCGTCGACTCGCCGCAATCAGCGCGCATTGAGGCCCCCCTCCCCTCGCCACCCCCCCCCCCCCTCGAACTCCATACAACATACGAGTTATTGACGACCTAGCCTTCTAGGGTACTTACTCCTAAAATGTCTATTCGCAAAGCATGGCGCACATCTAGATCTTGTGATGGCGATCGGTGTATCGCTGTAAAAGTTAGCTGCATGGTGTTGCCATCGTCATCGCAGATGGCAGCTCATTGTCTAGATGTGTGCAAGGCTATAAGGAATTACGCGCCATTTAAGTATTAATATTCTCGGAAATAAATTTGGTTGATGGTTGACTAGGATTCTAGAATTCTAGAGATTTTGCTGAACTTGAAACTGAAATACACAACATGAATAGAAACATCAGTCGTAAAATTGACCAGACAAAGGTCGGTGTCAATTTCAATAATGTAAAACTTCAGGCCTTCGCCAAAACGCATAAGCGAAGCTCGGCACGCGAGAGGGCGCTGCATTTGGCGGCTAGTTAGCGTTATTGCGCCGCTACTGAATTGTAATTGAAGCGATGTAGTTCTCTCGCCTAGTAATTATAGCCATTGTCTCACAACACGAGGAAACTCCACGTCGTAAGGTAGCTTAACAGAAGCGCAACTTTACTCCAGCACTGTTCTCATGTTAACATGAATTAATTCACAATAGCATTGGATTCATGTTGCATGTCTAGAAGACCATTTACAGAAAGCTATACCTCTAAGTAATTTTGAATCACCGAATTGTAAGAAAAAAATATTGATTTTCAAAAGTTAACTTTTTTCAATTTGATCTAAAGCAGCAGTTGTATAATGTTTCTACAATAAACTTTTAAATACTTAACTTGTAATGTTCCTTTTAATACTAATACTGTTGCTTGCCGGTGTCAAAGCCTATGAGGCCACACCTAAAGCTCAGTTTTGACTGTGTACCTACCTAATCCACTTCCTAGTAGCCTCCTCGCCGGTTGAACGGTGCCGTGAATTATACGCGGAGGCGTCCTATAGCCGTTTTCATTAGAACGAGAATAAATATCATTTAATTAGGAATGCGCCCGTTCGGACGACGCTCGCTTTTATTGTTCGTGTTTATGAGCTTTTGATTGGAGGAGCATCTCGGCATTCCGCCTGATAGCTTTGTGACGCGACAACTAACAGACTCGCGACCCTTCTGATCGGATCGGACAATATAAAATGAGCTGGTTTACGCTGACTTCACGACGGTGCTGAATAGAAATATCATAAGTGTGGAAAAATGTAAGTTCAAGGCAAAGCGCAGGCATGAATGCGAATGAAATCACATTTTTAGCGTTTGATTATGCGGGTAGTTGTAAAATAGTCGGCCATGAATACATTGGTCTGGCGCGCGGCCAGTGCTTCCCCCCGCCCCCCCCGCCCCCGCCCGCCCCGCGCGCCGTGCCAGTGCCGCGGCACTAAGCCATAGCTTGCAGTCAGTACGAGAGGTATTGCAACGAGGTGTGACTGCAATTTTCTGATTTAATATAATCCTTAAAAAACGTAATACCAACGCTTATTATGCATGCATGTTTCAGATATTCCTCTTCATTTTATTGAATAAATGAAATTCGATTTGAGTTTAATTCATGCTCATTGGGAATAAAATCGAGTAAACTCGACTATTTCTCTTCCCTTTTAATGTACTGGGTTCAGTTGTGCCTATGTCAGAAGTATTGAACAATGTTCTTTTTGCAAATTTATGTTTAGTCATTTATACTGAATGATAGCTACACCAAAATTAGAATCAAATTAAATAAAAACTTGAAATGGCTTTGGTTCGACAAGGCTGCCGGTGGGTATGCTAGATAGAAGGAATGAGATATAGCTGAAGGTGGTAATACAACCCCGCAAACCCTCGCCGCCGCCGTTAATAACGTTACACTTTATATTTGTTTAATTAGCTCCAGGAGCTCATGAAGCTCATAATTAATTAGGATTTGTGCAAATCTACGAGAAGTAAGGCATTCCTATTAAAAGAGAAGGTAATTATCATTTAATTAAAAATTCTTTTTATACTCGTTTAGGAAACCTGACTTCACAGAGGTATAGTTGAGATATTTTTGAGGCTCACAAAGTCTTTTCACTTCTCTGATTTGTCAACCATGATAACTAGGCATTTTTAAGTAAGAAAATTATATTGGTTGATCTGACAAAAAAATGGAACCGTCAAAATATATTTAGGTACTTATCACAGTTTTTATAGCCAACTTAAGACCAGCAAAACAACTAATTTCAAAGTGGCACGTTTGAGAGAGGCTGCCGAAGTGTGACAGTGTAAATATATGCAGCAGCGCAGGTGAGCGGCTCGTTAGCCGAGTGGGCACTCGCCGGCGGAGTAGGCACGCGCCGCGAGGGCTTCTTCAAGAATTACCCATCTTCAGCGAGGATGCAGCCATTTCCCGACCGAGATTAGGGAATTATATTTAGTTCACGGATCCAGTCAAAGGACTCCGTCGGAATGTGAGCATGAGCTTAAGGATGTTACTTTGCAGAAACTAGACTTTTCAGCATACTTGTAATATCTTGCAAAGTAAAAATGTTTAATGCTTTAATCGCATTTCAACTCTGAAAGTCTGTAAAATGAATTCAGCGTTGAAAGGATGGAGTCGCTTCGTTGTAACTAATTCGAAAACCGTCGTATTAAAAGGTGAAATCGCATTCCATTCATAAAATATAAAGAAACATTTCATTTCGTTCTAATTAAACAAACTAGAGCAATAAAAAGAGCACAAAATACTAGGTTGTAGCGACGAGGGACCATTTAAAAATAAATATCAGACGGTTTTAATTCTCACAAAGAGAGGTTGCGCACCGTAGCGGAGTGGTAATCGAGGACTGGACGTGAATAGGGTTGCCACCTGCTGGACTACTTATTTACTATACGTTTGGGGTTTGTCGGACCTTTTAAAAAGATAGTGGCACTTTCGTAGAATGGCTCGCGCTCATTTAGTTTTATAGCCAATCTTTTTTAGGTGCGCCAATCTGATCAGTTTATTGGAAGCTCTTTATCAAACGCGAGTTGGAGCCGGTGCAAGACTTGCCGCGCTCTCACGAACCCGATGCCGCCCGACGCCGCCCGAATAATTTTGCAATTTGTAAAATAGTTTGTAAATCATAAATCAATACTCGTATTTATTTTAACGTGACCAAAAATTAGTTTGCTGCTGCCCGGCCGTGGGATAGAACCCGTGAAATGCACACAGACATGGTCAATTTGAAGAAGTTAAGCCTTGCGCATATCTATACATATTATAATAGCGATCAGTGTATCGCTGTCAAATATTGCTGCGATATTTGATAGCGCACTAATCGCCATCGCAGATCACAGCAGTTAGATGTGCGCAAGGCAATGGTTATTCTAACGCAAGGTATTCTGTTTCTTTTTTGATAAGTTATGCTATGTTGGCTTTTTTACATTTATAGACCATCTTTTGGATATTAACTGTACACAGGTGAACTTAATGCTGGATAACATTATCTTTTAGCTAACTTTTGGGTAATAAGGAGATAGGTTGGGTAGTGAACGACGTAGCCGACGATGTAGCAGGATGGTCTAGAAGACAGGCTTTATAAGGCTTGTATCAGACTCATAGCATCCCTCTTGTAAATAGTGTATGCGTCGCGTTCCCGTGGCCGCACTGCCACTGCACCGCTCCGATAGAACCTCTCAACAGTTTCACTCACACGCCAATTTGTTAATGGAAGCCAAACTTTCTCAATGTTAGCTGTACAATATGAAATACACTATTTTGTTGCGCGATTTCCTGCTCGAGAAGACGAAATTAATTTTGTTGAGTAACTTTGAAGGTGAAGGGCGACGACTCCAATGTAATGAGCACACAAAGGACAGGCGCGCTTCTGTCTTGTATTCATTGTAGTTCACAACTCTTCAAATGAGCGTGTTCTTCATTTATGCGGATTTATAAACGCTGCTGTACAACTGCCCTCAATTATAAGATTGAAGGTTTAAGGCGAATTGGTTTGTTTGTTCTTTTGTAGCTCTAAAACTTCTGTTTCTAATAATAAGATCCTTTGAGAAAGTTATGGGAAGTACTCAACACCGTGCCTATAAATAAGATGCATGTAGCACATGCTCAAATTTTGTATTAGTTATAAGTCATTTCAGAGAGAGTAGAAGTGCATCGCTGCTTCTAAGAATGTGCACTTCTTCTCGTAGTAACAGAAAAAGATTTACCTATAAAAATCTTTCTAAAGATAAACAGAACTTTTAACCATTGTTTTAAATGAATAAAAACTCTACATTTACTTAGTTTTGTATCTTATCTTATGCACTAGCTATGCCCGCGACTTCGTCCGCGGAAGTACTTAGTGTCTTCGGGTAGCATTTTTAAATGTCCCCCCTCACATGTCTGCCCCTTCGCAGCCTTGTTTGTAGTACCTACACCCTCTTAGAGGTTTTTTAAATAAATAATAAATATTGTGGTCAATCCACACAACACTGTCTAGGTCCAAATTAAGCGGAGCTTGTACTATGGGAACCAGAAAGCTGATATAACTTTATAACCTTTGTTTAAAAACATTATTTATAATACAACACCGAGACAGACAAGAAACATCTAAGTTTACCAAACAAAAATATTCGTTGTCGGTAAAGATCGAACCCACGACCTACGGCGTAGAAGGCAGAACCATTACCAACTGAGCTGATGCCAGTCATTTTGGTAAGTAATTATCCAGTACCCCTGTAACTTTACCTCTCCTGGTAAAAAATAGAATTATTGATGATTTCAACTTTTACGGTTTTGTTAAGTTTTGATGAATGTATGAATTACCAGAACATGAAGTACTTGGTTGTTTTAAACTGTAGACAAGTAATTGAAAACAACCAGTAAAGCAACTGCACCGCAACGTCTGTTTAGTAATTTGCAGAGAAATCACCATAGTTGTATATCTGAAGTGTCTTTTGTATTGCGAAACAAAACGAACTAACTTTCGAGAGCAGCTCCGAACTAGCTCTGCACAACCGATACACAGCTGCACACTAAACAGCTGGCACATCAATTATACAAACAACTATTTACATTAAAATGATACATAGCACTTTTTTTCTTATTGTATAACATAAAACTTAGTGTATGTACCCTATGTTTTAACATTACCACACAAGCTTCAAAATTAAACAGGCATTTGCATCCATTGTAGATGGTTTATATAGCGTTTGGAAACTGGTGTTTACTCTTGCTCCTACTTACGGTACGCTATAGTGCCTAGAACAGGATTTTAGATGGAATAGGCTTTTTCACTTTACCATTCTGACAGCTTAGTCGGCCTTATCCACGGGAAAGACATGGTGAATACGGAACTGACTAAGCCGCAGGTTTCCTCATGCACGATGATTTCCTTTATCGTTTGAGACCACTAGCAATGTGTATATTATATTGACGTGACAACGTCTTATAATTCGATGGAGCCGGCTGCAAGCACGAAAAAACATGACGCATGCGGCGTTACCTGAGGCGTTTCATTTAAGGCTTGAAGTACAAGCGAGAGCGCGAAACGAGCGAAAAAGAGGCACGCACGGCCTCCGCGTTCGACAGCGTTCGACATCTGTCTCTCTCCTACTTGAGTGAACGATGCGTCCTGCGTGGACAGCTGTATGACGTTGTCACGTTCAACTATCTACAGTAAAGTATACGACTGGGTTCTGACCCGTGACCGTAGAATTAGAAGGCGGCGTTACTACCACTGGACCACGAGGGCTTTCAAAAGTAACAAGTAAAATACCAAAACCAGCTTCGTCGTACGATAGCTGTGCTTACACTGACCGTGCTGTTCAGTCCGGTCTGTGTCGCCGCGCTATAGAGCAGCGCGGGGCACAGTCGAGTGTTTAGCTTAGGAAATTAACTTTATTGTAGGCCTTAGATAGCGGGCCAAGTGCGCGCCCATAGCCCATAGCCACCCGCCCCGCGCCCGCCTGCTGGGGCGGCCTTTATGTGCCGTGCACCCACTCACCCATACACGTTATTGGACATTAACTATGTAGATATGCTCTTTATTGGTTTGACATAAAATAACGTGCATAATGCATCAGTGTGCGCCAAATTAATGTTTATCATTACTCTAATGAAACTAAAAAACAAATAAAACGAAACTAAATATATACAATATCAATACGGTTCCAATAAGTAAATAGGTTAGGAGTACACAGAGCTTTATTTTAGCTGTATTGATAACAATATTGCACTTTGCTGAGTCAAGACTTTTTTGCTGCTGTAGCAACTTTTGTAGCAACAATTAGCACATAGAAACACGACGCATTTCTCCAGTATCGATGTATCTATTTGTATCTTTCTTATTTTAGTGTCGTTGTGTTTAACTGGTTTATGTGTGCTTATATAGTAAATAAATAAATATCTATGTCTAATATAATATTTTACATTTAACAATTATTATTCTTCTGATGCTATGTGAAAGTTGGAGTTTTATGAAAAAATCATCGAATAGTCTATTAAGTCGTCGTTTAGTGTGATGGCGCCGAGTCGCGGTCTAGTTTCAGAAAGTTATCGTTTTAATTAACTTTATTAGTGGCGTGCTACTCGACGTAAACCCCTCGAGGTGCCTCCGCCCGCGCCGCGGCGGGTACCATCGAGGATTCTTAACGGGGAACGCGAAATGTCTATTCAGAGGTAGCTAATACAATGAGCTAATATATTTGTACCACTGCCGCTGGTGTTAAAACATGTGCACGCTGGTTCTGAAAACGTGTTGAATACTTTCTGATAGCTCCCTGGTTCAGTTGCGCTGCAAAAGTTTATACGATTTCAATTTGTTCCCGACATAAACAAATAATTTTGCTGAAAACAAACTTTCAGTTTCTCAATAGAAGTGTTTGAAATTATCGGCAACAAGTTTGTTTATCGAGAATTTTATTTCAAAGGTTTTTTTTTATATAACTGTGAAGAAATCGTGTAAACTAAAGTTAAGTAAATACGGAATTGCGACATGAATTTCCTTGATATTCAAAATAATCTTAAGCCTTTCAAATGAAAACCACACGTAGACATGCATGCGAGAGGAACGGCAACTTATAGCAGAAGTAGAAGTGAGTGCGAGTGGGAAGTTGCGCGATACTTTACAAGTGGCGCGTTCGCATGAGTCGACAACAACTTTAGCATTCATTTGTGTGTGGAAATAATAATTAAATTATCTGGCTGAGTTGCAACTTGCAATTCGCAACTTTATACGAATTAATTTAATGAAGTGTTCTTCTCTCTTTATTCTTCTTGCAAAGCTTAGCACAAGATCAATAAATATTAATGTTGTAACTATAAATATGCATTGTAGTTTAACGTTTTTGTTAACAGTGAAATTAGTTATTTAGGGATTAGTAAGTATTGCTCAGCTGACCTACAGGGAGCTCCTGGCTACGGTTGTCAAAATTGAACACACATTTAAGGCTCGAACACACCTAGTTCGCTGGCGGTAGCGATCAGTGAAACGCTGTCAAATATCGCTGTCAGATTTAAGATTTGACAGCGATATTTGTCAGCGTTTCACTGTTCGCTACCACCAGCGAACTAGGTGTGCGCAGGCCATTAAACCTACGAAGAAATGAACGCTTGGGTCAACCGATCTGTACACGATTTGACAGCCATGTCACAGTCATATCCATACGGAGCTCTCGAAAGCCTTACTGTTCGGAATGAGCCAGTTTAATTCATAAAAAATAGTGTTACCTACGGTCTCTGCCAAATAGAGATCTCAAGCACTGCATAAACGAAGAGTGCGCTAATGTGGCGCCCGCCGACTTAATAACAATCAAGAGATCTCGTCTGAAGGAGCCTTGCACTCGACACTGCACTCGTGAAGAGATAACTTCATTTATTTATAAACAACACCAGTGTCACGAATAACTGGTATCCATAGTATTTATCGCTTCCCTCTGTAACGTTAATTTATAATGCCAAATAGTGCAACAACTCACAGGAAAAAGTCAAACGTCGTCGTCGTAGGTACATCATTTGTATAGACGTGGCATTCGTGGCACTGTCTTGAAAGACAGATAATAATGTCGAGAGTACAGATAATATTAAAACAATGCAAACACTATTATTTGTGCACTTTCTAAATTTGTCCGCTTTTAAGAAAAGTGCAGAAACTCTTAAGAAGCTACGTCTACAAGTTTTGTTAGTACTTGGTAAACAGAACTTGGAGACTCTCGAAGAATTTGCGTTGTCTTATAGGAGCGTCTCGCGCCGCTGAACCCGTCACGTGCACGTTATATTGCACTCGAGCTTCGTCAGGCGCACACACCGAGCCCCTTCTAACAAACAGTAGCGTTACTTCCGATGAGCAGCCATTGTTTTATAACTTCTCTGTTCTACAGGAACTAAGTAAAGGCAGGGCCTGAAGGCACAATTGACCCTTGATCCGATTTAGGCGGTCACGTCGTTAATGAATTCCTAATCCTACTCGGGATAAGATTCACCCACAACTAAGCTTAAACTTAATTGTTTCCGAAACAGAAGCGTCGGATGCTTTTCCTTGGTATTACCGTATTACTCGCTATGTACTCCGGCCTTGCTACTGATCATGAAAATAAACCTACTCGCACAGCAAAAGGTGGGCCAAGAATGACCGCCTAGCCTCATATCTCTTGAGTGATTGTGTTTGTTTCCTGTGACGTTCTGCATGCATAAGCCATGCACGTTCGTAATTCACCCGGATCATAAAGTAATCGCCGTAAGAAGCTATGCTACTGATTGAGTGGAGTGCTAGTGGTGGGACAGGGCAATGCAATGTGCCACTAACGCAGTGCGCGTTGGCGCGTGGCCAGGCGTCGCGCCGGCGTCACGCCCGCGTCACGCCCGCGTCACGCCCGCGCCGCGCTGGCGGCAGGCGGCAGGCGGCAGAGGCGCGCGAGGAATTACCAAATAACGCGTCCCGCCGGCGCCGCCTCCACTAATCAACTCGCTGAACTGCCATTTGAGTTCTGTAATTAGAACTATGCAGGAACGAACTGCTTTTTGATTTGAGTTCACTGTATGATTCATTATGAAATGGATGATTTAAAGTCATAACAGTTTCCGTGACAGTTTTTATATTTTTCGATTTTAAATTTTCAGATTTCACCGTGAAGCCCGTATTAAAAATATTAATATGTTTTTCATCCCACCAGCTCTGAAAGTGTGTTTTTGCTGTTTAATTTCTGACTGGAAAAGCCGTTTTTATCCGCTAGAGGATAAAGTAATTTTGAATTTAGAATAACGTGTTCATTAGGTTTGTGAATACACAACCTATTTACTTCTACCTCCATGGTGCCGAACTTATCATACAACCTTTTTTATTAAATTCGACAGTTAATTACCAATGCACTACAACTTTAAGTATAATAATTTAAATACAAAGACATTCAAACTACTAGTATTGATCATAAAATAGATATTCAGAGAGTGCCCTACGACCATGTTGTCTGGATGCGACGGATACTGGTTTTCAATTAAAGTGTGTCGGAGTGGTCGGCCGGCTGTGTCGCCGCAAAACAACTGACAGTTACATAAGTTTGTCGAACTCGAGATGGTTTTCCTTTTAATTACTTTTAGTTTGGATGTGCGTGGAGCGCGGGTGTCGCGCGGCTGTCGCGCGGCTGTCGCGGGGCTGTCGTGCGCACTGACTGACGACACCACGGCTGTTGGCATTTACAAGAAATCTCTGCACCATTATGATGATGGCATAGGTCTGCGCGTCATGTACGGTTTCAATGGTTATATTAACCTCACGCTTTTGTTTCACTTTAAAAAAGAAGAAAGAAATAAAGAAAGATAATCATCTAGGTATATTCGACTGAATAGTAGCGGTTTATCCGATGGTCACGCTTCAGCAAACCTGATAGCATTGACGACGTATTCGGTTGCTTTTAATCCATTGCTTTGAACATTTCCCAAACCCAAAATATTCCCAATTTCCGTCAAATGATTCATTAGTTATCTGAACAGTAATGGAATCCGGCAAATTGCATCCCTTTGAATTCCACAAACAAGTTAGAAGTTCCGCTTCCGCTTCTAATGCAGCTCGAGCTGTATTTCCCAAAGCCTTTGCCGGTTTTAGAGCCTCCAAGTTGGTAGCTAGTAGTGAGCAGGCAAAGCTGGGGCCACGCAGGGAAGGGGGCGGTAGTGCTAGTTCAATTAAAAAATAAACAGCAAACCTTATGTCTCGTATTGAAACATGGTTTTTATTTTATTGACTTTAAAAATAGCTATTCTTGAATTTTTTCGTCAAAAGACACGATTCTGTTGATTGTTTTTCTGCGATACCATAATATTACCAAAGTGTATTGAAGCAAATAAAGACTCCAAAAATAGACATAGACATTTAGACATAGACATTTATTTATTTACTACATAAGCACACAAAAAACCAGTAAAATACAAGGACACTAACAGAAGAAAGATACAAACAATACATTGATACTGGAGAAGTGCGTCGTGTTTCTGTGTGCTACAGCAGCAAAAGGGCCTTGACTCAGCATAATGCCTAGCTTCTGTAAGGAAGCTATGCGCTGGTATTCTGTCAAAACCGTAAGCCAATAAAATGGTACAAGACCAAATATTTTTTAATAAAGTACCTACACATTTTAATAATAAATGGTATATCTCTTTTCGTAGGCTGACAAGCTTTATTTTGAGCAGTTTGTTTTTTTTATTTGGTGACCCCCTTTTCCCAAAACTTCAATCACATCAAAACAGTCTTCAACCTCTGGCAGCTGTCCTAGCTCCGGTACTGTGTACAGTATGTGTACATACACTAGTACACTAGTATTGGCAAGTATGAGGTAGGTATGTGCCGCATTAGCGTGAGCTAATTAGTGAGTGCAGGTGATTCATGCGCTTCTATTCACACTGTCGTACTGCACTACTTACAGCTTGCGCATATTTAAGCGTTCTGCGATGGCGAATTGAATTTGATGTGCGCAAGGGTTAATGTAAAATTTCATCTCCATAAGGCTAAAAAAAATTGTTGACAATCTACACAACATTATCTAGCCCCAAATTAAGCCGAGCTGGTATTATGTACTTCATCAATAACATTGTGTAGTTACTGTTGTACAGAATTAGCCAACATCCTTACTGAAAGACAAGATCTCCAACGTCAAAGACTTCCAGTTTTCTGTACACCAGAGCCTCCTCCCACCATCTCCTTTCAAAGGCGTCCATCAGATCGCCTGGCCAACGCCTTCTCGGCCGAGCACGAGGCTGTCGTCCGTCGGGAATCCATGGCTGCCCACCTATACTGACTGACCTATTTTGACTGGCCTATCAGCTCAGTTGGTAGTAGTTCTGCCTTCTCGCCGTAGGTCGTGGGTTCGATACCCACCGAGAACAAATATTTGTGTGGTGAACACAGATGTTTGTTCTCTGTCTGGGTCTTATATTGTATTCTAAGTATGTTTTTACAAAAAAAAATGTATGTAAGTATCATAATTATTATTAGCTATCTGGTTCCCATAACACACTCTGCTTAATTTGGGGTTAGATAGTGTTGTGTGTATTGTCCAAAATATTTATTAATTTATACTTTTTATTATTTATTTTCATGAATAAGTGGTAGTGCTAAATGCTTGGTTAGCCGCTTCCCGCCGCAGAGCACACAAGAGAAGAAATTTCCTGACGGTGGCCCGAGGGGCCTCTGTGTGCGTTAGGGGAGCAGCGTCACAGTAAACACGCCGCGCTCATTCCCCGTCGACTCTATCTGGTTAAGTTGCTGTGATTGCCCTACTGCTTGCCTTGGACTGTGCACAAACAATATCGGCAGTTGTTACTAGTTCAGCTCTAAAGCGCGACACCACATAATTTTCTTGCTTCTCTACGTTTAAAAAAGCTTCAAACTCAAGGAAGCCCTGCTAACTGACTGTGCCAGTAAGTCGCAACTAAAGCTAAGAAGTTAAAATAATAGTCTTATAAGGTTTGCTAACGGTCTTTGTAAAGAGTGCCTTAAGGCCGGGGTTGAAGCGCGCTGAATTAAGTTATTCCGTTTCCAATAGGTCGGAGCGCGACGCCGCGCCAACACCCCCGACTCGCCTCGTGTTTGCCGTGGAGCCTTCACACTCAGAAGTAGCGTCGAAGCTACTATATTCAATAAGAAACTATCGAAAAAACAAAACTTGACTAAACTCTTGGATACCTATTATGAGTATAAGCTCTGGAGCCTTGCGCACATCTTAGCGTTTTTCAATGGCGATCATTGAAACGCTGCCAAATATCACTGTCATATTTGACAGCGTTTCACTGATCACCACCGCAGTCGTCGCTCAAGAAACTAAACAGTGGTAACAGTGTAATAAAAACATGGTAAAAAATTACACACACCAAGCATGAGACATCAACTGAAATAATGTGTTGTTCACTATGCGAGCTAGTTGCAGACTGTCCTCTCGTGAAGGCACTGGAAGGCAGTGCTCGTTGGGTTTGCAGAGACTGGCTGCTCGAAAACTGGTGCTTCAATCTGTGTATTTTTAGCCTTTCGTTCGAGGCAGTCGGCGCAGTGGCCTCCTTCGTGGAGGTTCGAGTGGAACTGGCTTACTGCACTCCTACGAGTAGCTACAGGTTCTTGAATACTGGGACTTGAATGGAAACCAGTAAAAGTATGGTTGTAAGTTGTTTTGTGCTGTAAATGAGGTTAATAGAAAACACCGTGGTTCTGCGATTACTTCATAAAGATTTTCTTTAACTGAAAGAAAATACGTGTCAGCATTAGATTCACAAATGCGGATTAAATATTTCAAAAACACTTTAAAATAGTAGCTATAAGATCCCAGAAATAAAAATGATGCCGCATAGTATTAACAATATCTTGTAATAAACTCGTGTAAAAAGAACGAATCCGGAAACATTGCTGGTCTAAAAGCATTCAGTTTAAAAGAGAGCCAAATCGTGATTGCAATTGCACCGGCAGCAATTAAAATCCAAAGGTGGCGTAGAGGTGTCCCGTAGCGGGCTCTACGGCGTAGCGCAGCGTAGCGTGGCGCACTGTAAACTATTTACCAGTCTTTCAACTATGTATTATAAATCTTTAGACTCACGTGGGACCTAAAATTATTCTTCATCTTAGGCCTTTTGCATTCATAAAGGAATTCACGAACTCTTACGAATATGATTAGTACTTCAACCAAGCAGGAGTGGGTGAAGTATTTCTCCACAGACACTGCATTGCCTTAGATGTGATTAAGATAGGGACCATAATATAGAGTAGGGGCTAATATTAAATTTTATGCGCCAAAAAAAAAAAAAACACTCTGCCCTCTGTACTATGTCGTCGGCAGAGGAGGAGCGGGATCAATTTATCGCTACATCGGGTGTGCGTCCTCGGGGAGCGATCCCGCCTTGTTTTAATTTTGTTTAGAGCCGATCTGAACGGAAAACCAATGTACGAGTCCAACTGATAAAAAGTGGGTTACCTGTGCCACGTAGCCCGAGTTATTGATTTCAGATGTTAGTTGGAGGCTCTGTGAATATATTTTTTGCTGTGAGTTTACCTCTACATAGCAACGAAAGAGTCTTAAATATTTTGTTATGTTTTTATCACAGCGGTAAAAGGTATTTCACATTATTGTTAAAGAGTTTCGTTTCCCTGAAGCCGCAATTTTTGGCAAAACATTTTTCTTTGATTATTCTCCCGCGGCGGAACAATCCGAGAATTCATCAGCAGTCTGTTTCGCAATTAAAAACTTTAGCATCCCCGTTTCAATCTCCAAAGAAAGCATTCCTAACAAGTATTCTGCAGTTAATTTGAACAGTGAGCGCAGGTACAACACCGACCGCGCAGATATGAAACTCGCGCAGATCCCAATCTTATTAGCGCACAGTTGTAACATCACCAGCACGGTGCCGGTGTCTGAGTGGTGGCGAGCCACTCTCCTCTATCCACACGGCGAGCTACTGTTGTAATTGGCAGCTCAGTTTTTGTCAGCGAGAGAATTCACAAACAAGTTCTACTTCTATGCGCTTGAACATTTCAGCCTAGTATTGTTTATTTATGCAGGTAGTTTGATGTTGCCTTTTAGACCTCGCTTATTAAAACCCACTTTGTGCGCGTCCAAATATGACTATGATGAAACAGCTCTCAAAGTTGTTTTTGAGTTTCAAACTGCGAGTATTTTGCCAGTCTACCATGCGTGGGCTGAACCTTTCACGGGGTTTTCAAATTATTCTCTATCACCTAGGGAATACGGTCACAACATTTTTGTTACTAAAACTCGATGGAATCCCTAAGCTAGGGAGTTTTAAAACAACAAAAATTGCGGTTAAAACCTTTTTGTGAGTGTTTTATCAATGGCTTATAAACTTTTTTAAGATCTTCTGTCCTAATTCATTAACACTCATTTTTTCTGAAATTTTCATGAATTTATCTAGAATAATGTTTTTTTTGAGACCTTGCATAAATAGTAAGTTCTGTTGACTAGCTCATATCATCAGCCAGAAAAGTCCACTGTTAGACCTCGCCATAAATTTCCTAGAAGATAAATGTAAGCATCTTCACGATTTCGAAATGACTTTGAAACTAGCTCCAGATGATATCATTAACTAGCAGTGCAAGCTACCTGGGGGCTAATTCTCGGGCCGATCTCGATCATTTTGCAATTTTATTTTATTGCTTCTTTTCACAACCCCGCACTTTTTCTACGTTTTCCGTATATCGTAGCTGTCGAGACTTTTACGAAGAGGTCGTTGATGAATTACTCAAGGACATCATCCATTCTCTCTTCGAAAAGAAGCAATAAAATAAAATTGCAAAATGATCGAGATCGGCCCGAGAATTAGCCCCCTGATCAACGTCCCATTAATCGTCATATTCCATTAGCCGGCGCGGAGTGCGCCGCGCCGGGAACATTATCGCCTGCAGTCGGATTAACCGGCGCATTACCAGCTGAGCACATTAAAAAGCACACTTTTAGATAACGACTGCCACCGCAGACGGTAATGCACATCTCTATGGGGATCGGTGCAGATCTAACGTGGACCTTACATCTTGGTGGGAGGGTGCAATTCGGATCGGTAATGTGTGAAGAATAAATTGCAACGCCAACAGTTGCGTAGCGTTCTATTCCGCTGGCTTTTAAATGTACCAATCAACAAAAGCTATGTTTAAGTAAAAGACCTCGCTTCTTTTTTGTGTCTGTTTTTTAACTGACAGATTTTTCAATATTTTACTGAATACAAAATATTATGATCCGTTATTTTTACCTGATCCAGATAAATTATGCATGAGAGTTGCTGCTGAATTAATCAGTAGATTTTCATATGCGCGAGTTCAATTTGGAATGGAAAAAAGGTGCGACTTGTCAGTGCCACTTATTCCAAAATCGGATTCCGTGCATTAACTACCAATGGCTGAAACCCCCTTTGAACTTTACTTTTTAAACGTTTGCAAGGGTGCGGGTGGCGGGCGGGGTAAGGCTAAATATAAAGGTATGTCACGCATCCCAATTTCACCGTTTCCATACATCCGCTTGTGGCAGTTAGCAAGTACCGTGGCTCGGTAATACCCCGATGGGTTATTGCATTCCTGCGGGATCGAACAACTTGGCCAATTAACCTGGACGTGCGCGCACTGCCGATGTGACGACTCGATGGGGACAGCTCTGGAGACGTCTCAAAGCTAGGTGCTTACGAATACGAACCTACCTATGAGTAAGTACATCGACACAGAAATACAATAATAAACGTGCTTAGCATGAGTATACAAAATAAATGATAACGCGCGGAATCGTGTAATTTAGAAAAAGTACGGGAAAAAAAGAAGCCGGATTTTTTCCACCCGTGTGAAACCGGGATGGATCACTAGGAAATGCTAGGAAACAATTGTTGATTTAAGCAAGAGATAACTCTCTATCTGTCAGTGAGTAGTGTGTGGTAGTTGTACAGTTGTACACCCACACAGCAGCGTCAGTGGGGTGCTACCCACGCACCAGCTCTCGCACTAAACGGCCGCAAACTCGAGAAAGCGAACATAACTCCGCTAACCTAACCTACTTAATAGTTAAGGAAGATTGGCCGCTCGCCAGCCGATGACTTACGGCAATAGCTGTCTGTGGTCATGGAGTAGCGCCGGCGCCGTGGACCACTCGACGCTATGTGGAGCTTCTTATAATAATCACTACAATAAAACATCTTACATGGTATTAGATGACCCAAGACTTTTCATTTGAACTAAAGTGACTGGAAAAATTGCGTAAAAAAAAAATTGCGCAATGTTGAACGTCTAAAACGAGTCAAACGAAGACTTTACAATACGTGATAATCATATGGATTGTTAAAACCGTCAAAAAATGTTGCGTAACTTTCCTCTTTTTTAATTATTACGAAATTCGTAATGCTACATGCGAGATGCGATGTTATCTCGCCTGCTGATATTTGTCGAACGTTTCCGAGACTTATCGCGTACTGTCAGCGATCTCAAAAAATCTATCTTCAATAATTTTTTTTTTCTGACCTTAATAGTAGGAGCCAATAGCGGTCGTGGGTGATGACAGCCCTAATGAATACCCGCGCGCCCTTGGCCTACTAGCAAAGCCACTACTAGCAAACACACTGATCTTATTTATTGATAAACATATATAGATGCGAATAAAAAACAACTTTATTGCACCTAATTTTTGATTTTATAGTGTTTACTACACTTAAAGAAACTACACACACACGCTTAAGGGTTTTTTTATTGCACTTAAACGAAAATTAGCTGCTAGGGAGCATTATCTTCCAGTTAACCTTAATTAATGTTATTTTGACATCAATAAAATTTTATCGCACCAAAGAATCAATTAATTTTAAAGTGGTAGGAAATACTTAGGTACTCAGCGCTATGTTTCTTGCTTGATTTTTTATGCTTGGTTGCATAATTTCAAAGTAATTTATGTCCATTAACAAAAACACTTTCTTGGAAATGTATTTCGACCAAAATCATTGGATATTAATCCCAACAGCATTACATCCGTCAGATGAGTCACTTCCGAGAAATTAAACAGAACCTTTTTGCTGCATAAAAAATAATAATTTAAGCGATGGTAAACCACCAAAACTGGTTAATTTTTGTCGGAATATTATAAAAGGCCACGAACTCAACATCATAATTTAAAGTAGTCTTAAAACCGCGACGCAAATTGAAAGGTCCATCGCGAGGTCGCAATACCGACGGAGCGCCTTTATGCTAAACACTTAATCCTTGCTTCGGTAACGCAACAAGCGCAACCCTCCCGACTCCTGACTACCGTACTGACTCCCGAGCCACTGCCACTGCACACAATAACCAACAGTTCATTCTTCTGCAACACCCTATATTTATTACTTAGTACCGATAGTGCCACAGCTTAAGTGCCAGTTAGTAAGAAGTTACTTCCGGTGTTCGTTTAATGATTCAATATTGTGTCGGTGGCATCGCCGATGGCGAGCTAATGGATTAGAAGCAACGCAAAGCCACTACATACGTTATTTAATTTTTAAGCATTGATAAAGTTTTATTTGAATTCGAATATATTATTCTCTCTCGATTATATTCGGTTCGAATTATCATTTTAAAAACTTTGGTCATCTAGTTTTTTTTCATTTGCTCATTCACATTGACACGCTACCAACTTCATTATTTTATCATCACCTCACACTCACACTACTGCCAATTTATAACTGTTGACAAACACGTTCACATCTGTCAACATCGTGTCCACGGTCACCGAGCGGCAACTCGACTCATACAAAATATAAAAGAGTTATTCTAATAAAGCACCACCGTCATAGGCCAAGAAATATTAAGCCAGACGCTTAGCTTAGCTATCTTTATTAAAATAGACATTTTTTATAGACCTAAACATGCCAGCTCGGCTTTAAAACTTACATTGCGTATACCAATCTCTTAAAAGCTCTAGTTCGGTTGTATCAGCAATATTGATCCGGCATAATGAGGCGACCTCACATCGCCGGAGCCCGTCCTCGAGGGAAATAAGCCGACCTAATGAATTTAATAAGAAAATAAGCGCGCACAAGCCCAATAACATTAATGTTGACAACGCAAATGAAGGCACATCTCATATTGCTCGGTATTGAACGAACCGTCCTTTCTATTTTATATCTCAGCGAGCCTTTACACGCTGCCTTATTATAATAATACATCCCGCATTCATCTGTAAGCTACAGGCAGAGCATTGCGCTATGTCACAAGCTGATTGTGGTTTCTCATGGACTAGAAACATGCATAGAATGAACTTTTAAGTAATGTTTAAAGTAACGTTTACATAATTATATGTATAAAGGTTCATTGACAATTCAAAAAGTGTTAATTACCATGGAACCTTTTACTGAAGCCCTTGACAATAACCCTGAACAACGCTTGACGAGTCTGACATAGTAAAATTATATAATTACAGCCGACGAAAAATTTAATTTCATAAATCTTTTTGTTTTGAATGTTTATAGCAATTTAGATCATGTGATCTAAATGAGAGAGCAAAGTATTTCATTACAAATATAATATAATGAATAAACTTAATGCTATAAGTATAATCAACTTTTGCTCTAAGTACTACGCTAGTGGAATCACGATCTCTCAAATGAAGTAGGTAGTTACATAAGTAATTAAATATTTAGCAGCAGAAATCTTCTGGAGTACTCTGGCAAAAACGCGTAGGATTTTGTTTATCAAAGGAATTGTGATATTACTCTGTATAAGCATTTACTCAGAATATAATTATTAAAACGGTCGTAATGAGAAAAGAGATAAAAAAGTATGATTATGCATCGAGCAACTAAGTTTCCATAATAAACAACCTTCTACTTTAACCTTTTACTTCACTTTATTTGGAAGGCGCTCCTTGTTTATGTTTCTCTCACTAATTAGTATTAAAGAGCCAACGTGACGCTTAACAAGGACATTCAAAGAAATTTCAAAAATAAAATCTTCTCTGATGAGAATAAACTACCTGAACCGAAATATTTTTCGGTTTGACACACATCACAAAATTACCTTGCCTTACGACAGCTTAACTTACTTATATCAAAAGGTTGAACAAATAATAGTAGAGCCTTCGTTAACTCTGTATTATACAAATAACCGTTTCCGTATCCATCGACAGTGAAGTCGAGATGAATGGTGCGCATCACTACACGTTCCAAGCTTGGCAAGTTTGACACTTCGGTTATTAAACATGACAGAACAGTTGTTGGGGCGGTGTTTATACGCACTTGTCAACATCACCTCCCCTCACCCCTCAGGGCTCGTCCAATTGACAGCTGACGCAAAGTTAACGCCACTCATGCTTGTAGACGGACAGGATGCCATTGATATCGCAAAATTACTGATGACGTGTGTATTGTATTGCCTAAAGTTTTGACAGTTCGAAATGTTATTGATGTTAACTCCCAAGGGTAACGGTAAACAGTAAAATTAGAGGGTTCGGTAAACTTAGGTTCGGTAACTTACTCCAATTACTTGCTATGACCAACATAATAGCAACTATGAATGACACAACAGCTTTTAGAACACCTCATTGTTTTCGACCTAAAATAGAAATTAAATAAAAGTAGGTAAATATAAATGTTTTTTTTAAAACAACGGGCCAGAGCGCAGTGGCTGTATTCTGTAGCCTATAAACCCCACAATTCTTTTCGGACACGTTCATGGCTTATTTTCGTGACGGGTCTCATCGTTTGCTTTTGTCCGTTGATGGATGCGGCCGTCATAAAGCGGTGCGCGGGTGTGCTTCACCGTACATGTACATGTACCGTCGTGTTCTGCGCGGGTTTTTACGACAAAAAAGGTTTAAGTTATTGTGTGAATGTTTCCTTCATGAGTTTTCCGCAAAGTCTTTTTGTTACATGTTTTATGTGATGTATGTGATGTGACGTTTGTAACAAGTGGACTTAATTGATGTAGTAGCAGGCGTTTCTTGTTCAACTTACAGATGTGTGATTTCAAAAAATAAAATCATCAGTTTTTTATTTTATGCGTCGTTTTTGTCGTGTTTTTTAAAGTGTTGTTACAAACACGTTTGATTCGGTTTGTTGGCTATTGGGTAAAAAAGATGAGAGCCACGCAGTAGAATGCATCAAAGTTCTCAATCCATTGGGATTGAGGACTTTTATTATTACTATTTTTAAGGTTCAATAGCCGGGCCTAGTAGATGGTAATAATGAGCGGTAATATTTGGTATCGATTGCGCTGCGCTGCACGTCCGCGGCATCTGTCGCTGGCAGCGCGCCAGCACCGCCAGCAATGCTCTGCAGCTGAGGCTGGCGGCGAGGACGGCGACAAACCTTTAGTCTGTGCGTTGTGCAATCGCTTCTGTCAAACAACGCAGCAGCAACAGCAATCACTGTGATGGCGACTCTGCTTAGCCAAGATATCAATCTTCATTCGAGTCCAAGCTACCTTTACATGTTGATTTTAATATGATTAGTGATTAAGAAACCGTGCTTTTACAAATCGTGAAAGCTTCAACAACAGATTGACAACTCCCAAAACAATTACGCTGTCCCTAAAAACGTGATCGCTCAATATTGAAATCATTACTCAAGCTTCAAGAGTACCCCACGAACAAGACATTGCGGAGGCGCGATGGGTCACGTTACGTCACGTGACGTCACGTCAAGTCGAGTCGCGTCTTGCGACATCGCGTCACGTCTCACGACTCATCGTTTACAAATATCTCCGTCTCCAATAGAAGTAAAACAGAGAGGCGTTCGCGCGCCGCATTCAATAACCGTCACTCGGAATAGATAATAGGACCTCCCTCACATCGTGCTCTCTTTTTGGGTTGATGAGAATATAGGCACGACGTAATGTGCTTGTTTTTTCCGACTAAGCATTTTGATGTTTATTGGTAACCATGATGTTAAGATTTGTTGCTTATTAAATATTGGAGTACTCCAGCTTTTTATTATACAAAAAATCAGAGTGTGAATATTTGAAATTAGCCAACTTAGAGTTCAATGTAATGAAGGAAAACTTCTGGTAAAAAAACAATCAAGTATTTTAACGTTTTTTAGCGGTCTTTGAGTGTTTGCGTTTAATTTCTAAACTGGAATTAAATAAAAAAAAATGTTACTCATTTTAATTGAATAATAAATGGAGTTCAATCCACACGTAAAGAGAATTGGTAGTGATACAGGCGAGGGGTCCCGAAGTGAAGTTTTTCCTCGGCCCTCATAAAACATTCCGCTGCCACTGCATAATTCCAGCGTCGAGTTGCTGGAGAAAGCGAAAACTTTAAAAACTTATGGTGTTCTGTGGAGTTTTACGACTGCTACGAATAACGGCCTTATTGCAAAAACTCGTAGCTAATGGCACTAAAACATTTTTATTTCTTTTCTTATCTGTTACGATACATTCAACTGAAACAAAAATATAGATAACTTCAAATTATAAAATAAATACCCGTCAAAGTATGAACTAGATTATGATAAGCTTGATGTTTCTGCTTGGTACACATTTTCAATAAGCAAAGAGCACTTCTCAGTGCGTGTAGCAACTAGCTACGAGACCGTCTACGCCGTAGCGCGTTGCTATGAAACTACTGATAAGGTGGATAAATAGTGAACCTCAACTCATTATTCTGCCATTAAAAATATTGTTGTTTATGTACAGATTGTTTTGGTCTTGAAAACTTACTACTGACTATCGTGTCGGTACGGAATCGCTATCACTTATGACTTGTCTTTACCCCGATGAAGAGTTGCGATTTTCTACGTTATTTATACGCTTGTTTTCCTGTTTACCTTCATTTGCATTTAAGAAAGCAATTTCTTGTCATTTTGGTTACCAACGAGGAAAAGCACAGGTCCGTATTGACATCTTTCAATTATGCTGAGAAAATAAAGTATTTTGCAAACAAAAGCATGAATTTATCAAAATACAAAATGCTTGGAGTAAAAGTAGGTCAAATTTTATTTTTGTGCTTTTCATTTAACAGATAAAAATCATTGTCATCCTTATAGCAGTAATAACATGCTGGTCACGTGTTGAATACAAAACATTGGTACCTGCTGATACAGCCTGTTCCTTCACAGACAGCTTAGATAATGTGCCCCGTGAAGTTACAAAAGCGTCTAACAAAACTGTCACAGCTATCTTACATCAGCAGCACAACTAAGGCTGCAAAACCCAGTTAACTAAACTCCGTGCATTTCTTCGAGCCGCCGCCGCCGCCGCTCGCTGGCGCGCTGCCAGCCTCCTGATAATTATCCCCTATTAATCTCGCAGCCAAATTGTTGAATCCCGGCAAAAAGATAGGAAGCCGATACCAAACAACCGACAGATTTTTTTTTTATTGGAATTGTGATAATCTCTCGAAATACATTTCGCTTTTGAAATGGAAAACGGCGTGATAATTCTTTGATGACCTGGTTTTTTATTTGCTTTTCAGAGAAAAAATAGTCGAGTGCCTTTGTAAGGCTTTAACCGTACAGGAAATGGCATGCTTCAGTTACTGGCAGTAGAGGATATAATTGAGTTGCGTCGGAATTATGGAGTAAAGTATGGAACGGTTCGGTTCGGTTCGGTTATTGAAACATATTGCAGTTAGCCGCATGGCCGACTGCAAAGCGTGCGTATGACTACACGTGCTCCACTAACTACCATCCGATCCAGTAGTCATTGTAGCCAGTGAATTTACAAACCTGTTCAACAAACTGAAATGCATATCGAAAAATAAAATATATTTTTGAAAAATTTAATAAAAAATTAATTTATTTTTTATTTTTTTAGAGATAGTTATTATAGTAGAAGATAAAATTAAACGTGAGCAGCACTTACATGAATTACACTGGTAGTAGGTGTGCTTTCTGCGTAGATTTAGGGCACAACACGTCGAAAAATATTTTCCTATATGTATTTTCTACCATAAGCTGTTCTAAGTCTTTCAAACTATGGTTTGGACATCGAACATCTTCACCCAAATTCCTTGTGCAAATGGTGAATCCGAGTGAGTACAAATAGTTTGTTAACTTCAGAACGGCTCCCGAAAACTATTAGCTCACGTATCTCCGACGATGCGCCGACTTCCAGTTATTTCTGTGAGGATGCAGTTTAGCTAACTCGATAGCGCAGTTATTTATACCGCTGCAACCACCCCCACCCCCACCCCCAGCACGGCATCGGCACTGGCACTGGCACTGGCACTGATACAGCACTGCAACTACGACATCAACGTTTATATCTTAAGTGCAAGAGAGCACTCATTTTATAATCAGTGCGTCGTAACTAAATTGTCTAATTGTTTTTTGACGTGATAACGTCTTATAAATTGATGGAGCCGGCTGCACGCACGAAAAAACATGACTCATGCGTCGTTACGTCGTTTCGTCGTTCCATTTACCTGAGCCCGAGCCCGGGTCGGGTAATGGGTAAGGGTAAATGAGGGTAAGGGTAAATGAGGGTAAGGGTGAGGGTTCGGTCGGGTTCCGGGTCCGGGTCCGAGAGTTCGAGTCCGAGTCCGAGTCCGAGTCCGAGTCTGAGTCCGACTCCACGAGTCCGCGAGTATTTTCTTATGACGTTATCACGTTCAACTATCGTCAGTAAACCGACTTTACAGACAACCGATTTTTTTATTTTTTATTTTTAAGTAGTAAGTAGTTTTAATTTGTGTAAAAAACATACCAGTTTTAATCACGTAGTATGTTTTGTTATCAGATAGTATTTTGTAAAATCCTAAGCTTATTTTGAACTATATTCTTTACTACAGTAAAAATAAGTCTGTTTGTAAATTAAGTTCAACTTTGTACTTACCATACTAACCCCCGAATACTGAAACGCAACTCAGATTTAAGCACGTCTCAAGCGACGAATATTTGACAGATTTTCATTGAAAACTGTCAAATATTCGTCGCTTGAGACATGCTTAAATCTGAGTTGCGTTTCAGTATTCGGGGGTAAGTCCAATTATAATAGGTCGATTCATTAAATGTAAAACACTTGTAACATTATCTTGAGTAGTACAAAAGATGGCGCTTCACTGGTTTCTCTGGCCTCTAGCTCAGTTGGTAGTAGCTCTGCCTTCTGCGCCGTAGGTCGTGGGTTCGATCCCCACCGAGAACAAATATTTGTGTGGTGAACATAAATGTTTGTTCTCTGTCTGGGTGTTATATTGCATTCTAAGTATGTATTTACAAAAAAAAAAAATGTATTCAAGTATTATATCAGCTACCTGGTTTCCATAGTACAAGCTCTGCTTAGTTTGGGGCTGGGTAGTGTTGTGTAAATTGTCTACAATATTTATTTAATATTTATTTATTTATTTATTTCTCTTTGTTTTCTAACAAATTATATTAATTTTACGGTGCAATGAATAGAACAAGTCAGTCCAAACAACTAGAATTTCTACTAATTTTGAGAGACTGCGAAGCTGACGTACTTTCAAAGTAAAATGATGTTGAGTAGCAGTTGTTTTGAGTTCAAAAACAAGATGATAAATCTTTTCTTATAACACAATGACGTTTCTATGTTAATTTTTTCAAGTGTGTCTATTGTACCTCAAAATATTTTATATATTTTTATTATTTGCTTCATACTTGGCTTCATCACAGATAAGATAATATTACCATGATCAGTCTCAAGAAGTCCACTGCTGGACGTGGCCTCCCTACGCATTTCCAGGAAGAACGATTCTGAGCCCTTTCCATCCACCGTCTTTCAATTACGAAAGCAAAGCGTTTCAAAGCACCTACCTAACCGCTTATTTTTGTGTCAATAAAAAAAACTGTTCAAAAGCTCTGCAAAACTAATTTATTGTGAATATTTGCATGCATTCATTTATTTATTTAATTAAAAAAGAAGAAAAACGAACCAGGCTGGCTTTGGTCCAGCTAAAAGTACTTGAAAAGTGATACAAGTTTATTTGATCCGATTTGAATAGTCGTCGGGCGGCCACCATTTGAATACTCTCAGTAAATATTGGATCTTCAGGCTATTGTGGCTTGCCGCTATCGCGCCCACTGCAATAATATGTCGAGCTCTAGATATCCAACGAGCTTTTAAACTCGGATCGTTGATAATATTGTGCATTCGGTTTATTTTTGTGATGCAAGTTTATACATTCAACCCACAGGGATCGTTTTTAGGGTTCCGTAGCCAAATGGCAAAAACGGAACCCTTATAGATTCGTCATGTCTGTCTGTCTGTCTGTCTGTCTGTCTGTCTGTCCGACCGTGTCACAGCCATTTTTCTCCGAAACCATAAAAGCTAGACTGATGAAACTTGGTGAGTAGATGTATTCTGTAAACCGCATTAAGGTTTTTACATAAAAATAGAAAAAAAACTATAAATCTTGGGGGTCCCCGTACTTGAAACTGAAACTCAAAAATTTTTTTTTCATCAAACCCATACGTGTGGGGTATTTATGGATAGGTCTTTAAAAATGATGTTGAGGTTTCTAATATCGTTTTTTTCTAAACTGAATAGTTTGCGCGAGAGACACTTCCAAAGTGGAAAAAAGTTGGTCCCCCCCCCTCTAACTTCTAAAATAAGAGAATGATAAATCCAAAAAAAATATATGTTGTACATTATTATGCAAACTTTCAACGATATTTGGTTTGAACGAGATCTAGTCAGTAGTTTTTTTTTTATACGTCCTAAATCGTAAACCGCAAATTTTTTTTTCATCGAACCCATACGTGTGGGGTATCTATGGATAGGTCTTTAAAAATGATGTTGAGGTTTCTAATATCGTTTTTTTCTAAACTGAATAGTTTGCGCGAGAGACACTTCCAAAGTGGAAAAAAGTTGGTCCCCCCCCCTCTAACTTCTAAAATAAGAGAATGATAAATCCAAAAAAAATATATGTTGTACATTACTATGCAAACTTTCAACGATATTTGGTTTGAACGAGATCTAGTCAGTAGTTTTTTTTTTATACGTCCTAAATCGTAAACCGCAAATTTTTTTTTCATCGAACCCATACGTGTGGGGTATCTATGGATAGGTCTTTAAAAATGATGTTGAGGTTTCTAATATCGTTTTTTTCTAAACTGAATAGTTTGCGCGAGAGACACTTCCAAAGTGGAAAAAAGTTGGTCCCCCCCCTCTAACTTCTAAAATAAGAGAATGATAAATCCAAAAAAAATATATGTTGTACATTACTATGCAAACTTTCAACGATATTTGGTTTGAACGAGATCTAGTCAGTAGTTTTTTTTTATACGTCATAAATCGTAAACCGCAATTTACCTTTCGACGAACTACAAAAACCTTTATATTATGTTAATTGATGCTACGGAACCCTTCATGGGCGAGTCCGACTCGCACTTGGCTGCTTTTTTTAGTGGTTGGTAAAAACACTTTTTATATTTTTAATTGTTTGTTATGGTTTTAGCCGACTAAGCTGTTAAGATAGTACAGGCACTGGGCAAGCCTCCCATGCCCTCACTAGCGTCCTATAAGTAGGTGTATTAGAAATAAAACTAGTTTCCCATTCAGAGAACCACTGACGAATAAGTTATATTTAACTGCATGTTTATGAGTGAGCAGTGACCTAACACGCATAAACCATAACGTTGTCGACGGCTCCAACATTGACCCATGGCCATAAAGCATGATTCGATCCGTGCCCTAATGCGCCGTATCCTTGGCTCACCCAATACCTCAGCACCGGACTAACTAACCAGAATCAATCGTGCATTACGACAAACACCCAGCCACAGCTTACGAACAAACGCAGCTAGCTAACACATCTGTGTTATCTGTGAGTCTAGGTGCCAGTTACACGTGACCAAGCCTAGAAGAACAGGCAAACAATCTAGGGATACTTGCTCAAAGCATGACTCTAGACTCTTGGCATACTTCTCTTCAGATGAGTATCTATACACTTGTCTTGGAACTACTCATAACTTACATAACGATTGGACATGGGGATGCTTCTAGTCATAATTTATCAGTTGCCATTAGGTAAGTCTGTGTTAAAGAAGACCGGCTGTACCAGCATCAGCTACGCACATCGGTATGGTGACCGGCAAACAGCTCCGAGTAACACATAGAGGCATCACGGTGCTATTAGTACGCAGTATTGGCATCACACGTAATGGGGTATAAACTGTGCTATCTGAGACACAATCGCATTGTCCTAGGCGTTGGTTGTATGTTTGAATTTGAAATTTCATGCTACTTTGTATAACTCTCCTAGCAAGATTTTGATAAGTTCTAAACGTTTGTTATAATTATAAGTTTTATTCGCACTGATATTATTTGAATTTAAAACTTTTGATTGATAATTATTATGTATTAGCTCGATTTATGATTGGCTTAACTTGGCTAGATCAAAACCAATCACAAAGTTTGATAACAGTTATGATCAATTTCGATTGATTCATCAAAATTATAGGATTATAAACGAGATTATTTCGAGTTTAACCCTAGATCACTAACCATTCGTAAAAATTACGACGTGTACCTTGCACATTTTGTGTTTCGGTAAGATCCCCACCCCCGTGACCCCGCCCGCTCTCAGTACCTTCCTAGTTCGCTCCATTGGTGACCCGCACACACTCTTTGCGGATGCACGTTACCTAGTTTCGGATATATCGCTTGATCGTCGTAAAAATTACGTAAGGTTAGTAAGCATGTTACTTTTTTTCAAGGTTGTGCATTTATTTATTTATTAAAATTTTTCAATAATTACTATGGGAACGCATTATTTTTATGTTATAATAAGACGTAATAATTACTGTAGATTATTATATCATTAATAGATTTCAATGTTTGTATTTAACTTTTGATGTTTTGTTGTTTTTTTAGATATAAAATTGATCGTCTTTATAATAATATACTTTCAGATGAACTTGAGGAGTCAAAATGACAGAATTTCACAGTGGTTAGCTGAATCTGACCCGGAGTCAATCCCCGAAGATCAACCACAGTCATCTGAATCCGAGGATGATAATCATTTGGAGACGGAAATTGACGTTGGTGTCATATAAACCGAAGTCAAATAAGGTTGTTTACCTTCTTTCTACCACCCATGATCAACCTGTCATCAATACCAACTCAAAGAAACTATTGAACAGAAATTATTGAATTTTACAATTCTACAAAAGGTGCGGTTGATACTGTGGACCAGATGTGCTCGATTATGAGTACCAGCCGTAAGACCAATCGATGGCCTCTATGCTTGTTTTACGACATCCTAAATCTGTCTTTAGTAAATGCATATGTCATCTACGTCTCCAATGCGATCAGAAATGGAAAAAAACCCAATGAAAAGAAGGCTTTTTGCATTAGAAATGGCAGACGACATGATGAAGCCTTGGCTGGGAGAAAGATATCAAACTATCACTTTGCCACGAAATTTGAAGCAAAGCATCGCGGAGATCTTAAAGATTAATGACCCTCCGGAAGGTTCTAGTCAAGATGTTCCCAGAACTCGCAAAACTTGCAGCTACTGCCCTGCAAAAAAACGTCGTATGACGACGACCTTTTGCAAGGGTTGCAAAAAAGCAATTTTCAGAGAGCATATTGTTGCTATGTGCAATCATTGTTCAATGTAGGTTTTTTCTAAAACATTTATTGTTATCTTGATTTTAAGAAAACGAAGACTGCTAATTAAGGTCATTTAATGTCATAAATAAAGTTGATTATATTTATATTGAAGTTTTAATTCGTCGTAAAATCTACGAATGGTTAGTGATAACGTTACTCGAAATTAAGGTTAGTGAGCTAGGGTTAAAATAGATAAATGTCAGTGAAATAGTACGCGGCCGGCTGCGGCTTTTCAACCACCCCCCGTGACCCCCCGCGACCCCCCGCAACCCTGGTCTACCACGATGTCATATCGACTTTCACTCGCTTTTTTTGGTACTTTAGTTTTCACATCATTAATTAAATAAGCAATTAAATATATGAGTAGGTTTACTTACTTTCAAGATATTTTCCAACTCCACGAAAACTTGTACGGATATTTTTCAGGTAAGTTTTACGGAAGCTCGTAGATGGTGGATCCTTGGAAAAAGCTGACAAAGTTCGCGGTGTTTATTGCGTCATTAGTTTAGAGCCATCAACAGCCGAGGAACTGGCGCGAGGTACTGGAGTTAAAAGATGAGCTCAGCTCAGCAAGTATAAAAAGTTTTGAAATATGACTTTCAGAGCGAGGTTATAGGGGGCTTAGGTGTGTTCTTTAATTAAAAGATGTACGCGTGTTAAAAGCAATAGGCTAAATTTTTGATTTTTACAAAATTAAATGACAGTCAGGCGGCTATCATTTTTTTACTGATGCGTATTTTAACAGACTTTTAATAAAATACACAACTTCGTCATTTATGAACCGATAATCGGTGTTTTTTATCTGGAAACTAGGTACTACTTCAAGATTCATTTCAAAGAAATTTCATCAAAATCGGTTATACTTCACTTGTTTTATACATTATCCTTAGTGACTCATGAACATTATAATAACCGACTTAAAACAATTGCTATTCGTCAGCTAGCTAAGCTAATAGCTCGCTCTAATAACCCTTTAGTTAAAACCACCCTTAATTACCGTTACGTAGCGGCGCTGTAGGCACTTGTGACATCATTATAATCCGGGCCGCGATCACGGGGCGGCGCCAATTCATGAGATTACAGCAGATTATTGCGAGACTATTGTAAGACGGGTGAGCCTCCATCTCGTGTACACTCGACACCAACAATCAATAACATCAATATCAACACTGATTATTTTATAAAACATTTGATATCTTTTCAGAATAACAACTCCAGTGATCATAATAATCTATTTTTAGGATACGTGAGCTTAGTGTACGTAGTTAGATATTTGGATGTTGTTAGTCGCGTAGCAACCTTCCACGATCTGAATAAATATTGAAACCAACACACATTTTTCTTGCTATAAAAGCAAATCCATGGGCGAAAGTTCATGACGAATTATTTTCTTTTGTAAAGACGCAACAACACAACTTATACTTAGTTTTAGCTGAGTTTTGTGTGCAATTACGTTTGGAGTAGACAATGAATCGTCCTCGCCGAGTGTAGATAAGGCGATGTACATGTCTACTTGAAAGTGGGAGCCGATAATCGGATGTGTGTGCTCACTGTGCTCCCGAGACACGCCGCTGCCAATTAGCGGCCAGCGAGCCCCACACACACCACACTCACAACCACGCCGCGGTAAATTATACTTGGAAACAAGCTCCGTGATTACTCTAGTTTCTATAAATTATATAGCTACGTAACTTAGAGTAGTTAATTTAGGTTAAACGTTGCTCATGACACTCAGCTTATTGGGCATAAAAAATAAAAATACCTTACAAAACATCTGAAATCACTTTTATAGCGTAATATAGTATTTTTTTACTTGCGCGATCTTATTTAGCGAGTCTGCCCGGTTATTGAAACATAGTACCTACGTACTGTATTACAACCAATTATATACCGTGTTTTACGTCGCACTCTAAAACAGATGTTAAAACAGTAAAGGATGACGGACTGACCGTGATTCTCTTGAGTTGTCGCTTGCCCTTGTACCAGGTGACGAGCGCTGGCGGGCGGCTGCCGGCCGACTCGCACGCCACCTCGTAGCGGCGCTCCGCCGTCAGCACCCCGCCCTCGCCCAGCGTCGGCGGCTTCTTGATCTCCACCGTCAGCGGACGCACTGGCAATGCAACACACGCACCACTCAGTCTACAGGTGAAGGGGGTTCATTTGATGACTGTCTCAATGATATCAAGGCAGACTTGAACAGCGGCATTCGATCCAAGCGTCTAGTAAATTATCTAATTTACTTTTTCCAAGAAAACAAAACTGCAACTTTTCTAAAGATAAAATTGGACAATTAAAAAAATGACTCCACATTGAATTTAGCTTCCAGCATACCATATTGTTTTTAGAGAGTCACACAAAAAAAATTGAGAACCAAACCGAAAGTTTCTTGCCAGTTCTTATATCATTTTATTATGTTGTTCTTCAGAAGGCAAGTAAGATATACCATGGTTTTAGGTTGTGTAAATAGAAGGCGGGTAGGTAGGTACTTACAGAACATGTCAAGCACGAGCGAGAGCTCCTTGGGCGGCACCAGATGCGAGTTGGCGGCCTGGCACGTGAAGACGGCGGCGTAGTCCCCGCGCCGGATGGCCGGCCACAGCAGCCGGTTCTCGATGACGTCACCCGTGTTGTGCTCGTACTCCTCGTCCACCAGCACGCCGTTCACCAGCCACCGCACCGACGGCTCCGGGCGACCTGCCGACACACACACAACCCGGCTTAACACTACCATTTATAGTGGGCGCGCATGCTTGACGAATGCAAAAATACAAGATACAAAGTTGTAGAACAATGACAGTGCTTTTATCATAACAAACATCGAACTGCAACTTATTTACGGAAGCGGTAGGCAACTGAGCTTCCAGATTAAAGTTTGCGATGGTCCATTTGAAAGTTTGTATCCTCCAGGTACACTATTCTGTAACGATTGCTCCACAAACGCAATTCCAATGCTTTCAGCTCGTCTGTTGTCCGAACGTAAATAAATTTCGTCGATGGCGTCTCATCCCTTTGTCCCCTGTTTGTTTGTACATGCTATCGTTTATTCTGTGGCGATGTGCGCTTTTGTTCGACCTCACTCCACCTTGGATCCACTTTAGCCGAATTGAATTAGATCACTGAGTGAAGCTGCTACTAATTCCGTACATGAATGGATGTAATCTGGATTTGCTTTCTCGCTCAGTGCGAGGAGACCCCTATCGAACCGACGCAAATGCTGATCGACAATTTTGCAAATTGACACTGAAACTGATGTGTATCAAGATGTACCTCCATCCAGGCTCACTCAAGGCGAATGCTAAATAATAAAATATTCAACAGGAAGCTGACAAAGGCAACCAGGTAACGATCTTGCTGATAAAATAATGCACAACGCAATAAAAATCTGGCTTTAGTTTATTGCTCAAGCTATAGATAGATAGATAGATAGAAAATTCTTTATTGCACAAAATTAAAAATTACTGTACACAGGCGAACTTAATGCTAGATAGCATTATCTACCAGCTAACCTTTGGGTAATAGGGAGATAGGTTGGGTAGTGCACATATAAGATAAGGGCTTATGTAAGTACTATTCTATCTTGCTTGCTTATGTTAATACTAGCTATAAAAATAAATATTAATTTTCGTCAAAAGCAAGAAGGCGTCGATTGCAAGCACTCCCACTCCTAGTTGTGAACTCGGTGAGAATAGCACCGGCACCGGCTGAATTGATTTCCACCTCTTAATAATTAGGAAAGTGGGTCGAGTGAAGCCGGGCGGGAGGCATTGTGAAGGCTGCGGCCTAATTTATAGCCTTTCTGTGACGGAGTCGACGCTGGACTCAACGCCGCCGCCGGGTTACAGGCACTGTCTACTCATCAACAGAATACTTATGCCTATGCAAAATAAAAAAGAAACAACTTGATACAGATTTTTGTTACTAAGCGGAAATGTGAGTAAGAATTTTGTTACATGTATTTATTTAAATTATCAATCGAATGGTGTATATTATTAATAATAATAAATAATACAGGCATTTATGAACAAAATATTAATATGAAATTAAACCTGTTTACAAAAGCATTATGGAGTGTGTACTATCGCACTTTATATGATTAGATAGTTATTCCTTCTAGAAATAGCAACTTATATGATTAAATAGTTATTCCTTGTACGAGTAGAAGTTGCGTTACTGTATACAGAGTACAGTGTCCTGTGAGAGGCACAGTACAGGCAGCAGTAGCGCGGGAGGCTTGTCGGCCACTTCCGACTTATTGTTTCTCTGTTTCCCTTTGATAAACAACGCTTCTTTGTATTGCTTGTTTGGTTTATAAACGCCGGCGCCGGCGACCCCGAATTAAGATTTATTTGATTCGTTGGGATTGTAATGAACCAATCAACTGGTTCGTGCCGCAACTCTCTTATTTAATTTGCTACGCAACTGTTTTATTGTTTTGTTGATAAGCAACAAAAGCTTGGAAATGAGTTTGCAACATCTTGGTTCTCGCATCTAAGCACATCTAAGCGTTCTGCGGTGGCGATCAGTGAAGCACTGCCAAATATGTAAGCGATATCAGACAGTATTTCATGTGTGCAAAGCTTAAAAAAGAATCACCAAAATGCACCCAAGTCGCGTTTAATAGTACTTTTTGTTTATGACAAAAGTCCATAGAAGTATTCGAAACCCAATTATTATTTCGCACAGTATAATTCAGTCGATGTCTCCAAAGTTTTAGAATAAAAAGACCCTTTAAAAACATTTTAAACCCGTCAATTGTAACATAATTTGACTCCGGCAATTTATTCACCCCATTTGGCGCTTCAAACTGCATAATGCGGGGTTCCACTCCATCCGAGCAACAGGCTCTCGTCTTCATACTAACGGCCAGTGTTACCAGCTCCACCACCATTCAGAACTACCTAGTTTTTGAAATACTTACTATCTGCATTGCACAATTTTTATCACTTATAAAGGGATGTTACGGTCTTCAGATCTCATCATCAGCACGAAGCCGATAATAGTTGGTATTTAAATTGGACATGAGTTTTGGGACTTCTAAAACGCCCAAAACTTGGTAGTCTTATGTACATTACAATAATAGCATAGTCACTTCAGCAATTTTTTTTAAGACTCAACCTGACAGTGTACTAGGGGCGAGTTTTACACCAGAGTAACACTATCTGTCAGATACAAATAGACCATCCGTCTTTAATTTTGACAAGCAGAGACAGAATAGTACATTGTTACCCGAGTGTTGAAAGTCACGTTTTTTGAGTCCCGAGACGAGTTTGGCGCCAGAGCGTTAGCGAGGGCGCCAATGGAGCTTGAGGGACTTAAAAGACTTTCATCCGAGGTAAACACTGTGCTTTTCATTACGAATACAAGGAAAGTAAAAATAAAAACATGAAAGAAAAATTAGTGAAAATGAAGATTGAATTGCCGCCTTCCCGGTTTTTTTTTTCTTTTTCTCTGGCGGGATTCGGCTTCGGTTCGCCAGCATTATTCAGCCATTATTTTCATTTTCATAATTTAAAAAATGGTAAATTGTTTGCTCAATTCTATATTATTTTAAAGAAATAGTTGAAGCTATATATAAATCAAGTAATTTAGAAGATATATTATTTATTTAATACTATCATTATGTTATTTAAATTTAAATTTTACATGGCGCTCTAATTAGACTTTTTAAACTTCTTACCGTTGTAATGGGATTCCAACCTACTTGCTGAATAAAAAGTTGGAATTTGGTTCAACCTCCTTGCAGTTTAGAAAGTTGGAACATGGTTGAATAAAATAGAACTTGTTTTTTTTTATAATTTGACAGCTGTCAGTAGAAAGCGATTCTCCCTAGGGCTGAAAGTTTTACTTTCTATTAGGCCCCTCAGGCAACTTCAGACCTACTTTCAGAGTATGAGTAATGAAAATATTATTTTCTGACGTGGTAGACAATGAACTACAGTAATTATTTATAGTAATTACCCAATGCAATGTAACCAAATCTTAAGAATAAAAAATCAATCAAAAGGTGGTATCCCCGACCCGGAGCCTTGTCATTAGAAGTACATCTGTGCCAAAAGAATTGAAATTATCTCCGTATTTTCGGGAATACGCTTCAATCAATTCCTCGATTATGCAAATACGGTGGCTGCCGTCAATGGAGACTTTACTGGGGAAATACCAAGCTCAAGGATTATGGCTTGTTCACTGTTTACCAGACCCAGCTGGGTCCCGAGTCACTTCTAAGAACTTATAAGAACTGGCCTTAGCATCAAATCAAGATAATTTATACAATGTTAGCAACAATTATTTCCTCCATGCTTCAATGAGCAGGACGTTTTATAGTGCCTTTTGTATTTTTGTTCGTTTTATGTGTATTTTTCTGTTAACTAGCCATTTACAGGGGCCTGTGTTACACGCAGGACGAAGGAAGGAGGGGGAGGTTATACTGTGAAGGGAGGGGAGGGGGGGGGGGTACACGGGTAATCGCATGAGATCCGCTTTGATTGGGATCGTAATTTCGCGTCCGGGACTTTTTTAACGAGGTTCGCATAATATATTGTTTAATTAGCTGACTACGTTATTTTGTGCAAAGCTTTTGTCTTTCAATGTATTTGCAATATTGTAAAGAAAATTAAATGTAAGCTTGTAATATATTTTGACCGTTATAAAGACGTTGGCTTTGTTTTTTCATATGGTTTTGCCTCTTTTTGGGCTTATCTAATTTTCTATAGCAATAGTATATTTTTATTAACTTTTGCAAGACATACTACCAAAAACTGAATGTGCGTTCATACAAAGCTTTTCTACATTGTGGTCTTTGTGTATCCCTTCATTCTAGCCTACGCAACCCGATGACATTGTAAAGATCTATGTCCAGCAGAGGGCATCTTCAGGCGAACCATAGTGGTGGTTAATTGTGTTCTATAGTATTAAATAGGACAGTGCAACAATGCCCCAGCCAGCCGACTGCAGCAAGGCAAAGTGCCGGGTGTAAGGATATACTCATAAATAACGGCGACTGTCCTAAACAAGACACAATCTAACTTTACTGTGAGCTCTGCTACTCCATTGTATTACTAGCTACATTCAAGTTGTTATCCTTTTTACGATGTCACCTTACAAACTGTTATTCTTATTCTTTTTATCGTGTCACGTGGTTCTTACGAACCAAGTGTGGTGAAAGGATTTAAAGTGCGCCTCAACGAGGCTACTTTAGAATAACTTTTTAGGTTCTACGACATGCCGGTTTCCTCACAATGTTTTCCTTCACCGTTCGAGATTACTGGTATAGTGCACACACATTTATAAACAGTAAAACTCATGGGTTCTATGGTATCCTATGTATCTGTTACGTTCTATGGTACGTCTTCCGATCCTAAGGTCGTGATTTCAAAGCCAGGCCTGAAATCACGACCTTAGGATCGGAAGACGAGGCCACTATCACTAGGCCACCAGTGCTCTCAAGAAGAAGAACTGCTACTAATATTTTTAACCATGACGACTCTCCTTACTTTGGGGCTAGATAATGTTGTATGAATTGTCCACAATATTTTTTGTTTGAAGGATCAGTTTGAAACAGCGAGTACAATAACATCACTCGTGGGCGGACTACAGAGTAGTAAGACAGGAACTAAAGCATGAAATAAGACAAAGCCGCAATAACTCGTGGAGGAAATACAGCAGCTCGATTTCATCCCAGAGCGAAACGGCCCGTCTAAGCAAAATACTGTCGAGTGATACCAAGATAAAACTGGGCACTCTCAAGAAGCCAGACGGTTCTTACACGACAACAGATAAAGAACAATTCGAGCTTCTGCTGCAAACACACTTTCCGGATTGCAACCTAAACGGGAACGCAAGCTGGGCAGCAGATCAGGAGGGCCACAACCCCAAAAAAGAAGACTGGGAGCTAGCCGACGCCATCGTTACAAACGAGGCACTGTCGTGGGCCATTAGAACCTTTGAACCCTTTAAAGCAGCCGGCACGGATGGCATCTTCCCGGCTCTTCTACAATGGAATCTCACAAAAATTGAGGCAACACTCGCCGCTATTTTCAGAGGTTGCATTGCCTGGAAATACATCCCTCACGCATGGAGGGAAGTCAGAGTAGTCTTTCTACCCAAGCCAGGGAAGTCTGACTACACCCAGCCCAAATCGTTCCGGCCCATAAGTCTAAGCTCTTTTCTACTAAAGACCTTGGAAAGGCTCTGCGACAGACACATACGCAGCGGACCGCTACTCAAGAACCCGATAAACAAAAATCAACATGCCTATCAGTCGGGCAAATCGACGGAAACAGCCCTTCACAAGGTAGTGCACAAAATCGAAAGCGCGCTAGACTGCAAGCAATCGTGTCTGATAGCATTCATTGACATCGAAGGCGCCTTTGACAAAACAACATTCCCGAGCATCGAAAGAGGCCTGAGGAATCAAGGTGTGGAAGAAAATCTAAACGAGTGGATCAACAAGATGCTTTCAAACAGAGCAGCCCTCATAGAACACTCAGAGGTCACAAGATGCCTAGTCACTAAAGGCTGCCCGCAAGGAGGAGTACTGTCCCCTCTGCTGTGGGTACTTGTAGCCAACGAGCTACTAGACTCCCTTAACAAGGACGGGCTACAAACCATTGGCTATGCTGATGATCTTGCAATCATGATTTCGGGACTCTTCGAATCGACCCTATGCGAGAAAATGCAGAAAGCACTCCGGATTGTGGAGTCGTGGTGCCACACTCACAGCTTAACTGTAAATCCCAGCAAAACAGAACTTGTACTCTTCACTCGCAAGCTGAAGCTGCCAAATCTGAATCTACCTAACCTTTTTGGAACCAAACTGGCTCTCAGCAAGGAGGTCAAATATCTCGGAATATGGCTAGATAGTAAGCTCCTATGGGGCAAACAACTAGAACACGTTACGACAAAAGCCACAAACGTGCTATGGCAGTGCAGACGCGCCGTTGGCAAGGACTGGGGGCTAAAACCGAAGCTTTGTCTCTGGATGTACACGGTAATGGTACGGCCGGTACTAACCTACGGTGCCGTGGTATGGTGGCCCAGAACAAACTTAGTCACCACAATCAGTAAGCTGCAGCAGGTACAAAGGCTCGCGTGCTCCCTGATTAGTGGTTGCGCAAAATCCACACCGTCTGCAGGGCTGGATATAATACTAGGACTAACGCCACTGCATCTCCACATACAACAGGAAGCGATGGCGGCGGCGTTAAGGATAAGATCCACGAACCAGTGGATAAGTAGTGGCAAACCAACAAACCACTCAAGAATTCTGGACAAGGCCATACAAGCCATCCCGGAAGCCATGAAGGGCACCGACAGAATAGCCACGACATACCTAACTGACAAAAAGTACCAGATAGACAGTCAAGGAGGAACGGAAGATCCTATCTTGGCCTCCGACATCCTTCACGTCTACACTGATGGTTCTAAACAAAAAGTAGGAGCAGGCTGTGGTTTCTACTGCCCCGAAACAGGGCTATCACGCGTGCAACCCCTTAGCAAGGCAACAACTGCGTTCCAGGCAGAAACCCTCGGGCTCTTCCTGGCCGCTGCAGAGATGCTCTCATACTTAGAGTCTAAAACGAGCGCGGATACAGCGATCGCAAGGACACTACTAATCTTCACAACAGACAGCGCAGCACTCATTAACGCACTGGGCAGATCTGACACAAGGTCAGAATCAGTCGCACAATGCCACACTGCGCTTCAAGAACTAGCAAAAATACATACAGTCAAAATAAAATGGACAAAGAGTCACGGCTCGTGCTCAGGAAACAATGAAGCCGACTCCCTAGCAAGAGCGGGTGCGAAACAGACACCTACCACGAACGACCTAGGTCTCTGCAAGCCCCCATCGGCAGAAATAAGAAACAGACTGAAGATACACTCCCAGAAGGAGCACCAAAAGCAATGGGAACGCAGATCAGACTGCAAACACACAAAAACGATGCTTCCAGTGATGGACAAGCACATCACAACTAACCTACTTAGGATGAAAAGGGAAGATCTAAAATTGATGGTAGGAATCATCACGGGCCATTGTGACCTAAACTACCACTTACTGAAGACTGGAGCAACAGATAGCGACTTATGTCGCGGCTGCCTGCAGGAAAAAGAAACTGTGGAGCATGTAGTACTGCACTGCCCCGCAACGGAAGAAGCGAGGTGCAAGACAGGGCTCAGGGAACTGATTGAGTCTTGTCCTTCCACATCCACATCTGAGTCACCATTGGGTCATCTAGAACATTGCTGCCACCAACCCAAAGTCCTTCTCCGCTATTTTAAGGAGTTGGGCTGGCTGGGGTAAGGGTTAGCAGGGGGACAATGCACAATACACCCCATCGCGGGACGTCAGTGCAGATCCTATTCCCCCAACACAATTAGAATTAGAATTAGAATTAGAATCACTCGTACGTCATAGTGTATCGACGCTTCCGGACATCACAAATGTATCGGCGCGGCGTAGTATCGAGTGGATTGTGTTTTGTCGTTGAAAGCGTTTCTATGTCTCGAGCCGGACGTGGTGGAGAGAGGGGCAGGGGGGGACAATGCTCTTATTGCATTCTATTGTGATCGGAATCTTTACGGCGGAGCCAAGCGGAGCATGTGACTCGGTTCTTGATCACTTTAAAGAGCGAGTTCTAATGTTTTGGCTCATGGTTGACTGGCTGGTGTAAAAAGTAACATTTTATAACACATTTGCTCATAAAGGGTCTACTACTTCACCGATTTCAATATCGTTATGTATGTTTTTACGTACTTGTGCGTTATCGTAATGTAAAACGCACGGATAACAATCCACGAACGGTACCTTTTTAAATCTTAGCAAAGAGTTTTTATGTCAGAAAACTGACATAAAAACTCTTTGCTAAGATTTTTTTGTGGTAAACATTTTATGAATAAAATTAACTCTGGGAGATAAAATATAGAAAATACACATTTATTCTTTAATTTAATTAATTTTAACAATAAATTAATACCATTTATTTGTAACAAAAACAAAAAAATATTAATTTACTCTATTAGTAATACTGGCTGTTTTTGTGCCTTTGCCTTAAAAAAAAAAAAATTAGCTAATTTGTGAAAAAGTAAAAAGTTATTCCGTGCGCTTTTTCTTTTCGCTGTATTATTTTTGTTTGAAAATGTCGTCAAGTAATGATGAATTTATTAATTCGAACCGCCAAAATTCTCAGAGGCAGTGAAAAAGGCTACTTTAAGCCTCTTGCCTGAAAAATCGAACGATAGATACTTACAAGCGTATCAAAACTTCATCTTAGTGGAAAACAAGCAAAGATGCCAATTCATTTTCACAGAAAGTGTGTTTTTAGCCTATTTAATGGAACTTTCTTAAAAATATAAGTCGAGCTCATTGTGGTGGCAACGTAATAATCAACTTTACAAATTGTTAAAATTTTTCCAACTGTTTTAACAAGCAAGTAATTTCTACAAGTAAGTAAGTTCGTCCGAAAGTCCGAGTATTATTTGTTTCCTCGCAAATGTGTTATAAAACGTCGTATGACATACGTGCGCTTTGATAATTACAGCCTCTGCTTTCTTGTAGCCCTCGCCTACGGCTCGGGCTTGCAATAACGCCTCGGCTGTAATTTTCAACTTACCGCACTTATATCATAATGTACTATTTGTGCATCCTTATTATTTCCATCCTGCTTTATAAATGTAATATTGACGTGACAACGTTTTATAATTCGATGGAGCCGGTTGCACGCACAAAAAAACATGACTAATGCGGCGTTACCTCGCTCAAAGGCGTTCCATTTAAGGCTTGAAGTGCAAGCGAGAGCGCGGAAGGAGCGACAAAGAGGCACAATCGGCCTCCGCGTTCGGCAGCGTTCGACATCTGTCTCTCTCGTACTTGAGTGAGCGATGCGTTCACGTGGACAGCTGTATGACGTTGTCACGTCAGTAATCCGACTTTACAGACAAATGATTTTTTTTTCATTCTTCTTTCTGGTTGTTTTATATAAATAATGTACTTCGCATTTTATAAGTATGCTTGAAAGATAAATCGTTCTGAAATTGTACAACATTTATAAATTCAAGTATTTTTATTCAACACAGTATTATTATTATGAAAACTTTGATGCATCGTATAAAAGCACAACATTCTTATTCTTGTTTATAAGCCCGTATTTTTCTCCATGTCGGTTGAACCGCAAGTTGATAGAGCGCCGTGAATTCAGATAAAAGCATTCTTATGTCGACGGTCGGTGCCTCCTACACTCACTTCACTGTCCAACAGATAGATTACGTACTGCTGTCTGTAATGTGGGCTTTGCTCCACAGTGTACGTAGTTTGAGGGGCTTTCATAACAGTATGACATACCCCCCTAGTGAGGGATGTAACATCTTGCTACAAGATCATTTTATACAGCGTGCGAAGCAGCTTTCTCCCCATGTTTTCTTATAAAGTACTTGGTTCTCGTATTAAAATACCTATGTTTATTATGTACTTATATTTAATACTTAATTGCTTTATATTTAAGCTGAACCTAAGCATAGTCAACAAAAAAGCAATTCAAATAGATATACCAAAGCTTGTTTGATTAATAAAACAGTAGCGACTACATTGTTTGTTTTCTATTTTTGTTGGACTTATGTTGATGATAACAAACTTGATCCTCTTTCATTTTATCATTTTCTGTTTAATTGTTTTTGTAAGATTTCTCAACAATTAGGTAACATACAGCCCAAAACAGGTAATGGCTTTCCTGAACCCATCTCTAATCAAGGTTTGGTGGCATTTAGAATAGAGGAAGGTCCCTAAACATAAATTATAATTAGTATAAGTGAGAATAATTGTACGGGTTGAGGGAACAATTCCACGCGTTCACAGAATATGTAGTACTTAGTTAGATTAGTAATACTGTTGTCGCTAATTATGAACATTACGCCTAATTGCTTACAAGCATTAGATTACTTTGAAGTGCTTTGATTAGACACATACAGTACGCGCACCTGATTATTATTTATTTAAATTTAGCTGCTGCATAGTTCAGTAAAGTTACATTTTGCCGCACAACAACAATAATTATGGGCAATAAAATTGTTTTAAATAAAAATCGGTTGTCTGTAAAGTCAGGTTACAGACGATAGTTGAACGTGACAACGTCATAAGAAAACACTTCTTCAAAAGAAAATTTGAATTTTATTTGTTTGATAGATATTTTGTATGGATACAGACGATTTTGTACGGACTCAGACTTGCTTTGTCACTCGTTCCGCGCTCTTGCTTGCACTTCAAGCCTTAAATGGAACGCCTCAGAGCGAGGTAACGCCGCATGAGTCATGTTATTTCGTGCGTGCAGCCGGCTTCATCGAATTATAAGACATTGTCACGTAAAAAATTCAGATGGATATCTGGTCCGCGCTCTGTATATGGTTTGATATATTTGGAATAATCTTCCCACATAATTATGTAGATCGTTTTTTTTTATTTTATTTTATGTTAGGAAGCTAAGCATTTGGCTGCCATCACACCTGATGAAAAATGAGGATGCAGCGTAGAATAGAGCATGCTTAGCCATAATCCACGTCACGTTTACTATTGTCTTGATTATTCTTATATTATAGCGAGAAAGAGAGACAATTTATGAAACGATCGTTAGTTATCAAAGTTTACAAAATAACTGCAATAATATAAAAAGTGTCTCTTCTTGTCTGTGGAAGTTGGTAGCCGATCGAAACTTTTCCGGTCTTTGAACTATTGCATTTGTGTCTTCAAAGAAAAGTACCTTCGAAAAGGCATTGCAGCAATTCTAACATATTTGGCATAGTTTGGTTTGTCTAGTTAGTTGTGTAGCACAGCTAATGCATTCACCTAACAGTTATAAGTGTACATTTCAGACCAAGACTTTAGACAGTAGACACTGCAATGCTTTTAGAAGTAGAATAATTATCACTTTAGTGGTTGGTAACTTGTGGAGTTTCACGTATAAAGGCTAAAGGCATGTGATCATTATCTTCTCAAATATTGCTGTCATATTTGCCAGCGTTTCACTGATCGCCATTGCAGATCGCTTAGATGTGCGCAAGGCTTAATTTTTAATCTACAGATAAAAACCGTCAGACAAAATTATACCCATTTCTTTTTTTGTATTGTCAAAAACAAGGAATTACTTTTTTATACGACAATAATAGCGATAATGCGTAGATGGTAAAATCGGCCCTTAGTCAGCTTAAAACCATGTTCTATCTGTATAACAGATATGAGACTGTATAAGCCACAATAAACTGATTTATTATTTATGGACTAACAATCTTGGAATACTTGGTTCCCGCGCAAACAGTAAGCGAGGACGTGCCGTAACAAAATAATTTGGAATTACGTCGTGAAGTATTCACGGGATTAGACAGGATCCCAATTAAGTCAATCAATTTATTATGAGTAAGTACATTAATTCCGTAAAGTGATCCTATCGTGCATAGTCGAGGAGAAACAGTTACTTTTGTTACATCATACTGTAAAAAATCCAAAAATGTTGGTGGAAACATTAAGGCCCGTATTCTGAAACAGTACTTGGGTCTGAGTCGAGACTCAAGCACAGATTTTTGACACTTTTCAATCATAAAATCTATGCTTGAGGCTGGACTCAGACTCAGCACTGTTTCGGAATACGCCTAAATCACTTGTGAATGAGTCAGTATGTATATCATTGGTTTTAAATATGATTGTGTCTAAAATAACAATTAGTACTGTAACAAACTTATTTTGCTCTTAAAATTTTACAAAAACTTGAAATGCCAGCATTAGTTGTGTGATTTAAAACTAATAATCGATGATATATTAGATATTAAGCTAACTTCTTTGTTTAGTAATGATGTAAGAAAACCAAATCGAGCTCCTAGGCTGTTATTGTTGGAATTATAATGTAAAGTGCTGTGATAGGATCCGTCGAGGCGGTTATCTACCGATTGTCGGAAATGTTTTGGTGTACTGTGATTATTAAGTTTGAACTGGGTAATCAATTTATCGTTGCGAAGCATCTTATATTCCGGAAGTTCGATTAATTTTGATTTACTTACTACGAAGCGTAGGGCGCCCACCCACCAGATGGACCGACGACATTGTTAGGATTGCGGGAAGTCAATGGATGGAAAGGGCTCAGAATTGTTCTTCCTGGAAATGTGTAGGGGAGGCCTATGTCCAGCAGTGGACTTCTTCAGGATGATAATGATGATGATGACTTACAAAAAAAATTTGAATACTAGGTTTACAAACAAAAATGTGTCTATAAAGAGAATATAATGTCTAGTGTTACATACCCCCGAGCACCCGGCACGTGAGCAGCACGTCGTCGCCCTCCTCGTGCGGGCCCAGCGTGGTGCTGTTGATGACGCGGCCCCAGCGGTCCACCACCACCGGCTTCTCCGGAGGCACTGCACACACACAACGTTCACTATTATTAAGGTGTCATGTTCAAGCCATGGCGTTGGTATAGGTAGCGGCATATTACTTGAGCGATGACCGTTATTGCGCAGAAGTCAAAAATAAGGCACCTGAGGGGGGCTCGCGGTATGAAGGGCGGGCGGGCGTAGCGCTGATTGGTTCTCCAGTCGCACTCCGCCCTCTGAACCAATAGGACACTCTGCACACATCCACACATCCAGTGTGCGCGACATGGCACACTACGACACATGCGCAGCGCGTATCGCTCACCGCTCAAGTTATGTGCCGCTAGTTATACTATTAAGGCCTGCGCACACCTAGATCGCTGGCGTCAGCGATCAGTGAAACGCTGTCAAATATCTCTGTTAAGTTTGACAGCGTTTCACTGATCGCTGACCTTTAAAATAAACTAATATTAATGGGACACAAGTATTAATATACAAAAAAACTCCTTAAAAATCCTTTCGTCACACTGGTTGGAAAGAACAGTGATACGATAACAAAGAAGACTGTGATAAAATAAGTTTGGATTATCTTTTATCGATTCTCATGCAAAAATAGGACCGTTTTTAAGCGAATGCGGGTTGGTTTGCCCCTCTTTAATAAAGAGGATTGGCTCACTTCAAAATTCATAGCAAGACGAGCCAATAACAAGTAACTATTATAATATAGCAAAGTAGATCGACCCGGGCGGGCGCCGCAAACCACGGTTAAGCTGCACTCGGTACAGGCTTAATGGGATTCAAGACCACTGCTCAACACTCCACTCGGCTTAGCTTTCCTATTTCTTTACCGCAAGTATCTTCATATATTGTTTTTCTTGTTGCAATAGCAAATGTAACATTGAATTATTATCTAACTTAAAGCATGAGCCAAAACTTACAGTGACACGAATATTTTTATCCAAAGTAAAACCAATGTTTTGTCTTAAAGTCTGTAATTTCTTGCAAATGTCACTGAAAGCCATCTTAAACGCTTACTAAACCGGTGTGTTGAAATCAGAGTTTGTGTTTCTGTGGAGCTAACATAGGTACCATACCAACAAACCCAAACTACACACCTTCAGTATCCACATCTATTTTCAGTCAAAGGTTTAAAACTAGTCGGCGTGGCATCAATAAAGTTATTTTACGACTGCAGCATTTTATTCCATAAAGTCGTAATGCCTTCAATTTGCATAGTGACCATGATCACTTTAAAAAGTCCTAAATCTATAGGGTGTTATTAATAATCCTGGCGCAACGCTAGAGTAGTTAATCCGTGTTTTGTCTCTTGCATTGACATGCAATTGAATGTCAACTCGAGCAAATGTGACAAAACACGGATTAACTAGTCCAACGCTACGCCAGGATTATTAATAGCAGCGTGAAAGTGAAAGTATTGTGCGAGTGTAGTTCTGTTGCGTCCCTTCGCGCTCCGGTGTTAAGGATTCAATTAATTAAATCGAACGCGAAACAATATCCACGAGAGTTCCGAAACAGATAGCAATTAATCAGCTCAATACAACGCAGGTGATTGCTTACAGCGCCCGATTAGCATCAACCCTGAACCCGAAACAGATTCCCCTTGCACCATATTCACTTCTATAGCTGAAGACATAAGGTTCAAACTTCAATGCAGGGAAGACAAAGTTAAGGTTGCCACACTGGGCTATTTCGGCTGCTTCCGTTTAGAGCATCAAAGCCCAATTGGGTTTTACATCGGACATAGGTGCTATAGAGGCGTTCAATCTAACTTTGGCTCTAATACTCGCCAAACGATCGGGCCGCTCGTTAAAAATGCAATCGATTCCAAATTCCAATTACTTACACATTCGGTGTATTTTTGTTTTCAATTTTATAATTATACCTAAGTACTTGTTTTGGGTCTTGCGATCATTATTACATCAATAGTATTTTTCAACACAATAAGAAAGAAAGAAAGAAAGAAAAAATATTTATTTGCAAAGCAAAGAAAACTCACACTAACAATATAAACTAACAACTTATCAAACTACAGAGGTGAGCTTTGTGCTTCGCAAAACGGACTCTGGCTCAGCATATGTTGGTTGGCTAGCAACCAACGCTGGTCTTCCGACAGAGCCGGTTCGGCGATGTCACGGACCCTGCCACTAGGTACAACAACAATACATACATGGTTCTAAAGTGCATTCGAATGCTAATACAAAAAGATATGAACGTAAGTTTACAGCCGATTTAATGCTAAATACTTACTTATTTTATAAGAAATAAAATTTCCCTAAATCATTATTTTAAATTATGCTTCTGCCATAGAGCTGATATTATTAAGTACTTGTGTACCTAGTTATCGGATTATCTCTCACAATATTCAGGCTAAAAACAACATCACGCCACCCGCCTCCTAAATTCAAACTCCTAACTTCATTTCAGGAAAAGCCTTGGTTTTCTTGAAAACGGTGACCGTAATATAATAATCAGTGAAACAAATGACGAGACAGTAATTATTACATTACTTTTACTGCACCAGTTAAGCCCTCTAGGCCTAAAACGAAACTCTTACGTAATTTTCAACTTACTACTCCATCGCCACTTCCCGTCACTTGATGAAATAATATATAATGGCGGTGAGGAATGATAGGGTCGGACTCGTCTACTCAGAAAACGTAGCTTTACATTTTGGGAATAATCTAACTCGATTGACTCGATAAGCGAAATCAATTTAAAGTTAACCGTCTCACGCTAATGGAAGTGACATAATCCGCCTTGTGAAGAGCCTCCACGCAGCTACACAGGTAATGGAGATGGAGGGATCTGCGATCGCCTGTTCTACTCATTTAACTTTTAAGTAGCTAAGGTAGGTAGCTGGCTCTGGTTAATGCCTTGTTCAAATAAACGTTCTGCGGTGGCGGTCAGTGAAACGCTGTCAAATATTAATACAGTGCTAATTGAAAGCGTTTCACTGATTGCCATCGCCATCGCCTAGATGTGCGTAGGCCTTTACACGATGCGTGCGGCAATGCTTAGCGTACACTAGCTCAACTGTCAAAGTCAGTATTTTTGGAACGAAATTATTGTTGAAATTTGGAACAGCTTAGGTATGCTGAAAGTGTATTTTTAACTAGTTTTTGCATATAAGAGCACCAAAAACCAACTGATTAGTGAATTGAATTTAAATATGCACCTTGTCTCAGAATATAATAATTTCACGAAGTGGCCCACATCCGCCGTGGCCTTGGGTGACAGTTGGCGGAGGGGGACGGGGGACGGGGGACGGGGGACGTTCATATGGAATAGTGGAACGAACGGGCATCACTAACGCGTCCAAAAATCGACCAACACATTTGTATTACCCCTCGGGAAACGACTTCTTTTTCAACAAATTATGGATGTTTTTGAAAAGAATAGGACACGGAAGCGAATATAATAATGAAGACAAAATTGTCGCACTTAGAAACTTCATATAATATTCAACAGTCCTAACTACGCTTTGAAATTTCATGTATTATGGGCTACTTTTTAGAGGTGTGTGAACCATTATCGAAAGCTAAATTACCATCTTTATAATACATTTGACCTATTTCAAAATAATGTCAGGGGTTCAGGATAGCAGCAAAAAACTTCCGCAGGTCGAGGTATCGATATCAGGGCGCTGCACTCAGATCAATGGATTTGAACAGTAAGCAATATCGCTTGACTAGTGGTTGTCGTAGAGTTATATATGAGGGGCGGTCAATCGATGGGACGGCGGTATCCCACCGGGAGCAATCCAATTAATGTGGCATGTCAGCCGCGCAATTACACGGCTATGGGAATTGCGGCCCATGGTCGAACACCATCCCGGGCCGCCGCCGCCGCCGCTCGCCCGCGGCGCCCCGATGAAGGGTATTCGTTAAAAATAAATTAAATTAGGTCAGATAGGGCCCCGCCGCGACTCGTAAACAAGTAACATCAACTAATTTGTAAACAAATTGTGTTATGTCAAAATTGTAATGAGTTTTTATTGAGCGATAAAAAATATAGGGCGTTACGGTGAAATTAGTTGGCCTTGTTATTTTGTGCTTGGAAAAATATTAATTTTGCATCAATTATTTAAGTTGCATTTTACCCGTTTTCACTCATATAAAGACCCAATCTTTCCGTCATATTTTAAAGGTAATTATGATTATATTCAGTCTGGCCCAAAAACATCAGGTAAGCGAGGGAAGAAGATTTAAAGAACTCGTGGCACAACAGTAACTGTGACTGTACATCGTCCGTGAATCGAAACATTTGAAGAACACATTCGAACGCAGAACGTGTATTGATAATCGAGGTCCATTGTGTGCAAGGCTCTTAGGATGGAGTATCTTTTGTGTTAGGGAAAGCGTAAATCTGCCTTGGGGGCGATATAACGAGTTCCCAAAGCCATCGCTCCGGGGGGTAATTAGTGCGCCTCATCAGCCGCCGGTTCAGCCGTGACCGTCCCACAGACCCCTCTACTGGAAACAAATAGATATTTAACTGAGCCTGCCTCTGTCGTGACTACATTTGCAGATTGACAAGTTGCCATTGAATAAATGAACGAAATAAATCATACGACGATTGGTCTATCGCGTTACAAAAATAAAATTTAGGTTAGCGAGCACAGAGGTAGTGAATACAGGTTTATAATAGGCCTATTGTTATACTTTTGCAATTTATACTTGTAATTAATTAAAATATCCGTCTTACAATGGTACATAATGATCGTAATTATTCTCTTATCTCTTTAAGTTTTGCTTTTAGTGGCCTGAAATCGATTCACATAATTAAAAGGCAGCTTGCCTTGCGGCATGTTTACAGAAAGTGTAGAACCGGGCCTGCATTAGGCATGTTTTTGGAGAGGCAATAATCCCGAAGGTCAGAACGGTAGGAAAATAAAAGAGGCGCAAACAAGCCTGCCCTTATGAAATGCCAGCGAAATGCTAATCGCTTCATTCCTCGCACTGAAGGTGAGAGGTGCAGATAAAATGTCGGATCAACACTACACTAGAGATGAGCCAAAATCCTAACTAAAGTCGTGAGAACTACTGGGACGCAGCGGGCGACTGTCGGGTGACACGAGTGGTTCATTTCTTGTGGTAGGATAATTTATTTTATTTATGACACGTCTCTCAGCATTGTTAATATTAACGCAAGAAATTCATACTTTCTAATTACCATTAACCAGAGGTTAAGTCATTAACTGAGCCCTAAACTCTGGGCCCTACTGGCTTAAGGTTTTTTACAAGGCTCTTTTTATCATGCTTTTATTAACTTGGGACGTATCTATGATAAGGGAGTCTTTGAATTTGATGTTCATCCCGTTTGAAACGACGGATTGATTTGAAACATTACACACTCATCATGACAATTGCAATGATTTGATAGTTAGTCCCATTACTTTTACCAGAATCCTCACGGTTAATGGTTTCTAGTCCTAAGTAGATAAACAAAAAAAAAACTTTGTAGAAAAGCGTATTTTTAAGATATTTTTAAATAGTCTTTCACAAATATCTATCAATAAAATATTTTATAAGCAAGCAATTGTCATCAATCACCCCACACTTTAAAGAAAAACGTGTTTTATCTAGTTTGTTTCAAGTAAGATTAGGATACCGAAAAAAACCCCAGTATTAATCCCATACTCATCCCATAATTATAGGGACAACGCTCAATAATTTGTACCTCGAGCAATAACGGTGGAGGTCGGCCCGACATGGCATGTTCCTCCGAGCCCGACGTGCTACCTCGGGCAACATGCGCACTCAAATGAGCTTTATTGCATAGTGCTACAACTCCCATGGACTGGATAAATTGCGTTCCAGTTTTTGCTGGAGGTTTATGCATGTTTTCATAGAAAAATTAGCGAATTCTAAGATAGGTTATTTTGTGCACAGCGAATTGTTTGCTAGCTTTTATTTACCGAGCTAGCTAGAAAAGCCGGCACAAAAATGATCTTAAACTTCAGTATAACTTACTTCAGTGCTCTTAAAAACGTACATACTTATACTAGCAGAGAAATAATTAGAGAATTTATTATTTGGAGTAGTTTTATCATTTTATCAGACCTTTGAGAGATCTTTTGTCAGATGAAGTAAGCTACTCCCAGTCCCAGTAGTATTGTGGCTCTGTGTGTAAGGAGAAGGCAACACTGCGGCACTAATAGACTCGCGAGTGCGCCGTAAGTCACCAGGTACGGAGGTACTGTCGGCACGACGCGCCCTTGTTGCGGCGCCCTATATCTGTCGTCGGCACAATACTACCTGTGCGTACACTCAACGACACTAGTGCATTAAGAATATAATTGACAATTTTGTCTAGATTTAGCCAAGATGGTTATTTAGGTTTTCAGGTAGTTACGACTCAAGACTTGTCTCCAAAAATGAACATTAGCCTGTGTGATGGCACCATGAGAAATCCAAGAACAGAGTGGTTCGATTGATCAAACCATTTTGTCCTTGTCTAATACAGCCGACAATTCGACATTATTGTCACAAAGCCACAAAATTGTGGAATTGTCTCGCTTATGGTATTAATAAAAGTGACAAATAGTCACAAAAGCGCGACAATTACACAATTTTGTCGCTTTTTGACATAATTATATGTCGAATTGTCAGCTTTATTAAATAGGGGCCTGATGTCAAAACTTAGATAGATTGTTCGGAAAATATTGGAATACGACGTGATCGTATCGTTGATCAAAAGTGAGCTGTTTTAAGAAATAGTTGAACTTTATACAAAACAGAATATTCATCTTCTTTTATCGCTGACTGTACCTACTTCTGGAGAACAGCACCATTGCTATGTACCAAATAAGCATCACTGGAGTAATGTAATTAACTTTGTATACACCACATAGATCAGTTGGTACTATGTTTATCTCTTCTGGTGTGGGTTCAATTTCCATCAAACTGAATAAAACATTATAATAAAGGTCTGCAGATAATATTCTCAAAACAAAAAGCAGAGGCATTTTGTCAATATAACTTTCTTAGTTGCAAATATATGTTTAAGCATCAACTTTTTATTTAAAACAATAGGATTCTACAAAACGTGAAACAACACGAGTTGTGCACGTTCTCCGTGTTTGCAGTGGTCAAACAAACAGACAGTTTTTGTCGACTATTCTTATTTAGAGCAGCAACATTTAGAGCATTCGCGACTACCGTTGTTGACCGAACGAGCGTGTTTGTTCGCGCTCGAACGATTGTTTGTTCGCGGCGCGTTGTGGACGAGGCCGCGGCTTAAAGCGCACTCTATGAATACGCATGAGTTGAATGATTAGAATCGCAGCCTGATTGATGATTTGTTTACAACTGCGCTATTCATTCAAACATTGCTGCCATAAAATATAACTGCTAAAAGGATAATAATCTAGATGCAATCATTGCGCTGCTCGATTAATTTTAGCGTGGTTTCAATACGATCTAATAATATTTGGATATCAATAAAAAATGAGTTCATTATTTTTCTCTTTAAATAAGTGCTCCTAGTGTGAAATACACTTGGTCGTTTCTATAACCGATCAGCTAAAGTAGGCAGCATCGTTTGGATTGCTGACCGCTAGTGGCATGCAAGGAAGGCATGTTCAGTTAATCTGGTTCTAGTAGTCACCAGCTAAGTCGAAGGTTTTGGAATTATGTCACCAAAGTTGGTCACTTGCTAACATTGTCTAAAATTTAGTTAAAATTTTTATGTTTTAAGCAAATACTTGATGGAACAAGCGTATGGCTCACCTGATGTTAAATGGGTTAAAAATATTTTATTGTTAAAAATATTCTCAGCCAAAATCCTTGTGTCTCACCCCAGCGTGGGTGGCTTATACTACGGCGTAGAACGCCCGCGTGTACGGCATAGATGGGTGGTACGGGTAACTCACCGACTACAGTGAGGTTGTATCTGAAGCTGGTGGTCTGCGTGTTCCGGAAGTCGACCCGGCAGCGGTAGACCCCCTCGTCCCGTCGCTTCACGTCGCGCACCAGCAGCGCGGCGGGGGGCGGGGAGGTGGCGAAGTGCGCGCGCGGCCCGAACACCTCGGGCGCCGACCAGTGCCGCGCCTCCGACAGGTGCTTGCCGCGGACGTCGAAGCTGCAACAATATCATCATGTCAAATCAAATCAAATCTCAATTGTCTTTATTCAGTTCGATTACAAGAGTCACTTTGAAACGTCTTTTAAAGGAGTCTAGGTGCCAGTTCCACGCGACCAAGCCTAGAAGAACAGGCAACAAACTACGGCTTGGTTCCTATGATCCTTTAACTTATTGATTGTCATAAGCAACGTCAGAAACCTAGCGAGGCATTACAAAAAACCCTTTTAAGGCCTGCGCACACCTAGGTCGATCAGTCCTTTATTCGATTTTACATATTTTTGTGACACTTCGAGTCCGAGGTCTTTCAGCATTCACAAACGGTACGCCCTAGAAACGAAATTGAAACATTCGACTATTAATTTCATCAACTGGGGTTTTTTACAGTGCTTTTGTTCGGTTGAACTAAACAAAAGAAAAAAGTATCGGCCAAACATAGTTTAATCCGACTAAACCTGGGCGTTCCATCCTGCCAATAAAATCTAGCGAGCAGCCAGCGAGCGGTCGGAAAAACAGAAAAACAACCTGAAACCTTTTGTTTTTTGTGGTTGAAAAAAGTTGTGGAGCAAATGTTGGACAGGAGGTAGAAATACCGCGACGTTGCGTCGTCATGTCGCGGCCGCAGACCGCTCGGTGGCGGACGCGGTGGCGCGGTGGTGGCGTGGTGTGGCGTGGTGGTGGCGTGGTGTGGCGTAGTGGTGGCGTGGCGTAGCTAGACACACGGATGTGAGCAACGCGCTTACATGCATATCGCACACCATTTATTATCACGGATATAATATCTTATTGCAGCGTACAATACATAAAAAGATCTTGAATATAAGACAGTATATGTATATAGACTAGACTTATAGTTGTAAGAGTTGAAGCTTAACGGCTTCCATCATAAATCATTATTTTGATGCGACAAACTCTACTCAAAATCTTTTATATTTGTATTGAAATCCGCAATGAATACTAAAAAATAAGCTTTCAACTAAAACAGGGCGTCGTTTACTTAAAAAAATAACTGAACAGTTATCCTAATAATAAGCAATAATAATTGTTATTAGGATAGACTGTTTAGTTTTTAGCAAATACGGCTCAGTTTAAATTTCTTAAACTCGCATTTTGTAATCGCCAAAATAGTTTAATAGAACGTGGATTGAGTGTTCTTGTTCTAGTTTTAAAATTAAGTAAAGTAAGTTTCTGGTAAATTGGCATTAATGGTTATCTAGAGATGACAATTTACGAAACTAAAACCAAAATTATTTTTATTGCCCATCTAAATAATTTTATTATGTAATGTGGTTTATTATAAAAATTTCAAGCTTTAATCTTAGTTAAACAACTGTCAAATATTTAATCGGTCAATAAAAATCCGTAAAACCAGCTTAACAGGCTTTTTTAACAATACCTAAACAATTGCATATAACCAAGTCTTCATAAATCAAAAACACAGATTAGGTAAATGCATTTTTCATCAAATATATTTTTACCATTTTCAGGCATTACGCAAAGCTACACACCATTACGCTTCCAATTACACCTTTTAGGGTTCCGCAATATGAAATCATGTTCGTAACAATGGTAAGGTTAGGGTAAACAAGTGTATTGGGTGCCGAACCCGCGAACATTAATCATGCGAGAACCCACAGCACTGGTCTTGGAGTAGTGATATTGTGAAGCGCCGACAGCATTCCATCAATCTGAGCCATTGGTATTGAATAGGTGCTATGTAAGCAATGTACAAATCATTGCGTGAACACAAAAAGGGAATTGTAAGTCTGGGTTGTTCTTCGTTATGTTAGTATTCAATATTCATTCGGTTTTCATAGAAGGGACAATGGCTTCTAAGTTTGAGGCAAGGTGGTGCTGTATGAAATATCCATAAAATCAACTCTGCGATTCTAATAAATATACAAAATAAACCCATTATTTAAATCACTTTTTCATATGTTTTGTTTTACATGAAAATTGATAATTTTTCATTTGGCGTAAGTAAATATTTCTTTTTGGAACTGTTTGTTCCTGTGTCAGTTTAATAATTATAATGTCGTATTGTTCATACGTTTCTGAGATGCCACTACGTATAGTGTTGTGTTTCCCCTCTGAGCCCACTGCTCCATGGTTTAATATGTAATCGCTTACGTGGAAAATTCAGACGCCGAGGGAGCCGAGGCCATCAAGTTGGGAAGGCATGTGACGGGAGACGGGAAATAATGGAAATGGTGCGCTTTTACAGTGTTTTTACACACCACTTCGAGGAACTGAATAAATAATTATATTTTGTTAATAATGTTTACTTGCATGCAACTTTATAAAAACGTTACTTTGGGGATTTTTTAAAATATTTAACAGCATTTCTTACCTAGCATTAAATCATGTACAACTTATGAATAATAGATCAACTAAGCGTTAACGTTTTCTGATGAGTAAATTGCTCAATTTAAAGTTTCTTTGTAAGTTTGTGAAGTAATTTTATTCTAAATTAACTTTCCAAAGGAAACTTTCCAAAGGTAAACCTAATACTTCAAGCAAAAGTAAAAAAAAATATCAGTGGCATGTGGCGGTCATCATTGATTATCTCATTGAACACACCACACACATCTCAAAACACACATTGACTAGCTCTTAGAATTAGTAAGATGAAATGGCAATGGGCAGGGCATATAGCTCGAAGAATTGACAACCGTTGGGGAATAAAGGTTCTCGAATGGCGACCACGAACCGAAAGATGAAAAGTAGGGCGCCCACCCACCAGATGGACTGACGACATAGTTAAGATCGTTGTTTCCTGGAAATGTGTAGGGGAGGCCTATGTCCGGCAGTGGACTTCTTCAGGCTGATGATTATGATGATGATCTCATTGAACGGCATCGATCCGAACTGTTTGTGGTAATAGATCAGCACCCCCGCACCAGAATTATGGCGGTCGGCTTGATTTATCTGCTGCTAGTTTTCAAATAAATTAAAATTTAATCAAGGCTAAAATACAGTTTTATTCATTATGTTATATTCTCCGACACTTTATAAAATTACAAAAGTTTATAATTTTACCATATAGATAGAATCCAAACCCTCAACGGTCCTCTTGATAATGTAGATGCGTCAGAATCCCCAGGCAACCAAACTGTGGCACAAGTTTCTAACGAAGAAGCAGAGCCGGCCCGCAACCCCCTTGATTTACTTTAGTGTATTAGAAAAAAAAAAGAAATCTCTAAATCATATTTTAAAACACCAAGATCCCTTTACAAAAGCATCCAGAGTCCGTAATATGGCTTATTTGTTATGATTGTTGGCGACGCGACCGCGACCGCGACCGCGACGTGACAGCCGCCCCACCATTTACATCGCAATAAAGTCTAGCCTTGTTAAACGTCAAGTGGCATCAGCTTAGTTGGCCACAGCTTGGACACAATAGCTGGTACGCTTCATACAACGGTATCTGTTAATTCAACACACCCTGTTTGGAGCGAGCATGCCAATAAAATCACCAACATAAGCAAGTATTTTTTGCACAAGATTATAAAAGTGGTCTGAAGGTCCGGCTACATCAAGGCGTTAACACAACGATCTATGATAACTTGACGGCAATGCTATAATCGCTTTTTTATTATCTTGATATGGCCGGACCTTTATTAAGAATGGGCTGAGAAAAGAAACTTCGTAGCTGCCACATGTATTTTTCATTCTCCAACGCGATAGTCCGATCACATCTTCAAATAAGATCAAGTGGAGGTGAATTCTCTCTCGACTGGCCTCTCAGCTCAGTTGGCAGTAGCTCTGCCTTCTGCGCCGTAGGTCGTGGGTTCGATCCCCACTGAGAACAAATATTTGTGTGGTGAACACAGATGTTTGTTCTCTATCTGCGTGTTATATTGTATTCTATGTATGTATTTACAATAAAAAAGTATTTAAGTATTATAATATCAGCTATCTGGTTCCTATAGTACAAGCTCTGCTTAGTTTGGGGCTAGATAGTGTTGTGTGGATTGTCTGCAAAAAAAAAAACTAGCCGACGCAACCACGACCACTCTGTCAAATGTGTCCCATTATGAAGATAAAGATGTTAGCTGTCCTGTGTTGTCTGTGCGGTGTCCACACTCGGCCGGGATCGACAAAGGGCCTCGCCAGCGCGGCGGAATACGCGATGAGCCAGCGCGACGTATTTATAAAACAACAGATCCGCGGGACTATCTGCAGCGCGACTCAAGCCTATTTAACTGTTCACCAACTTATTATTCAATGCAACATCACTAAACACATACACAGATTCTAAGCTTCATAAAATATCTGGGTGAATATGAAGTAAGCGTGTCTTAATTTTTTTTTATAACGCTTTTATTAGCTTCACCTGTATGTATGTATGTAACCGTCCTCTTTGAGCTCGATTTTGTCCTACTTTGAACGATCAGATTTGATTCAAACTTTGCACATCTGTCAAAGGTCGATGACAATGCAATAATATGAAAAAAAAAAAATATAGTTTAAAAAACTAAAAAAAAACGCTTTTATAACTAATTGAACTAAAAAGTTAAAAATAAAACTGTAATAATCGATTGAAAAATTTATATTATTGTACAAAAAGCGTGGGGGGGCTTGATTTTGATTGTTGTAAATATTTTATCAATAGTTTATTATATCTGAAGTTATTATAAAAAGCACCCCACGCTTTTTTGTACAATAATATAAATTTTTCAATTGATTATTACAGTTTTATTTTTAACTTTTTAGTTCAATTAGTTATAAAAGCGTTTTTTTTTTTAGTTTTTTAAACTATAATTTATTAAATTTGATGGTCAGTAAAAATATAAACGAGACTGAATACCGAATGCAGCAAAACTACAGGATAATTAGTTTAGGACATTGACTGTTGCGCTTGGTTCTATATATTCGTACTAACGAGCTTTTTATTTTATATTTAGCCAGTTTTATTCCACCGCTGGGCAGCATTGAAACCATAGTTCTAATCCTTCAGTAACTTGGTAACTTGTGGTAGAGTCCAAGTCACAGAAGCAGTGTCGGATAAGTCAGCGCCAACGACTCCGCTAGCCGGTCCTTCGTCTTATTGTGTCACTGATTCTTTCGAACCAAGTGTGGTGATAAGATTTTAAGTGGCATGCCAGTGGGACATCCAGTATTCCTCTAAGTATATACCTTCTTTCTTTTTCAATTATTTTTACCGTACGATTCGTTTGGTAGAAGTAATTTTGTTATAATTGAAACTAGAATGTAAGATGATGTAAAAACCAGCCGTATAAAATAAAACACAAACGGCGACCATCAATAGTTGTTACGTTGTAATGTTGTATTGACTTCTGTATCCCCTATTCACACTTCTCACAACCAAAACCAATATACATAACTAAATCAAAAGCATACAATATACTAGTGGTGACAGCATAAGTAATAGTGTGTATGGCGCGACAATACGGATATGACGCTACGTGACGTGACGTGTCGTGCCTGTGACGAGTCGTTGTGTCGCCGATACACGCACATTGTTTGTCAGCTTTTTGTAAAACGGACATGAAACATTCATGTTATGTGTAGGCTTCGTGGAAAATAAAAGTATTTGGAAATACGTCCTTATAGCATCAATGCCAGCAAAATTCGTTAGTTTGCTGTGTGTTAGCGTCAAAATGTTTTAAGATATTTCATAATAAAACCAGCAGTCACTATGATAACTGATAACACCTTTACACTTCCTGTATGTGGTAAGTCTGACGTTTTACCGAGAAATTTCTAACAGACTTTCCAATTTTCTCCGTTAACATCTCAAAATGCTTACACCTTCATCGACATTTAAGAGCAAGTTACTCAGTCATAGGATTGCACGTTAGTCTATCGTTCCCGGCTCTAAGGCATGACAGAAGCCTTGACAGTTTTTAGTAACAGTCCGTTACTAAAGTTGATTTCGTATTAAAGTAAGTAAAGTTAAAGCTAAATTAGCTAAAGTAGAGCTCATACAAACTTAATTACCCATAAATTTTGATGACAAATCTACAAATTCTCGTGTTTTTCTAAATATAACTTTTTATTGAACCCCTTATTTTCTCCCCTCGACGAAAGAACGTATTAAAGTAATGTTTACAAACCAAACGGCTGTGTCTTGTTTCTCTAAATTTCCACATTAACCGAGGAAATCCGTATTAGCATGTTGCTAAATTGAGTAATACTACGCCTTACCACAGCCTCTAACAAAACGGCTGCGTCAGTTCTAAACTGACATACCCTTAACAAAATTTCAATTAATCAGTAATATTCAGCCATACAGTGTTCACTGTTTTTTTTTATATCCTTTTTAGATGAAACAAAGACAATAATAATATTATGACCTCCATAGATTCATTAAGTGATATATATTATATTCGCACCGAAAATAGCTCCCAGTATCCTTTACTATGTAATTTTTTCATCAAGTGGGGTTGTCGCTCAAAACTGTGCTTCCTAAGATGTTAATAATCACTGCATGAAAGTTTTTTTTTTTCATGAAATATTAAGGGGAGGAACGGTGTCGATAACATCATTAATTGCACGCTTTGACTTTTTGAAAGTTCTTTCACGATTTTCATCGCCTTAGGTTGGTATCTGATAAATGTAATGTTTTGACATGTATTTGCACTTGAACTTTATTACTCTGACACTTGACTACTCTGATTTAATTATTCTGCACAGTAAATGGAGTGAATCAGTGGTTCCTTGTAAGCTGTGCCTGTTGCGGTCGGCACAACTTGATACTATTCTTAGGTACACTCGAAGCACACAGCGTCTAAGACTATACCTCCTAAACAATTAAACACGACTCACCTTCATTACATACCCACATCAGTATAGTTGTAGAGCCTGAGTGGGAGTTTGATATCGAGGATATTTAAGTGAATATAATAAGTTATGCAAAAAGTGATAGACGCGTGACTTTATCCATGGAGGTAGAAATTTTTGAAAGTGACTTTGACTGTCACCCGGTATCCTAAGGGATCTTTAAATTTGAGAGATTCGTTGATTCGTTCGATCACGTGATTAAACTTTTGCGTTTATTACATTTTTAGTTTTTCCCATTACATCTGGCAGAGGTTTATTTTTAATTGATATATTTTTGGAGCTCATCAGTGATATACTGTACCATATTATGGTGATGTCTCCCGTCTGTATCTCGAGGGTCTGATGTAGAGCTATACAAATGATCGAGCACCCGCAGCTGCGTCGCACACTGTATCAATAATATGAATAATTCCAATATTCTGCGAAATTTTCTCAGAGAAGAATAACAAAGTGTGTGATCCAATATTATTTGACGTTCTTCGACGCATTATTCCAAATAATAATACGAGATAAGGTAGACGACGGCTGATTTCAAGCGTCACTTTTGGTGTTTTTACTTCTTACCTTGCAAACATTACGAAAGGTTTGGGCCATTCGCGTCAAGGTATACAGGGTTATTCATTATTAGCTGCAAATACTCAGGAATTAGATTCAACAAATAAAATAAAAAATATTTATGAAATGATTTTTTTTAAGTTTTGTTATGAAAATCCCGAGAAAATCGATAAAGGAATCATTGGCGCCTGACCTATTTTGACCTTTGATCCGCGCCCGCGCGCCGTGAGTGACACTCTGCGTTCAGTCACCGCCTGGGTGGGTCATCGTCCTGTTCTCCGTGGCAATCATTATGCAATAGGCGTAAAGAAATTATTAAAAATAAAATTTTGATACAAAAACTTGAAAAAATTTTTGATCAAATTTAAAAAAAATAATTTCATAAATATTTTTTATTCTATTTGTTGAACCTAATTCCTGAGTATTTGCAGTTAATAATGAATAACCCTGTATATGCTTCGCTACTGGGTCATTACCAAAGCTAATTTTGTGCGCTGGTATAATTTTAGTTTCATTTTATTATAAAAAATCTACTAAGATAGAAAACCTAATGACTCAAACATGAATCAAGGGCGTGAGCACACAGGTAGTCTTGGACGCTGTTTGTTATTTATTTGATTAGAGACACTGTTTCCGAGAGTAATGTTCACAAAATGGTCCGTAAAGAAATCACATTAAAAATCGAGTAAAGTAATTGTGAGATACATCTGGCTCCTGAATAAGGAATGAGGATGCGGAAGAATCCTCCTTCCTCATGGATGCGGAGAATCGAATCAAACAATTTATTAATGGTGTTTACAACACAATATCTACTGTCTATCCGGTCGCGTACCGATTTTAAGAAGCATAAAATGTACGCAGTGACGGTGAAAGAAAACATCGCTATGAAACCTATTAAGCAGATGGACTTGCATCTTGCTTATATGGAACACGAACAACTGCAATATGCGTGCAACGTGTTTTATAAAATGTCCATATATTTTGACTTCTAATAAAAGCCTCACGGATACCGACAAAAGGCCGCGCCCACTAATCATTTGCATGTAAACAAGCATAACAATTAACATATAAAAAGGGCGGCGGCGGCGTACGTGTTTGTGTGCGAATGTTGCCGGGGACATAAATCCGGCGCGGCACGGCACGGCACGTCGGATGTTGCGGGCCCATGAATCATCCGCCGCGGCCTGCCACCAGGGAAGTGAATGGGACGCCTTGCTATACAACACTATTGTTTCAAAGTATTTTAGCAACACCACCCTTCCAATCCTGAAGTTGTGCGTTTTTTTTATTACTAAGAAGCTACCACAAAAAAAAACCCGATTATTTTGGTCCATAATGATGTAACTTTATAGGTATCGATGTCTCAAACGTGGGATTTTTCGTTTAGTCCAAACAGCAACTGCGAGTGGGCAGCCAGCGTTTTGGCTACCCACTTGAACCAACGTAAAAATTACACAAAACAAATCATAGTTCTAACTCCTAGTACACGTTTACATGAAGATAAATAACTCGAGCAGTTATACAAAAACCGAATCACTGAAAGCATTTAAATGTACGTAACTTTGCGCTCGTCACAATGCAACTTAGTACTTAGCTGCACATTTCTCACAATGTCCTTTCAAATGGACACAATTCTCTTAAAATGTTTTCCAACAAAGCGTTCGGCACCGGCGGCATTCGGCACAAAGCGACCGTATCGGGTGTTGCAGCTTAATCCGGCGACGGACAACGCGTCAAAATGCACGGACAAGCGCTAAAAGAACAGCCGAACAGAAAACTAATCCCTGGGCAAAAACACAATGGGCTGTGGACTGTGGAAACGCTATGTTGCCTCGTTATTTTCACTTGTATACCACGTGACATGGTATATGTGGGTTATTCATATTATAGTGGTAACAAACAGTTGAAAATGGAATGCTGGTAAACTTGTAATAAAACTTATATTATGACAGCTTATTACGCCTATTTGGAAATATTGTGTTAGTAAGCAAGTGAAATAGTAGTAGTATGTATGAAGAATAATTGGACTCATCGAACCGTTTGTGACCAAATAGTTTTATTTCCAAAAAAATCCAATAAAAAAATGAAAAGAACAAATTGTTATGAAATGTCTCATTCAGAGAATCGTAAAAACACGTCGATATAATGAAACATGCACGCACGTCCGTTAAACAAGCAATAAACCCATCAGGTTGCCAATAAAATCAGGGGCCTACGGGATATATATTACCGTATCATGCATTCGGCTCGTTACACGATTCATTAGCGGCAAGCTCACCACCAGTGGCATGAACCCAAGGACACAGGATGTGCTGGACTGCACTACCTGAAGTTATCAGCCAGGGAGGAAGTGCGGTAGCTATTGGCAAGCGTCTCACAATAAAAAAGTTTCAGCAACATCCATTCACTATTGTCTATTGAAAAGAAAACCTTATTGCGTGTAGAAATAGAGCAGATTCAACAATAAAGCATATTGTTTGTTTGGCTACGCGGGCGGGGCGCGTCAGAGCGCGATAAAGTCCCGTGCTCACTCGCCCGGAGTGACTGATTAGAACCGTCTATATGTCACGTGATTGATGTATTTAACAGACACATGCTTGTATCCCGAAGGAGTAGGCAGACCTCAAGGATTTTAATGCTTTATTTTTGTGGCTAACTCTAAGCCTTTCACTACATATAGGCACTCTTTTTTTACTCCATGATAACTTTACGGTCCATTTTCCTATCAACCCATCATGTACAAAGGTAGTTATCAAATCACTTTTTAAATAAACTGATTGTTATGCATAATTATGGAAGAAACGTTCATCGCGATTACCTTTATTATTTCCCAACGTTTCGACCGTGTTACAACAGCCGTGGTCGCGGGCAAACTGGACTTCGTTGGAGTTACCGTCGAGAAGCGACAACAGTTGCAACAACCTTCACTTGGTCTTTATAATCAGAATAAGTAATTATATTTTCTTTGACATTAACTTCAAAAAGTAAAGAAGTGCAACTTGACGTTTCAAACTATAGAAGTTCTCCAAGCCTGCACTAGAAAAGTAGAGAGCAGTTGGAAAGTATCGCATGTCCCCGGTATGAAATACTTGAAAGTTTAGGCAAGTTGTGCGGCCGCCGGAGGAACTATAGCACTTTGGGCTGCAGCCGCGTCGTGACTACCTTCATAACCAAAACTAGAAAATAAGCCATCTACAGTTTAGTCACATAAAACTGTGAAAATGACAGCGTTCAACGCACGCATACAAATTATGCTATGCATTATTGTAGATTTCCTCATTTCAGCTGTATTGCATAGTGGCGTGTGCCACATGACATCCTACTAACTCACATACGAGTACCTGTAAGTGCATTGCACTAACTTGTGGGGAAAAAAACGTGCAAAGAGTAAGAGAGAGAGAGTAATTTGCGGTGTCTAGTTTCAACAATATCTGTGTTTATGATTTATGGATCGGTGATGAACCGCATCCAATCAACTTCAAATATTTTTGTACATAATTTTAATTACAACGTGGTGAACCAAATTATGGCCGCGCGTGCTGTCAGGAATATTTTGTCGCAAGGGCTTAACCGAACGTTCAATTAACGCATACACTTCTTTTTGGTGTAGGTTAACATAATAATAATAAAATCTTTTTTTTCAGACCAACAAATGCACACATTACAAAAATGAAACACTTTGGGTCCATAGTAATAAATACCTTAGAGACTAACATACATAAAATAAAATAAAATTACTAATCAAATCTTCAAATCTTAGGGGATTTTTTCTTTAGCGCACCCCTAAAGCGACGAAAGACGATTCCTGGCGGCCAGAAATCCGAAGTGAGAAACATGTCCCCATGCTTCGCAGGCACCTGGAGCACGTACGATTTGAAGGCCGTGTCTCTCACTCCCGATGGCTCTAGCCGCTGCAGATGTAGCTGTATTGGTGGCGGGTCCTTGATCCAGAAACGGATCATCTCCTTTACATAGCGAAGGACCTCATCACCAGAAGTATTCGGGTCCAATCTCGAGATGTAAAGGAGGATGGTCGGGTCCACAGTACGCAGGGTGACTTCTGTTGCTATGACGCTGGCGGTACCACGTTTATTTCGTGATGGTTTCTGTTTTTTCTCCACCAGAGTGAAACCATATTTATCTACTTTTTTTGATGTACCAACGGGGATCTTCGTTTATGCCTTCTGCCTCAAAACAGCGCAAGGCACTGGCGATGGTTGAGGCTGGCCGGAAGCTTGCGCATAACTTTTCTTCTTCGCCGGTTGACGAGCTGGCGGAGTAGGAAGAACATAGCCTACCAACGGGATACCACGTAGTTTAAATTTTATTATAATTGAAGAGGGCGGTAATAGTAAGGTATACGATGGTATTTTTTTTAAAGCCTCCTTAAAAAGCCTTATCGATATGGATCCTTATGGATATGGATATGTTTGGGATATTTTATTTATTTCAAGCCATAACCTCCCACTTTACTTACATAATGGCTATCAATGCCAGTGAGAATTACCTTTAAGATGCATTCAATAGTACATTGTTACCTGAATGTTGAAAGTCACGTTTTTTGAGTCCCGAGACGGGTTTGGCGCCAGAGCGTTAGCGAGGGCGCCAATGGAGCTTGAGGGACTTAAAAGACTTTCACCCGAGGTAAACACTGTGCTTTTCATTACGAATACACGGAAAGTAAAAATAAAAACATGAAAGAAAAATTTGTGAAAATGAAGATTGAATTGCCGCCTTCCTGGTTTTTTTTTTCTTTTTCTCTGGCGGGCCTTCGGCTTCGGCTCGCCAGCATTATTCAGCCATTATTTTCATTCTCATAATTTAAAAAATGGTAAATGTCAAATCTATGTTATTTTAAATAAGTAGTTGAAGCTATATATTAATCAAGTAATTTAGAAGATATATTATTTATTTAATACTATCTTTATGTTATTTAATTTAAATTTTACATTGCGCTATCTTATTAGACTTTTTAAACTTCTTACTGTTGTAATGGGTTTCCAACCTACTTGCTGAATAAAAAGTTGGAATTTGGTAAAACGACCTCCTTGCAGTTAGAAAGACTTTAGAAAGTTGGAACATGGTTGAATAAAATAGAACTTGTTTTTTTTTTATAATTTGACAGCTGTCAGTAGAAAGCGATTCTCCCTAGGGCTGAAAGTTTTACTTTCAATTAGGCCCCTCAGGCAACTTCAGACCTACTTTCAGAGTATGAGTAATGAAAAGGTATATTTAACTTACTAAAGGAGTAGTGTGAAAATGTTGACTTTAAACTTTTGTTTAAATTCCATCCGAACAAAACTATAAAGTTAGCTTTTTTTCGCGAGCACTCTAGGGTTAAGGTTACTAATAACTTAATGTTCAGTGTGGTGCAGATAAGTTTTTTTCATTGCTCATACTCTGAAAGTAGGTCTGAAGTTGCCTGAGGGGCCTAATTGAAAGTAATACTTTCAGCCCTAGGGAGAATCGCTTTCTACTGACAGCTGTCAAATTATAAAAAAAAAACAAGTTCTATTTTATTCAACCATGTTCCAACTTTCTAAACTGCAAGGAGGTTGAACCAAATTCCAAATTTTTTTTCAGCAAGTAGGTTGGAAACCCATTACAACGGTAAGAAGTTTAAAAACTCTAATTAGAGCGCAATGTAAAATTTAAATAACATAAAGATAGTATTAAATAAATAATATATCTTCTAAATTACTTGATTAATATATAACTTCAACTATTTATTTAAAATAACATAGATTTGAGCAAACAATTTACCATTTTTTAAATTATGAAAATGAAAATAATGGCTGAATAATGCTGGCGAGCCGTAGCCGAAGGCCCGCCAGAGAAAAAGAAAATAAAAACCGGGAAGGCGGCAATTCAATCTTCATTTTCACAAATTTTTCATTCATGTTTTTATTTTTACTTTCCTTGTATTCGTAATGAAAAGCACAGTGTTTACCTCGGGTGAAAGTCTTTTAAGTCCCTCAAGCTCCATTGGCGCCCTCGCTAACGCTCTGGCGCCAAACCCGTCTTGGGACTCAAAAAACGTGACTTTCAACACTCGGGTAACAATGTACTTTTCATTACTCATACTCTGAAAGTAGGTCTGAAGTTGCCTGAGGGGCCTAATAGAAAGTAAAACTTTCAGCCCTAGGGAGAATCGCTTTCTACTGACAGCTGTAAAATTATAAAAAAAAACAAGTTCTATTTTATTCAACCATGTTCCAACTTTCTAAAGTCTTTCTAACTGCAAGGAGGTCGTTAAACCAAATTCCAACTTTTTATTCAGCAAGTAGGTTGGAAACCCATTACAACGGTAAGAAGTTTAAAAAGTCTAATTAGAGCGCAATGTAAAATTTTAATTTTAATAACATAAAGATTATTAAATAAATAATATATCTTCTAAATTACTTGATTAATATATAGCTTCAACTATTTATTTAAAATAACATAAATTTGAGCAAACAATTTACCATTTTTTAAATTATGAAAATGAAAATAATGGCAGAATAATGCTGGCGAGCCGTAGCCGAAGGCCCGCCAGAGAAAAAGAAAAAAAAAACCGGGAAGGCGGCAATTCAATCTTCATTTTCACAAATTTTTCTTTCATGTTTTTATTTTTACTTTCCTTGTATTCGTAATGAAAAGCACAGTGTTCACCTCGGATGAAAGTCTTTTAAGTCCCTCAAGCTCCATTGGCGCCCTCGCTACGCTCTGGCGCCAAACCCGTCTCGGGACTCAAAAAACGTGACTTTCAACACTCAGGTAACAATGTACTATTTATTGAGAGGACAGAATTATCAAAACCTAGAAAACACAAACCGTCATAATATTACAAACGCAGGTAGAGCTTCTATCCAATACATTTCTAAACAGTAAGTATTTTTTATAGAGTTACGTGCTGCGTTGCCTTATGTTTGAGGTAGATGCGAACATATACATATAATATCGCGGATATGCATTGCACAAGGCTCGTGCATCCCAGTTTAGAACACAAAAGTTCGCTCGGATGGAGCTGAGCGATCTGATTGAGCAGCGCTCAAACTGTTTCGTTGCACATCTCCTACCATTGGCTATGACTCAACAAAAAGTAGATGAGTTTGTCCCAAAACTTAAGCACTTTGGTGAGATTGTTGATATTTTCTTTCTCATAGAAGAATCATCAATATTCCAGAAAAAAGTGTGATTTCGTGTAGACCGCATGGATGCAGACACATCGTTGTTGAACTGCGCTTTGTAGAATAAAACAATTGATACAGTAGAAATCATCGTTTGTGTCTCACAGCCGTGAAAAATGTAGCAGTACAATAAAAAAAAAATAACGTGGACAATTCACACAACTCTATCTAGCCCCAAACTAAGCAGCGCTTGTACTATGAGAACCAAATAGCTGATACAATACTTGAATACATTTTTTTTTGTACATATAATTATACATACTTATAATACAATATAACACTCAGACAGAGAACCAACATCTGTGTTCATCACACAAATATTAGTTCACGGTGGGGATCGAACCCACGACCTACGGCGTAGAAGGCAGAGTTACTACCAACTGTAGAGAGGCCAGTCGAACACAATAGAACAATAGAAGTGGTAGCACTGCTGGATGCTTTGTAGTAGCAGTAGTAAGGCCGTGAGCGCGACAAACTGGCTGAAACAAATCTTCAAACTAGGTTACCCCGATCACACGATACAAGCGCCCGTTCGCGCCTCCTCCTACTCTCACCCACTGGGTCTTTCGTGTTACGAGGATGGGAATATAGTAAATAAGGTAACAAACTTAGAGCTACTACAGTCATTATTACATTACGGGATTCATAGCCTTATTTTTTCAGTTGAAACTGAGACTTCTAAATTGAAACTGGAACTGTTCTACATTTTTTTCAAGGTCAAAACTTCGATAGTTCTTAAAACTAAGTGATTCTAGTTGTCAGTTCCACGTGACCAAGCCTAGAAGAACTGGTAAAAACTATGGCTTAGTTTCTACTGTTTTTTTAGATAGACTGTACTGTTCATAATTTTCTAAATGGTTTTGGTTCATATCCGCTAGATTTGTCATTTCTGTTAGATCTTCCAGACAATAACAAAAGTAATTAAATGACTTTCAAAGTGTAACTGCAAACACCAGTAGGAACAGTAAGCACAAGAGAAGTCGTGTGCGTTCGCTAGCACTCAGGATATTAAGTTTTCAATAAACCGCCGTCTGCAGTTAGCGTTTATTTTTCCAATTTGCTTTATGAATAGTTGTTTTTGAGTTTCCCGTCCAAGGGCGGTAGTGAAAACTGCGCAGTGAGAAATGGAAGGAAAATAAACTTATTTAAATAAACATTTGTGTATATTTCACACTGAAACTAAATTAAATACTGTAATGTATATCATTACAGAAACCAAATATCTATCATGATTTATTTTGAGAAATGGAACAAGTAAATGGCTCACAGCACCAGGATAACAAAATTACCATGATGACCGGGGGGGATGTTTATCGTATCTGATAATCACAGTAATGTTTTTAGCACCTTATTTCCACTTATTTGTCTGAAATGTATATCGACCAAGTAAGTTTATTGACCAATATGTAAATAGCTATCTAAATTGCAGTACCAATCTTCGTCCATCACATTATCCCTTCTACCGGTTTAGGGCGGGGTGATATAGTGTGGTCCGGCGTTCCGCAATCACGCGCCCTAGCTACGGACCCGCGACAATGGAGCCGGCCCGACCTTGACTTATGTAATCAGGTACAATATCTTATTTTTTGGGACGATAGGCAAATTATTTGAGCAGGAATCCTGAGGGGATTCGGGGGAAATTTATCTGAAATACTTTGAATATCATAACAAGTTGGTTCGAGCTGGCTTTACGAGTTATTTTAGCTTGAATAAGTCTCGCTTTAAGGATAGGGCTCTACGACGTAGCATTAAGTTGGCGTAGCAATGTCGTAGCTCAGGCGTAGCACTATCGTAGCCAAAGTACAACATTCTGTACCTAATCTTGCTCACTACTGGGAGCAAGCAAAACGAGGAGCTAATAAAATAATATTTTCATTACTCATACTCTGAAAGTAGGTCTGAAGTTGCCTGAGGGGCCTAATTGAAAGTAAAACTTTCAGCCCTAGGGAGAATCACTTTCTACTGACAGCTGTCAAATTATAAAAAAAACAAGTTCGTTTTTATTCAACCATGTTCCAACTTTCTAAAGTCTTTCTAACTGCAAGGAGGTCGTTGAAATTACAACTTTTTATTCAGCAAGTAGGTTGGAAACCCATTACAACGGTAAGAAGTTTTTATAAAGTCTAATTAAAGCGCAATGTAAAATTTTAATAACATAAAGATAGTATTAAATAAATAATATATCTTCTAAGTTACTTGATTAATATATAGCTTCAACTATTTATTTAAAATAACATAGATTTGAGCAAACAATTTACATCTTTTTAAATTATGAGAATGAAAATAATGGCTGAATAATGCTGGCGAGCGAAGCCGAAGGCCTGCCAGAGAAAAAGAAAAAAAAACCGGGAAGGCGGCAATTCAATCTTCATTTTCATAAATTTTTCTTTCATGTTTTTATTTTTACTTTCCTTGTATTCGTAATGAAAAGCACAGTGTTTACCTCGGGTGAAAGTCTTTTAAGTCCCTCAAGCTCCATTGGCGCCCTCGCTATCGCTCTGGCGCCAAACCCGTCTCGGGACTCAAAAAACGTGACTTTCAACACTCAGGTAACAATGTACTATTTAATGCCAGCCTCAAGTCGATTCCAATAGTATTTTCTTTCCAGTCGAGAAAAGCTTACGAAGAACATTATGAAGCGAAAACTCATATTTTCAACTCATGCAACGAATGACGTTATGGTAATAGTAATACTACGATGGCTGTCATAATTTGTCGACTTAGCATTTTACTACAAAAAATTTCTACTAATGAATGAATGAACTTTGTAAAAAAATGTAAATGCTGAATCTGGCTTCTAATAAAAGGCTGTAATAAGGGAGTGCGAATAGCGCCATCTATCGCCGGGTAGGCAATGATTAATCAATTAACGCTCGGAATCTAATGAGCCGCCGCTTGCCGTACATTCCCGCTGATGCGACACTGTACAGCGGAGTCAGTGCCTCAACTACATACACAGTTGAAGTATATCACAAGTTTCTAATGCCTTTATCGTGCATAATTAATCGGCAAGTAAATATTGCATTTTAATTCCATTCCTACTGACAAAAATAATCTTTAGTTTCTAGACAAAAATGATTTGTTTTATGATAAAATTACTTTCATAAAATGTCTTCTTCAAAGCAAAACACATGAACTACCTAGATTTATATGCATCAATAAACGAGTTCTAAGTAACCAAATTAAGAAATTTGATCAGTGCAAAGCTGAACAGCTTAGCAGCACATAAAGTAATATGTCAAGTAAGTGAGCAACTGGTGGCCAAGTTTACAACGTCCATACCACGGGGCTAATCGAGAGCGTGACCACACCGCGTTTATCATCAGCTAATTCCTCGGTGACAACAGCGAGAGCCTGTGCACGCAATAATGAACCTTTTGTTGTCGACACAAAGGTCATACCCGTGGAAGACTCAGTTGGGAAATAAAGTGATTTTATAGTGCTGTATTCTCATTTTCTCACCTACAGTTGCCACGATACACAGTTCAGATTTTATTATCAGTACTCAAATAGCTCCGCTGGGAATTACTTGCTTGAGGAAGTCCATTGCTGAATCGATAGCCCCTCAAAATATATCCAGGATAGTTGAGGTTATACCCTCTCTATATTCTGATTACCACTTATGTATATGTATAACTATAATGATAAAACTGCAAGGCCCGATGTCCCGGTCACTCTACCCATAGGAAGCTAGCATGTCAATTTGCAATGTCTGTACCTACTATTTCGTATCTTATTTTTATATCTGTGTAGATACTTTACTATAACTTTGAAGCGTAGCGTGTGCTGTCTTTGAAACTTTTGCTTTTGTATAATTACATTGCATACGTCTGACTAAGTGAAGTGGCACCACACTGGAACTTCACTGCTATTATTTTAGACTATTTTTGATTTGTAAAAGGATCATATAAAAAAACGGTAGGAACCGAGACGTAGTTTGTTGCCTGTTCTTCTACGCTTAGTCGCGTGGAACTGGCACCTAGACTCACCTAGCTTTAAGACGTTTCAAAGTGATTCTTGTATCGTATTGAATAAACGCTTATTGAATCTTGAAATCTTGACTATAATACAATAGGTCCATCAGACGTGGATTTAAACTCTTTCCGTTCAGAATTTAAAATCAAACTAAAGTTTTAGCAGTACGCAACATCTAAAAATATCCCAAGATGTGTACAAAAAAGATTAAGTCAGTTAATGTTTTTTTTTCAAAAATGTGAGTTGTTTTTTTGTAAGATTGATATAAAAAATAAGACTTCGTTGAGCAATCAGGTTGCGGTCACGTTTGCGCGAGATGAGAGCTTTTCCTCGAGATACAATATTTATACAAGTAGCTAGTTCCTTTCAACGCTATATTGCGTATTTTTGTAGCAGAACATAGCCAATACCTTTCCTTCAACGTTAAGTCTGAATAAAATATTATTATGTTTTTTTAATACTTTGTCTAAAACATTGGTTACCTACCATAACTTTGATAGTTATAGTAATAAAATAATAAATAGCATAGTAAATGAAGGCAGTGATAATAGTTTAAAAAATGCTTGTAATTTTTCTAACAATTGAATTTTGACAAGGAATGAGCCGCTGTTGTCAAGCTGAAGTCTTGTAATGCACGGTAGACATCTTAGAGCTCTTAATAATTTTGAATTTTACAGGAACAACCGACTCCTTACAAAAAGAGCACTAAAAACCCTTTCACCACACTACACTTCTGGTTTAAATGAACGAATTAGCACTACAAAAAAAAAACTAGATTATTGGCATCATTAATATACCTAGTGATTTCTGCCTACCACAATGGGAATGAGGCGTGATTTTAAACATGTATGTATCTTTAAATCAAAGTGATTCACCTACTCAAGATTTTTGATAAAGTAGGTCTTCTTCTTATCGTGTCACTGATTCTTTCGAACCAAGTGTGGTGAAAGGATTTTAAGTGCGCCTCAAAGAGGCTCCTTTCGTGCACTTGACATATATATTCGAATTTTTTAGGTTATGCCGGTTTCCTCACGATGTTTTCCTTCACCGTTTGAGAGCACTGTTATAGTGTACATAAGTTTTTGGGAAGAAAAACTCATTGGTACACGACTGGATTTGAACCCACGACCCAACGACGACGGAAGGCGGGGCCGCTACCACTAGGCCACCAGCGCTCTCTTAAATAAATTAAGTAAAAATTAATCTCTCTCAGATAAAGTAGGTTAAATTGGACCTCATAGTAATAATACTCACATCCCGCCACCGCTGCCGCCTGATGGACGGATCACTCACGCGCCGATTGGTCGGACCAATTGATTGGACGGACCAACGCTTCTTGCGCATTGGGTTGACTCTTGCATGAAGCTTATTCGGAAGTTGGGTTACAAGCGACCATTGCCGTATTGGGAATAATCTCAGTACGTCAACTTAAATAGCCATTGTGAATATTTTTGTCAGACGGTCCCATCGATTTATGCCATATTCGTCCCTAGAAAGTTCGGCCCACATGAAAAAATCTTCGTTTGTCCCACTAGGTATGCCTTACTCGGCCCATAATATATTTTATATCATAAAATCTTATTTCGTCCTACTTTTCAGCTCCACATTCGGCCCACGTTTTTTTATAGGCAAATTATAATTGATATAGTACAGTTGAAGCAATAAGTCTTTGCTTGACTTTTTATTATAAATATATTATAAATATTATATATATTATTATAAATATATATTATAAATATATATAATACATATAATATATTTATAATATATATATATGTATTATAAATATTATAATTATTATTATAAATATTTTTCACCGCATATATTATTATGTTTCTTTTAGTTATTACATAAATCTTTGCAGATCAAAGTAGTTACTGAGATCTTTGAATTTGATAAACTGAAAGTTAATAAAATGACCATCACTATTGGGTGGGTGGTGGTGATGCTTAGTGGTAGATAGCACACTGCACTTACCTATGATAATTGATGACACAGTTTTGGCCGTGGTGATTACACTTATGACGTTCACTGTAGTTTCAAAAATGTTGGTATGAGGGACGAATGTGGACAAATATTATCATGAGGGACAAACAAAGACTTTTTAATGGAGAGGGCCGAACATTAGGGACGAATATGGCATAAATCGTCCCAGTTTATGAGTTAAATCCAGAAAAAAAGAATGTTTTTTTTTGTTTTTGAAATAGGTGAATTCACTTTGCCATATATTATTTAGTGTTAATTTTACGTTAAAGTAGAACTTGTGCCATAAAACCTGTAAAGTAGTTACAATATAATGACTATGATAAAAACCAAATACTGCATTTCTTCAGTTTCCGTTTAAAACACATGAAAATATTGTGTAAAATGTATCATATTTAACGCGATCATTTTAAAGAACATTAAAAAGCCATTAATGCACAATTATGCATAATTCCACCATAACCCAATAATAATCATAGAGCTATAAAGTTTTACAAACGACGAGATCCAATATTCGCGACGCAGCGTGATTTAGTAGCGCCAATCACGCTCGCCATTTGCCTTACACACGTTCATTGAGATTTTAATTTAAACGTCAACGTTTGCGATTACACTATTATAAAGTTTCTTTATTCAGGTCACGTATTTGATATTGCGCTTTTCATTAAATCTGCTATAGCTCGTAATTTCAATTGGGCTTGTTTTATTTTAAGCCATGTGACAACAATTTGGAATAAAGTTCGCTGTAGTTATCTTCATTTAATTATAAATAACAGGTATTCGCATTAAAATGAATATTGGTTAATGTAACTACGATTTACAATCATTTTCATATCATTTACATTCAAAATATGAGAAGCTTGTTAAAAAAAAAAGTATTTTGAAAAAACTAAATTTTAATTATTTTATCTATTGTATGTTTTTTCTTTCTTTTAATTCCAACGTAGCATATTTTACACAAAAATGAAATAAACCTCTGCCGAGTCCTAAATGTGAAATCCAACGTCACACCACGCCCGAGTCTTGCAAAAAAGAGTGAGAAACGTGACGACAGCGGATTGTATGCGAGCGAGCGACCGTAGCTTAGCCGCCTCTGTCTTTTGTGTAGCTCTACGTACCCTACATACCAATAACAAAGTCAGCATTTCGTTCGAATTTGGAATATTGTCAAGTGCACGGCTGGAGAAGGATTCCGAGTTTCCCACTTCTTTCTGTATTGAATAGTTCTCAATCTATTTAATTTTCACAGCTAGAATGGTTCCGTGGAGGAAAGTTTATTAATTTTCATTTCTAGGTGTTTTCATTTTCTATTGAAAACGGGGAAAAGTTTTCAGTATTTCCGTTCAAGAACTTTGCCCTTAAAGACTCCATCCTAGACCGGACTAGGAGGAAACCGATAAAATCCGATTTCAATAATGAAAATCATATCATTGGATTTAGTTCACTTTACTTTTATAGCTATACAAGTATTCAGATCACAGCTATTACCTAACGCGTAACGGCACCACCACATTATTTATTTTTAAAAAATGTTTAAATTCGATACAAACCATGATATAAATTTAAGAAACCACAGCCTCGTAGATAAAACGTTTAATATAGCTCACATTACTATTCTCTCCTTGAAGTGGAATTGGAAACCTGTATGCCTCGAAAGTGCACCGGCACTGTTTCAGCGATATTTTTCCTTTATCCCGCAAGTTCCGTTTATAATGAAGTTCGGGAGAAATGCACCGATTTGGAAATGCTCGTGGCTTGTTGCTGAGTTTGGATTATGGAGGTAGCACTTGCTATTTGTGCACGTGGTTTTCATTTCAGAATATCCTAAAATGGTTCAAATATTTGTATTTTAAACTCGTATGTTTTGTTATACTAAGTTTTCAATGTAAATTATGTTTGACAAGCGTGTTTAGAAAACAAAACTTTTCTAATTCAAATAATATTCACCATAGTACGGTTATCATCATAATAAGACGTTGAAATCTGTCAACGGTCAATTTACCAGGTACTTCAATTTTAACCAGACTAGTGTAATTTTGATCTCCTGAAAAATTAAGAACACGTACATCCGACACTATGCATCTGGAGCCGAGATATCTGGCTCATGGCTCCTGATATCAGACATACATTTCATCAGCAGCTACGATTTCTGCTTCTAAATTCAAACCAACGATTCAATATTCAATTCACAATCGAAAATTCATTTCAAAAACAGCTAAGATACAAGAACGTACACGTTCCTAAATCCGCAGCTTCAGAGCCGTTCGTGACTACCGACCGTCGAGGCCCGGCCTTTCGGGTGTACCTTATGATATTACACCTCTTACACCCCCGCCACACGAGTACATCACTTACAGGAGGGTAGCTATTAGCAAGCTACAAAACGTAGAATAACGATATTTTGGCGGTACGTAAAAAGGATGCTGCTGTGGTAGGCGCAAAAATCATATAGGCAATACAAGGATTTTTGATATGTTCTATGATGTGTAGAACAAAATTATGTTGCTGCTCACAGATAAGACTTGTAAGACTTAGACTTGATAAGACTTGGGGACCTGAAACCTGTTACCGGCAAGCGTATAGCTTGATGGACCTTCACGAAAAATGTGGAGCAAATTAAATTGGATTTATCAAGTTTTGGCCTCGTGGTCTCTTGCCTGTGACTTTGTCAGTGATGATAAGTTTTTATGTTCAGTGTCGATAAAAAGCTATTGTTCTGTAAGTCAGTACACTCTTGTGCCTCCCTGTAGGTGCCGGGTTAAGATATCCGGTACGGTTTCCTTTCTGTTGCATTTCGACACTGTTTTTGTATTTTGATACTGTTTTTGTGGGTTTTGATGAGCGGAAGGTTTGCTTGATGAACATAATGAGGGTGCGGCCTTTTTAAAGAAAGGATAAGGTTTTTTGTTTTTGTTTTTTGAAAGCGGATTTATATACGCCTGCAACTGTAGTATTTTAAGAAAAAAATTAAGGAGGATGCACTGATGCCATTGTGAAGATCGTAGGCAGTTGATGGATAGGACAGACTCAACAATATATTTTATTAAAATTTGTGGAGGTGACCACATAGCCTCTTCCATAAACCAACCTGAAAAAGTTCACAATCAAGTACACAAAACATCAAGTACATCAAGTAGTAGTAGTGGACAACTTCAGCCCGAGGAGAGTGATGTTTGCATGCTACCAAACTTTCGAAGGAATTTGTGTACAAACTTCACAAATGCAAGACATTTGTCCCTATTTTTCGAGGCAATTTATCTACATCTACGGTACAATATCAAGCACAACAGATAAAACATGTTCCAAAGCTATAAAAGTAGCATTAGCACGGCAACTACTTATAATTTCGTATGAAAGTTGGCGAGTGTATTACTCGTCGAAGAATCAAAGTCCGTTTATAGCTAATGGGAGGCTCTGGGGGTAAGATAAGGCTTTATGGATTCGCGGTTTATTGCTGCGATAATCACATCGCGTCCGGGCGCCTTCGGGGACACCCGTGCGAGCACTGAAAACATTATCCTTCATAAAGTTTTGTAAAAGCTATGTTGTAAGTTTTATATAGCATAAACATTTTGTATAAAGAAAAATCGGTTGTCTGTAAAGTCGGTTTACTGACGATAGTTAAACGTGACAACGTCATACAGCTGTCCACGCGGAAGCATCGCTCACTCGAACAAGAGAGAGACAGATGTCGAACGCTGCCGAACGCAGAGGCTGATTGTGCCTCTTTGTCGCTCGTTCCGCGCTCTCGCTTGCACTTCAAGCCTTAAATGGAACGCCTCAGAGCGAGGTAACACCGCATGAGTCATGTATTTTCGTGCGTGCAGCCGGCTCCATCGAATTATAAGACGTTACCTCGCTCTGAGGCGTTACATTTAAGGCTTGAAGTGCAAGCGAGAGCTCAGATCAAGCGACAAAGAAGCACGCACGGCCTCCGCGTTTTTGAATGCATAATGTGTAAAGTATAGTGTACAGGGTATACAGTAATTTGTATAATAGGCATGTCACTTAAATACTCAATACTCAATACATTTATTGCATAAACATGGTTTAGTTTAGGTACATACATAGTTCTTAGGTGTAAGTCAGTATCACATGGACCCTGTGAATAGGGTAAAGCAACATGGAGGTAGGCCGAGGCTTATACACAGTAGTTGGTACGTATATATTATAATAGATTAAAATTATGTCGGACATAAAGATAACATAGTTAGAAAGAGTCGGAGCTCGAGTTGACGACTTTTTGCTTACAAAGTACATGGAGACGCGTCGCTTCGCTTTAAGTAACGGTTTAGGAGCCATTCCACTTTTATTGGGCCCTTAAGTATGGGCGTTTTGAGATCTGGCCTTTCAAGTATTTTAAAAGGTTGATCACGATATTTTTATGTAGTATTTGAGAATCGTAGTAAAATGATTTTATGCGAGGCTTTTTTAAATGGAAGGTATTCCAGTTTTATCGGAATACAAGTATGAAAAATAATCATAAAAAAATGGGTTTTAAAGCTGTACGTAGTCACGCAGTTTTATGCACTTCGAAGGTAACTTTCAGGCGTGAACCCGCAACGGATACTTATCCGCACCCATCCGTTGATTTTCTACGCTGTGATTGTGGGTTAGTGGTGGAGATAACCATTATTGTGACGATAATACTTGTTAGTTGTGTTAGAAAAAAAAACTCAAACATGTATTTATAGCCAGCTGCTTAGTTTTACCTGAGGTGGTGTTAAATTTGATTTATTTATTGTACATTCTCCATAATCACCGAAATATTCGTAAGTAATGAGTGTAATTCAGCGTGAGATGGGATAGGATAGAGGCGTGATATTGGTAAAGTTCTGCACTCCGCGAGATACGTGACCGAGAGCTGGTGCCGACTCGCGCTTACTCTCACAATTTGTTCAAACGCGCCATAACCTTACAGCTTCCTTCAAAAACTTGGGAAAACTTGAATTAAATTCTCTTAATAAAATTACCTAAGAGCCACATCAAAGCGATAACAAAGTGATCATGCGATAACGCCGCGATACATGGCATCGTTGTCATGTTATGGTGTTATCGTAGATTGCTGTGTTATAGCTTTGATGTGGCCAAGCCCTATGCAAACATATTTTTCATTGCATCAGGCGAGTGTGAATGGAACTGCTGGAAGGAAAAGACCTAGGCGCATGTATCTCGATCAGATCGCAGACGTTTTAGAGAAAGGCAGGTCAGGAGTACTCTTAACCGACGAGCATGTATGAAGAATGTTATGCGAGTGAATGAAGCGAAAGAGGTGTGTCAGGATCGTAGCAAGGGGAAATCCTACCCCCATGGAAGTGAGGCGTGATTTTATGTATGTATTTTTCATTAATCTAGCTTGTTATTGATTATTTAGATCACCTCTATCACGAAAGCAGCAAGTTTGTTTCTACTCGTTTTACTAAACAATAATATAGTACTTTCCCTCATATTTTGTTTTATCAGTGATCTCACCACTAACACTTGCGACGACATTGTTATCGAGACAGCCATAGTCACTTGGCACAGTGTCAGCTGTAAAGATAATGCTAATCTCGCACTTGCCTCTTTTATTGTCTACTGCCGGAAGACGTAACGTGGTACTTTGTCTCCTATTGGTGATCTTAAGACACAGTGTAGGAAATGGCAGTAGTATAACCACAAAATACAAATGAAAGGATCTATCACTAAATACGTACGTGAAATTTACAGCTCTGTCAAAATAACTGTTTCATGATGATGTCTTTTTTTATTCAACTAGCTGAAATAACAAGCATATGGTCTACCTGATGTTAAGTGGTAAACATCGCCGATAATAAATCATTGCTTCGTAGATCACGCAAATAAGGAACGTGCCCTACAGTCCACTCTCTTGTGCCCATCAACTTGAGGCACACAGATGTTCAACCTCACGTACCAGTCATTTTACCGGCACCCACACCCTTCAAACCGAAGCACAGCAATGCTGCTTCATGGCAGGAATAGGCATGGTGGTAGTACGCACCCGGACGAAACCTTCACAAAGAGCACTACTACTCTTAAAACTCGTCTCACGTCATCTTTTTCACAATGTTTTTATTTCTCTTCTCATAAAGTATAATTAAAAGCTTGATCCACAGCTTTGGGCACATTTCTATTGCGATCAGTTTATCGCTATCAAATATCGCACTGTCAACGTTCGTGGCAGTGTGTGCGGAAGCATGCAAAACCCTATGGTGATCGCGATCGCTATCGCAGTGCAACTAGATGACTACTAGATCGGTAGTTAAGCTTACTTTTGTTATGTTTTTTGTTTTAACTTAAAATATTAGGTTAGTAGAAGATTAAATCCATGTGCTATTTATAATATTTTATTAAAAATTTTGTAATTTCCCTACTGTTAAGTTGGACTACGTCACGTACTCAGCGAGTGCCTAATACCTCCTCCGCATATAAATCAGCCGCAACAAACTAACGAACACTTTGTACGCGACCGAACTCGACTTCTTCTTACTTTTTTCATACTTTATATACAGACTTCTAAAATCCGGTGTAGAAACTGGTTTTTAATATCCGGCTCTAAGGTGAAAAGCACCGTTGACGTGCTTCTCGCTCGCACGCACTGACCCTTTAAAAGATACGAAACTTATGTACGAAAATCAGTTTGGAATAAAATGAGTAGGAAATCGTGTTATGAATATGATGTGTAGTTATTTTTTTGCTTAACTGTGTGCAATTGGATTTCACACAAGATAGTTGCTCGCGATTTACGATAAATTAATTCTGCGTTTTTTTTTCAAGAGGCCAAAGTGCGAGCGACAATTGGTTATACGGAGTTCAGCTTGTATACAGGGTGTAAGAAGCAACTTAATTAACAAAAAAAACAACAAGAGCTTCGCAAGAATAGAGCCTCTTTGAGGCGCACTTTAAATCCTTTCACTACACTCACTGGTTCAAAAGAGTTAGTGACACGACAAAGAAGACGAAAAAGTCATAAAGCTTTAGAACTGTTCTCAGAAGAGCAAATATAAAAACTACGTACGCATTATGAAAGATTTGAGCGTCTCTTATCGCGAGTTCTAAATCAATATCTCATAAATCGAAGGAGAAGTAAATCCCATTGAATTGTTCCGCGGCAATAACATCCGATACATCTCACAAACATCTCCACTTGTAATATAAAGTAAAACGACTCCGTATACACTGTACACCGGTGTACTCGTATGTACTATTAGGGCTGCCCAACGATAAAAACTAAACGTGTATATTATTATTTAGCCAACTGAATTGAACTGAAAAAACTTATAGCATAATGTACAGTAGAAACTCGATGGTATTTAGTTGATAATAAGTAGGTAAATACCAAGTAATACTTATAATTCCAACAAGAGTAAAAAGTGACCAAGAAATAGAATAATGATCGTATCAACATAATAATTATTAACGGAGGTAGGTATTATTTTTAAATTCAATTAATAGGAACTTAATTAGAGCACAAAACTATCAAATATCCTAATTGTGTTTCTTGATACTGCAGGAGCAGTAGACTTTTTTTTTGGTGAAACATTTAGCCTGACAACCCTACTCGCCGATGTATGCGGCACTCCATCCAATCCACGTAAACTGCCCTTTATGGCAACCCTGGATTTATTGCCGGGTATTTATTGGTAGAATATTATAATGTGCCAATTATTTGGGAAGGCACTTCGTTTGAACTCAATGATATGGGTGCGTGTAAAAACTTTTAGCGAGTGTACGTGATATAACTTCTTATTTTTTCCACGTGGATAGGTCCTTTGAGAAATTTATATTTTAGTGTCTTTTCGGTGATGAAGGTTGGCAGGTCATCCCTCAGTTAAATCCTTGTCTAGAGGTAAGGTTAGAAGCAAAAAAAGTGGACGAGTGTTGCCGCCGACGTGTGGTCAAACAATCAGCACATACTCATTACTCTTTCAAAGTGATCCTCGTGGTTTATTGAACAAAAACCTCAGATTTAGCTTTTACTAAAATAAGACTGATTTTATTATTTTATGCTTGAAACATTTGTCGCTATCTCAACAGTTGGCGAGAGTCTCAGTTCGTAAGTCCATTGGCATATTTCACCCGCGTGTATGGAAACACGGAAAAGGCCGTCACTTAGTGACCTTCTGACCTTTGTCAATGACTAAGTGATCATGCGATGAAATCACGCGCGCTTCGTTTGACATTAGAGAAAATTGTTGAGAAATACTATGCTGCTTTGTTTCTTTACCGAACTAAAAATAAACCGTGTGTAAAGTTCATGAAGGATCATTTTTCTCCGCTACAATAAAATCACTCATCTTGTAAACTCACAATATTTCGTGTCGCCGTCAACACTTGGTCTCAGCTATTTATCGCAGCAACTTCCAACTTCCCCCTCTAGCCCCTTCTAGCCCATTTACCAACCGACCGGAAAACTACAGTTTCGAACTGTCTTAGTTGATAGAAGACGTCAACGAGTTCTGAGGAAGAACTTGTACAACTGGAGCGAGGTCGGTGCCAATATTTAGATGCTAAATAATATTTACACCTTGTAAGAATTTGGTACGAAAAATGCTTGTGCATAAATATAACTTTTGGGATACCATTCAACTCTTCATCTGAGAGACTTTCCATGATGAGTCATTTTTCATTGTGCTTATAGTTGTATTTCATGTAGAACAAAAATATACTGCAATCTATCGACTCCGAATCTCCTTCAAATAACAATGCAGGAATTTATCACTTACTTCTTCTTCTTATCGTGTCACTGATTCGTTCGAACCAAGTGTGGTGAAAGGATTTTAAGCGCGCCTTTCGTGCACGTGACACATATTTTCGAACTTTTTTTTAGGCTCTACGATATGCCGGTTTCCTTACGATGTTTTCCTTCACCGTTTGAGAGCACTGACATAGTGTATATACATTTTTGGGCAGAAAAACTCATTGGTACAAGACTCGATTTGAACCCATTATCACTCGCAACTATCAAGTATCACTTACTAGAACACTTACACTATCCGTTACTAAAATATTATAAAAATATAAAAAATATTAAGAACATGTTCTTTCTGGTCGGCAGCGATGAGCGAGATTGTTCTAACGAAGTTGTTAACAACATTAAGGCGAACCGGCATTAAATCATGATAAAAACAATTAAAAAGATAAGAAGTTCGCTCACAGTAATTAAGTTGTTATTTTTGTTTGTTCGTTACCAAAAGGCTCTTGACGTTGTTACGAGATTGTAAGTTGCGGCAAAATAATTGAAAAATTGGATTAGAGCTTGATTATATCCGTGACGCTGGGAGAGCTTTGTTCTGTGTTTGTACTTAAATAACAAGCCAAGATTTTATTAATTGTGATAATTCTTAATTTAAAAATCTGGATTTAAAAGAAAAACATTGTTGATAAAGTTTTTAGCTCGTGATTTGAAACTTGAAAAATAGAGAAGTTACCGTTCCTTGTATAAAAATACCATCTATCTCAAAAGAAAGTTCTAGCTGAGCAAAATAACCTCTCTCAGTTCAATTTAAACAAACATCCTCGTTGCTCCACTTTTATTAAGTATACCTTCTGGTATGGCAGTTCGAGCTACGTACTCGTTCTCGTACCTCCATGAATTTAACTTTCAAGATGACTGTTAGGTTCAAACTCCAATCTTGATCATGCAAACGCATGGAAAACGAAGAAAATAAGTAATTTTTTTATTATTGTGTGGCCCTCTGGTGACAAAGTTTTTGAGACCTCCAACACCCGGCGTGCCCTACAGTCAAGCGGTCATCCATCCAAATAATGACTGCACCGAACGTTGCATAAATTTATTGACATTATGAATAGCTTATATTAGTTAGTTGATATTAAAGTGTAACGCAGTGAGTGTGGTGTGGCGCTCACTGCAGCTCTCACTAAACTACGCCTATTTTCATGAATATAGGCGCCCAATGCTTTACGATTATAGCATAACAACACGCTACACTAGCACAGCTTACACTGAACAGCTGGGCGAGGCTTGCTTTTACAGAGCACTTTTGATTTTAAATAACAATAAATTAAACTGAATTACAATAGTACATTGTTACCCGAGTGTTGAAAGTCACGTTTTTTGAGTCCCGAGACGGGTTTGGCGCCAGAGCGTAGCGAGGGCGCCAATGGAGCTTGAAGGACTTAAAAGACTTTCATCCGAGGTAAACACTGTGCTTTTCATTACGAATACAAGGAAAGTAAAAATAAAAACATGAAAGAAAAATTTGTGAAAATGAAGATTGAATTGCCGCCTTCCCGGTTTTTTTTTTTATTTTTCTCTGGCGGGCCTTCGGCTTCGGTTCGCCAGCATTATTCAGCCAAAATTTTCATTTTCATAATTTAAAAAATGGTAAATTGTTTGCTCAAATCTATGTTATTTTAAAGAAATAGTTGAACGTACGAGTACGAATATAATAATTAAGCCGTATATAAGGGATCAACACACGAGGATAGTAGGCAGTGCTAATTTATATCATATTTTTTATAAATATTGTTGACATGGATGATATATTAATAAAGTAATTTAGAAGATATATTATTTATTTAATACTATCTTTATGTTATTTAAATTTAAATTTAAATTTTACATTGCGCTCTAATTAGACTTTTTAAACTTCATACCGTTGTAATGGGTTTCCAACCTACTTGCTGAATAAAAAGTTGGAATTTGGTTGAACATCCTTGCAGTTAGAAAGACTTTAGAAAGTTGGAACATGGTTGAATAAAATAGAACTTGTTTTTTTTTATAATTTGACAGCTGTCAGTAGAAAGCGATTCTCCCTAGGGCTGAAAGTTTTACTTTCAATTAGGCCCCTCAGGCAACTTCAGACCTACTTTCAGAGTATGAGCAATGAAAAGTTAATTAAAAAAACGTTTAAGCTACTTTAGAGACGTTTTATTTATTAAACATTTCCTTTGACAGCAGCCAACATCCTTTTGAGAGCAACAGTATAGATTCCGCCAATAGCAATAAATTAAAACAGTTTTAAAATCTCGAATCGATACTTTTATGTATCAGAATATTTATAAGTAATGCCTTAAGTAAGTAAGTGAACTAGCTTTCATAGTGTACACAGTGCCACAGCTCAGAAACTTTTCTGTTCTGCGGTTATCGTCTTTGGAATGTGAGGAGTTGCGAGTTTCGTGCGAGAACTAAATAAATACGGTGTTATTGACCTGCGCCAAATATTTTTTACTGTTGTCTGTTGGCGCGAGTTTTGCCTTGCGAGTCACATGCACTGCTGTAGCTTCACAAGTTATTTGAGAACTGGAGGTGTCAGCGATATCACAAATTTAAAAGGAATAACTAAGGTAAAGCTCTAAGGTAACTTACTAGTGATGAAGGTACGACGCTATGCTCTTGCTTGAGATATACCAATTAAGTTCCACGGTACGTAGTGGTGCATCTAAGTGTGGTTTAATCGTTCAAAACTTGCACGATTGGCCCTTGGAGTTCTAAATTATGGAGATCAGTTTGTTTAGGCTTTTGCATGTTGAGAAAAGTTTACTAAATCGTTTGATGTTCTTAGTTGAACCGAATGATGGCAGTTTAGTTTTATGGCCACTAATAACAACCTAGCAAGATAACAATCAAACAGTTTAAGAACTTCAGGTTTCAGAACAGGCTACTTATGAATAGCTCCTCGTGAAGTTCCTCAAACAACTTAAAGTTTATTTTACAAGAGTTTCTAAAGCCATCTTTATTTGAGTCAGAGTTTATTTTTACTGCATAAAGAAGTACATAAAAATATAATGCAAAATTCATAAGCAATATTGGAGTGGAGCATCGCAGACGAACATATTAAATTTTATATTATTAGCGATTCAAGCGCCACTTCCGACTTCCGTTTGAAGGCACATGTTGCTCTAAGTATTATAAGAATTCTATAAAATTTCAAAATTTCAGCGTATTTTGCAAGATTATTGGGAAATTGTTTGAGCCTCTATTAAATTAACGTTTTTTTAACAGGCCTCACGGCTCGGTTGGTGACAGCTCTGAATTCAACGTTGTAGGTTCTATTCCTGCCATGCAAGGACAACCATTTGTGTGGTGACCTTAGAGGGTTGCACAAAAGGAGTTTCTTTGAGTCACACTTAAAATCCTTTCACCACGCTTGGTTCAAAAGAACCAGTGAGAGAATAAGAAGAAGAAGAAGAGGTTTGACCAGAGTCTGGGTTCAACAATCAACATGGTATTTAAGTATGAATAAAAATAGTTACTCGAGTATTTTATCAGTTATCTAGTGCCCCAGATGGTGCTAATATGAAATGTCCGCCACTATTATTTATCTTACGCTTCTGTACCTAGCCCTGTCCAAATACCAATCTGTCTTAGTACAAGTCCCTCTAGCCGGGCTCAGGCCTACTTGTAGATAAAATAGATTTTTAGAGCCTGAAAAAGTAACTCCCCGACGCCGAGCAATTCAAATACAAAAGCTGATTGATGGTAGCTCTATATTATGAACGTGCTGGAACCTATTCAATGTTAGCTGATGGGATACGCGACGCAACCAAAATATAATTTTATTTTAAATCGAGAGGTGGTTTAGTGGTGGCGGGCCTGCCTTCTGATTCTAGCGTCGTAAGTTCAATTACGATCATGCACCAATGAGTTTTCTGCCAAAAATGTGTGCCTATCAACTCAAACTGTGGAAGATAACATTACGAGAAAACCGGCATGATAGAAAACATGGATCAAGTGCACGAATGGAGCATTTTTGAAGTGCACTGAGCTTGAAATCATGTCATCACACTGGATAAGAAACAAGTGAAGACTAACATCGAGTCTAAATACGTCAGAGTCCCAGTAGGCCTACCACAAGCTCTGTTTGGCTCTGTCTTTGGCTCTGGTTTTGAGATTGTGTGAGCGCTCACCCAGTGTATTATACTGTGTGTGTGACGTTTTGACGTAGGATTTATTTAGTCAACACTCACACAGGCTTAAAACCATGGCCAGAGACAGGACCAGACAGAGCTTGTGGTAGGTCTACAGATCATCATGAAAGTCTAAGCACATACTTTATAAAGCTGTGTTTGCTCGTCATAGACACTTTGCACTAATCTGTGCTCTTTCTTAGTAACTTGACAGTATTCGTCGTCACGTCACGTTTTAGCATTCCGACTGCGTGTTCTGGAATATGAATAACGAATTATAGCCGGCATTCCTTGGGGGCGAACTTAAACTTTATTAATACCAATAAAACTTTACTACCCCTCGACACTACGCAGATGAGTTATCAAAGTACGTTTGGGGGATAGGCTATTGGACCAGCAGCTAGCTCACACTACCAATCATTTAGGTAAAACGATTATTTGCACCCTCAACACTCGATTTAAGTAGGTATTATGCAACCATAAAAAGTTATTCAATCAAAACTTGAGTAACAATGCAGGTATTTTGTGTTTATAAAAAAAACATAGCATTGAAAAAAATTTAACGACATTTTCTTGTTTTAGTGAGAGCAGACATCACCTGCCTGTTCATCTAGGCTTGGTCGCGTAGAGCTGTAACCTAGATTCACCTAGCTTTAAAGCGTTTCAAAGTCGTTTATTTCAGTTGTGATACAACTGAAATAAACGACTGACTTTCATCCTCCCTCAAGATAACATAATAGTGAGCGTGTTGTAGATTTACCTCACAATAGTTATGAATACTTATAATCTTTAAACAATAATACAAAACTAATATTTATTTATTTTATTTTTATTTTTAGCCTGCATCATCCCTCTGTAGGGCAAAGGACTCCCTAACCTCCTTCCACTCTTCCCGGTCCTGTCCTGAATTACTGATAAACTAATAACGATCAAAAAATATTTTTTTTAAGCAAACCAGCTGTTAGTTGGAGTAGCTAAGCACTCTTCCAATCGGTGTCTCCGTCTCGAGAGGTGTTCCATCACGGAGCGAGTCCTCGGATCAAGTTACCAATATTATCAGAACTACAGGAAAGATTGAGACGAGCCAACTTTAGATAATTGAGGAGCAGGTTCCTGTTATAGAATCAGTTCGACCATAAAGCCTTTGAACAAAGTAAAACTAAAATGTAACCTTTTACTGTCAAAGTTACTACTATACTCTTAATTACGAGCGTGACTTGGGTGTGACACATTGCTTAAAGTTCGCCCTGCCACGGTGTGTCATTACCCAGTGTTAAGAGATAGCAGTTGCTGAAAAACAACCCCAAAATACACTCATTCGCTCGCTACAACGACTTACCTTCGTATTGATATTTTTTTTACTAAAACAAGCATAAGGAGTTTTAATATTTAAATGAATAGTAGATATTTTAATGCAAAGATGACGGCTGACAGAGGGGAATATAGCAAAACTAGCAGCAAAACTTGCAGTTAGGACAGGTAGTGTATGCCGTGAAAAGTTTAATTACCCAGAGTTTTAGATCATTTTGGAATTGAAATTAGATTGTATTTTCATTGCACGCTGTTCGTATGGAAACTCACAACCGCAGCCGCCGGAATTCGGCGGAAATATTTTAACTTGGGAGTTCATTTCCTCGGCTCGCCCACAGAAGAATACCGTAGTAAGTTTCACTCCGATATCACTAACTGATACACATGCGCACAATTGATATTGAAATTTAATATTACAAAATTAAAAAGCTAATTTTATTTGATTAATCTTAATAGTTTTCCAGCAGTCTGGAGTTGGAAAGTCCTGTATCTAAAACTAATGACTTTAAGTCCGAGTGCTAAAGCTCATTTTCCATTAAACCCCGATCTAAATGAGGCAGGGCAGCAGCAGGCTCGGCCGCAGATTCCGTCGCTGATATCTTAAAGGCATTGTACGGCGCGCGGTGTCCGTGCCTATATTTCACAGGGGTCACAGTGGCCCCCATAAATTAGTTCGGATTATGAAGCTCGGATTTATCCGAACTTTGAAAGTTATCTCGGAAGATTGTAAATCGAGTTGCAATGAGAGTTGGTGCGGATTACGCCGGTCATTAATTTAGAACGTAAGCTCCTTTGGATTCGATTGTGTAAGTTCGCATTCGTGTTGGAGCGTTCTTTTGTGTTTGACATGCGGATTTATAGTTTGCGATATATTAAGTTGGCTTTTGTCCAGTCGATCCGCATGGTGCTGATGCTCTGCGTGAAATTGACGTTATTGATATCATGTGGCGTTATCCTTTTTGACCATTCAAATAAAATATCAAACTAAACTGCATATACATTTTTAAATATACTTGTTACTGCGCAAGATTGTTGTTGTTGTAGTGTCACTTCAACGAAATGAAAATGAATATTGCGCATCTAATGCGACTGTTTTTGCGTCAGACACGGACTCAGTTATAAGCGTCATAAATAGTACATTGTTACCTGAGTGTTGAAAGTCACGTTTTTTGAGTCCCGAGACGGGTTTGGCGCCAGAGCGTTAGCGAGGGCGCCAATGGAGCTTGAGGGACTCAAAAGACTTTCACCCGAGGTAAACACTGTGCTTTTCATTACGAATACAAGGAAAGTAAAAATAAAAACATGCAAGAAAAATTAGTGAAAATGAAGATTGAATTGCCGCCTTCCCGGTTTTTTTTTTCTTTTTCTCTGGCGGGCCTTCGGCTTCGGCTCGCCAGCATTATTCAGCCATTATTTTCATTTTCATAATTTAAATCTATGTTTTTTTTAAATAAATAGTTGAAGCTATACACTAATCAAGTAATTTAGAAGATATATTATTTATTTAATACTATCTTTATGTTATTTAAATTTAAATATTACATTGCGCTCTAATTAGACTTTTTAAACTTCTTACCGTTGTAATGGGTTTCCAACCTACTTGCTGAATAAAAAGTTGGAATTTGGTTGAACAACCTCCTTGCAGTTAGAAAGGCTTTAGAAAGTTGGAACATGGTTGAATAAAATAGAACTTGTTTTTTTTTATAATTTGACAGCTGTCAGTAGAAAGCGATTCTCCCTAGGGCTGAAAGTTTTACTTTCAATTAGGCCCCTCAGGCAACTTCAGACCTACTTTCAGAGTATGAGTAATGAAAACATAATTTTGTTACAGCAAGTATACTCGCAGTGACGTACAAACTGGGTGGTACAAAGGGCCGGGACTCTCGCGGGTCTTGCAAAGTATAACGATGCTTGTAGGTTGTAATAAAAGCTGGTACAGTCTAGATTACTTTACCGAATCACCTCCAGCTCGCCGACGTACCTGGAACAACAAACATCACTTTAGACAAGATTACATTTCTACAATATTACTTTCTCCGCTTCCTTCACAATATTCTGTCAAGAAAAATATGGTTTTTCTTGCATCAAACTAGTATAGAGATTGAAGAATATTTTTAAGAAAGCTTAAAGTATTTTATATTCCTAGAAAATACACTATACAAAAATATTTTTGGATTATTTTTATGTACTCAGTGCTCACATTGTTAACAAACACCTGAAACAAGTTTTGGTTTGAAAAGCTAGACTTTTGTGTGAACTGTTTTATATTTTTTATAAAATAAGTAACAATTCTTTTCCATCGTAGCTTAACTCCTATTTCTGCTCATGTGCGCTCCAAGACGGGCATTGTCTCGAAGTGGGCGCTCGTTAATCATACTGACGCAGCAATGGTCAGCTGATAAGCGCGAGTGATGAGGAGCACGCGGGACCGCCTGACGCCTAAAAAATGGGACATGTACACCGCGATAGAGATATTGAAATCCGCAAGGAAAATGTATTCTTTGTCTCTTGAGTACTGTCGACGCTTGAATTGAAAAAACTCTTTTAAGGCATGTGAAAAGGGTTGTTCTACTCAACTACGCCGCGAGTGAGTTTTTTTTTATTTATTTTTTTATGTAAAAGATAGACAAACGAGCTTACGGCCCACCTGATGGTAAGCGGACACTGTCGCCCATAGACACCAACAACAACAAGGGTGCTGTAGTTGCGTTGCCTACCCTGAAGGAATTTTTTAACGTTTTTCTTGAAGCTATTCATGTTGTCATTAAGAGGTATACTCGTAATAAAGTTTTTGAGATTTAAAACCATTTGTCATCTACAATTAACTTTGGTTTCTACTAACAAAATATTATGGTTCTTTGAAATCAGATACCAAACAAATTGAATTTAATAGAATAGAATAAGGTTAAGTACTAGACGCAAAGACCTTGACTCATCTCTGCAGCCTAGGTTAAATATTGTAAAACATTGCTCGCGCTATCAGGCTGTAAGATTTTTTAACGTATTGCCTACCGACATGAAGGTCATGGATAGTCCCCATAAGTTTAAATCTAGACTAGTTACACTTTTGCTGAAAGGGTGTTTCTATACGACAGATGAATTTTTGACATATTGTGTATAATTGTGAATAGTTTTATTAGCGGCATGATATGTGATTATTAGTATTATTTTTTAATTATCATTATTAATTATTTTTGTACTTTTTCCTTTTTCGCTGTGTTAGTTTTAAGATTATTTCAAATACAATTGATAATTGTTTGTGAATAAATAAATGAAAAAATGAAATGATGGGAAGACCTACATAAAACAAGGTAGCTTTATATCAAAGTGATTGAAATTACATCGTTTAAATAACTAATCAGTCTAGTCTAGACAAAACCCTTTTTCAATGGATCGATTGATAAATAATAAATGAGGGTTTTGAAACAAAAACCACCAAAAGTTATATCCAAGTAGGTATGGATAGACTGTATAGTTCAATTACATTGTAAAGACGTTTAAAAGCACGATCGTAGTCAGTAAGTGCAGAAATATTGAAAGAGCCAAGCTGCGGAAGAACTGTGGTTTTAAGAGTCAAGTATTTATTGCTAATTCAGAAAAACTAAAATGGTTCTCTCATGATACTTTTTTGGTAAGTTTTTAATACTTAATTTTAAAAATGCTAAAAATTGACTAGTTACACCAGTATCTAGAATCTAGAATGAGATTAGACAGTCAGAGTGCTCACTGCCGCTATCCATGGTGCACCTAGTTCCTCAACTTACTCAAGCCTCGCCTCCAAATCCTAAGAGGTTCCCAAAGATTTTGAAAGCAGGTGACAGCGAGTTTGCGATTTCTGATAAAAAGGTGCGTATTTTGTATAGAAACCTCATTAATTAATCTTAAATGCTTGTGTTGGCTTTATTATAAGTAAGTTTTCAAGTAGGTATTTTGATTTGAATCAGATGAACTATCTTTTGATCCATAGCGGCAGTATCGCGTGTTGTCCTCCTCGCAATTTATAAAAACGACGCTGAGAGATCAGAAAAACTACAGCAACTAAAAGACATGTTGGAAAGCTCACTAGTAATTTGTCATCGTAAGAAAAGTCACAAAAATTGTTGCTACAAAATGTACACGAAAATGAACGAAGTTATTGTTGTTGCTCCAGCTGTAGAGATTATTATTTCATTAGTAGATGGCGCTGGCGAATGGATTGACTCGGCGCGGGTTCATTGTGAGCAAGTTGAACGCTGCAGGCGCGCGGCTCTGTTGCTGTAGCTTAATGTTGAAAGTTTCATTTGTGCTATTTAAATGTACTGTTAGATTGGTTGATGAACAACAGACTTCACTTAGAGTGCCTTCCACTGAGCTATGTTTTAATACAACTTGATGGAACAAGCGTAATTATTTGTTATTAATAATGTAGTGTAGTAATGATTTTTTATTAATAAAGGAAAAAAGTGTAAATGGTCAATTTACACTTTTTTCCTTTATTAATAAAAAATCATAGTATGAGTGTAAATCCATCAAATCTGGTTGTAAATTAGTTGAAAGGTAAAACTTTTCTATGTTCTAATACTGTCACAAAAATACTGATCCAACTTCAACAGTAGATTAGGTGGTGTGTCGTGTTACATGGATCTGATATAATCAATCTGGCCTCGAGACTGTACATTATACAAGGGTGAGTTCTGTTGACCCTTCCCCCCGCCACTTCACCCCTCCGTAGGGTAAATACTAAACAAGTTCCATGAGAACCCGTAACAATGAAGGTGAAACCCACAAATACTTTGAGAAGAGAATTTATTTTATACACGAAGCCGTATGTAACACGCGGTGGACGAGGCATGGCTCCAACTCGTAACAACAGGGCGATTTAATCTTATGAAATCCTACTCTAGCCTTAGATGATCTTGAGAAATGATTTAAATTTAGATGAATTTACATAGATTTGTACATACAGACATTCTTGATTAGGTAGTTTTAGTAGCCTAACATTTTTAATACTTTTTAAAACTCCATTGGTTTCGTTCACCCATACAGGTGTAAAGATAATCATAATAAGGTTGTGAATGTATTACATTTTTATACATAGACAATTATGTATGTTATAGTTATGATCCGCTGTCCGCTTGTGGTCGGGTCGCGCTTGCGGCGGAGCTGCAGCGCGGTCCCGCGGTAATTCGATAAATCCGAGGCGTCGCAACACGCCAAGAATTTCATAAGATTTGTGGACCTGACATGCAGTATTTTTCAAAACGAGTTTCAGACACGTTTCGTTTGTGTAAAATCGTGCTAGGAACATCAAAATAAGGGTAATTATTTGTGATGGTTACGTAAAAGAACTGCGGATATCACTCAGATAACAAATTTAAAACTGCGTTTGTACACATTTTCCTGTTGATGGCCGAATCCAGCTCAAACAATCCAATAATTATCAATTGGTGCTCAAATATCGGTGATTGATTAGTAATTAAACAAACAAGCAGGTTCATTATTCGAAGTGATTTGTTATGTTGTTTGTTTTGTATTAATTCGACGGCTAATACAATCATGTTGTCATACGACGGACATTTTGTTTAAATAACAAAACGGTGTTTGCAATAAGTATTTTTGGTCATTTTGGTTTTACCTTGCAGTAAATTCGGTATACCTCAAGTCCGGTATACGCATGGCAGTGCGTCGTAGGTCACGTTCCTGACGTGCGTGACCACTTAACATCAGGTGGGTCATATGATTGTTCCAGCAAATTGTATAAAAAAACACCGAGAATCTAATGAGAACATCGCTAAACAAAATGGCGACACAATGTACACAAATGCAAGGACAAGATAACGGGAGCCCTTCCGCTCAGCTGCGCCCCTCCCGCGGCCCATTACTCATGTTCCAACCGACACCACCTATTGTCACGGCTGTACTTTTTCGCGATTCAGCTAACATGACTCGAAATGGCCAAGTGCGCGTCTGTACGATAGCGCCAGTGTTTTGCTAACTTCTAACTTCTGTTTAGTAAATAAAGACAGCCTTTCAGGAACAGTTTTATTTTATCCTTTAATTAGCGAAAATTGAAACAAGCAGCGATCAAAAATAATTATGTTAATTAGGTAATGATCACCGTAGTGACATTTTTGCGGTTAAAATGATTGTCAAAAGCGTAAAATGAAGGGCCTGAAACAATTCAAATTATAAAAAAAAACAAGTTCTATTTTATTCAACCATGTTCCAACTTTCTAAAGTCTTTCTAACTGCAAGGAGGTTGTTCAACCAAATTCCAACTTTTTATTCAGCAAGTAGGTTGGAACCCCATTACAACGGTAAGAAGTTTAAAAAGTCTAATTAGAGCGCAATGTAATATTTAAATTTAAATAACATAAAGATAGTATTAAATAAATAATATATCTTCTAAATTACTTGATTAGTGTATAGCTTCAACTATTTATTTAAAATAAAATAGATTTAAATTATGAAAATGAAAATAATGGCTGAATAATGCTCGCTAACGCTCTGGCGCCAAACTCGTCTAGGGACTCAAAAAACGTGACTTTCAACACTCAGGTAACAATGTACTATTAATTGAGTTTGTATTTTATATTCAATTTCTGTAAGTATGTCCATCTGTTAAAAAGTTATACCAGTGTACATCCATCCTATTAAGCTCATATTCAGCCTTTATTAAGGATTTGGAAAATGCATTGATTACTTACATTGCAAAACTGCATAAATTCAAACTAGTATTTCAGTTCGGTTGAATTGATTATTATAAAGGGAAAATGAGAAATACTTAACCACGTTGGTCTAGTCAGTAGATGGTATTGAAATAACGCATGCAACTTAGTATACCGAGAGATCAAGAGGGTACGTTATCAGTAAAAGGGTTTACGTTTATAGCCGCATAACCCTAAAAAATACATCTCACGATCCAGCATGACATGATTGTTCTTTTTCATGATTGTTTAAAGTGGAGCGAGTGCGCCCGATCCGATTTATTTACTGTTCCTGACACTTAATTTTGTGCGCCACTCGACGTCAAGGCGTTTCCCGTTTTTATTTTAGCCGTACGTTTATTACGTGGAGTTGGGGAATTAAACTGAGCTCTTTGAGCGATAACCGACGTGCTCCGATGCTTCTAAATATCGAGTTATGAAACAATTTCAAATTTGAATTCTATCAAACTTCTAAACCAGGTTCTACTTTTCCGCAATGCAAGAGAAACATTGCAAAGTAAGATTAAAAATAAGTAAAACACTCAATATTTTGAGGCAACAAAAATGACTGAGAAATCTTAGGAGTGACTATACTTTCAGATCGGTCGCTGGTTCAAATCCAGTGTATCGATACGTCTTTCATCGATATGTATTAAGAACATCGGAATGTCTCACGGCTAGTAAATCTATAAGACATACATATTTAATGTGTTAAATATAGAAGAGGCGCGGTAAGGCTTGTGAAAATTTGTGAGCTGAAAAACTTAGTAATTGTAAAATGCGACTCTTAATTATTGCTGGCGACTGACCCAGAAATACCGTATCCACAAAATTGAACAATTTAAAATAAACATGTCAAGTTAAAAAAATGTAAATAAGCAATTAGCCGAGGACAGTTATTACCTAAACTATTTGTCAAACATTACGAAGCCTGGCCTATTTCAGTCACTATAAATAACATGAATTATAAACTTTAATTCCACAACATATGATTTGTGAAACTTTCAGTACTACACGAAGCCTGAAATAGTTTACGGCATTAAATTATAGTGCTCCAAAAGGATTAACATACTTTCATGTTTTTCATAGGCGTTTATTATAAAAAGTTAGGTTGTTTTAGGGTTGAATCACCAGAAACCAAAACAAAACTGAATTAATACACTGACGGAAGAGATGGTCAACGGAAAAACCTAAAATATTCTTAAGCATAATAATTGTCTACAATAAAATTTTACGAAAAAAGCCTCTTGAAGAAGGCGCACTTTAACATTCTTTCACGACTCTTCTTCTTTTTCCTGCTTTCATCCCACTAGGGGGGGTCTGCACAACAAGTGTTTTCTTCCATTCTACCTTATCATTTGTCTTATCAGTACTCACTCTTTTCTTGGACAATAATCTCCTCACACTATCAATCCATCTTTCACATCAATCAATTCTTTCACGACTCTATGTTCCAAAAATACAAGTCACACGACAGGTTGAAGGATGAACAAGTGTTATGCTTTGGGTGTGAGATATAGAAATAAGTGAACTTAAAATTTAACAGACTTTCCATAATTATTTTAATTCAATTCCAGGCTGCTAACCAGTAATGACGCTAAAGTGTGTAATTTACAGCAATATTGACTGCACAACAGCAACAAAATTGCTGGTTGTGCTTAACAGCAAGCAATGGTTACACTGCGCTTTATCGGAATCAATTAGGAAACACGGGAAGTGACTAATGTAGCATTCTTTTCACTTACAGAGGTAGAAAGTTAAAGCGAATTTTTATTTCACTAACTATTAATTTCGAAAGATTCAAATCTATGACGTTTAAAGGTTATCCTTGTGATGTTTTGTTACATCTGAGTGTTGTTTGAATTGTCCACAATATTTATTTATTAATGCTAAGGGGCACAGATGAATGCTAAGGGTACATGTTGATCACAGAAAACCATTCACGTACACACAAGTGGTATCATTACTGCTCACAAATTCCAGCAATATTTTATGTGCTACGCCTTGTGCTACGACGTAGCCTCGTAGCTCCGTAGCCTACAAACGCTACGAAGATTTATGGCGGCAGCAACATGTCGGTTGAACAAAATGTTGTTTGTACGAGCTTCTGTTTGAATGTGATCTTGTAATAATGGTCGGGACTTTACACTCTTTATGAATGCCGTTGCTTTTTAAAACAATTTTAGTTGACGCATTATTTATTTATTTATTTATTATTTATTTCTTTGTAACTAGTTTTTTGAGAAAAAGATCTTGACTGAGATGCGGCCAATCAGGTGATCTTACAAAGACATGTTAGTATGTTTCTTTTGTGGATCTTTAGAGTTATGGTTGTACTCGTTAACTGTACACGATGTGTTTGAGCTTGTTATTGGTGAAACTATTTTATAAAATGAAATGCACAAACCAAACCAAACTTTACAAGTGCAAACAGTTCACGCTAATTAAAACGCCAACAAGTACGTCTTTGATTCAATTGCCATTAAACATGTTCATTTCAAAAACAATTTATTATTATCCAATTAATTTCACACAAATATTTAAAATTTTGATAAATGTTTGTCTCTAACTAACATGCCTATGGATCCTCATGTACATTGTACAGTACTTTAACGAAAAAGTTTGTCAATCCACTCCAGCACGTACAAGTCACATTGTTAGCATAAAGTTCCGGTGGTATCTTGAGCCTAGCCGTTACCGTCTCGTTATCGTTCCGCTAACGCGTCGTTATTGTAACGTGCTGGGTGACATGCAATGTTTCTGTAATGGTTCTTTACAGTGCAACTTTATTTAGACTCAACATTGTGCTGATGTTGGATATTGATGTGTTTTACAAAAAGTGCGACGAGTTAAACCTTCGTTATTTTGCCTTCTTAATTTTTTTTTCATTTACCTGTTTGTGATCGTGTATTATTCTAAGCTTTCTTATTATAATTTCATAGCGATTTTTATTATATTTCAATGATGTGAATATGAAACTCTGAGATATCTATGCTCAACACTTTGTTTGGATGGGGTATTAATATCATAATTTACTAAATTGTAAACAAAACATACTTGTAACAAAGTCTTGCATGGTGGATTTAAAAAAATAAATACACTGGCTATTTTTTAGTCACGGAGCTACCACCAATATCTTATAGACGGGCAATAACATACGTTTCGTGACAAACTGACTATATTAGCAGTACTATATTATCAGAGAACGTTAGTGGAAACTTTGATATAATAATAGCTGTTTAAAGAAAATAGTTGTCAAGGAACTATTTTTTTATGAAAATTTTAAACACGAATTAGTTGCTAATAGAATAAGGTATTTATGGTCGTTTTTAGTGGCATTTTCAACGCAATATTTACGCTTATTCCTTGCAAGTAACTGGTAGTTAGCTTTAAGATGGGAATCGCCAAAACTTGAGTTCAGAGTAGTAATACAGAGTATAAATAAAAAACAAATAATTAAGACAAGATCTTAGGATAGAACAGTAAAACTTAATCAAAACAAATTAAAACAACCTTGTCTCTAGTTATTCCCACAACTACCTGTAAGTTAATTAAAGTAGTTGCTAACTCTTGTTTGTGACTATTTGTCTGTTACTTTTTATCGTAACCAACAGTCATTGTTACAAGCAGTTCACAGTTTATGGTAATAAGCTTAACTTTTAAGTTACAAAATGAAATTAAAGTTAATGCATTGATAGAAAGTTTCTTTAGCCCTTAGACATCATCATGAAATTTTGAATACCTAGTCAATAGCCAAAATTATAATAGCCAAAATACACACTCCTATCCAGTTTTTTTTTCTCAATAAAAATAATGATCTCCCAACGAACGTTATGCCAATCAGCAAATAAATAATGTGCTGTAATGGGCAACATCTATCAATAAGTAATCCAGAAAACGACAGCAATAAAGAAAATAGCGCAACAATTACTTATCGCTCGTGTTATCTTATCTCGGCCTCTCCATCCCGTGATTATCGATAAACGACGGAAATTTCAACTTATCCACGGTAAAAATAAAGGTTCTCGAATGGCGACTACGAACCGGAAGACGAAACGTAGGGCGCCCACCTACCAGATGGACCGACGACATTGTTAAGATCGCGGGAAGTCGATGGATGGAAAGGGCTCAGAATCGTTCTTCCTGTAAATGTGAAGGGGAGGCCTATGTGCAGGCTGATAATGATGATGATGATGATCCACGGTATATTTTAAGCCAAGATATTACTCACCCAATTGAATTTCCATGTCGTTTTCATGAAATAACACTTCAGATTGTGGGATCTTCACTCATCCTAGAAGAAGCTATTTTCTTACTTTTTCCATCTTTCTCACAATTACACTCCCTAATTTTATCACTATTTTTTTTTTGTTAATGATGTTTATGTATTTTCATTAACAGTTATATTACATTTGTATTTTTCAGACACAAATGTATAATTGTTAATGAAATAAATAAATAAATGAAATACATACACGTCATTAACAAAAAAAAATAGTGATAAAATTAAGGAGTGTAATAAATGGTCTTGATTGAAGATTGTTTCATTCGTGTGATAACAGATAAAAAAATCGATGTCGATGTGTTTGATTGCCAGTCGAGTTTATAGAATTTTATGAATAGATTATGATTTTGATAGATGACTATAGGTAAAAATGATGAATGTCCGTTTTCAGAGTGCAAGCTACCTGTAACTGTGCAGAGTTTGATCTGGAGTTGGAAGTGGCCCAAAAGCAAATAAACAAGGTATTTTCACATTTATAAATTGGTATGAAATTAGTAATAAAAAATATATTGTGAATAATCCACATAACACTATCTAGCCTCAAATTAAGCAGAGCTTGTTTATATTTATATCTTCGGGAACTAGATAGCTGATATAACACATAAACACAGTTTTACGATGTGGATTGATGCGTCAGTTTTTTATCTTGGTTCAGTCAAACTTACTGCAAAGATTGTTCGTGATTTTCTGGCGCTTCCGCTACTCGAACGGGATCACCGTTCGAGTTTCGTAGAAGCTGTTCAGCCACTCGTTGGTACATTTTCGTCATAGCTTTTGTTTTACGTCACCACTGTGAAACAGAGCAACTGTAACCAGATGCTTGAAATTTTGATTATTAATAGCCACGTTAAGCGAGATAAGGAGTCGTGTCAACTCCCAGCGCCAGTCGCGAACCACGCCGTCGAGTTAGCGAAATGCTCCACCCAAATAGTTGTATTGTGCAAGTTTTACAAAGCGTGTGTTGAACAATGGTGTCTTGCGCCATTTGCTGGCGTGTGCTGCAGACAACCAGACTTTATGTACCAGCTGAACCCAAGCTGAGATCATATTCATTTTATTTTAAAGTAATTCTAACACTATTTAAATATACAAGATAAAATGTAAAAAGAGTCAGTTATTTGAACTAAAGGACCGCTACTTATCTTTACTTATGTAAAGAATATTATTGAATGCTTGTAGTTCGCTCATATCGTAACGTTTGAAGTGATTATATAAATCGCACTTTGAAATAACGACAGAAGCTTATCAAAATACTGCGAGCAAAGGTAAAACATATAAAATAAATACTCGTGAAAAACTGAGTAGCACAAGAATATCAAAGTTACCTTGTATATTTAAGTGAATAGTTTAAGGACGAGAGACGCTAGAGAACTTAGAGAACAATGACGAGAAACAAGTTGTACTAGCACATCATACATTGCTGCTCAAGTAACGACTTCCATCATACTCTGCTGCAGCAGGCAGGTAATGCATTTGAGACATTGAGCTAATAGCGTTACACTGCGGGTGCTAGTACCAGATACCAAAACAGACCAAAGAAAAGCGATTTTGAACAATTTAATGCCAGAGAATATAATTTTTAAATCTTATTGGATAAACTTAATAAGCGTATCTTTTTTTATGGTATCACTAGTTTTTTAGAAATAGTTTGGTGAAAAGGTTAAAAGTGCGCCTCTAGGAGGCAGCTTTAATACACATGACACAATATTATTATGGCATTGTTTTCGAACTTTTTAGGTTCTACTAGCTGCGACCCACGATTAAAAAGTACTTAATTTTTCTGTTCCTATATGTGTATGATAAGTTTATCCCCTGTAGCAACTGGATTGGAAAAAAAAAAATCGGTTGTCTGTAAAGCCGGTTTACTGACGATAGTTGAACGTGACAACGTCATACAGCTGTCAACGCGGACGCATCGCTCATTCAATAGTAGGAGAGAGACAGATGTCGAACGCTGCTGAACGCGGAGGCCGATTGTGCCCCTTTGTCGCTCGTTCCGCGCTCTCGCTTGCACTTAAAGCCTTAAATGGAACGCCTCAGAGCGAGGTAACGCCGCATGAGTTTTCGTGTGTGCAGCCAGCTCCATCAAATTATAAGACGTAGTCACGTCAAAAACCTTTCAAAACACAGTTCCTGTATGCTATCCCATAGAAACTGTGCATTTATCTAGGATAAAAAATAGCCTGTCATTTTCTGAACCCTAAGTTACCACTATCTATGCAAAAATCAGGTCAATCCTTTGCTTTATAAAAAGATAAAACAAATAAAAAGTATGCTATTCCAGACTACTTCAGAATATTTTGTGTCAAATTCCATCCAGATCTGTTCAGCCATTCCAGCGTTATCGAATAACAAACATCCATCCATCCAAACTTTCACATTTATAAAATCAGTGAAATTAAAAATATATGTGGGATCGCTGAACTAAATACCTACCATGTTTTTAAAGTTTGTAAAAACATGGTATTAAGTTCAGCAATCTCTATTTTTGTACGTAGAGCCCAAGCACGTAGCACGTAGACTGCACCTACAAAAATAAAGGACAAGTTTTGTAGTCCAGAGATGGTACCGTTCAAACTGGCTTTCATGAACACTAGCTACTTAAAACAAGGCTATTGTTTTAAACAAACCACATTGCGCTTCGTGTGAGCATCTCTCGTACACCGACGACGGTTAGCGAACAATGTATGTGGCAAAACGGGAGAGCGCGGCTTTGTGTTGTGGCGCTCTGAATACAATGAAAGTGTAAGAGTCTCGAGGAAGTACCCGACTGAGTGTTATTTATTATGAGACCGTGCGGAGTCTTTGTTACTATTAATTAAAAAGTGAGTTTAATTTATTACCTATGCTATGCTATGTTCAGCAGACAACTTCTTCAGTTTTATAATGACGATGATGATACAAGGTGCTCTAATGCACACGTGAACAATAAGTTACATGAAAAAGTTGGCACATCTAAACTTTATAAAATTCATAAAATACTTGTAATGCTCCCCGATTTTCTGTAACTTTGGTAGCACCTAATGATTTAATCTTCTATCATTTTAAATAAATAAATATTATAGACCATCCACAATACTATCTAGCCCCAAACTAAGCAGAGCTTGTACTATGGGAACCAGATAGCTGATATAATACTTATATAGGTACATATTTTATTTTTGTAAATACATACTTAGAATACAATCACCCAAACAGAAAACAAACATCTGTGTTCACCACACAAATATTTGTTCTCGGTGGGGATCGAACCCACAACCTACGGCTCAGAAAGCAGAGATACTACCAACTGAGCTGAGAGGCCAGTCAAATTAATTTACACAATTTTATCTCATTGTGTATCATCATCATATCTACTTTTCAATTATCTTCCAGCTTCACGTGTCGTACAGATAAACTTTCTAATGCTTAATTCACGAGAGTCCTCTCATTTCAGAACACTGCTGCATAAAAGCAAGTTTAATAGTATACTCGAAATTTAGCCACTTCGCAAACTGTAATTGAAAACACGAAATGAACGCACACGCACGGACCACCACAAAATGTTCATTTAGCTGAATTCATATAAAGTACTAGTGATGAGACATATATGACGGAAGTTATACCAAAAAAAAAATCGGTTGTCTGTAAAGTCGGTTTACTGACGATAGTTAAACGTACCAACATCATACAGTTGTCCACGCAGACGGACCTCAAGTAGGAGAGAGACGGATGTCGAGCAGTGCCGAACGCGGAGGCCGATTGTGCCTCTTTGTTGCTCGTTCCGCGCTCTCGCTTGCACTTCAAGCCTTAAATGGAACGCCTCAGAGCGAGGTAACGCCGCATGAGTCATGTTTTTTCGTGCGTGCAGCCGGCTTCATCGAATTATAAGACGTTGTCACGTCAAAAAAACTACACCAAAGATGAATCGATGTTTTTTACAAAAGCCAACACACCAAATAGGCAAAATATAAACATAACAGACGTTTCTTTACAGAACATTATCTAACAATGAAACGGGTAGGAGTTTTACTTTCGGGGTTTTGGTCATAAAGGTTTTATATTTTTTGTAGTTTAAGTACGGATTGAGTAAGCCTAATGTCGTACCTCTGTCTGCCACAAGTAACACAACTACAACGAAGGGTATTTTCTGACAAGTAGCTATTTATGGATTTGTGTCCAACCCACTTCTCGAACAGGATAGTCACGAAACACCCATTTACGGATAAATATAGGGATTATATGGCGAGTGCGGACCACTGGCCGCTGCGGTATAGCTGCGGACATTTCGCATTATAGCCGAAGGGTGTTTTGCAAACCTGTTAAAATCATAATTAAATACTTTAATATGATATTTACTTCTCATTAAAGCAGTCATTTGGTTTGGTTTGGTGAATTGAAACCAAAATTTACGAATTTAACTAATTATTATAATATGTACCGTTGATTATTTATCTTCAGTGTTAAAAATGAATAAACCTATGTTATAATTCCGCACAACAGGACCTTGCATAACTGTTTCTAGTGCTTAACTTCAAAAGGATCAAGATCTGGCGCCCGCACTATATTATGTACACCCAGACATAAATCATACATTTCTTGTGTGAATGTTTGCTTGGAAAAATAATACAAAATAAAAAAAATGACATCACTAGTAGAAATATTGGTCAGTCGGTCGGTGCAAACGCGATGCAACCACTCGCAACAGATTGTTGGCCAACATGCCGGAACACCATTCCGATACTAAATGCAGATTATACAACTCTGATATTGCTCACTAATGAAATTCGGTAATGAATGTACTAACTTGTACTAACAAACTCAATCATTTTACTAAGCTGCATTAATAATGCAGTATAGCTGTGCTGTATGAAATAGTTCAATAAAAAAAATTACAATGCAGCGAATTCGTTAAATACTTCGTTAGCCACGTGAAAGTACGTATATTAGGTACTTGGAGTGCGCTAGTTTCCACGTGCAGCGTACCTATCAAAATATTTACTTTTCATTCTCTCATCCTCTTAAAACCGGAAGCTCAAAATAAATACGTGAAATAAATAAAAACAACAATAAACTGAAACTATAAACAAGCGAGTTATTTGAATGTCCATAAAACGATTTCGAAAAAATAAAAAGTAAGTGAAACTAAATATTCACTGTATCCTTTGCCGTTTCAATAAAGCGGGCGGGTTCCAGCCGCCCGACCCGAACACATCAAAACAGCCATTCCAGAGTGTCGACCTCGACACAAAGTCGAATGATGACGTCAAACCGATACAAAAATCCGCCATCGGCCCGCGAAAAGGGCACGACGCGGGAGAAAAAACTGGTTTGGCGATAAAAAGCCCGCTAATACCCTAACTGGCACAATAATAATAATTTGCATGTGGAACGCCCTGGCTCAGCGAATTTATTCCCATTTCAGGGGAAAGTGGCGTCGCACGCCCTCTGCCGGCGAACGCGACGCCCGCTTTTATTGCACGACGTGACTCCGCGACCAACTCAACCGAACATAATACATAATACACCAGATACGTCCTATGGATACATTCACACTCCTCGTCAGATGAAAGCAAGTTTCATATAATACTGCTCGAATGGCATAATCAGTTTGAGAACAAACAAACTGAAAACAACTGAATAGTTATCGTTTTGGTGTGAGGTTCCTTCTTCATTGAACCATTTCATCCTTTTAAAAATGGTTTTTTGAGTAATTTCAACTGATAATCAAAATACCATTTCAGGGAAAATACTTTCTGGGAAGTTTTTCAGTAGCGTAATATGAGCTCAGCCCCACATCAAATATAATTATAATGTTTTGTACATAAATTTTTAGCGGCATCAAAATACAATTTTCAACAGGAAAAGTGTTGAGCTACTCGTAGGTAAAGGCTCGTATTTATTTTTTTAGTAATAATAATAACACATCACCACGTTCCGCCTATCTCATCTCCGATTATTCTTTCAATTTTGTCTATGATTCAGCGGCGCCATTACTCTGAGCTGCGCCACAGGGTACCACCATAGTTATAACACCTCAAGTATCTCTCTTCATCAAGATATAGATAGTAAGACCACACAAACAAGTACTTAGCCCTACGCATTTCCTAAATCTGGAATAATCACTATAGCAGGGTTTTATACCTATAAAAATTATAAGGACATAATTATTATTATATTTTTAATTGTTAAAGAAACTAAATCAATCTTAGCTAGCTCCACGGACGAAGACTGGAAGAACTGATAACTTAACGTGACTAGTACTCAGAATGATCAGCGTATTATTCTATCGATAACTACAAATATAGAAAGGACATAGTACGATCAAAAGTTCCGTAAATAAAGTGGTAGATTTAAATCTGAGCCTTGAGTTTAACACAATACAGGTTATTTTACTTTGCAAACACATACAAAGTGGCGCACTCCTCGCTAAAGCCCAAACTATTCCTTCAAATGACGTTCCCAAACACACTGTTTACGCCCTCTCTTATTATTTTCTGTCTTTCTTTCTTTCTTTATTTTTATGTGGAAATGTTTTATGGCAACCCTTTGAAAAAACCAGAGAACGATAGTTGGTTTGTTTTTATCCGCGGAATAGTTGAGTCCTCGATGCGACGCGGACGGAGAGATCGCTTTCAAGGCGCACGATACTTTTGAATACAATGTTTAGGTACCAAATAAAATCATTCCTTCAAGAAAGCGATTACCCTAAAAACAATAGGATTCAAATTATTTCTCAGAATATACTCGTATCATAGACAGGTTTCCAATGCACAATAGTTATTTATATTATTTACTACAGCTTTAAATACATCAATTTATAAAAAAATATTGTCATACAATAAAATGCGATTAATCACGCCGGTCGGCCGTGATACGGAACGATGTTTCATGTCCACAGTTTTTTCGATGACACTCTTTGACGGAATGTTTTAAATCTGTTCAAAGCACGATTTTAATAAAAGTATCCAAACATTCACAATTTTAATTCCATCGTGGGTTTTGTTTAAGGTTATAATGCAACAAAGATTTCATCTCAGATTAGTTATTGTCGTCTAATTTGAGGGCTGTGTTGGTTTGCCAGAGCCATTTTATTTGTTTGCCAATTGACACAGTGTAGATACAAACAAAACTCCCAGCAAGCACCTAGTGGTTTTACTAAACTAGAGGGCGGGGCCGCGGGGCCCCAAGATTAATTAATAGGTTAAGGGATTAATTCGTAAGTCGGGTCCGACAGGGTCCGAGCCGATGACAATTAGCTAAATAGAGAACCGAGGTTTGCAGCCTTCAGAATTATTATGTGCATTGTTGTGTTCGGTAGTTAATAGGATATCAACCTCCTTCATATCCGCTGCCATTTGAGAGTGATGAGAACATTGGTGATCTAGTAGTATCCTACGGTTGCGGGTTCGAATCCAGTCGTGTACCTATAAAATTTTCAGTTTGAAATTATGTAAACAATGCAGGTGCTCTCAAACGGTGAAAGAAAATATCATGAAGCCGCGGCTTAGCCAGCTCCACACGTATTGACCACGTCTTTCCTGTGGATTAGGCAGACTAAGCTGTGAGGATGGTGCAGGTGCTGGACAAGCCTACTCCATCTAGAATCTTATCCCAGGCACCATAGCATCCCGTAAACCGGGGTATGAGTATACACCAGTTGCCCCTGACGTTATACATATAAATTATTTATAATAGATGCAAAGCCTTGTGTTTAATATGGAATAATTAGAGGTGGAAGATTGGCTTATGAATCCTGCATCTGCATTGAAACGCTAAGCCTGTAGTAATTAGATGTAGGTACGTTCTCATACCTCATTTCATGATTGTAATGATTTGACAAGCAACCATTTTACAACTAAGTATCTTATATCCACTATGGTATAAACGTTATTTAAGCATTGTTCAAAATTAGTGTTGTCACTGTTATCCGTTAGTCATTGGTGAAAGATGGCAATAGGTAAAGCTTATTTTCTTTTCAATGAACACGAGTAAGATCTTCAAAATTCCTAAACAGATAATGCACAGTATGAGTTTATTACGCTAAGTTAGAACGAGCGGAAGCTTAAATTATTTGAGGTCGTGAATCAGACCAGAAAATATTGTGGATTGGTCAGGTCGGGTCGCTGGCGATGGCGATGGCACGCGCCAAATCCTATGAAACCCGCGGCTATAAATCCTCTGATGTTCTATTGCTCTATTTCCCAAACTGATATTTCACAGCTGATTTAAATCCGGGCTATTAACTCGTCAGCGGATTACTGTGCTGTAGTGCACGCCAGTGCCCTCATCTGAACAGCCATTCTCGTTTCAACCATAATGTTTTGTAAACTGCTATCCAAAATGGACGTATCGGTTGTTTGAATTTCAATATTCCAACAATACACATTTTATGAACGTACAAATATGCATATCTACATAATTGATGTGCTTCAATAGGCGTGCATGTTTTGCTATTACGTACTAAATTGTTTTAAACGGCTCTGAAATATCAATTCATCATCCTATGACGAACATTTTTTATATATTTAGCTAGAACAAGCATAATTACCCCCCCTGACGTTAGGTGGTATAACCATCGCTTAACAAAGCATTGCCTCGTATGCACGTCAGAAACGTGAACGTCCAACGTGGACGTGCCTTTTGAAGCATTATACTTCATCTACTCTGAGACGAACGAATGGTTTAAAGAAAAATGGTGAGGAGTTAATATTAGTATTAGTGTACCTATTTCCGTTTCTTTCCAGTGTCAGTCCTGGAGGAGTCTAGGTTGGTCGTCCCTAAAGAAATTAGAACAAGAAAACGAATATCGGATAGTACGTAGAGCGCGGAACCTGCTGTGCTCTACGTACTTCCCGATATTCGTATAATCACGATCGCAAGCATGTTGGAGGCGCGCCCATCCGATAGTCGAGACAAACCTGAAGTTTCCGAGTTTCCTCTGATACGCCGGCTCCGTTTACGTAGAAAACAGGTAAGCAAGTAACTGGCTAATGTTATGAAATAAAAAAAAAACAAAAGTTAAATGACGACGCAAACTGAAAGCCGAAGCGTATCCCCAAATGGCTCATAGTAGTTTTTCTAGAAGTTTATTGAGGAATAGCACCCACTTCTGAGTATACTATGAGTTCGTTTCATCTACTGTCAGTGCTTTTTGCGGCTACGGCATCCAAAGCGGGTCCAACTGTTTAAAAATAAGCATTTTGTTTGTTCATTTGGTAAAACTGGCATGTCTTGTTTTAGGCCAGCCGCTTCCGGCGGGGAAGTGACGTCATTATCAGCTCGTCGTCCATTTCCACTACTTCCGGTGTCGACATCCTGCACTAATTTCTATTAAACAAGGAAGTTTAAAACCAAGAGAAGTGAAGATACTCTTTTCAAGAAAATTGAGGAGAATGCACTGTTCAAATTATATATAAAACTTGTACCCTTAAGATTGGTAATAATATAATTTTACATAAAAAAACACCATAAATAAATACTCGAAACCTCTGATAGCCACTACTCTGAGATGCACCTACCTACGAGCACATGAAAGCAACGTACGTAAAGTGAAAACCTATGTTATAATGGCGGCAAAGAAAAGCCCCAGCTTCCCCCGATTAGCGCCATAACGGCAACGCCGCAAATACGTCAAAGGTGCGCCGTGAAAGGAAAATGAAACCAATTAAATCTCAGTGCACCTTATAGGTATATCTAAGGAGGAGGACTTCTCCTTACTCACTTTAGTATGAATTCCATTTTTCAATTTGTGAGGGGATTTCAACATTGATTTATTAAGACTTCCTATTTGACGTAGAAACGGTATCATGGAGGAAAAAATATGGTATAAAAAAGTATTCTATGTAGTATATCTAGTTTGGTGGCCTATGTTGAACAACGTGCTTGAGAATTTTCATACCCAAAAAATAGCTTGTCCTACTCATTAATGACTAAAATCTTTTGTTTAAAAAGTTTGGGGCTTCGACTTTTTCATTCTTGTGTAATCTGTCTGACCTACAACAAGCTCTGCCTGGCTCTGTCTCTGGTTTTGAGTCTGTGTGAGTGTTGGTTAAATAAATCTTATGTCTAAAAATCACACACACACCCAAATACACAGCACTCACGCATACTCAAAACAAGAGCCAGAGACAGAGCCAGGCATAGCTTATAGTAAGCCTACTGTTCGATTGGGATCGACTTAGTGAGTACTTAAGTAAAGTAGTTTAAAAAGTGATTTTAAAAGCAAATATTAGCAGCAGCTTACATTATTTGCCAAGTCGTACTTGTATCTAGAAGGCCGTTCTGAACTTTCAACAGCGTGTTTTGGGTTCCTAAGTAGAATCGTTCTGCCCAACAACCATCGGTTATCCGAACTCGTCGATAGCATCAGAAACTAGTGCCTCGGGTACTGCAGCCGCAAGTTTAATTGGAAAGCGAGTAATAGGCATCACACGAGGATTCATTTGAGAGAATTTTCGATTTTCTCCTAAGAAGAGCACGAGGTACCAGTACCTTGGCTCTGTACAAGGAAGTAATTTATATATATAAGCTTTAGGATAATATCAGTTGTTACTACGAGGAAGTAAACGAGAGGGCACTAAAAAGTGTCAATCGCAAAGGAGCGTCTCCGCGCGAGTGCCACAGTGCGGCCACTCCTGCCGAAGTAGGTCAATTGCAATAATTAACAAGATTGCAGTTCAAAACTGCGCGAGCCGCTGGACCGCGTGAATTGCTGTAATGATGTCGTTACGGTATTGCAAGAGGATTTAAAAAATGATTAAGTATCACTAGAACGTGAAATACTATGAAATCCAGAAGACTTTCCCCTCAGCTATAACATGAATAGGTTCAAGAAAAATGTAAACAAGTTCCTTCAGGGTAGGCAGCGCAACGACAGCACCCCTGGTGTTGTTGGTGTCTATGGGCGACGGTGACCACTTACCATCAGGTGGGCCGTAAGCAGGTTTGTCTATCATTTGCATAAAAAAAATTAAAAAAAATATATTTTCTTCTCGAAAATTTAAAAGCAGTTTTGAATATCAAACTCTTAATACTACGAGTATGTTCCAAGAATCAATAAGCTATAGTTACAAAAAACAATATTTTCTTACAGGCTCAAAAAAGTATTTTGCCACCCTTGCTAATCTCTCCAAAGTACATCCTATCTGCGAAATTATTAAGATGACAAACAAAAGCACTTTCTAGAATAAGCTCCCATTTATTATCCGAATATCCGATTCAATATCTCTTTAGCTTATAAACAGAAGCGCCCAAACCCGAGGCCAAAGTTTAGTTAATAAATAAATCAATGGATCAGTGAGGGGTTAAGTTGTCGCGGGTAATACCCGCCGTAAATACTGTATTACAACATTTTACAATAGTTTGTATAGATAACACAAAACAACAAAGGATTTTTTTATAGTGCTAATATTATGATAGCTAAAAATCATCCTTTTTATTTTAAAGCTGTTGAAAGAATTTGTTTTTTTTTTTTTTTAGTTTAGATTATTTTCTTCATAATTTTTAAAGGTTTGGGTTTGGCTGAAGACCTCAGTGGTCACTGAAGTTTTAATGTCTACTATATAAGACGACTGAGCTCGACTCGTTACTGTACGCAGGGAAATCGCTGCGTTTCCGCAGCGAGGTGTTTGCGATCGCATTGTTCATTATGCAGAGTTCATTATTCACGGTGTGTATTCATTACCGACTGAAGTGGCTGTGACGCACACAGCTGCGCCAAGACAGTAGGGCAAGACTGTACAAAAGACAGCAGAAAATCAGTTCAATGGCAGTTAGTCAATGCTATGTTTTCGTTTAGGTAAATTAGGTACAATTTTATTTTAATAGACTGAATTGTGATTGTATTTAATCGTATTGTCAAATAGATAATCAATTCTATATACATTAATGCAGCGGCCAGCAAAAGAGGCGAAGATATATACGTAAGTCCATCAATTCCTAGTTGTGGCCAAGGCTTGTGTAGTACTTTTCTCAAATAATGCGAGGAGATTTTTTGACAAAGTGCCCACTCACTTCTCGTGGTGCCCCATGATGCACAACATGCTCCTTTGTATGCATTGACATTGAATGAGACACAGATGTGTATTCAGGTCCAATAAGTCGGTAGATATTTTCTGCTGACTCGTGCCGTTTGGCAAGAGCGGAGTGATCTTTGGCAAGAGTGGAAGGTGGTCCACTGGTTCTGTCAAGGTCGGGGTCTGAGAGATTCCGTTCTGCGTATGGTTAGCCTGTGGCGCGGTGAGGCGCGATCGCTCAATTGACGAGCGCTATGTTTGCTTCAAATAATGAGCTTCGCTGATTGCGAGTGATACGTGACTGCTACTGTTTATAGTTTAATTATACAAATTATATCACGTATTTCAGCATAACCGTTAAAATTAAATAATTTTCAACAAAATTAGTGCAACAATTGAGTATATCCGGGTTCAAAGCAGACAGTGACCTCGGGCTTTATTTAATATCATCCACGGCCGACTTCACCCACTCGGTTAGAAGCCTCTCTCAGTTCGTGCCATCTACCTCGATCCTGTGCCAATCTAACCCACTTCCGCCCCACGACTTTGACTATGTCGTCCATCCATCAATGCGGGTTTTATTTATAAATTTAACAAAACATTAGTTTATTTATTTCTGTGTTATATACAATTATTGTGAATCTGAAACTGATTTTAGTTTCAGTGATATTTGCAAAGTGGTACTAAATCAAAACTTACTACAAATTGTCATGGTATTCCTTATTTCCAAAATGATTTATATATTTCACTGTATGTCGTAGTTTCGAGCTCGTGTCCACTCCCAGCTGGCTCCACAATAGCGGGTGCTCCTAACGCCATAATGCAGTACACAATAACATAATTAGCATACACGCGCGGTTCCGGCGCATTGTCTGCGCTCCATTGCTGGCCGCTGACGGAAGCGGGCCGCTTAGCGTGCCTTCCGGCAGGCGATGTGCCTTGCCCATGAGGGAGTCATCACTTTTCTACAGAAACATTTATCTGTCAGCCTTGCGTGAGTCGCATTGACACAGATTTTGAACAAAAAACTTTTATTTCCACAAAAATTAATCCAACCTGACGTAAATTCTAATCGACTAAACAAAACAAAAGGCCACAAGAGATACATTTTCAATAAAAAAACGTAATCGAAAAATAAATTGTACTAAAACAATACCCATTTAGTTTTTAGTGCGTTGTGGGATTAGTTGAATAAAATAGGGTTTTCAGTTGCCGCAAATAACAATAACGTAGATAACGGAACGGAAATAGTTGGAATTTTGTTGTGATGCTTTAGAATTGCTGTTTTAAAAATCAAGCGTACGCTAAACTAAACATGAATTTATAGAGATAAACAAGAACTTATAAAAGCATAGCATGGCGTGGAGTTAGTTGAAACCAATTATTTTTTGGTAAAATAGATATTTACTTTTTTGTTTAAAACAATATGTGAAGCTAACTGAAACATAAAAAAATATTCGCTTAGCATTGTCGTAGGACGAACTTTAGCCCATGAGACCCATGTAACACTCAACTAAAATTATGTCACCATCTCAATTTGGAAACCGGAACACTTACGATCAATTTTAACGGAACCCTCCATAAATATTAAAATGTAGCAACCCTAGCCAATGTACCGAATTATCGTAAACTACGGGAGCGACCGATACACGCGATACGTGACTTCGTGGCAACCCTGCAAACTAACTACAACAAACGAAAGTGGACCTTATTCGATTGCAATAAGAGCAAATTATACGTAAGTGTGGTTTGTCGTTCACTACAGTTGAAACGCATAATAGCGGGCGTAAATACACCTTATTGCATTGTTATAAGGGTGATGAGGACTGGAGATGAGGTTTGTCGTTTGTAACTATTGGAATTATTTACAGGGCTTATAAAGTGCTATAGAGCGAGAATCATTTCGCTTGGAGGGATGTTTTAACACAAGGGGTGACATTACTTGATTCATGTAATGGTGTTAGATTTTATAGCCTTGTGTATATTTCAGGCAGTGCAAAGTCAAGAGGACATGTTCGAATGAAAACCAATTATATTAATGTTCATAACTTTCTCACGATGCTCACGACTATGATCCTCAGACACGTGATTTATATTTTTTCAGATCTCTCTAGGAGGAATAGTCAGAGCTACTTCAGCAAAAGAATTCGATTTGAATTTGAGTTTTTTTTTGTGACTGGCCTCTAGCTCGGTTATTGGTAGTAGCTCTGCCTTCTGCGCCGTAGGTCGTGGGTTCGATCCCCACCGAGAACAAATATTTGTGTGGTGAACGCAGATGTTTGTTCTTTGTCTCGAATATTGTATTTCTATGTTAATCAGCTATCTTGGTTCCCATAGTACAAGCTCTGTTTAGTTTGGGGACAGATAGTGTTGTGTAGATTGTCTTGTACCTATATTTATTTATTATTATTATATTATTAATTTTATAAATCTCTAAAATAACCCTATGTCGGGGCTTTTTACATCCCCGACACAGGGTTATTTTAGAGAAAGGCCAGGTCACGAGTACCCTAAACCCACGAGCATGTATGAAGAATGTTATGCGAGTGAATGAAGTGAAAGAAAAAAGAAAATATTGAATTGAAGCTTAACGGGACGAATAGTAACCTGGATTGATATTAGTCGAATAGCATTCATGCACAAATAGCTTCCAGTGTCCAGTATCATAATGGCCATTGAATCTATTGATAGCTTGGTGCAGCCGATACAATTAGATGGATGCCGATTGCCGATTGCCGATTGCCGGTGCTATGCGATACTGCACTCACTATATTAACTATACCTATTCAGCCATATTAATAAGAGCAATTTAAATTTAGTCATGGTTTAAAGTTAGCCCTGTCACTTTTTGTCATTACCCAGTGGTAAGAGATGGCAATAGTTTAAGCACAGCTTTTCTTATGACATATTTTTATAAGTAAGGTCAATTATGTATACGGTTATAAACAAAGCTTTAGCATGAAAAGAACGACTCGTTTGGTCTAAAATATGAATATAAATTGTATTATAAAGCTCTTTGTGTTTTTCTATTGTTTACGAGTAAGCATGATACCTCAATGGCTGAAATTTTGCCTATATAGCTACAATAGTATTAAATAGACGAAACGGAATATCTTTTTCTACTCTGAAATTCTGGGAGTTTAATTAATACTTGCAAAAATATTATCTACTTCGATGTTTAATTTTAAATTCAGTAGCAAAGCAAACCTTAGTAACAGTCGAATTACTGTTGCCATTGCTGCAAAATGTGAGAATTTTCTCTTACTTTGAGTCATATTCTACATACTCGAACATCTAAAACATCTTTATACTCCCTTTTTGTAAAGCGTTAGCTTAGAAATGCTTTCACTAGGATGGTAAACTTTTACCATCCTAGTGGTTATTGAACTTTGTATTCGGCCACAATTATGTTTTAAAAAAATGAGAAACCGGCTTTATTGCCAAACGGCTGAACCGAGTTTGATGAAATTTCTATCGGACCAATCTGGAAGCCTTAAGATGAAAAAATATCTGCTAAATCGGTTAAAATGACGGAGGTATGCAGTAACAAACATAAAAAAAATAATTAAACAAACCCGATTTTGATGAAATTTTTAGGCAACCGAGATTTGAATGTATTATATTATACATTTTAAATTTTTAAATTTTCACACGATTGTTTACTTTTATTTGGTAGCAATAATGAACAAGACATTCTTCATCTCTTGTTTTATATGTACCAGCTGGCTTTACTACGCTGCGTCTCATTTGTGAGTTGCACATTTTGATGCACACATCATAGATAATTCGGACGAGCGGGTGGATTGTTTGCGGTTGAATGATATGAGCCGGCGGGTTATTACACGCCGGGGACATTATTACCTGAATTCACTAAATTCTACACAATCTGCTCTATAGCGTGCTGGAATCTAAATTGCAATGAAATTAATTGAACCAAACACGCATAATCCCATTTTAGTTCGTGAAATGGCTGGACCGATGTACAAGTAAAATATTATATAGTTCGTGAATCGGAAAAACATTAGAAATTGTTTTATCCCGATGTCGCAAGAGATTAAAAATATTGTACAGAGGAAATAAACATACAAAAAACAATGAAAGCATAACTCGTTCCTTTCATCTATCACTATTTAGTTCAGGTTTGCTGAATCACGACTTTTTACAGGAATTGCTTTGCGGCTCAACCTGCCCTCAATGAAACCTTTTAACCGATTGAGAATACCCAAAAACGAGGCCGTACGTCATGCAAAGCTAATCTTTTACGTTTTTCCCTTTGTTTTGAACAATTGTAGGAAATATTTATCTCTTCTTACAAATTCACTCACCCACTCCACATAACACAATGGTTGAAAATACTAATTAGAATTAAGTTCGCCTTTATATTAGATGTTTGTGCAATGAAGTATTTTCTTATCTAATCTAACCTCTAAGGGTCAATTCACACCGAGACGCGACGCGACGCGACGATACTCAAAAGCCTCGAGGCGCAGTGCTGCGTGGTGCAACGTAATCTGAATTCTCACAATGTAATGTGTATCTTTTCGTGTAGTGAATAAAGTATATTCTGAGTCGCTCTATGAAAAATGTGCGCGCATCGTCGCGCCGCGTCGCGTCTCGGTGTGAACTGACCCTAAGTCGTCCGCATATCCTACTGAGTTGTCAATAATCATAATAAAATGTTTCGGGAGTTTGAAAAATAGAGCGTTTATAATCCAAACCACAAAGATTAATTAAAAACTCCTTCGAAAAATAATAAGTACCCATTAAAAACTAATCAAGACAAACAAACACGTAAATGATACGAGTCGCGACGTGGAACACGTGCCGAGAACTAGACTTTTCACGAACATATTTTACTATTTTCTCAGAGAAAGAGTAGGTATTTGAACGTGCCACCAGCTGTTATTCCTCATGAAGACAACGTCAAAATATTTGTTTATGCTACTGTTAAAAAGTGTCGAATAGATCGAATAAGAAACGAGAAACGATATAAAATAGAACTCAAGCTAAACGCAAATAAAGTGTTAAAATTCAAGTAATCGATGAAAAGACTTTTGTGTGCAAAACAACGCATAACACTCCAAAAAACCGTTAAAAACTACAAAATAAACAAATAGCCACCATTATTGAAAATGGCTTTGAAAAACTACTACAGAAATTGCCGCCAAAGTTTCGAGAGAATTTGTCTGGAACTGTGCAAAGTGTATTCCTACAAACTACGTACCTACCTAGCAATGTATAGTGTGCTAGCCGCTTATGCATGGCGCAGCTATGTTCTACTTTTTGTTCCAAACTATCGAGCTCCTTACTAGGAAAATTATCACTGTTCGAAAACTCCGCGCTGGAACTCTGTACGTTCTTACGTCACAGCTTTCACGATTTTTAACGCTATTAACAATATTAAAATGAAAATAAGTTTATTTAACCGTTCCAATACCTTGCTGCTCAATAATTTGAACTAACTAGCCAACAAAAACTAATCAGTAAGTAGTAATCCTTGGGCGAAGTGGAAGGAAGACGAGAGTTCGCCTCCTGAAATGGGCCAACGAACGGTGAAATTGCGGGCTTGCTGAAAAAACGGCGGGAAAGGGAACAAACGGCCGGGCAATTTGTCTTAAGTGGCTGAAACAGTGAAATATTTGGGAAGTTTTTAACCGTATTAAAGTTCTGTCCAATCTTTTGAAGGCACTAGGTTGACGGTGAAAGCCAGTCATGGAGTTCTAGTGTTAGAGCTTGCAATATGCACGTTCATCTACAGTAGAGTTAGGTTGGAACAATAATAAAACTATTCCTAAATAAATAAATAATATTATGGACAATTCACACAACACTACCCAGCCCCAAACTAAGCAGAGCTTGTAATATGGGAACCGGATAGCTGATATAATACTTGAATACATTTTTTTTTGTAAATACATACTTAGAATACAATATAACACCCAGACAGAGAACAAACATTTATGTTAACCACACAAATATTTGTTCTCGGTGGGGATCGAACCCACGACCTACGGCGCAGAAGGCAGAGCTACTACCAACTGAGCTAGAGGCCAGTCAAATAAAGGCGAGCATGGTTTTTGAGTTTGAAATTTGAAGTTGGGCCGGGCTAAGTTTCCCGTTTCGAGTTCTGAGCGCTTGTTGACACCAACTTTGAGGAAGGCGAGGACATGAGTTCAACATTTTTAATTAATTCGAGAAGTTGGACTTGCGAGGCCTTATTACTATTATATACTTATAATATAAATAGCCGTTTATAATGAAGAGACGACACCTTAATCCCGAGGGTGACTTTTGTAAATACGGAAATATGGAATCATAAAGTTAGAGAAAGAGCTCGTTAGCTGAATGAAATATTTACCCTTGAATAAATTAAAAGGGATGACGGCTTTTTATTAGTTTAAACTCGGTTTATGTTGCGCAAATAGGATGGTGTTTTTACGAAGGTGATGTTTACATACTAAAGTTGAGAGTCATAATTATAAAGGTGTAATTTTTTAAGAGCCTTTAGAAGGATATCCGGCGAGCTCCATGCTAAATGTTTCATTTTGATGTTGATGTTCATTTTAAGAGTGTTTTAGATTTTATATACTTACTTTACGTATTCATTCCACATTGCAATTGTTTGTTTGTTTGCAATACCGTGCTATATGGTATGGGCTCCGAAGCGTTAGATAGCCACCGTCATCTATGTAGTACAGAGCCCAAGCACAGCTGCCTCCCGCCCTAGAAAGACAATGGTGAAGGGCGAGTCGTAACTTACAGTTGGCACGAGACAGAGTGCTATGAATTAATTATTGTGCAAAAGCGCGCGTCTTCAGATATGCAACTTTGTCCCGCGGAGCAGACCTGCTATACGATTGAATAATTTTAGCACAAATAAGCAATCTTTTCTCAGAAGTAATTATTATAACGACGTTTATGCTGGAAATATTGGTTGCATGGAGTTGAAATCCAGATTTCAATTATTTTTGGCTATTGCCGTACTTGCATATTTCAACAAATTTTTGATAGTAAAGTAAGACTGCCTATCTTGTCCCACTGCCCTGTAGTGGGACAAGATAGGCTGAAAATAAATAATAAATAAATAAATAAAGAAAGACTCCATATTACAGAGCATTCTCGTTCACTTTTTTGCAAAACTGTGGCTCAAAAACGTGGATATTGTGGTTCCCAAAATAAGTTTTTAATTCATTTATTGTAAATACATAAATTACTGGGGTTCATAATGTAAAAATAAAGCTCTTGTGTGTTGCACATCAAACTTTGGGCCAAATTCTGACTAAGTTTTAGCTACAGGCTACTCTTTGGCTCTAAATAAATGAATGAGAATAATAAATCAAAAATTCCATACAAAAACTGCAGCCACTTTCTTCTTCATAATATGACGGCTACAGTTTCTCGGCACACCAGCTTCAGATGCGAGTTGGTGTAAGTTCCGTCGAGGCGCAGCAATTATCGCGCGCGATCGCTCTCTATGCAAATACACTAAGTAGGTGCTTGCTACTTTTTTCTTATCTGGCATGTGTTTATCTTTCCTGTAAAACGTCGTGGATAGTAAGCATTTAACCCATAAAATTGTTCTTCGTATACGCAGTAAAAAATGAAAAATTATAAAAAATCTAATCCCGTCAAATTATAAGACCGTAATTTTTTTTAGTTCTTAAACTAATAATGTAATAAATAAATATACAGAAATAAAGATTCAGTATGATTGAGCCACATAGAAGTAGTAAGATACGGGTTATTTGTAGTCTTGTGCAATTTTCTCCTCTAAGAAAGCATAGACCAAACTAGATAGGTGAGCACATTTTGTTCATTGAAACTACGAGTACAACCTCATAAATATTTAAGTATCAGCTCCCTTGTTAAACATTAGAGAGCAGATTTGATGAAATTTCGGGTGAAATGGTACCGGAAGCTACGGTGCGTCTGTTTGAGCAGGCCGGTAATGAAGGCTTTCTAACAAGCCTTTGATCTGAGAACTTAAATATTAAAGCGCCGTTTTAAAATATTGAATGTTCATGAACACGATCTCACAAGTTTGGATTTTATCCCATTTAATGAGATATTGGAGTTTGTAAAAGTTTTATTTTTAAATATTTATCAGATAGATAATATTTACTATAAAACATAATAAAAAAGTTTGTAAAGAAAAAAAAAAAAAAAAAAAAAGATAGAATAGAGATATAAATTTAGGTTGCCGATCTAAGAAATTCTGAATATGAAAGCCGTATCACGGTGCAAATGTAACTATTTAAAAAAAAACATAAATTTCATAAATATCATGTTAAATTGGGCAAATGTGAAATTTCATAATAAGTACAAAAACAGTAGACCTACCACAAGCTTTGTCTGGCTCTGGTTTTGAGTCTGTGCAAGTGCGGACTAAATAAATCCCACGATGAAACGTCACACATACAGGTCACATACACTGGTGAACACTCACACTGACTCCAAACCAGAGCCCAAGATAGAGCCAGACAGAGCTTTTGGTAGGCATACAGTTTTCACGCGGAGTCCTTTATCTTTATTTTGTCTACTAAGTGTGTCCAAAATAAAATAAAATTGTATTTTAGATTCTAATTATTTTCTTCAATTATTTAAATTTAATTAATTATTTTCTGTTTGTAATAGCACTAACCTGTATAGAGGGATTCCAGCGTCGTCCCGGAACCAGAACACCATGTAGACCTTGTCGTTGGCGGCTGTTCCAAGGTCGCAGGGGAACTGCGCCACCATGCCTTCGACTGCTTGCACGTCCACTGTCCTCACGCCCGCTGTAACAAACAACTCATGTTAAATACCTATTGACATCATAGGGATCGTTTCTTCCTCATACCCATAAATTGTGGAATGAGCTACCACCAGAGGTATTCCCTCTTAAATTCAACATGAATAGCTTCAAGAAAAACGTTAAAAAACTCCTCCAGGGTAGGCAACGCAACAACAGCACCCTTGGTGTTGTTGGTGTCTATGGGCGACGGTGACTGCTTACCATCAGGTGGGCCGTAAGCTCGTTTGTCTATCTTTTACATAAAAAAAAAACATACTAAAGTGAATGGTGACCGTTACTAATCCAAACGAGCAGACCCTGGCTGTTCTAGTCTATGATTTTGAATAGACAAGTAGGCCTACCACAAGCTCTGTCTGTCTCTGTCTCTGGTTTTGAGTCTGTGTGATTGCTCACCAGTGTATTATACTGTGTGAGTGACGTTTCGACTTAGGATTTATTTTGACAGCACTCACACAGACTCAAAACCACACAGTCATAGCCAAACAGAGCTTTTGGTAGGCTTAAAGATCAATGTTATTGTAAAAGTTTTTACCATTCTCAGAGCTGGCAGAGTGACTGACTCCGATTTTTTTTGGGTAATTATTGTTGGTATATATGTTACGGCTAATACCCGAAGTGCGGCTACACCTAGTTTTAGCCGGTTAGAATTAGGTGTAGCCACTTACTCTTGGTTAAACCTAGTACGAGCCGATTGTTTTCGGGTACTGCCACGCACTATTCTTGAAATTAAGTAGGTATAAAAAAAAAAACCTAAAAACCTACTTTTACTTTTGTGTCGGGGTGCCCCAAGTTTGAATCTGCAATGGCTCAGCCAGAACACTCGCGAGGAGCCCTACACCTAGTTCTAACCGGCTAAAACTAGGTGTAGCCGCACTTCGGGTATTAGCCGTAACATATACATTATACATATATTTTGTTTATTTATTTTAAGGTAAGCTGTAGCTTTGATGGTACAATGTTTTAAATCTACTGCCACTCAAAGAAACAAGTAACAGACTGACCTAATAAATTTATAGCTTAATTACCTAAGGCCGAACTAGACCCTGTCCTGAATTTGGGCTATTAATTGTACCTAATCCTGTACCTGAGCGGAGTGTCCCGTGTCGGGCCGAGCTTTGCGGATAGCTGGGAGGGAGCTGTTTCATTTATGTCCACAATATTAACGGTATGTATTCTCAACACTCATGCTTGTTCTAGAATGGCACCATTTCATAATAATACGGCCATTCGCGTTGATGATTTACTGCGCAACACTTTCTCTCATGCCTTTTATTTAGGAAACGCTTAGTGGGGACACTTTACCGTAGTCCAATTTCAACATTTTTGCTTAATTTAATTTAGCTTTCAACAAAATGCGACTCAAGATTCTCTAAAAGGTAAGTTTGTAAAATGAAAGCAAAACTCATGCTGCTTATAACAGTAAAACCTTGCACGAAAATAGCAAAAAATCATGAACTTTCTTAAACAAATTCGTTAGTTCCAAACTTGAGATTTTTTCCGCAGCGCAGCAAGTATTTAAACTATTTAGTCTCGGAACATAAATTATGTACAGATGTCCAAGTGAGAGTTCGGTCCCGGCTCGAAGGCGCTCTCCGGCGGTCGAAGTTAGCCGCTTCCTACCCAGTTACAGCACTAATGGACTCGCCCGGAGTGTATTGTGCGACTCGATCGCTCGGGACCCCATTTGTTCCTAATCTCATAACCACTTGGTGGCTGTTCTTTGATGTCACTGATTTAGTTTTAGTCATTCTATATCTCGATAAAGGCTATAGTTAGGGAGGCGAATAGGGGAATTTTCGGAAATACTCGAGCGTGGCAGTTTAAGATATGAGAGATACCTTAGACCTAATAGAAAAACCTTGTAAAGTATTTAGCTCTATATGTAGTGACGCACGCCTAGGATAGACGATCAGATTAGTAAAAAAAAATGGATAGTCTGAAATACTCGAGCGCGTCAGATTTAGATATTGGGGGTCGATTTTAGTGTTTAAAGACTAAATTTAACTAATCTGACGATAAGTCCTTGACGCCGCCGAGTTATAGGGTCGCGAACTTGTAAAAAAAAAACGTTAATCCGGCATTCTCGAGCGCGATTTATTTTTTTTTTATTTTGAAGAATATAATCTAAAACTTACTAAAAATACAAAATCTGCCGTTTTCCGCATGACCGGAAGTGTGGAGGAGCCATTTCGTCTTCCTAGGAACGCGTTACGGCATATAAGTCGCGAACGATACATTTTACAAAAAAAAAGTTTAAACGTTGGTTGTATTTATCGCTTTATTGTCATTCTTAAATGCCCCATTTTATCAAGGAGAAAGAAAGGAAAAAAAGAAACCAAAAAACCTTTTTCGGTCAGATTAAGAGAACCCACCCACATTTTTGTCAGATTAAAAAAATATGCTTTCAGGATACCGAGATAAACCTCCCCTATGAAAATCTGACGCGCTCGAGTATTTCAAAAAAACTTTTTTTTTTTGCATTTTCAAAAATTCATCGTAACTTATCGTCACGCCGAAATCGTCAGTTTTTTTAAAGGGAGCTTCCTTGGGGCCTACTTAACACCCCTTCCGAAAATCTGACGCGCTCGAGTAAATTTTTTTTTTTTGCATTTTTGACTACTTTATATGCCTACACCCACCACGCAAACCGGCAGATTAGTATACCATTGTTATCAGAGGTACTCGGGGTATACGTAGAATGAATATCTGACGCGCTCGAGAATGCCCAAGTAACTGTTTTTTTTAACATTTTTGAAAAACCGTACACGCCAAACCCACCGCTAAAATGGTTTTTGCCATAAGAGCTTTTCTTTTCGAAATTACTTTATCTTTCGATTTTGATAGGTCTCGACGGCGCCGTTGAATTACGCCATTTAGCTACCTCGCCTCCCTAACTACTATGTTCGCTTTTATTATAAGTCTGACAAAATTTATGTCTCATTCAGTTGTATCAGAAGGATCAATTTGAAACGTCTTAAAGGTATGTCTAGGTGCCACACAAGCAACAAACTACGGCTAACAAATATAAAATCGAATTCCAATTAAAAAACTGTTTCAGTTAATTCATGTTTGCAATAAGGCTTTGCTTCTACTATTTTCCGTTTCAATTTGTTTGGAAAAATTAAAAAGCAGCTTGGATTAAGTAATATCGCACTGAATTCCCGGTAACATCTTGAGTTTGCTTTGAATAATAGTCTTACAAAATGCAGTAGCAGCGTTACAAGCGGTAGGACAGCTTCATTGGAATCGCCTGAAATATGATGGCAATGACGGTCCACAATGGTTCTCGAGCACCACCTCTGCTCAATGTAACGAGCCAGCAGTTTGTCAACCCTGAAGGAGGTTGCACACGACGCCAAATATGCTGCATCAGCACTGACGTTAGAAACCTATCGTCTTTTGCATTTTTCCTCCCAGACATGAGAACGGTTCTACAATAATACATCTGAGGTAATATTTACTGAAAAGGAATCAACCTGAGGCTTTCAGTTTTATTATAGTCCGTGTTTTGATTCATGCATTTAAAAGTTGTCGAAACTCTAAAGCAGAAATCTTGACGTTCATAGTAAATGCTGTATTGCGATGTCGGTAGCAAGCAACCGTCATGTGTGTCATGCTGAATATTTTGAACAAATTCTGTGCGCGCACTGGGGTGACAGTGTCACGCAACAATGCTGCCGCGACAAGGTCAAATGTAATGTCGTTTAGACCTATATAAAAAATATGCGGAGTCTTCTTCTCGTGTCACTGATTCGTTCGAACCAGTGACCAGTAGTGTAGCGCCAGCATTGCCGCGTGCTGCCGAGATCGGAATAAAACAGTTATGCTATGGCGGCGGCGATGCACTGCGCTTGCAGCGCCGTGTGTAAGAGCTCTAACAGCAGGGGTGGCTAATGCTGCTAAATTGTAATGAATATGCAGACAAGTTATGTATGTGTACCCAAGGAAGGAATACCAGTTGACTGAGGGTACTGTACGTGCTTTTTGCTTAGTACAAGCTATGGACTGTAACGGTATGCCAACCATAGTGCCTGTCAGGGATATCAGCAGCTCAAAACTCTGATGAGCCAAGAAACAATAGTTACGAAAACAAATTATCCAAATCTTCTTCTTATCATGTCACTGATTCTTTCTAACTAAGTGTGGTGAAAGGATTTTAAGTACGCCTCAAAGAGGCTCTTTTCGAGCATCTTGACACATATTTTTGAACTTTTTAGGTTCCATGATATGCCGGTTTCCTCACGATGTTTTCCTTCTCCGTTTGAGAGCACCGGCATAGTCTACATACATTTTTGGGCAGAAAAAAATCATTGGTACACGACTGGATTTGAACCCTCGAAATTAATTAATTAGGATCGGAATGCAGGACCGCTACCACTAGGCCACAGAGCTCTATATCCAAATGAGGCAGCTAGAACCCATGAAAATGTTGAATTTTTGAAATTAACTTGATGTAATCAAAAATTTGTGAGAGTTAAACTAAATAAAAATTCCATTATTAATGCTATTATGTAACACCAGCGTCAACAAAATGCGTGCGAACTTCAACGTAATTTACAACCCACGTTCACAATTTCAAATTACAACGTTCTCATCAATTTGCTTACCTCACAAAAGAGGCATTTACTTCTCGTGACCTTTGTCAGCCCTAGCGGACCATAGGGCTGTGAGCGATCGCCAAATTTGTACCCATAATGAGGAGACTACAGGGCTGTCACTCGGCATTACGGCACGTCTCGGCTATGACGTTTTAATGGAGGCAAATTGAAAGAAAAGGATGCCTTTCATCAATACCGCTCGGTCACTTTGAACATGGCTGTCAGTCGCTTGTCAATGTTACACGGCTCGGTGGAGGTTTTGTTCCAGGTAATGTGCTACGATTAGCATTCGATCGCTTGTCCCCTATATTTAAGCTACATTAATGCTTTGCGTTACTAAATCAACTGTCTTAAAAAGATTTGAAAAAAAAAATGATGTTAATATAATGCACAAAACTTGCTCTTGCTTTTATTATTCCACTGTTGGAACACAGAACATAAAATAATACGTTGGAATCAAACTCTAAAAGCTAATAGCTACTTAATAAATATATCACTAACTAATATACCTAACGTATTAATTAATAAATTTCTCATCACAAATTATATGAAGGAGCAAATAGCACTGGCATCAGTGCGAGTGTCAGTTGCAAGCTGTCTCACAGCGGTCGGTAAACCAATCTCAAACACATTTTAAATAGATCTCTCATCTATACATTTTAATAAGTTAATTAAAATATCTTTCAGCACGTTATTGGACGCCATGGACAAACGATTAAAAGTTGAATGTACATAACAAGTAAAGCCGGGGCTCTCAATATAGCATTAACGTCAAAAGCATTCGGTCTGATAAGCGCTAATTATTACATCGTGAAAACATCCGCGGTTGAAAATACAGGCTTTTATTTTTGTTCGACATTTTAATAGACACCAACAAATTAATAAAATATTTCGAAACAATGATATTATTGTTTGGAAGGTTTATCGTTCATTTTCCATGAGACTAACAAGATTTACATTGTTGATTTGGTTTATGTGATAGCTAAATATTATGCATAATGTATGTTTACGTAACATGCTGATTATGTATATTCAATGGTATGGATCACTTTGAAACGTCTTAAAGCTATTAGTAGTGAGAAGTGAGTCGAGAGTGGTGCCAGATAACCCTATAAGTATTTACTTCAAAAACAAATTCTAAAAAAAATCCGAGACTGTCCTGGTACTTCTTCTTCTATCGTGTCAATGGTAGGTACACACTAGACAATTCTTGAGTAGTATTTTGAGTAGTATCTACTGCATTAACTGTGGCGTTGGCAAGGTGGTAGGTAGGTGTCATGGTACTAAAAGATCTGAGGGAATGTCTTGTCTCAGGGTTAAAGTCAATCGCACTAATTTTGAACTCTGACTTTCGATACCCAATGTAATATTTCAGGCTGAGGTGACCTTCATTCCAAATTGCCAATTACCCTGTTCTCACAACGAAAGCTTACTCGCACGTCCGTGTGAAATTAACATACGAACAAATTTGTAGGTAAACTATTAGCTTGCTAACCTTCAAAGGTACGTATGAACTTCAGCTTGCAAAGTAGCACCTTTGACTCACACTAATCAATATCCAATGAGGCCCAGTACCGGCCAGTACCGCCCAGTACTGGCCAGTTACTGTGACACGGCTTTAATTACGCGGCCAATTATTGTCCACGCCGGCAGTACCTCTCGTTAGCAGATTACAGGGCACTGCAGTGTTTGAATATGGAATGCGATAATCAGACAATTCTGTACATTTTGACTGAATACACTTTGTTGTGACGTCACAGGTAAATTTGCCAATTTTACATTAGCTATATTTGTTTTTGAGGTCCAGTGTGGTACCAATTGAACTCAGTGAGAAGTCGGCAATATAATATACGAAAATAGTGTAGTAAATAAATAAATAAATATTGTGAACCATCCACATAATAAGGCTTTTGTTTTAAAATTCAGAAACCCATATTTTTCATAGTTATTAGTTTTATGAATTAATCACATAATAGTTTTTTTTTTACATTATCAGTAATATTATTATCAAAGAACATGATACAGTTTCCAAGTAGAAGTAATCGTTTTCCACAAAAATACTATGCATGTTTTCTCTTCGCTTAGGTATTTGATCATGGTACGTATTTTCAAATACTTTCTTAGTATGCCACCATGCGTCCGTCAGAGCATCTTATTTGCATAAAGGTACTTAGCCTCAATCCATTGATTAGAGCACAAGTATAGCTACAAGCCAGTGCTTCGTTCTATGACCACGCTTTAATTAACAAATGGTGCATGTCACGTCGTACTGATATTTGCGTAGCGTTTGTATGGCGACGCTTTTAATTATCAACGTTTTGCAATTCACCCCTGCGATGATACGATCTGCAAGCACATTAACCATCGCGCGTTTTGTTTCGAATTTAAATTTGTGGGACGAACCGCGCGAGCTTTGTATGCAGCGGCAGGGGATTTCGCCGAGCTGCTAGTATGAATAGGATATGTCAGTGGGTGTGTTCGTTTGATGCTGACGTGATCTTGTTTATTAATTTAGCTCACTGTGCACAGGTCAGCTGGTTGTTTTCATCGGAGCCGCGTTTTGTTAATAGAGTGCTGCCAATCAGTCGCCAACTAGAGCTAGGCTATCGAGACTAGGCACAGTACAGTTTGTAATTAAAAAAAAAACGGTAGGAACTATGTTTCGTCTGGAACTGGCACGTAGACTCACCTAGCTTGAAAAGAGATCCTTGTACAACTGAATAAGCATTATACAGGCTCCGCTTAACTTGGGCTAGATAGTGTTATGTAGATTGTCCGCAATATTTATTTATTGAATTGTTTGTATGGATTACAAAGCAAACATTTTTAGTCATCAATTCTGTAGAATCACTAAAATTCTAATTCTATTCGAAGTTGAGTTCACTCTTTATACGCCGTTACTACAATCAACTACAAACTCTATTTAGTTTTATTTTAGAATTATCTAAGAGCTTTTGTGTGTTCCTGGATTATCTTGCTGAACTGGTTACGGACTTTGTTATTTTATTGTTTTGAAGCTTGAAATATTTATTTCAGCCGAAAAACGTCAGACCTTCCGTGGCTCTATAATATTCAATTATTAATGACAAAGAGAAAAATATATAATTCCCACAGGACTGAGAAAACATGAAAATGAAAAAATATACCATGATGAGTTTCTCCCTGCATTATGTAAATAGAACTCGTAAAAAATTAAAACGAAAACCTTTTACGCAATTTCAAGATGATATTATAAGGATATTAATAGCCTAGGTACGAATACATATTCCCAAAAATATATCGTCTCGAACATCTGGTTCAAAACATGCCACAGTGCAACAGAGGCAGTGTCACAACTCGCAATTAATTAGCCCCAAGACGGTACAATCCATCAAACGAGTACCAACTATTGTTTAAGACTGAAATATGAGGGTTAAGGGAACGAGTTGGGTATTTCTATTACAGTACCTTCAGTAAAAGACTATTACCAGTATGCTTGGAGGCTTTTTTTTCTCAAAACATTGAAACATTGCATAGACAATGCTTTATAGTTGAAAATAATGTTTTTTGATGCCTGGCTCAGTGACTGGTTTTAGTTTCCGTTAATAGCACAAAAGATCGTCATTTATTGCATAATTTCTCGAAAATAAATTATGCACAAAAAAAAATTATGAGAATTTGTTAAACTGTCACTTTAACATGTACTGTAGTTACACAGTGCATATACCGAACCATAATGTAACATCTTGAAGAAAGAAAGACTCTTGACAAAAAGCTTTATTGACAGGCGGCTATCTGTTGTGCTACTAATAAATGCTCGTTTTTATAAGTGATGGAAGAGACGCATTGCGTCAACCTGCAGTATTCCATCTGTGTTCGGGCGCACTGTGGACGCGGCGGGCGCAGTAGATGATCACCGTCCGACATCCATCTTCATTAGACGGTTGCTTTACTACAAGCGCCCGAGACGGCCCTCATATATTTATGGGGTCTATTTTATGGGACAACCCTAATAGCCATGTACCGACGAATTTACCATAGCTTGTAGGTACATTATTCATGTTTTCATTTTTGTTTATCCTGTCCATCCTGGAGATCGGTTTTAGCGATTGGGGCGTTAATTATCCTTTTTCGGCTATGTTTTGAGGAAATAATTATTATTTATAAATATTGGCTTTGAGTATAGTAGGTAAATTATATAAACCCAGAAACTTGTTCTATAAACAAGGAATTAAGCCTGAAATGTTATGTTTAATTTTAAATGTTTGGATAGGACAGGTACAGAAAAGGTGATGTTGTATGTACTTTTAGTTTTACGAGTTTTCTATACGTTCGTTTTGAGATTTCAAGTTACACTGCCTGCCAACGTGGGAGTTGCGTGGGAGCTGAGTTGTCGCAGCATGCATCCCACGCAATGTAATTCAAAACGAGAATTTCCTCGTAAACTTTGTGCAGAGTACACCCCAGTATTTATTCGTAATCGGTAAGGAAGCTGCGGTTTATCATAACCGTTTTATGATAATATTTCCCGCCTTTCGTTTACGGCCGCCATTGTTCCGCAATAATTGAGAATAACTCATAGCGTTGATTAATTTTGTTGTTGTTGTTTGGTAATGACGTAAATAAGTGATGGCGGGGCGTGGGACGGAACATTATGTCTGGTACTGCGCACTTATACCAACTTCACTTTAATTGACACAAAAGTTTTATCATCAAAAATTACTTAGCCTTAAGAAGCAGACTGCCATCGATAACCTTAACACTCGTACAATTTGACATTATGAAAGAAACCTGACACCATCTGGTTGCGATTTTAAATGAATAAGGATTTTATATTTTCAAAAGATCAAAGTGTGCAAGTGAAACCCCGTTTCATGGTTTTCATCATCCTAACTGTCAATAGGTAGCAAAGGCACATTTAACGTTCTATAACGACAAGAAATGTTTTAAAATTTACTTACCTAAACATCCTGCCAGAATGGTACGTGATTAAAAATTCGTACGTCGTCGTCACGAAATAAGCTAAATAAAAAACTGAATCAACTTAAACTTGACTTGTCTTCTAATAGACTCTGTCACTTTATATGCCGTCGCCGATTTTTCTCGTATTGTGTAATAGTTAAATTCAACGTATTTGAACAAAATTATTAAATCGTGAGACCGAATCTAACTCAATTTATAAAGCAAGGAAACAAAAGACTGAAGATCATAAAGCTTTCAATAATGCCTTATATTGTAAGCCAAAAGCCAGCACCAACAGTTATATTATCCGGTGCACGCGTAGGTAAGTCAACACTCATTATATCTCCGCGGCCGTAATTTGTGAGATGCTGAAATGGAAGTATCGTGTTCCTAGAAGTGAGCTTAGAGCACAGTCACACAGAAAGCTGCATGACCTTTACCGGTAAGGTCCGCCAGAGTTAAATTTACCGGTACAAGCATCGTAAAATGAACGTTAGTGGTAGATAACATTTGGCATATTCATAAAATAAATTCAGTGGGAGTAAGTTATTATTTTTACGTATTTTTTGGTATAAAGTAAGGGAACATTTTAATATTTTATTGATTTAATGTCCCGTTTTTGTTTGTTGTAAGTTGTCAGTGCGTAACAACCTCTAGTTCCCAGACGACTTTCTAATGTGTAGGCAGTTCCCTTCCTTTGCCGTTCAATTGGGAATTTTACTTCAATATACAAAAGGAATCATAAAAAACCGGGAAAAGCAGGCACCCTGCTTTCTAGATGCTTGCAGCCTTTGGTAATGGCTATGCAGCTACAACTCTACCAGCTTGGAAAAGTTATTAGGTATTAAATACAAAGTATTATGCTACATTAACCACATTAAAACGACAGCATTTGCTTCTTTTGTGTATATGTAAGGCTGAAAGCATGGCCTTGAACTGCCTTTTATTCATATTTGTACAGAAAAATAAATATTGTATATTTGAAGAATACGGAACCGAAACCGAGTGCAGATTCATAGCTCAAGTAGAGACTAGAGTACTTCACGAATTTCCATTGATTTCAAATAAAGTCCCAATATGTGTGGTGTTTCATGTGTGGCCAGTTGTTAGGATTCTTTAATGATTATTTTTTAAGTTCTCAGCCCTTCGTCCTATTTTATGCCACGTTGCGGTAAACAGGCTGACGACACCTGACGGTAAGTGGTTACTGTTTTGTTCTCACAGCGTATTAACCCTCAAGATAAAATCGCTGTAAACTTCCCACTACACCTGTACTGTACCGACGAACGACCGCGTTGTAAATTACGTTATGTCACGCTCGCCCGTGACAATGTTCCATGTACTGTGAATTTTCCAAATATAATTATATAAAATACCTAATCGTGTTTCTTCTCACAATTAGCAAATTAAAATGACCATGAGCAAGTCATACAGCTTGTACCACCGAACAGATAATAGTTTCTCGAATAGCGATTCAAGACCCGAAATATTACAAACCTCTCCCTATAAAAATCGTATAAAGTCGGCAGAAAGATAAGGCCTCATAATATCTTTGGCTTAACTCATGGAAAAGTCTATGTCCACTTCTTCAAGTTGACGATGTTACAGTCATCTATGTGTTAGTTTGTCAAAAAAATATCTATGGTCACTATACAATCTATATTTATAAAAGAAAGTCGTGTTAGTTACACTATTTATAACTCAAGAACGGCTGAACCGATTTGGCAGAAAATAAGTGGGAAGGTAGCTTACAACCGAAAAGGACAAAGAATACTTTTTATCCCGAAAAAGCAACGGGAACGGGGTGTTACGGGAACGGGCGAGCGAAGCCGCAGGCGGCCACTAGTTATTAATATATGAACATTGATCTGATAAAATAATTATTAAACCCCAGTCAGGTTATTAAGTAAGTTCCGATTCAGCTCGCTCCGCTCACACCTGCAACGGAGTGGACGTGACAGCGCCAGTGTAAATGACAAGGTGTCACGCTCGCGACGACGACGACGTGCCGACGCGACGTGACGTGATCGTCCACTGTGACTGTGTCGCGTTCACATTTACAATTCCAAAAGGATTTCGGTTATTCTTGTGGTTTTACTAAATAAAGGCTTTGACTTGGTATGGTAATCGGAAATCGTAGTATATTGGAAAAAATTCAACAAGATGAACCAACACGAAGATCATAAAAATTGAGATATTTTTACAGAAATCACAAAAAACATCTGAATTTAGCTGCGTTAAAACCAAATATATAACAGATCTCAAGCCAGTTGGTAAAGCATCGAAATCTTTTTTTTAAAAAGGTACTTTTGCAAAATAAAGACGAGATTGCAAGAACTTGAGAATAAAAAGTTCTCAGTTTGTGATGCAATTTTTTTCAAAGAAAATACTCGAGAAAATTTCGTTGAAAATGAGAGAGTGCTGCTGCTGTGCAATAACCTTTAAGAACGTGTCTTGTTTTTCCAAACTTCATGTTATTCATGTCCGGTATAGCGACGTCAAAGTTTAAAGCTTTGTGTTTTCTAGAAAATAATATCTTTGCTGAGGCTGATATACGAGTTAAAAAACATGCAACTACACTAAATATAACTTAGATTTACAATCAGATGCGCATGTTAAATCACTATTTGTATTTCTGAACGCATAACTAAGGTTTAAATGTACTGTCAAATGTTATGCCAGCTAATCGACGTTAGATTTGATTGCTCCCTATTAAATTTTACAATCCTGTTATCCTAACAGGCATGTTAGTTGATCAAAGGTTTGATCAGGCTTTCGGAAACTGGCCGTTAGTAGCAATAAGTAACGATTTTGCCAGATTGCTCCACTCCTGATGCAAATCATCCAGATTGCTTTTCTTGCTCCATCATCATCAGCCTGAAGAAGTCCACTGCTGGACATAGGCCTCCCCTACACATTTCCAGGAAGAACGATTCTGAGCCCTTTCCATACCCGTATATTCCATATCGACTTCCCGCGATCTTAACAATGTCATCGGTCCATCTGGTGGGTGGGCGCCCTACGCTCTTCTTGCTCAAGTTTCTATTATCCGTGTAAGCGCACCTCTAAAGCATGTGAGTAGTTTCCAGTCACGCCTTGTCGTGACAGTGTTTCATGTAAATTATGTGACAGGGTAATTATTGTTTTTATTGCGCAATCAAATAGATAAGACTCATTTAGATGCCTGATTGCAGAGTACTAACATTTTTAACAACTTTATTAGACATTTTTGTGAAATCCTGCGCGATTTTGTTTGCGTGACCTTAATATCAACCGACTACTTCAACCCCATGGGTTAAGAAAAAAAAAACGCCCTTAAGGTCAAATAATATACTCTCCAAGTATTTTCATGTATTTAAAGTGAGGACCAACATTCTTAGGACCATTTACATACCGACCACTGATCGTATTAATCGTATGTAAATCATACATACTTGTTGTTCAAAATTATCATTAACTTGATTTTATCAAATTTTTATTTGCAGAAAAAAGAAACACACATTATAATTTCATTAAATATGTTACAACCTAGCACAAAAACAATTCCGTAAAATGTAGGGCAAAGTAAAAAAATACATCTCCCCACATTTTTAATATTAGTCTGAATATAATAATGCATCCATTAGTTTTATTGGAACAAAGATGTGCCTCCACAATAGCCACATTGCTATTATACTAGCATATTACGAGAGCATGCGATACTGACATCACAGTAAAAGTTTCTTATATACAGTAGTGACACTAGTACAACGTTATGTACTGTATGAATGTAGTCATTATATCACTCACCATAATAATATGTATCGGACTGCAACATCGGAGCAAGACTAGCATGGCAACAAAAAACCATTCAAATGAAAGATAGTCTTTTGTCGTATGTGAAATGTGTCCACCTTTCTTTTTCTTTCTAGGAACCATTCAAAACTGACTTATTAGAACGGAATAGTTATTTTTACGGGATCTTAGTTTATTAAGTCTCAAGAGTTCAGGAGCATGTATAATGTGCCAGAGAGATTACAGACTAGCATTGAACTGAAAGTGAACATTGAGTATCCTTATGGCAAAAGTTCAATGCTAAGTTAAGTGTGACTACTGTTTTCCCAGCTATCTTTACTGTGCTCTACTTTATACGAACCGTGAATAATATGAGTTGACTACCTAGAGAGAGAGAGAATATGAGTCGTCACTATGTACGAGTACATAGATATTGTAGAGCGCATATTGTTGCCTTGCATAATGTTAGATGAACTTGTTTAAGCACAGTTATTAGACAAATAAAATACGTTGATGGTTTCAACAAAACAGGGAACCTGTTAAGCACGTTTTTGACACATTCATACAAAATATGCATGAACAGTAATTTAGCTACATAATTAAATGTTGTGGGTAACCCACACAACACTAATCTAGCGCCAAGCTAAGCAGAACTGTTATATGGGAACCAGATAGCTGATAATGAATACATATTTATATGCATATTTATTGTAAATACTTACTTTGAATACAATATAACACCCAGACAGAGAACAAACATCTGTGTTAACCACACAAAGATTTGATCTCAGTGGGGATCGAACCCACGACCTATGGCGCAGAAGGCAGGGCTACTACCAAGCCGTGACGCCTGTGAACATAATATTTGCAAACTGCAAATAGTAAGTATCTGCTACTGATGGGCATCCCACGACCGTTTCCGTGAAGTTTTTTGAAACAAACTTCGTTTCACCTCTTTGGGGTTGAATTTCAGAAAATAAAAAGTTCAAGTCAGGAACACCAAGTCTGGAGTTCTACCTAAATCTATTCGCCTATTTTCATTAAGATGAAATTAACTGCTAAATAATTAAGTTCAAACAAACCTAACTAAACTCCACAACATATTTTCTTGTGTGCAATGTAAATGGCCACAGAGAGGTCAAATAATTGCTAAGCTTAATTTAAAGGCCACAGCGAGCCAGTGAGCCGCGAACTACGCAAACATTGTAGGGAGGGGACTGTTTGTTGTAAAATACGGTTTTACAAGTGCTTTTTTGTATGAAATTCAACTTTATGTTTGTGTAGCCCTTAGGTCCTAAACATGGCTTTAAAAAAATTTGCGTGCTCCATGGAAGATTTACTGCATAGTACCTACATTTACCTATAACTATTATAAAAAAAAACCAATCCACACAACACTATCTAGCACCAAACTAAGCAGAGCTTGTATTAGGGGAAATGGATAGGTGATACGTGTATACATTTTTTTTTGTAAAAATGTACAAAGAATACAGTATAACACCCGACAGAGAACAAACATATATTTAAGTTCACCACACAAATATTTATTCTCGGTGGGGATCGAACCCACGCCCTCCAGCGCAGAAGGCAAAGCTACTACCAACAGGGCTATGAAAGCAGTCAATTATTTTATCTATACCTACATTTATTTACAGGGAATTTAAATGATTTTCATAAATTATGTGACAATTATCATAGTTGGTACTCTGTATTGCATAAAGGCCGGCGAAACCTCGCTGGCGATAGCAATCAGTGAAACGCTGTCAAATATCGCTGTCAAATTTGACAGCGTTTAACTGATCTCTGACGTCAGCGACTTAGGTGTGCGCAAGTCTTAATAGAATCACATGTCTTCTCCACCCTAACGAATTCTAAATTCAAATTCACCTTACAAGCAGCAGGCAGGACCCTTCTCACCGGCCGACTATTACACTACCCTGAGCAGCAGTTACTGATGTTGAAAAGAGATTCCACTAGTTGTTTTTAGGGTTCCGTAGCCAAATGGCAAAAACGGAACCCTTATAGATTCGTCATGTCTGTCTGTCTGTCTGTCCGTCCGTATTTCACAGCCATTTTTTTCTGAAAATATAAGAGCTAGACTGATGAAACTTGGCGAGTATTCTGTGAACCGCATTAAGATTTTTACAGAAAAGTAGAAAAAAAAACAAAAAATTTGGGGGGTCCCCATATTTGAAACTGAACATTTTTTTTATCAAACCCATACGTGTGGGTGTGTGTGTATCTATGAATAGGTCTTCAAAAATAATGTTGAGGTTTCTAATAATAGTTTTTTTCTAAACTGAATAGTTTGCGCGAGAGACACTTCCAAAGTGGTAAAAAGTTGGTCCCCCCTATAATAATACTCACTTCCTTTCGTAAAATAGGCTGTAATAATTACTCCACGTTACACTTTAATATTTAACAAACTGATATACATATAGACTACACTTTAAGTTGTATTCCAAACTCATGCCAACGACCGACTGCCCCCAATCCTTCGCTCCCTGCCATCGCCAACCGTCTATCCCCACTACTTTACCAACCAACGTCAAGGAGGGAGGGAGTCAGTCAGTGTTGCCAACGGCATTTCTATGAAGTTGACAGACAATTTCACAAACAAATATGACAAGTGTCATCAAATATCATAATAGTAATTTCTATTAAACCATTAAAATTAGAACTATTATTGAAATTCATCACATTCGGCCATCCGACACTGTGCTTACTCTGGAAGCACATGCTAAGTGCACAATATAATAATATTAAAGCTTAATAAACAAAGCCTGAATTCAAAACAAATAATGAGAAAAGATGACCATTCAAACACTATCCAAAAAAAAAATTGAATGTCTAAAAACAAAACTTGAATTTAAAACAAATACTTAATAAGAAAAGATGACCATTCAAATACAATCTAAAAAAAAAATTGAATGTGTAACCACAAAACTTGAATTAAAACACAAATACTTAATGAGAAAGGATGACCATACAAATACAATCTAAAAAAAAATCTAATGTCTATCAAATTCGGCCATCCGACAGTGTGCTTACTCTGGAAGCACATGCTAAGAGCATAATGATAACATGATAACTATGTATATGTATGACTAAACAAAACTTGAAACTTGAATGACTACCAAAATTCAGACAACTAATAAGAACAAATTAAAACAAATCCAAAATTACAATATAAAACTTGTAAACAAAATGAAATTATTAAGTAGAAGATACGAAGACACCCAAATAAATCTTAGTCATTTCTAAGAATAAACAGATATTAAAAATATAATTCTATCTAAAAATAATTACAGTTAGATATCCCGTTTACCATATTCAAAGCCTGTATGCAAAACAAGTTAACTAAATGAAATTTCTAAGATAATATAACAGTTTTGTATCAGAAAAGTCTTCGCATCCCAGCCATAAACAATGCATTCGGGTAAAATATTATTTAAATTAAATATTCCTATAGCATAAATTATACTCCGATTGTGATAGGAAGACATCTCCATGGTTAAAAATACAGTCAAACAGTTAATTGTTTTTAAAAGTCAAATAGTAATTTGGTCTCCCTACTACAATATTCACGTTGACCGGATTGACAGGGTCCAGAAAAAGTTTCTGAATATTTTAAGTTACAGATGTGGTCTTAATAGGAAATTGCCTAACTATACTGCAAAGCTCCATCATTTTCATTTAATGTTATTAGAAAATCGTCGCAAATATCATGATCTACTGTATCATTTCAAAATTACCCACTCGCATATCGACTCTCCTTGCTTACTTTATCTTATTAATCTAAATATAAAGCCTAGACCTCGGCAACTCTTTCAGAACACTTTCGCCTTACAAGTCCATTCAAACAACGCCTCTTATTATAACCCCGTTGTCAGAATGTGTCGCCTATTTAACGATTTATTGATTAAATACAGTGATAAAATTCGTATCTTTAACAATAATCTAAATAAATTCAAGAATGTATCTTTGGCCACTCTTTCATTAGAGTGTGCCGAAAACTCAAATTAGTTATTTAATTAATTCTGCACTCTCTTCGAGTCTTAACTCGAAGTGTGTGCACTTACTGTAATAAAATAATTGTATGAGTACACCTAAGTTCCAAGTAAATGTTAACTTTAATCACCTACTACTAGTTAAGCCTGGTTACACGCTATTTACTAACTTTCCTGTTCTATGCATTCTGTGTACGCATGTTTTGGGGTACTGTCTAGCTCATAACTTAATAGTATTTATGCCTGTAAATTATCAATTGTACTCTGTTTTGTGTACCTAATAAACAAATAAAATAAAATATAAAACAAAATAAAATTGTGGTAATAAACTACATAATTCTTCTCCTTGCTACGTAACTCGCGGCTCAGCCTGTTACTACGGCACCTTCAGAGGCGCGTCATGGCTCAAGCTGCTGATGTGGTGCCTTCCGTGGCGCATCACGGCTCAGACCACTGATGCGGCGCCTTCCGTGGCGCATCACGACTCAGGCCGCTGGTGCGGCGCCCTCCATGGCGCATCACGGCTCAGGCCACTGGTGCGGCGCCTTCCATGGCGCATCATGGCTCAGGCCGCTGGTGCAGTGCATCACGGCTGTCTCCTGTGGCACCTTCTGCGGTGCATCGCTACTAACTTTGCCTGGAGTTTTAAGGATCTGAAACTCGTCATAAAATTTACAGATCTGCAAGCACACTGTGAATAAATCTATTATCATTCATCTGCTTTATATCTAGTTGAAATGAATAGGATTTCCAATTGTGAAATAATTAAAAAGTAACAATATATTCCAAAAATATAAAACACTTAGACGAGTTCTCTGTACTTAGTCTTGCGCTTTAAATACTACAAAAGATACGTTTAACTTAGCTCAGTAAATGCATGGAAACGCCATCATTAAATCTGACAGCGAAGAACTTATCAACTTGAATTTCTCCATGCCATGCCCTGCCATGGCACTGCAGGTATGTACTAGTAATGTCATCTCCTCATTGTTCTTGCTGAAATGCAAACATCTTCTCGACAGTGACTGTTTCGGTAAGTAAACAATCTAGTGGTTCAGGTTTACGACGCACAAACTTCAATTAGAATCTTTGTCCAATTTTTATTTAAAACTGTGATTCAGTTGTAAAACTAAACTGTTAAACTGTAATTGAACACCTAAAACTGTAATTCATCTTTTTAGTAAGTAGTAAGTCTTTTATACATCGCTAATCTTTAATTTATAAATAATTCACATTTATTTTATCTTAAATTCATATTTAATTCATATTTAATTCATATTAAATTCATATTAAATTCATATTAAATTCATATTAAATTCATATTAAATTCATATTAAATTCATATTAAATTCATATTAAATTCATATTAAATTCATATTTTATTCATATTTTATTCATATTTTATTCATATTTTATTCATATTTCATTCATATTTCATTCATATTTTATTCATATTTAATTCATATTTAATTCATATTTAATTCATATTTAATTCATATTTAATTCATATTTAATTCATATTTAATTCATATTTAATTCATCTTAAATTCATCTTAAATTCATCTTAAATTCATCTTAAATTCATCTTAGATTCATCTTGGATTCATCTTAGATTCATCTTAAATTCATCTTAAATTCATCTTAAATTCATCTTAAATTCATCTTAAATTCATCTTAAATTCATCTTTAATTCATCTTTAATTCATCTTTAATTCATCTTAAATTCATCTTTAATTCATCTTTAATTCATCTTAAATTCATCTTTAATTCATCTTTAATTCATCTTAAATTCATCTTAAATTCATCTGTAATTCATCATTTATTCATCATTTATTCATCTTTAATCCATCATTAATTCATTTTTAATTCATAATTAATTCATTGTCTTTTCATCTTTTATTCATCTCCAAAAACTTATATAATCTTAACCCAAAATCTTTACTTATAAACCAAATCCAAAATCCGATCTTTAACTTTTAATAACTCTACACGACTTTTAATTACTAAACTTAGAATTTTTTGAAACATTTTTGCCTTTTGAGACATTTGAGACCTTGTTAACATTTTGAACATTTTGAACATTTTGAACATTTTGAACTTTTTGAACTTTTTGAACATTTTGAACTTTTGAACTTTTTGAACTTTTTGAACATTTTGAACATTTTGAACTTTTTGAACTTTTTGAACTTTTTGAACTTTTTGAACTTTTTGAACTTTTTGAACTTTTTGAACTTTTTGAACTTTTTGAACTTTTTGAACTTTTTGAACTTTTTGAACTTTTTGAACTTTTTGAACTTTTTGAACTTTTTGAACTTTTTGAACTTTTTGAACTTTTTGAACTTTTTGAACTTTTTGAACTTTTTGAACTTTTTGAACTTTTTGAACTTTTTGAACTTTTTGAACTTTTTGAACTTTTTGAACTTTTTGAACTTTTTGAACTTTTTGAACTTTTTGAACTTTTTGAACTTTTTGAACTTTTTGAACTTTTTGAACTTTTTGAACTTTTTGAACTTTTTGGACTTTTTGAAATTTTTTAACTTTTTGAACTTTTTGAACTTTTTGAACTTTTTGAACTTTGACCAAACAGATCTCGCATGGTTAATTAATTTCAACTTCTAGGCGTACATAGTCAAACTGAACTCACTTGTCAAACTGAACTCACTTGGTTTCAAAATCAATTTCATCTTCTAAGGCGTACATAGTCAAACTGAACTCACTTGGTTTCAAAATCAATTTCAACTTTTATGGCGTACATAGTCAAACTGAACTCACTTGTCAAACTGAACTCACTTGGTTTCAAAATCAATTTCATCTTCTAAGGCGTACATTGCCAAACTGAACTCACTTGGTTCCAAAATCAATTTCATCTTCTAAGGCGAAAATAGCCAAACTATACTCACTTTGTTCCAAAATGTTATTAATCTTTACTTCTATGGCGTACTTAGCCAAACACAGATCCCAAAACACTTTCTTTAGACGAGCATTAATTACGTTCAATGGCCTGGTTAACGTCCCCAAACTAGATCTGTTTGCTCAAAACAACCAAGAATTGCTACTTACATTTTGTCAAAATGCTGTTTCGAGGAGACTCCCCAGATTCCCTAGGTTTTTTTTTTTTTTATTGTACTTTTTGTTTTTCTGTTTTAATCGTAATTTGTTAAAAAAATTGTTTCATTTTATAGTTTGTCTACCTTAGTCTCTCGTTACTTAATATCATTTTTTTTTTTTTTTTGCTCCTATAGTCTCACTATGTGAAACCTGTTTAATGGAACCTAGTAACAGTTGTCGTTTTAAATTATCAATTAGAATATAAGTATGTACTGATTGTTTACCTAAGAAATAATAATAAATAAATAGTCTACAATTTTTATAAGTTTAGCTCACTTTACTTCAAAAACTCGCTTTAGAGGGTAGGCTTGATCATGATCATTAACTTACTTATTTTAAATCCAGCATGGTTAGACATTTGCGGTTAGAGGCTACTCAAACTATACTGAGCTGCTATGGTATTAGCAGTACATGAACAGTTTTAGCACTATCGGATAGCCCCTGTATCAACTTTATGGTTAGGCCCGGTGCACAATGAGTGAATAAACGCTTATTGAATCTTGAATCTTGCACGACAAAGACCGTACCGGCTTTTATGAAATTCAAGATTGTGCTCGGTCTTTGCTATTTACGGCCACTTTATTATGAAACTTTATTCGATCACTCATTTTTGATGTTAAGTAAATTATAAGAAATAAATATTTCCAGAAACTTTACAAATAATAATTTCAACATAACCCAGCCAATAACACTCTGCTTATGCCAACAGATATTCTAATTTATTTAAGGGTATTTATTTAATTTTGTACATTATGCTACATCGGCACAATGGCGACTAATAGCATGGACATAAAAATGTTTGTTTATGGGTCTAGACAGGAAAGTAGGCCTTTCCTAAGTACCCTACAGTTCTGCATATCAAAAAGTAACAAGAATGCTACAGAGGACTGACTTGCTTTTAACACTCAAGCTCAAGCTCAAACTCAAGCTTGTTTTTTACACTCAAGTACCTTCACTTAATTTCATACACGGTAACACGAGTCATGTGTTTTCAGAGGGTAACCAATAAAATGATCATCGTAATGCATAATAATGTAAAACTATTTGCTGTTATTAAGTTCGTTAATATTTTTAAAATATCTTTCGGTAAACTCAGCGTATATTCCAAAAATTAAGGGAATGTCAATTGTTTGAAATGGAACAGCTTAACTAAGCAGTCAAAGTCGTTAAATATTAGGTGCAGGCCATTTCATGTTCGGATGAGCGGCTAATATCAAATTTCATATGATACCACACACATTTTAGGGTAGGCATAATATCAGGCATTTCAGACAATCAAAATTAAAACTTGTTGAAAGGTGTCAGCATTACCGGATAGTCTCTGTGCAATACAGACCAGTGCGCATGAACAACGAATCAACATACTAATTCAAACTTGGTTTCTATACCTACCCTACAACGTTAGGATGCGAACGATCAGATTAAAACTCGAATGATTTCACCCACTTAAGTAAAAATAAAATCATTAAATTATAACATTTAGGTAAGTACCCGTTATTGTTCATAAGTTCGATCGAAAAAGCTAGCACAAACGGATAATCTCGAGGCAATCTCGACCGATTCATGCTCGCAAAATCTTTCGTACCCTTGAACTTTTAGTCAAATTAAATAATTTTCTACTCAACCCAATAAAATAATTACTTGGCGGGTGGAATCATATTAAAATCCGTAAGAAATATTTTACATACCGTAAGTTCTTGTCACTTCTGAGATATAATAATACTCACTTCCTTTCGTAAAATAGGCTGTAATAATTACTCCACGTTACACTTTAATATTTAACAAACTGATATACATATAGACTACACTTTAAGTTGTATTCCAAACTCATGCCAACGACCGACTGCCCCCAATCCTTCGCTCCCTGCCATCGCCAACCGTCTATCCCCACTACTTTACCAACCAACGTCAAGGAGGGAGGGAGTCAGTCAGTGTTGCCAACGGCATTTCTATGAAGTTGACAGACAATTTCACAAACAAATATGACAAGTGTCATCAAATATCATAATAGTAATTTCTATTAAACCATTAAAATTAGAACTATTATTGAAATTCATCACACCCCCCTCTAACTTCTAAAATAAGAGAATGATAAAACTAAAAAAAATATAGGTTGTACATTACTATGCAAACTTCCAACGATATTTGGTTTGAAAGAGATCTAGTCAGTAGTTTTTTTTTTATAAGTACGTCATAAATCGTAAACCGCAATTTACCTTTCGACGAACTACAAGAACTTTTATTATATGTTACTTGTTGCTACGGAACCCTTCATGGGCGAGTCCGACTCGCACTTGGCCGCTTTTTGTTACGAAGACGTGCTGTGTAGTCAGAGTCAAGTCTTATCTTTACATTTGTGAATGAGTTTTTGACTACCCATCTTACATAACACGGTCTACGGCGTAAAAGCCTTGCCTTCTACGCCGTAGGTCGTAGGTTCGATACTACCAACGGATACTATAACAACGCCCAACAACCCGCAACGGCCGTAACGCCCGTCAACTCTAAACATCTCGTCGTCTTTAATTCATACAACTAGCTGATGAAACAAGCATATGGCCCGCCTGATTTTAAGCGGTAACCACTATAAAAACACTATAACATAGCACTTAAACAGTGTCATTACATTGACGTGTGTGACGTAATGGCTAACAAGTTGCTTAGCTCAGAAATTAGTGCTAAGGATACAGGAATAACTTGAAGTTTCCTCTCAGGGGAATTGAGAGGATTGTGAATACTGGTACCCTACCTTGTGCTTTTATATAATATTTAAGTGCGTGCCGCATAGACTCGTTACTTTTATATAACAAAGCACTTTTAAAAACTAAAATTACATGAAAAATCTTGAAAATCTATCATTCAAGCTAATAACAAAATAAAAAAAAAACTGCATGAGGGTTTCTTTTTTTTTATTGTGTGGATTACATTAGAAACACATTACCCTCCTTCTGTGCAGCGAAGGTAGAAAAGGTGAGCTGTCAACTGTCGCGATAAAACGTCCACATATACGACATTCCTTGGTCGTTACTCAGTTGAAACAATTTATATGTGGGCTCCGATAAGACGCCACGATGCCTGCCTTAGAAGCATATTGGAAACAGGAAATAAAAAATATATAAAAACTTGGAGGCTTTGATCATTTTTTTTGTGAATATCGTTTTTTTAAATACAAACATGACTCCCAGCGAGAGAGAAAACAAGTAAACAAAAAGTAGTTAGTTTTTGTTTCACGTTTTAACTAAAAAACTTCAAGCTGAATTGTTCATAAAGCGAGCCTTCAAATAGTATGAGGGTTTAGGAGGCGAAGTGGCTGAACGAAACCACAAACGAGCTCTAAGCGCGTTACAATAAGGAGCATAGCAGATCTCTCTGGAGAAGATTACGTTAGTTCAATTGCTCTCTCGACCTTACTACCCAGAACTAAGGGTGGATTACTATAGCTAAGTTGATCAAAGGGTAGCAGGTACTTCGATTTATGGGGTTAAAATTAACGAGTAACCTAAAATACTTGACATTCAGAAATGTTTGCCAATCCCAAATAATTACGTCACAAGTTAACTTGCATTTCTATAAACTACGAAAATCTTCAATCAGCGAAAGTAGATTTTTAAGAAATCAAAGATGGCATAATATTAATCTGAAGTTTTCCATTCAGTACCACAGTATTTCAAATCAATGGCCACCCTAGGAAATTTAATAAAAAAACACCTACACTTTTTTTATTAAAAGAAAGTGCAATTCATTCATCCACTCTTATTTCCATTCACCACATTTATTTAGTAACGTAGTAGTAGCTACCTGTTTTCTATGAAAAACTAAATTTCATACTGGCTACTGAAAAACAGTGTTGAATGGACCACGTAACTGAAAAATTGAAATATTTTATTGCTGGATGGAAAATCACGTAATACACAGCAGCTACTAGTATAAAATATCTAAAATAAGTGCAAACAACAAACTTTATTTAATTGTTGTTGCTTGTTTCATTACGTTATTGCCTAATAATGTTTTTAAAATTACTGTAGTTGAATCTAATATAAATAACTATTCTGTCCTTGAAGTTTAATACAGTTATTGGTTCTATGTCGAAAGCTGTGTTGATTGTATCATCAAAGTACAACTATCAATTCCGAATTCTTATCAGAAACGTGTAAAAAGTAAGCGTGTTACAGACTAGGCGATAGTAAACAATGACACGGAGTAACCGCGGCGCGGCGCAAGAAAGCCGATATCTGCCGACGAATCAGTATCATCAATCTTAATACGGGAAAGCTATATTTTTGGTCGGCGAGGCCGGTGTCAATCATGCTGATAGACCCGCGATAATGTACGCAGGTGTGCTAGACATTTTACAATGGATACGCCTTATTTGTACGTATTTAGCGTGCCTTACCAGTTTGGGTTTAGCTGTAATTTTGACGTTCTGGAATCCGTTTCAAGGTTTATGCGTGAGGAACTAGCTTAGCATCTTATCTTTCAAGTATGTCTTTGTTTATAATAATTTTGATTATAACATCGATTCCAGTTTAAATGCTTAAAATTAATCATTATAGTATTTTATTACAAATGTAAATGCTATTAATTCAAATTATTGCCAACAATATTGCTATGAACTCAGCTAGATACGTTTATGTTCACCTTAAATTGATGCCTAATGAAATAACTTGAGCATAGGTAGTAAGACTGTGACGTGACGCCGTATCGCGCGTCTCCCCAGGCCAGTGTGCGAGCGCCTTAGTCCCATTGTCTCACCGCTCCTTTGTGGTATTTATTGAAATAGACCATTACCGGCGACTGGCTGCGACCCGCAAACAAAACCCTAAATAATTATGTCAACGAATAATAACGCGAAGAGTTATTTTGATTTTCGCACTCTGTTTGGTAATGACGTCCTTTGTGATTCGATTGTGAGGGATTTGCGGATTGTGCTTTGATTTATTTCTGGTTAACGCCTTGTGACCTCAAGTTAACGATGTTTATTCATTCAAATCTCAAGAATTATTTCAGAATGTTATTTCGTTTTTAAGCATTGTGAATAACTTAAAAAGCAACCCGGCAAAAATTGAGTTGTTTTGTTTTTGTTGCCGACAATATCGCGTCTGCGACGTGGTTATTGTTAAACCGTAATTAATAATCCTAGCGTAGCGTTGGACTAGTTAATCCGTGTTTTGTCACATTTACTCGAGTTGACATTACACCCTTAGTGTCTTGATAAAAATATTTATAAAATATAAGCATTTTGGAAGACACTTTGCTTGTTGTGACGTAACGTGTGAAGGGATAGAAAAAAGTTACAAAAATAGAGCATAAAAGAGTGTCAGTATGGTTCAGTTGAAATGGTTTTATTTTTTTGTAAGTATTCGCAACGGCTCTAGCATAAGGCTGAAGGGTCGAGATAGAGCACGTGACAAAAGGGGAATAACAAAGGGAGAAACTATCGAGAGTCGCAATTAGGTCGCACGCACCCCAACGATAAAGTGGCAAGGGTTAAAAACAAAGACAGATAATGTTATCGTGACTTATGCTTGACACAGTGAAGCTGTGATGATCAAAAAGTGGTGATTCTGCGATGACCCAATGGCCAAGTGGATCGTGACGTGAGTTCTAAGTAGTGATTAAACTTTTCTGTTTAAAAACGTATCTTGCTTACTGATCAATGAAATAGTTCCAAAAAAGTGGAATTAAAAATTATTGGACATGGATTAAACAAAAAAAAATATTGGAGCTTTCACGGTTGCAATAACCCTAGTTAAGGGTAGAGATGAAGGGTAAATAAGATCATAAATATACTGTATAAATACCAGTGTAATAAATTCATTAAAAAAACTTTACGAGTGATGGAACTGCCATCATCTGTATTGTACCATTAACCAGAGACAAGGACGGATATTAAACGACATTCGCGGAGGTAGTCCGGGCCAGTGGTGTTTACGTGTACGGAACTTCATTTCCATTCACAATGTGGATACAATGTCGCGGCATCACAGCGATCTGTTACACCACACTCGGTACCAGCGGGGAACAGATCGCGGCTGGACATAACAACTGATCATTCAACATTTTAAACTGAACCCCACCACTAAGAAAAGTAACTGTACCTTGCAAGTAGTAACGTAAGTCAGTGAATGGGATCAGCAACTTGAACTTTTAGTAGTAGTAGAGCTCTTTGCGAAGACTTGTCCGGGGAATTAATATCACCATGCCCATTTCTACCGTGAAGCAGCATCGCTGTGTTTCGGTTGAAAAGTGGGGGTGCCGGTGTAATTACTGACTCGTGAGGCAGGGCAGTGCATCGTAGGGCACTGCCCTGTTTCTGACGTGTGTGACCTACGAGGCAATGCTTTGTTATAGGTAATGGTTACCAGGTTGGATAGGGCCCATTAGCTAGTACTATTTAAAAAAAATACAAAAATGGAATTTTAAACTTATTTTTGTTGAAGCGTAGGCTAGCGTTCTAGACATCCATCTATGGTGTGTACCAGGCAGTGAAATAAATAAGATTTATTATGAAAATGATGATGTTTTTTTGCTTCAATTAATACACGTTTATAGTCGTCGCTGTCGCTTGCACCTTAACACAGGTGGTATAAAATACCAAACTGCACCGTTAACTTGACATTCATCCGCATTCTCATGCAAAATGGCCACCGCAAATAGCTTTGTTTCCGAAACATCAGGAAACTAAACGATTTTTACTCGTTTACCTGGCTTTTACAAGATTATAATATCGTTAATGCTCCTTCTTCATGACGTATGCTTTATCTTTAAAATACTTGCATGAGTATGAAAAAAATATAGGAGTCAAAAATGTAAAGCCTACCTGTATCCATAACAGGATCAATCCAATATCTCCATGAAACAGAACCTCAACTACTTATAAGCTTAGTTATACACATACCTAGCCTGAGAACTTAACCTCCTTCGAGTATCAAATTTACTACGCACGCCACAATCTCTCATTTCAAATAACCCAACACAAAGCCTTGAAAGCCTAAACTAACCCAAAACCCTTATGCCTAAGCCCTAAGAGCTCGTCTAGTTGAAAGCCCTGTTTTCAGAAGTTTTCAGGCGTAACGTATTGATGTAGTACTCACACAACGACGAAGAAGATGTCTGTTATCATTATCATCAGCCTAAAGAAGCTCCATCCACGGATGACCTTTGCAATGTCATCAACGACGATGCGTTGATGACATTGCAAAGGTCATCCGTATTTCATCTTCCAGCTCGCTTCCTTCCAGCTTCCAGGTCACAGTTACCATTTGAGAACCTTTACTCTCTAGCGGTTGCCTTGCTTTGCCCATTGCTATTCCGTCGATCTAATTTTGAGAGCTATATCCGTGACCTGGGTTGTTCTATAGAACTCTCGTTTTTTAAATAAAAAACTGCACAATCATTACTATGTTATAAAGTCGTGCAAGTCAACTTTTTTTAAGAACATTGAACGAACTGTACATACCTATATTGCTTATTCGAAATGCTCGATAACGGTTCAAAGCGGTATTCGAAAAAATAGGTGAATACAAAACATAAAAAAGAAACAGGATCACGACTTTAATCCCTAGGCAAGGTAGAATTCCTTCAGACCTTTTATTACCAAATACCATTCTTTGTGGATGTCTAGGGGGTAGTCAGGCATTTTAATCAAAGTGCTTTCTTAGAATCTCTTCTGTTTGTCTCCAAATTCTATTCAAATATTTGTCCCAGGCCGTTGTAATGGTGCTATCCTGGAGGCCACATCACTAACATACAATTTAATCACGCCTCCCCCTACTTCATTACGGAAACTTAAAATAACGCATCTACACTTAAATCTGAACTCTAATACTTTGGTTATACGATAGGCTTTTGCATGGCATTTTTGAAGGTTATACAGGGTGTGTACACAGACTTGTAGTATCGTTATCCATTATCATACTTCAGAATGGGATACACACATTAGGATGGAAATTAGCTTGTCATTGTGCAGGAGCCGCGTACCCTGTATGAATGCTTAATGCGAAGTAATGAGCTGGCAAAGTTATGCATCTCCTATTCCGTAGGACTTTAAATTGTAGAAATTAATTTAAAAGGTTTTTGAAGACGGGTGGCGGCGTGACGTCATCAAGCAAAAAATGTCCTTCCTGGAAATATGAGAAAGCCTTTTTCGAGTTGTGAACTTTTTCAGGCTGATGAATTCAAATTATTATTTTGATGAATTGAATGCTTCAGGCACAGCATGGTTGATTTTTTTTCCTTAACCCTTCAACAGTTTAAAGGTATTTTTTTAGGATCATAATAAAACAATCTCATGAACATGATAAGCATTATTGGATGGCTGGGGCTACACGCAGCCAAAAGTTAAATTTCTAAAACAACTAATACAAATGTTCGTTAAAGTGATATCTGTTATTTTTCTACCTGCTTCGTTCTAGTATACTGATTCAGAAAAATGTTCACTATTTTAGAGACACACACCCTCACAACCACACCCACACACATACACACAAATCGTTCACAGCGTTGAAAATGATTTATTTAACTAAAGGTTCTATTCCGGTGAAAGCAACGTCATAAAATCGGAAAACTGATCGGTTCGACACAGCGAATGCATCTGCCATTCAAAAAGTATTATTCCTGTGAAATATTCAGGCGCGTTGAGGGATCTATTTTTATTTGTAGCGTTTTTCCGACGGCCCCTTACCTTTCCATCTGCTTTTATACTGATAGAACTGAAACTACACGGTGGTAGAGAAAATATTTTATTCCATGTGAGAGACAACTGTCTAAAATGAATAAATTTAGAACTGAAATTCCCATGTTTTATTAATTTAGTAACAAAACTTATTTACCATATTATTTTATGACGTAATGTAACACAAGTTCTACCTAGCACGGCTGTTAAAGTACATAGATTTATTGTCACAAGTAGGTAGGTACTTAATACACCTTTTCAAGTTTAGCATGTTGTTTAGTTGCTATGACTACGGTATTATGTATTATGTATGACACTAAGGATACCTGAATAAACAAGCTTTAAAAAAAAAATTTTAACAACGAAGTAGTAATACCAACCACTTTACGGCTTTATACTTAGGTTCTAGTCTAGATTACAGGTCATAAAATTGTTTACAAGGTCTCATCTCATTAAGAAAAGAACATAAGTAAATTAATACAATAGCTAAAAATGGCTCACTATCAAAAGTAAGACTGTAGATTTAAACCTCAAGCAGAATCGAGTTGTCTTTCCACATCACTAGTACTAACATGGTGCCGTGGTCCCGGGAGGCGAGGCCGTCACCCTGCATTTTGTTCGTGAACCAGGAATAGAATACATTCCCGTTCCGGACGGCCTTTCCCTACCTAAATACACGTCTGCAGGGGAGAATTTGACTATTCAGCTGAAATATTATTGAAGTTTTGCTTGTAACTTTGAAAAATTAAAGCTCACCACTACTGCGCAGTCCTCAGTAATAGACAAATATTTGCTTATTTTTAAATTATTTGCTTTTCAGGTGTTCTGTTCATCTCAGTGAAGCTGACTGTACGAATGATACCAGAACAAGCTTTCAACTTGTTCGAGAACCTAGAAATTAATAACAGAATTGCTTGAAAACTCATGCAGTAAGAACCATGTTTAAGTTTCTTGCTTGTTCTTCTAGTCTTCAGTTACGTGGATATACAGGGTGTAATCGTTAAGTGTGCACAGGCGATTATTCCGTAACTATTGCAGATATAAAAAAACTTTAAACTGATATCAAAAGTACTTTACCTAATGAGTAAAATGACATTAATAACTTTTTAAAAATAAAACGAGAAATATCCAAAAAAATTACATTAATCACTCCCATACATTTAGTATGAGATAGTAGAAAGGTTTTAGTTTCCCTATTTTAAGTGGAATAGTACCTACTCATTTTACCCTTGTCATTTTATAATTATGTACGATATGAAGGTATTAATGAATTTCAAGTAGATACACGTGTAGATTAATTATCTTACCACTTCAAATTTATAATAAACCTTGTTTCAATATTGTATTGATTTGAACTAGCTGAAAAGCAACATACTAAATAAAAACAAAAAGAAAGATACTCTTTGGTGTTCGTTCTAAATTCAAATTCTTTATCGCGGGTTCTCGTTCCCGCCAATTTATTGTATTTTTCAATTTGAAAAACCTTTCTACTATCTCATACTAAATGTATGGGAGTGATTAATGTAATTTTTTTGGATATTTCTCGTTTTATTTTTAAAAAGTTATTAATGTCATTTTACTCATTAGGTAAAGTACTTTCGATATCAGTTTAAAGTTTTTTGATATCTGCAATAGTTACGGAATAATCGCCTGTGCACACTTAACGATTACACCCTGTACATATTCAAAGTTCGTTCGTTACACTTTATTAAGTTTCACAATAAACATCGTTCACACACTCTCTTCTTCTTGTCGTCACTTATTCTTTCAAGCTAGCGTGGTGAGAGGAACGCGCCCGAAAAAGGTTCCTTTTGTGCACTTGACACTTATTTTCGTACTTGTTATGCTGCCTTTCTACGGTGCGTGGTTCTGCAGATCATCACGCATAGCCTTGGAGGAATTAGAAATGGAGGCGTCAACGTTTAAATCCACGAACAATATTTTCTGCCAAAATTGACGGGGGACGAGGTAAACACGCATGGCACACGCGCATTGCAAAATCCTATTCATGTAAACACACACATTGACAATCCCGCACACGATCTTAAAATTTGCACACAGATAAAAAATATAACGTAGTTACGCAGTGTCAAGACTCACATTAGGATAATCTCTAGTGATGGGCATTCAGTAAGACCGGTAAATTGAACGATGAATAAAATAATGAATGAAATGGGTTTTAGGTACGGGTAATAGTGAGTGTTATGAATAAGTTATGCACAACAGGTTTCACATTTTGTAACAGTTAGAAAATAAAAGAACTGAATTTAGTTGTTATGTTTTATTAATGGTTATAAGTTTGAATCAATAGTTCTTAACATGTTATAGCATAGTACACATAAGTTTAGTCTTTTACAGAATAATTGAAAAATATATATAAAGTGAAATCACATTACATCGTCAGCCTTCACACCACAGCGAAGTTTGTAGTTCTGCCTTCTGCGCCGGAGGCGTTGGTTCGATTCCCACCGAGAACAAATATTTGTGTGGTGAACGCAGATGTTTGTTTGCCCAAGTTTGAGAACTTTCTGTAAAATGTTCCGAGCAAATCACACTCGTTCTTGTTGCATGCCAAGTTGTTTTTTGGCCAAAAAGTTTTGTCCACTCTTCAAGCAACAGGGTTTTTTGGAAACCTGCACAGGACGTAAAAGAAATATAAAATAGGCAAAAAAAATGTTTTCACTACGCCCACGACTTTATTTTTGAGTATGATGTCATGTCCTATTTTATACATTGATGAGTAGAGGGTTTGATGACTGGTACCTAGGATAACCATATTGTGGGATTTGTGAATAAATGTAATCCGATATTTCGTGGCGGCAGCCATCTCGGACCGATTTTCATCAAAAATAGCTAAGAACACTCCCGACTAATTCACCTTTCAAACAAACAAAAAACTAAATTAAAATCGGTTGATTCGTTCGGGAACTACGATGGGACAGACAGACACACACACAGACACCGCAAACTCATAACATCCCGTCGTTTTTACGTCGGGGTTTAAAAAGCACCAAATACGTAATTAGACAACACATTATGTGATAATAATTTAACGTTTATTTTATCATTCATTCATTCATCAATTTCATTCAACTTTTCCCAACACTATGCCTTCTACCAAGGTATAATCTTTGACAATACTGTCGTAATACTGTCGCTAATCTGTCGCAACCGGTATTTCTTTTGAACTAAAATTCTACAAAATTACTAACACAATTGACAAAATAATACTCCCTTGTGGTAGGAAATACCATGTTCCCGGAAGTTTGATGTCTCTGATCGTCTTTTACAAGAAACTACCATGCAATTCACCATTTTCGCGGAGCTCCACTTCGCGACATGAAACGACACACAATGGCTGCAGTTGCGAGTAAAACAGTTTTATTAAAAGGATATGATCGAGGTCGGTTTATGACCAGCAGAGGGGAAAGCCCTGTATTGACATCTCCATTTCTAATTCCTCCAAGCGCATAGCCGACGACGACGCACGGCAACGCACACAGAAACGGCTCCTGTGCTACCGCGCACCTCGGCGCACGAGACCGTTCCCATGGTGTGTCCCGAGCTGATCCGCATCCGTGCGCGATATCACACACCGGTGGGAAGGGGCTATTAGGTTCTACGATATGCCGGGTTCCTCACAATGTTTTTTTCACCGTTTGAGAGTACTGTTTCGCACAGTTGTGTGCAGTAAGCCAGGTAAAGCGCGATTGTGTGCGTTCATAAATAGCTGAAGCCTTAACACGAGCAGTAAATCATAGAGCAAAACTCATCCCTCGCCTATAAATTAAACATCGGGATCTCGAGGGCACAAAGGAGCTGTCGATTGCACGACGCGTACTAATCTGTGAGTGTCCAACTGCATGGATGTACCATAAGCACTGGTTAGTGACTGTAAATAAAAGAACTAAACGTTTGAAAGTAGAACAGGTGTTATAGCAAGAATTTGCTACAATTTGGTCAATTTGGGCAAAAGTATTGGGCCTATCCCTATAGGGATTATTGATTATGTCAGGACATGTCATAAGAATATGACCAATACATTACATGAAATATTTTTTTTTCTGTGATGTGTATTTTATTCAGTTTAAGGGCTGTTTTCCATCTACGGAATAACACTATTCATCGAATAAAAGATATCAGTCCTTTTGTACAGCTTAACATGAATGAATTAATGAATATTATTTATATCTGGCAGTTAACATCTATCTATCTATATATATATATTAATTTCCTGTCACAATTTAGAACGCGATAAACTCCGAAACTACTGAACGGATTTTGATAAAATTTTGTAACTGTCCATAATATGGTCCAACTTAAAAGATAAGATAGTTTATATTCCATATTTAGGTGTTATTGTAAATTAAGGGGCAAAAGTTTCAAAATCTATGTCTATCCTATTCTAACACGTAGGGACTTCTCTATGTCTATCCTTTTCTATCACTTGTTCTTGTTTTTATTTATAAAATGAGCTAGAATTAATTTATTTACAACAGAATATACATTATTTACAAAAACTATTACTAAACAACATGAAATACCTAATTAAAAAGAAAAAACAAAAATTATATTTTATAAGATACTAGAAAATACTGTAATAATCAGCTGGAATACGCCACGTCTGTTTGGAACCCGCATTATGATAAATATAATTGTCAACTAGAAACTGTCCAACGCAAATTTTTGCGTTCTATGAACTATCGCTGCTGTCGTTCTAAGTCCCCATATGTCACACTTCTAGATAAATATTCCTTACAAACTCTTAAAATGAGAAGATTGCTTCTGGATCAAATGCTATTATATAATATATGTCATGAAAAATTCGACTGTAGTAAACTTGTCAACCAAATTTGTATTCACATTCCACATCGTTGTTATATACGAGAGACTCGCAAACGCTATTTGTTCGCTCCCACTCCTTGTAAAACGAACGCAGGTAAACGTGCACCTTTGCATAGAATTATGAATCAATATAATAAGCATTTCACAAACATTGAATTCTTTGCAACTTCACCTGGTTCGTTCAGAAAAAACATACAAGACAGTATGATGTCTTTGTTAGACACTGATTAGGTTGAACTCAAATTATTATATCTTTAATTTTAGGTATGTGAGTGGGTAAGTAGGTGTATTGGTTTGTTTCTTCTAAAATTGCGTTATATAGCAAATACAATAGATACATAAGCCTGTTTACTCGAATAATTATACGAAGGAATACACCTGCGTGCCTACTTACTTTACTTTATTTTTTATTATTTATGCATGCATTCATACCGCCCGATACTTCATGTCTCATTTGCGGATAACGGGGCTGATTACACTCTAAGAACTACTTAGTATACTTTATAATTGTTTTGTAATATGTGAGTGCAATTGTTTGTTGTCCTAAATAAAAACTATAAAACTATAAAATTTTATAATGAACTCTGTTTTCCACCTGTAGGTATTACAGGTAGAAAACAGAGTTCAGATCACCGACCGAAGATTGAATGAAATGATGAAAATGAGCTGATTTATTAAGCATATGGATCGCTTAAGTGGTATCCATCGCCTAAAACAAAGCATTGCTTCTTGTGTCACGTACATAAGAGCGTGCCCTACAATGCACTGCCCTGCGTCCATCAACTTGAGGTATACAGATGTTCAGCCTAAGTGCTAATGAAACAGGTACATAGAAGGCAGGTGTCAAAGTCGACTAATAACAGACCGGTACAAAGGTGCGACTAGTACTACTGTTGCAGCAATTTATTGCTGCTGGAGACTGTGTTTAGACAGAAAGCAGGTATACGTTCAGAAACAATATAGTTTTATTTTATAATGGTGGCGCCAAAAAACATACAACTCGTGATTGAAAGTCATATTTTGAATCATATTTAAGAAGTGCAAGCAGTGTTTATAGGTCAACTGTACTGAAAAAAAACAGAGTATCGAAAAAGCAAATGCATAAATGTAGTAGCAATGGTAATCAACTTTCTACGTAAATGCGGTTAAATGTAGTTAGAGCAGTAGCATGCGACAAATTGCACGTCCTCGACACTCTCAGACGGTGCTCTAAGGTTAGACTTGACGTTTATAACACCCTTCGAGATTTGCAAGTCGTTAGCTAGGTGTGAGCCGCACTTTGATAATTTGGACCCCTTCTCTAGTGGCTGAAGTGGTCTGTGCTTGGGAAACAAACTACAAATTAAATAGTCTATGCAGTAGTTTGCTAGTTTATTTTAGCTGATGATGATTTGTATGGCTTTGAGCTTTTTAAGCACTGATAAAATAATGTTAAGTCTCATACAAAAGGTTGCTCTAGCGAAGGTTTATAGAGAAATCTTTATTGATTACCATGGCACATTAGATAAGTAGGATAGGGTGGTGTTTTTAGCTTAAAAATAATCAGCCACAGTCATGGTGTGTGTGTGTGTGTGGCGGTCTTATCGCTAAGAGCGATCTCTTCTAGGAAACTTTATTATCCCATGGTCATCATTGTCAGAAGCCAGTACTACCAAGCATTGCTGAAACAAAGATCTACAAAATTTACCACTATGATTTCGAGCGTCCTTTGTCACCCCACTTCACAATGTCGTCAGTAGCTCGCATGACGACCTGCATCACAAGAGATTAACTCCTGTTGAAGAGCTGCTCATATCAGCGTCTTCATGAAGGCCATTACCAGCACCGCGTCGATGGCTCCGTAATATCTCATTATGCGAGAGAACGTTCTTATCATGTTGAGCTTTTTGATATTTCAATGAGGATGCTGGGGAAAATATCATTATTTTCGCGAAAGCAATTGTGTACGCGTGGCTAAGCTGAGAGAAGAAACGGGCTCCATGTTTGTATTATATACAAAAATTAAACTGAAGGCCAAATGCTTCTCACGAGTAACTTGGATTGTTTATTTATTATCAAAGCTACTGTTTATTGAAAAAGAAAAATATAGGCAAAGCGATCAACCGAATCGATTGTGAGATTTCCATTTTGTAAGAGTAATCTCGGTCGATGTTCGAGAGAACAAAGCTTTATCAATTTTTATATATTATTCAATGCTCAAATCCTTGAAACCCTTTTATCTCTCAGTAATCAAAGGGCACGGGGTAAGAGAAATACCGGGAGTAAACTAATCTTGTTTAAGGTACATTTTCGTAGTTTTATGTAGGTTCAAAGATTTTCCGAATCGTTTCAAAATTGATAAATCTATCTCGTTATTTTGGCTTGGCTGGAAATGTAGTTTAATGATAGACGAGTTTCAAAGTGTCTTGCTGCGCTCTTTTTTCATTTTGTTTTTTTTTTTCGTTGGGCTTTCAAGCCGATCCGTTTTGCTCAATGCAAACAGAAGTAAATTATCACAATTTTTAGTGCGTAGACAATGTGGGGCTATTTTAATCTTTTTTTTTTGTTAAATTGCACAATGTGCAAGCGAATGTGTTTTGAATGAATACTTCAGAACCCCACTTTCGCTAAAGATGGTGAAAGACCCTCAGAAACATTTTGTTTCATGCGCCACACATTTCCCAGCTTTGGGTAGGTACTCACACTTGTGGCCCTCACTCCGGCCTAGTTCCGCGGGTGAGGGCCGCTACACTGAGGGCTGGAGTGCCATCGATAGGGCACGGACAATGACTCGCACTCACCATCCAACCGACTCTAAAGATTTGAATTTCGAAGAATCGGTGGTTTCTTTTTCATGTCCGTATTGACCGATGCTTGAATCCTAAATAGTGCTCGTGACCCAAGTTGTTCATAGTTAAGATTGGTAGTGCCATTTGTGACATAAGGGTCCGGTACGTTTCCACTTATACTTCTGACGAAACGGTAGCATGTAGGTAGTAGAGAGAGCTAGCTGAATAACAGTAAAGTTTAATTTTGATTTGCTGAAATTGAAACATCCTCGCAGAAACGCTATGAGGATGTTTCTAAATTATTATATTGAGTTTCTAAAGTAAGATAATATTGCTTTGATACGAACAACGTACAAACATTTATTATGGAAAATTATGACATAATATAATTAATTTTCCAACAGCGAGTATATGAAAGGCATCAAAGTTGATGGTCCGACGTAAATAGATCACAAAGTGATACGTTAAATAAGCTCTTGATTAATGTTTATTTAATTTTGGTATAAAGTAAATAAGTGAATGGCCGCGTTAGTTTGAACAACGCTTAAATTCACAGCAATATAAAGCTTTCAAAACATTGCCGCTTGAAAATAAACTGAATATAAATATTTCATTTACAAAAACACAAAAGTGATGCATATTTATGCAAACACAATTCATATAAGCATTTATTTGTTGATAAACCTAAATCGATGTATAACTAGTGAGAGTACGTTCAAATTACAAATAAAATAAAAAAACTTTAGTGTTAAAATTGGCTGTTTTTTTTTGTGTTGGCTTTAAGTGTCCATGGATCCTTGACATCAGAATCTGCCACCAGCGTCTTGGGGACGGTTTCGTCTGGTACTGATTTGGATTAGTTGAGCTATCTCTAGATCGTTTGTAACGGTCTGCAGATAGCTCAATTGTTTCTTGTGTATTTTGTAAATATTTGTTTAAGGGCCTACATGAGGTGAAACCGAAAATGTAAAGTAGCATTTTTTTTCGTTGTATGGACGAATCCATTTATTTTTTTTGTAAAATATTACAATTAAATGGTGTAAAAAAATTATGATTAGGCTAGAAATTCTCCTCAACTCACAGGGTTCGATAAAATTGAACGCAAAGTTTGCCAAAAACTCTCAATTTTTTTTGGATTTGAAATGGTTTTTTTCCGTTGCTGTTAGAGCCATTGCAATGAAAGTTTTGTTCCCGTTTACCTTAATAAATACGTAAAAACCTGATGTTATTGCATTTTTCTTAGTTGCCGTAGTTTTTATAAAAAAATAAAATTTTCAAAAATATAAATAGATAGGTTTCTGTACTTACTTCTCAGTACAGCCCGAGCGGCCAAGAAGGTTGGACCTATGTCAAATTTCGTGACATGACATTTCATCTCTGACTACGTAAAATATACCCTAGATTAAATCATAGCTACTACTGGTACTATAAATTTGCCACAGTGTAACATAAAACAAACTGTCACAGTATAACGAAATGACATAAAACCATCTTCATCGTACATTATGATCGATAACCTGTATTCACATCATCATCAGCCTGTAGAAGTATATATTTTATGTAGCATATAACTTATCAAGTACATTCTAGGGCACGTTCCTATCGTGCGTGACCAGCGAAGCGCAATGCTTTTGTTAAATACCTCCATTTTTGTAGTTGCATAAGTAGCTATCTTCCTATCTACTGCTAGATATAGACCTCCTTTATACATTTCCATGAAAAAACAATTTGCCGATTTCCCACGATCTTTAGAATGTCATCGGTCCATTAGGTGGAGGGGCGCTCTGGTTGCTTAGCACCGGTTATATTGTCGTAGCGACCCGCTTTTTGATTCTAAAGGCGTGTGTTCAAACCCCGTCATGCACAAATTAGTTTATCTGCCAAAAAACCTATGTGCACTATGTCAGTACACTCTAACGGTGAAGGAAAACAATAAATGAAACCAACGTGAAGTAGCAAAACTTTTGAGGCACATTCATAATCCACCACACCAGCTTTAATTTTCTATTGACATGACAAGAAGAAGACTCAAAAACTAGTAGCCGATTTTAGGCCTTTATAAAAATAGTGTCGATTTTGCAAAGAGTTTGGGAGCCCATTACAATGAAAAGGAAGTATATATATATATATATATATATATATATTATGGACAATCTACACTACACTATCTAGCCCTAAACTAAGCAGAGTTAGTATTATGGGAACCAGATAGCTGATGTAATACTTAAATACATTTTGTTTGTAAATACATAGGTACTTGGAAAACAATATAACATCCAGATGGAGAACAAATATCTATGATCACCACACAAATATTTGTTCTCGGTGGGGATCGAACCCACGACCTATGGCGCAGAAGGCAGAGCTACTAATAAATGAGCTGAGAGCCCAGTCATAACAATAATATCATGGGTTTTGAGTATTTTTGATTGCCGTCTTTTAAATCTGGAGGTGCCTGTAATGTCCCGAATTCTGGAACTTTCTGTCAAAGGCTTCATGCACGGTGCGCTCAAATACCCAAATACCAAAATACATGTGCCTATTTCTATACACGCAGCAAGGAGTTTCCCAAGATTTTGCGTTTGACAGAACTTTGAAGAGTCAGTTGGGGTTGTCGAAACTCTTTGGTATACCTAATATTTTTAAATGCCGATAAAATACAATAATATAAGTCGAATAGACAGTGTTATTTCACAATGCTTCACTGATCTCCACCGCAATGAGCACCGAAGGCCTAAATGAGTGCAAAGCTTAAAGCCACCCATAAATAATTTCCATTTCAATTCATTTATGAATTGAAATGAAAATTATCTATGCATGTAATGTATTGTATTATGTATATCAGTTATCTAGCACCCATAACACAAGCTTTGCTTAGCTTGGGGCTAGATAATGTTGTGTGAATTGTCCAGCATTATTATTATTATTATTATTATTTATTTCCATAGGCATGAATTCTATGCACTAAGTTATACTTACTAGATTTACATACAGATCTGGAAGTATAACCTTTTAGATAAAAGAAAAATTTACTAAATTGGATCATAAAATTAAATGGCGAAGGTATGCAGTAACAAACAATAAAACAAAACGGCTTAGCCGATTTTGATGAAATATTACTTTTCAGAAAAAAAAAGATTAAAAGGGAGAAGACGAAAGAGAAGAAAAAAGATAAGAATATTATTGTACAAAAAAAATTGCCCCCCTTGCCCCCCAGGACCCCCCCTTTTGTGAGTGCTACCGGATGCCGTCGAGATAGGGGGTTTTCGATTAGGGTTTCGTATAGAGGGTTTCTTCCTGAATTGAAAAAACAAAAAAAACACCCCCCTCTTGCCCCTTTTTTCACCCCCCCCTTTCGTATCTTCCAAGCGGAGTGACTTGCAAGACTTTTTTTTTGGGTCATGTAGGGAAGGTGAGATTATTTTGAAAGCAAAATAAATTTTGCCCCCCTCCCCCCTCTAGACCCCTTTATTATTTTTGACCCTTTTTTTCGAGTGGAGCATTGCGGCGAGCGAATGGGGAACAGTGCGGCGAGCAAAGCGAGCCGTGCTGTGACCCCCCCCCCCCCCCTAAGCCCCCCAGAACCCCCTCCTCCTGAACCCGGGGGGAGCGTCGCGGCGAGCGAAGCGAGCCGTGCTGTGACCCCCCCCTCAAGCCCCCAGAACCCCCTCCTCCTGAACCCGGGGGGAACGTTGCGGCGAGCGAAGCGAGCCGCCACGCGACCACGCCCACCCTACTGAAATTTAGAACCCCCTCCTACTGAAATTTAGGGTGTCTTAGGGGTGTGAAAAAATGTTCACTAGACTGAGTTCAAAATTCAAAATGGCGGCTGTGCCACTTCCGGTTTTGCAAAAATCGTCCGATTAAGGTCGTTCAAACGGTTCATTCGACTGAGGACTATGATTGGAGATTGAATTTTAGGTTTTTTAAGGTGTTTGATTGGATCTTCACTTGGTTTAGGGTTCCGCCCCTGTGGGAACGCATTGAGGACGCGAGCTGCTTGCAGCTCGCGATGCACGCGACCCGGTTGTCAACGTTTGGGTTCCTTCCAGCGGTTTCGACCCGTTAAGGGTTTTGGCTTGACGTACAATTTAGGGTTCCGTATAAGGTTTTGATTGGGGTTTTACTACATTGAGCAATTTGATTAAGTGTTCGACTTTTAGGGTTCCTTAGGACTTTGATTGGAGTTTCAACTACACTTAGGAGCTTGATAATGTTAACATTTTTAGGGTTCCTTAGGACTTTGATTGGGGTTTTACTACATTGAGGAACTTGATAAAATAAACAACTTTTAGGGTTCCTTAGGCCTTTAATTGGAATTTTACTTCACTTAGGACCTTGATTATGTAAACAATTTTAGGGTTCTTTAGGACTTTGATTGGGGTTTTACTACACTGAGGAACTTGATTCACTGATCGACTTTTAGGGTTACTTAGGACTTTCTTTACTACTTTTTGGGGTTTTACAAGTGCAAGTGTAATGTAAAACTGGGAGTAGCACACCGACACGCGAGCTGCTTGCAGCTCGCGCACACGAAAAAACTAGTTAAGGGGCTGACGTATGGAAAATTTTCATACAAACGGAATACCAAAATGATTTCTAATTTAGACAGATTTACACTATATTATTGTAATAATTGTATTTGCATAGTATTTATCTAGGTTCCTCAACAGTTTTTATTTCAAATTACTTACCTAAAATGAAATAAACACTAATCGCATTTTGCACATTTTTATGCTAAGCTTATCAAGTTTTCTACCTATTGGTTTCGTACTAAAAACAACAATATCTTACGTGTTTTTTGTTAAGGAACCTAGTTTATATTGTCTAGTTACAGAATAACAATACTATGTAAAGAATACAAAAAGTTTTCAGTCATCATTTTTGGTATTACGGAACACGATCAAATTCATGGCATTTTCGAACGGCTACTATTGCTATCGCGCACGCACGGTGCGGGTGGCGGGGTGCAGGGGGAGGAAACGCTTGAAGCACACGGGACACTTCGGTTGTGTGTGTGAATCGCTCGGACTTCGGACTAGTTAAATACCTACACTGGCATAAAACATAATGCTTAGATATTTGATAATTGTTAGTTTAGGAAGGGTACTAAGTGAAGATGGGAAATACTAAGTACCTAGGTAGGTTGTAGGTTGGGTAAACGAAATTAAGGTGCAGCACTAGGTCAAAAAGTCTGCCGAAATTTCGAAAAAAGCCAACATTTCGACTAAAACAAATTATGAACCATTAATTTCTATACAGGGTGGAATTTTGTAATGCCACCTGGAGGGAAAGTACTCTTAATACTGCAGATAGAAAATTTTACTCAAAGGAAACATTCCTTTATTTTTGGATAGAAAGCAATTTCTAAAATTAAAAATAAAATAATTTTTAAATTAATTTTTTTTTTTGAAAGGAATAAATTTATTCTTTTAAAGAAATGAATTCGTTAAAAGAATAAATTTGTGTATCCAAGAGAATGGAGCCCATTTCAAGCAACTAATTTCAAGTAACTAGTTAGTTATCCATTTTTTGTAAATAATTAAATTAATTTAAGATTTCCTGGTTTTTCTTTCATTTAATTTATCATGTTTGTTAGAGAGATTTCATCCTTATAATTGACTAACGATCGATGCAATAAAAGTACAAGGTATAATTTTTCTGATTTTAGCCGGTTCAATTCCCGGGTGTGAAAGAATTTTCGAAAAACTTTGAATGCAGTTTGCTTTCTATTCAAAAATAAAGGAATGTTTCCTGTGAGTAAAATTTTCTATCTGGAGTATTAAGAGTACTTTCCCTCCAGGTGGCATTACAAAATTCCACCCTGTATATGAAGTATTGATAAAAGGTCTAAGAAAAATTACAACAAATTATTTTTTTTCTTTATTTATTTGTAGTTCAAACAAAGCAGCCAAGTGCGAGTCGGACTCGCCCATGAAGGGTTCCGTAGCATCAATTAACATAATATAAAGGTTTTTGTAGTTCGTCGAAAGGTAAATTGCGGTTTACGATTTATGACGTATAAAAAAAAACTACTGACTTGATCTCGTTCAAACTAAATATCGTTGGAAGTTTACATAGTAATGTACAACATATATTTTTTTTGGATTTATCATTCTCTTATTTTAGAAGTTAGAGGGGGGGGGACCAACTTTTTTCTACTTTGGAAGTGTCTCTCGCGCAAACTATTCAGTTTAGAAAAAAACGATATTAGAAACCTCAACATCATTTTTGAAGACCTATCCATAGATACCCCACACGTATGGGTTTGATGAAAAAAAAAATTTTGAGTTTCAGTTTCAAGTATGGGGACCCCCAAAATTTATAGATTTTTTTCTATTTTTGTGTAAAAACCTTAATGCGGTTCACAGAATACATCTACTCACCAAGTTTCATCAGTCTAGCTTTTATGGTTTCGAAGAAAAATGGCTGTGACACGGCCGGACAGACAGACAGACAGACAGACAGACAGACAGACAGACAGACAGACATGACGAATCTATAAGGGTTCCGTTTTTGCCATTTGGCTACGGAACCCTAAAAACTGCTACCACTCAACGTCCGGTGGAAATATTGATAAAAGGACTGAGAAATACTTGAACAAAATAGTTTTTTTTTTATATAACTGGAGCTCAATAAACCGACTACCGCTCAACGTCAGGTGGAAAGATTGATGAAAGGACTAAGAAAAATTGGCACAAAATATTTTTAGTCTTTATTTATCTGGGGCTTAAAAAAACTGCTACCACTCAACGTCAGGTGGAAATATTGATAAAAAGACTTGGAAAATTTTCAGCAAAATATTTTTTTTCTTTATTTATCTGAATTACAACCGACTACCGCTCAACGTCAGGTTATAATATTGAAAAAAGGACTAAGAAAAATGGCTACAAAATATTTTTATTCTTTATTTATCTGGGGCTTAAAAAAACTGATACCACTCAACGTCAGGTAGAAATATTGATAAAAAGACTTGTAAAAATTTGAACAACATAATTATTTCTGTTTTATTTTTCTGGAGCTCAAGAAATAAACTACAGCTCAACGTCAGGTGGAAATATTGATAAAACGACTAAGAAATTAAAAAAAAAACTTTATTTATTTTGAGCTCAAAAAACTGCTACCACTCAACGTCCGGTGGAAATATTGATAAAAAGACTGAGAAATACTTTAACAAAATAGTTTTACTTTATATAACTGGAGCTCAATAAACAGAGTACTGCTCAACGTCTGGTGGAAATATTGATAAAAAGACTTGGAAAAATTTCTGTAACGTTCACTAGAAGTTGCTTCATGCAATCAAAATTGAGTTCTTTATAGTAATTGTGATAAGACATAAATAATTTTTTTTTCAGTTTGTTTATAATCATTATATAAGTATCCACCTATAGTAGGTTAGCTTGGTACACTTTTTTCGCGAGTTTTGTGCGAAAGCCGAGGTCCATGTAATTGTAGGTCGATGTTCGCAATCGTTGGTTTTGCGAATGTAAATAAGCAGAATAAAAGCAACCTAATTGCTCAACGAATAAAGTATATTTTTAAATGCAGTCACATTATTAGACTTTCTGTACTTTGGTAAGTGAGCCGCTTTGCGTGTTTTTTATTGCTGTGTGTGTGTGATCGATGAGGTCTGGCGAACCACACCCCACCTGATGTTGAGCGGACCTCCACCCATGATCTTCAACTGTAACGTCATGACTGGTTTTGAACCCACGCCCCCCAACCGCTAGGCCGATGAGGTCTGGCGAACCACACCCCACCTGACGTAGAGCGGATACCCACCCATCATCTATTACTGTAACGTTATCACTGATTTTGAACCCGCACCCTCCAACCACTAGGCCAATGAGGTCAAGCAAACCACACCACACCTGATGTTGAGCGGACTCCCACCCATCATCCTCTACTGGAATGTCATCAACCACAACTCCATCGCTCCGCGCCGGGGTCAATGGCTCTCTCAACTCAACTCGGAGTCAATGGTTCTCTTTACTCTTCTTCAATTTGGTCCAGAACCCGCACAAACCCTACCTGATGAATAAACTCACTCGTATCATGTTAGAGAATTTCCTGGTGTCTTTTCTAAGTGCGTAAATAGCTACTCTGAAGGTTCTTTATCGGTTCAGGAATGTTGTTTTTTTTTCACTTTATTCTTGCATTCAGAGCATGACCAATCCTTGCTTATTGAATACTAGAAAAGCGAAACAAGCAAGCAATAAGCTTAGAGGGTTAGTCAGGTAATGCAGCCACAAAAAATAAAAACATAAAATTGTAGGGTGCAAAAAGTCAACTCTCTTTGACCAGATTTGAACTCCCGCCCACCTCGTCCTCTCAGTGTGAATCCGCACGCCCTAGCCACTAGCCTATCTGACGCTTAGTAACGTTGACGAAATTAGGCAATGCATAAAAATCGTTAGCAGTGGCTGACGCACACGCACAAGCGCGGCACTATGGTTGGATTCACGTATAGAAGTAGCGCGTCACACGAGCGCCTGTGTGTGTATACTACTATTATATATTCCGTGGCGCCCGCATCAAATGAATAGAGATAGCTATATTCGGAGCAGTTTTTGCTCACGCCTCGAATTGAAGTTGCGAGCTGTGTACGTCGGCCCGTTAATATTTAGGCATCCGATTTAGGCGTCGCCTAGGTTTAGTGAAAACGGGTGTTAGTAACGTTGACGAAATTAGGCAATGCATAAAAATCGTTATCAGTGGCTGACGCACACGCACAAGCGCGGCACTATGGTTGGATTCACGTATAGAAGTAGCGCGTCACACGAGCGCCTGTGTGTGTATACTACTATTATATATTCCGTGGCGCCCGCATCAAATGAATAGAGATAGCTATATTCGGAGCAATTTTTGCCCGCGCCTCGAATTGAAGTTGCGAGCTGCGTCCGTCACCCTCTTAATATCTAAACTTAAACATTACGGTATTCTAAATCGCTCCATTGACTTATTACAATCGTACTTGACTGATAGAATCCTTAAAGTTGATGTGGGCGGTGAGAGATCTTTTGGGTCAGTTATTGACATAGGGGTGCCACAAGGTTCGATATTAGGTCCTTTCTTGTTTCTAGTGTACGTAAATGACCTTCCTTTTTTGGTTAAAAAACTATGTGAAACAGTACTATTTGCTGACGATACCTCATTAATTTTTAAAGTCGATAGATAGAAGGCTAATTACGATGACGTTAACGCATCTCTGTCGTAAATACTTAACTGGTTTAATAATCTTTTACTTAATGTTAAGAAAACTCTTAAGTTTTATGAAAAAATATTTTTTGAGTGTCAGTTCTAAGTATAAAAATCATAATGCGGTTTACAGAATACATCTATTTACCAAGTTTCATCAGTACATATAGCTTTTACAGTTTTGTAAGTACCATACTTCAAGCAAATAAATTATTTCTTTTCATTTCATTTCATTTTTTTGAAAAAAAGTGACTGTGACATACGGATGGACAGACAGACAGACATGACGAATTTATAAGGGTTCCGTTTTTTACCTTTAAAAAATACAAGTGTTCATTCACCGACTACCAACATTTATGAACTTGCAACTCACTCTGGTTTTGCATAATATGAGGAAAATCTCTCTTGGTGGAAGGTTTCTTTTATTAAATCTGGGGCTATTTGCTTGTTATACTATATAAATTAGACTACTACTACTACACTACTATATAAGTTAGATTTAAAATGTAGCGTTCGTGGTAGTTTAAAAAATACCGCACAGCTTGCCATTGTTATCACCAATCCTGGATGAAAAATATGCAATGGAAACTCTGCGACGGGAATCAGCTAACATAACAATTGGGTTATATTTATTTACTGAATATCTGTCTGTGTTTTTGTCTAACGAAGCGTATTCTAGTCAACACATTGTAATGTCGTGACAAATGTCAGACCCAAGCACAGAATAAGTAATAGTTGGTATCAAATACATGAATTCACAGCTCAGGTCAGGCAACGCCATCTTTATTTTAAATTTTTCCAACTTTCCGGTCGTGTTTTGTTTTTAGACCAGCGTATAGCGGAGGCTTAAATGTATGTTTCTCTGTGGAATCTGATTAAAATAGTAAATAAATAAATACTGTGGACGATCCACGCAACACCCTCAATCTAGCCCCAAATTATGTAGAGCTTGTACTGTGGGACCCAGATAGTTGATAAAATACATTTTTTTTTTGTAAATAAATAAGTTACAATACAACACCCAGACAGAGAATAAACACCTGCGTTCACCGCACAAATATTTTATTCTCAGTGTGGATTGAACCCACGACTTACGACGCAGAAGGCAGACCAACTGAGCTGAGAGGCCAGCCTAAAAATAAATTTTAATTGAATTTAGTAGCGGTGATGGGTTTGGCAGTGGAATATCTACCATTGTATGTAGATATGCGCCAAATTTTACATTTAAACGTCAGGTGGGCAGTATACTAGTTGCATCAGATATTTTTATAAAAAAAATCCTCAAAGAATCTTAAGTTAGTATAGTACTAACAAAGTCACGATTAGCAGCTAGCCATTAGCTGACCATAAAAACATGAAATTGAGAATTTAAAAAGTGGAACACCAATTTCAATATTAAATTATAAATCTGCCTATTATAAAGTTGGACTACACACTATGCACCAATCTGTGCTGAACTCGAGCTCATCGCTCAAGTGTGACGTCACCCGCCCTCCTCCTCTAAGTAACTGATCACTTTAACTACGGAGCTTCTTCCACGAACACTGTTATTTAGAATGTAGCTTCCTTAATCGAGTTTTCTTGTTTAGAGTGACCAATCATAAAAAAAATCGTTAGGAACCAAGCCGCAGTTTGTTGCCTGTTCTTCTAGGCTTGGTCACTTGGAAGTGACACCTAGACTCATCTAGCTATAAGACGTTTCAAAGTGATCCTTGCGCTTCGCAATACACTTACACTTACTTTTGGTTGTGGTTAATAAATACACTTTTGACTTTGACCATACACATTTTTCATTCCAAAACATAGGTAAAAGACGCTAAGGCGTGAAGGACGCTATTACCTCCCAATGACACGGTAAACACCATGAGCAAACTATGGCTGAGTCAGCTCTGCACTAGTTAGGATTCTTGTGTGGAAGATGCGGCGGAAAATGGAAAGTGTAGGTGCTAGGCAAGACGATTCTATCAATACTAGGCTAGGCAAAGCAATCCGTAAAGAGGCTGAAAAGTTGTTGACTAGAGCCCTGATTTCCAACGCTGAATAGAAACATTTTGCTCGCAAGTCACAAATTAAAATCGAACGATTTCAAATTGCGTGTAGTACAAATATTTTTCTAAAATTCAATAAAGCCTAATATTTGAAACAAATTTATAGTTTGAGAGTTTTTATTAGAAAACTGAAAACATTTATTAAATCGTAAAAACGGCTTTCTATACTTTTTTCATATTTTTAATAAATTGGGTAGTTCATAAATACAACTCGTCGAATATAACCTCTGTAATAAGCACACCACACAATGCTATCTTATTATTTTGAGATTCTACCAAAGTGATGTAAAAAAATTGGATGTTATGGCCGCCTAATTTTTACTGTGTTATTTATTTCAGATGTTAATTTGTGTTCTTGCTTTAACTTTTGTGATAAAAAACTTCGAGTACATAATAAATCCGTCAAACGTCGGTTTCTACCTTTTCCGTCCTAATAAGCAAAACTTTCCATTCCTTTTATTCTGACCATACTCCTCTTCGAACGGTCAATTAAACTGACTTCAAGTAAGGACTGCAATTTTATTATACAACCCTTTAGTCAGGGTAACGTTTCGTTTCACGCAGCTCTCTTTTAAAGTCCAGTAGCCATAGACTAAATCTAAACTCTGTGTAGAAAGGAACACTTCAAATTGAATAAGCTCTTCGCTTCAGTGGGCATAAAACGGTTTTGTTATTCGTTGTTGGATTGCAGATAAATTTATGACAATATAAATAAATGGTGGATTTATTTGTGACACAGCAGACTGATTTTCTTATGCCGAACGATGGATGGAATACTTTGTAGCCAAAAATACAAGAGATGGACATTTTGCAAGTTTTTTACATGTTTGTTCGACAACGGTGAGCTATGTCATCTACACATAAGTTTGTGTTAGCCGGACAAGCTGTTTTTTAACCATACATTACTTACAAAATACAGGTCAAAGATTTTGCTGTGATGATCATCAGAAAACAGATCCCAAGAATCTAGAAAAGGTCACTGCCATTAAACCATAAAACATAATTTATCATAATATTTACACAGTTCCGTCAACTACTTTGTGATTCTATTTCTTTTTCCTATTTATTCGGCTTAAAAGGAAAGAACAATGTGAAATTATAATACTGATTCCGGGCTCTATTGACCCCTCAATCTTGAGTTGTCGAAACAAAGCGACGGCGGTGGCGGCGGCGGCGACCCACGCACAATACCACCACTTCCGACCCATTCACTAGTTCGCATTGTCATGGAAAATATTAATTACGCTTTGTTTAGGGAATTCCTTTTTAATTTCTGCGGAAAGTAGTATTTATCTGGGGTTAACGGTAGTTTCAATGCGACCGAAGCATTGAAAGGTACTTTTTCTTAAAATGTAGTTTTTAAAAAGGAAAAAGGTAGTTTTTCTTATAGAAAATTTTAAATTAAAGGCACTCAAGACTAAGAAAAACAAGTGGAATATGTCCATGAATAGACATTTATAATAACCCACGAACGTTTTAATCCCAACAAATCACATTTTTTTATGAATGCAAAATTTTTGATTCAGACTTAATCACGCTCTAACCACTGACTGAAACGATTTGCTGAAATTTGGAACAAACACAGATTGAACCTGTGATAACACGCACACTTTTTATTCCCAATAAATAACAGGCTAGTATTAAATAAAGTAAAAAGGCAGCCCTTTGCATCTAGTCAAGATAAATTACATCGCATTTGGGGCCACTTTTCACCTTTGTGTCAGTTCTCTGTAATGCTTGGAACATTATTTAGATGGTGTAGGCAAGCCCAGCAGCTATATCACAGAAAATACATGGACAGGACAAAAAAGAGCATGTGAAGCCGCAAATCTCGCGTTGTTTTTCTTCACCGTTTGAAAGTACATTGCTGCACAATGTACTAGCATTACGCATCGTGAATTTTTTATACAAAGGAGCAGTGCCACCTTTATTATGTCACCAAGATATAAGACGTTTCAAAGTAATCCTTGTGATTCAAGAAGATAAATGATGCTTTTTTGTTTGTATAAAAAATCACAACACTTTAATTGGTTTTAAATATGTGTTAACAAACATTTCCACAATAAAATAAAATATGTTTGTTGATTTAGGATTGGTCTAACGGATGATTTAATAACAAGTGCTATTAGGGCGGGTCATAATTCATTTTCGCATTAGGCGGCTGCGGCGGGCGGTGGAACCCTCGTCCGTTGTCACCACTCATGCGGCTGTTGGCAATACTGATGTACGGGGAACTACAGTTTTAACGACGATACGGAAACAACTAAAAGGATATTAAATTAACTGAAGCAAACATCGCTTGGGATTGCTAGAAAATAGTTTATTATTGAGTAATCCATAGTACAATATTGTATCCACCGACATAGTTCAATTAAGAAAGTTCAATTGGTAGTGAGCACGTCATATGACAGGTTTTTCAATAGCAACTAAGAACTAGCAGAAAAAACATAGGATGCAGCTTCTTTCCAGCTGATGGACAACGTTATTGGGAAAATACGTAATGATGGCTCAAAATTATTTAACCCAAAATTCTATGAGGTCATGCTGCAGTGAACTTTTTAAGGTTGATAAAAGTCATCCTTGAGGGGTAGTTAAATGCACATCTAAACATAATACTTGACACATTCCTCAATTTGCAGAAATTATATAATATTACTGATGTTTGTTTATTTTCAAGCAAGACTTTATTCAAAATAAGAACGAAAATACAAGTTAGGACCGTTTTCACCAACGAATAATTGCCCAATCAAATATTTGACAGTTGTTTAATTTAAATGATTTTATGAAAATTTTGAGCTAAGCACCCGTCAAATATTTGATTGAACAATTAGTCACCGGTGAAACTAAACCTTAACCACGCAACGGGCCATTATTTTTCCCTCAAAACTTGCCTCCGCGTGAACTATCGAACATTACAATTTACAATAGCAAGTAGAACAGGCCATTCGCTGAAATAGATAAAGTTACTTTGATTAAATTTGTGCAAAACTTCACAGGAAGTTGCAAGATTCGGTGGGCCTCAGAGGGATGTGAGGTAAGTGTAGCTGTGGCTTTAGTTTGAATTAGTTTTTAAAGAAACACTAGCATCTGCCGGTAATTCAGCGTGTATGGTCCCCGGTAAATTATCGTTACATATTTAGCTTTAAATTATCTTTACCTATTCAGCCTATTACCTGACTGTGACATTTTTAGGTGAATTTAAATGTCTCAAAAGTCACAATCAAGTATCAAACCACCTCGATAGAATTAAAACAAATTCAACATTTCAATCAGTTGTATCAATAGGATCACTTTTAATCTTTTTAAAGCTAGGTAGTTCTAGGTACCCGTTCCACGCTACCAAGCCTAGAACCAATCAGTGTCCACTTGATATTATTATAGGAAAACGTTTTTTATATCCAACTAAAAAGATGGATTCTAAACGGATAACAAATAATTTTCATTTAAAAATATCAAAAACTGTAATTTATTTGATATAAGTACTATTTTTTATTATTTCTTGTGCCAATGTTCGTTCATGCTCGAATGCCATAGCTGGATGCTACAATATCTGAGGTAAGCTCTGTGGTGGAGAACTTGTTTGCGTTCCCATACAGCCTTCGAAACATTTATTTACGTTAATTTATAACTGTTGAACTGGGAATCAGATTCAATTAGTTTGTTCCACAAGATGCAATTGGGTTGTTTTAACTAAAAGCAATTAATTAAGTTATTTCGTTCATAGACGTAAATATTGAGAGACCTCTGTAGGCGCACAGTCTTACTATCGTACTGCTTTTGTGTAAACCCTTATGAAAAACATTTGAAAAATACAATAATCTACAGTCACTATCATCTTTTTCATTATTCGCGATCATTCTATAAAAAAAGAGCAACTTTATTCAACATTCAAGCTTCAGCAATCTATCTGTCATCGCACAGAAAACCCTCCCCACCCCTTCCCGTCTCAACAGGCTCCACTCCACAAATGATCTACACGACACAACGTCACATAACATTGCTCTATGACAAACGACTTGCCGGGACCAACTCGTTTACCGCACTCGTAGCGCGGCGTAGCGTGCCCGCGTAGCAGCGTAGCACGTCGTAGAAGCTGCTACGTCGACAGCCATTCCCTGTATTTTATTGAAGCTTGCGAACAAAGTGCTTGTTTAGAGCTTAATTTAGAAAAAAACAAACGCAAGATCAAATTCAATTGACTGAATATATTTTGACTTGAAAAACTAATTAAGTATTATTACGATAAAACAAAGATTTGGTATTATACACGAATCACTTAACCTTTACAAATGAAACTTTCCACGCCGAAATAATCCTCTTTGTATAGCAAAGCCGTAACGAAATCTGAGTATTCATTCAGGTGCTCATTTGAAAATAAACATACAAATCGAATCGAAACCCTCACTCTTATTGGAAGTCGGTTAAAAAGCTATTGAGTTTGTAATTTCAAACGTAACAAGGTTTTTATGTATTGAGAATTTTGTCCCTAAAAACAAAACAACGACAACCCTTATCAGAATTGACTCTAATTTACGATTCTCGTGACGAGAAAATATTAGTGCCGTTTATAAAGTCTTTTTATATCCGATTGAGTATTCCTCAGCAATCGCTATCGTTTTAAAAACGGATCGCATAAATTTGCATTACAAACGTACGCCCGCAGAAGGGACATTACTTTTTTTAAGAAAAATATGCCGACCTCCCCCCTTCGGAGTTCCAGGTCTATTTCCATCAATAATAAATAACGATCGAGGACGGTGCAAAGAGTATTCGCTGATATTTATTCCGTTCGCGAATTTTTATCCACTTATCGAGTTTTATCGTTGTTGGGCGGAATTGTCAGTTCCAACGCCGCCCTAGCGGCCGATTCATGCTGTTTGTTCCAATGATGTGTACTCTCTAGATAGGTACTAAAGAGCTTGATAGCATTACATCAAATATCATCATCAGAAGGAATAAGTAAGTTGTTTCGGAGAGTTTCGTGTTTATTAATAACAATTTGAACATTACGAATTGCATCATCTTACTGTAGCCAACTGTACCAAGAAATAACAAAACGTCAAAAATAGTCGAGCATGAGTAGGATCACATCGTTTTCTTATTTCGATACAGATAGTGGTGGATACTATGGCTACTGATTTGGATAAACCAAAATCAAACAATACTGAGCTAAGGTTGTACTAAAAGCTAGCATTGTTTGATTTTCTTTCACTTTATTTACCCGTTTGCTTGTTAGTGTTTTACATTCTTATATAAATGTTGGGAAACATTTACAAAGTGCAGAACTGATATTAATTTTTATCACACAAGAATAAAGGCGTCAACATTCTTCAGAGCAATTGTGCCTCAGGTTGGCCTCAGGCCTTGCTATTTCGGAAATTTTGCTATGAGTAATTCAGCCCGCAAACTACTCTTATAGATTGTAGATTTTTGGTCTAAGTAAAACATTTCTCAAAATCAAACCTCATCGTTTGAAACTACTATGCTCATATCGTTTATGCATCGCGCACGAGATACGTACGTACACGGTCGGAGTGCCTCTTGACATGATATGTGATAGTGACTCAATCAGCTCTTGAATGAGTATGCTGAAACACAAATTGCTTTATTCGTGATACGTGTTTGAATCACTTGGTTACTCTTAAATTTAAGAGCTTAGCTCTTGTCGGGGTTTTGATGCAGTTTTCTCCAATTAAGTCTTTCGAATGCGGCCTTCTTGACTTCCTCATACGACCTGACAGCGACTTTTTCTTTTATCTGGCTCATGTGACTTATTCTTGGCCTTCCTCTTCCCCGTTTCCCTTCAACCTTTCCTTCAATGATGTTCTTTATGTAGCTTTCATGTCGTAGAACTACTTGAACTTGGTTACTACAATGAAATTTTGCTTGCTGTCAACAATGTAAAGTTGATGTGGCAAGAGGTAGATTGGGCAGGTCATATAGCTCGAAGAATCGACAGCTACTGGAAAATAGAGGCTTAAAACGGCAACCATGAGCTGGAAGACGAGATATAGGTTACACTGCTTATAATCGTTATTTATAAATGCTGTCTCCAGCCGCTGACTTCCGCGTGGAAAAATTAGATTTTTTAAGGATTAAAAAATGAAGAAAAGAATATACCCATACCTTTTTTGCGTCTAAATCTCTTAAATACATAAGCTGTTGTACTTCCCCAGAGTATGATGTTAAGAGTACAGCCTCATACCGTCAAGGTAGACTCATCTGTCCTATTATCGTATGAGCCCGTCTCCAGTGACCACCCTGGACATGTTGCAGTAATTGAATAATCTACATGAGGACCTAGCCACATTGGAATTAAACGATTCTGTTAAATACATTAATGAATTGACTGCTATATGAAAATAAAGGAAAATTATGCAAAATATGGGGATTGAATCCACTAACTAGCTCAAAAGATAAAACTACTGAGCTGAATGAACTAAGAGCCAAAGTAGTGACAGATCTAGAAGGCACAAGAATCACGCTGAAGTTATGAAATAACTACTTTATAGTGCCTTCTCAATTTCCCTATTTTTTAATTTAAGTGTCTATGAAAAAGAATCCATTCAAACCACCTTTTCGTTTCTATTATTCTCCAAAACGAAATTCCCTCCACTCTAAATAGGTTATTGTTATGTATATAAATCTCGCGGACTGGTATATGATACGGGGCGGCCGCTGGCTCGCGAGTCCGCTCGTATTTCATCCGTTTTATCACGGCTCTCATAAAAACAAACTAACCACCTCTGTAAACAAGCCTCATTCCTTGCACGAGATAGGAAAAACTAAAATATAAGAATATTTAAATCAGTTCAGATAACGCGGTAAGGGAATACTAAGGGCTGCAGTCCATCGTAGCGAGGAGTACACGAGTAAACTTGCTGTGGGCTAGCGTGACTTTATAGTGAACGCACACACCTAACGCAAATTACATGTCATTACATGTGATGACACATATAATTTTTACAGCTAAAATTATTAATGATTTTTATAATAGGTGAACGACGAGTATTAAGAAACATCTCACGATTTTGCAATAACAAAGTTTTTTGCACAGTACCTAATTTTAAACGCATCGTTAATACCACCCATAACTTGGATGCATTTGCTTTATTTTAAGGCCACAGTACCGTTGAGTAAGTAATTATAATACCTACTTTTAATGGTCGTAGAAGTGGAAAAACGCAAATAAAATTTTAGAGCTAAATATATATTTTTTTTTCAATTTAGCTCCAGTGGACGTGCGGATTAAAAGCTTACCTATAATAGGTGGGGAGTCAACTTGGGGACGTTTTGACGTTTATTTTTGCGAAAAGAAATTTTCTTTATGGAAACGATGTGTATGCTAAAACAAAAGTGGGTTCCAGAATCTTATAAAGTCGGTTACAAATGAAAAAGTGTGTCGTGTACATAGATAAAACAAAATAATAATATTTTTTCGTGAACTGATCTGCCACGGCGTTACCCATGCAGGTATACGCAGAAACTGGCCTCTCAGCTTAGTTGGTAGTAGCTGTGCCTTCTGCGCTGTAGGTCGTGGGTTCAAATCCCCACCGAGAACAAATATTTGTGTGGTGAACATAGATGTGTGTTCTCTGTCTGGGTGTTATATTGTATTCTGTGTATGTATTTACAAAAAAAAGTATTTAAATATTATATCAGCTATCTGGTTCCCATAGTACAAGCTCTGATTAGTTTGGGGCTAGATAGTTGTGTGGATTGTCCGCATTATTTATTTATTAAAACTAGTGCTGCCTAACTAAATTAAAAATACGAAGCTCCGGTCAAACAACAATGGCATCAAAAATTTATATAAATCCCCGAGCAAATAATTATGTATTCACCAATTTTAACTTTAAGATACCACAGAATTTAAGTAACATAATAATTGCAATAAATAATATGAGTATGAGTAAGTAAACAGTTTTTTTAGAAAAACCAAATAGAGTTTTAACATGGTTTGTGTCAGAGATTTCTTTGAAATAACCCCCAAATAATTGGAGTCATATCTCTGAATACAGTCATTACAAAATACAATCCCAATTACTTTTTGCGTATTATTTTCTTTTGAAAATATATAAACCCATAAATTGGAAACTACGTGCACTGATGAGCTTTGTTCGCCCGCCTTTTCCCATTACCATTGCAAAACAATATCTATTAATATTAATTTAAGATTGCTTTTCCGTTGGAGCGCGAGGTATAATTGCGCACGACTCAAATATCTGCTTAAAGGAGGATATAGGAATGCTATAAAATAGAAAACAATGTGTGGTACAGTCACCATCGAAAGCTAAATTAAATTGAAGATTTTTTCAAAATAACTTTATTATTTATTTTGGCTCTGCTAATACAAATACAAACATACACGTAACAAAATTTGAAGTTTGTATAAATTTCAAGGTTCATGGAAAATATTTCCTATATTTTTTTCAAAAGCGGCAACTTTCGTCTATGAAACAATAATTATTTAGTTTTCTTTGATCAACATTTACTGAAAAGTCCTAACGCTCATTACTCAGTTGAATCACAAACATGTATTTTAAAACGTCTTATAAAGTGAGCATGTAGGTGCCAATTCCTTGCTACCAAAGCCTAGAACAGCTTAGAAAATTACGGCTTGGTTCTCAGCTATTTTTTATTACTTTGATGTTGACTGTACCGTTTTTGTGGATAAATAGGTTGTATTTCAATTTGGTTTTATGTCTCGTAAACTTCAGGGCAGTGTTTTTGTTGGTATTTGAAAAAACGAGCGATAATAAAATAGTATTTTGCAGAATGCTTTAAAAATTACACACCTACCTTCGTATTCATAATAGTCCTATATCAGTCATTTAGCTTAGCAGACCGTTAAGTCTGTTGCCATCTCTTTTTGTTGACATGAAAGTGACAGTGACAAGAGACTTATAGTGAGCTGCTAAAAAGTGTCCGGCATTATGAATAAAGCCGTAAAAGTACAAGAAATGGGTTCCATAAAAGCTCCATTTACAGGTTAAACGAAAATTAAGTTTCCACGAGCGCAGTTCGCGGCGGGCTTAACATACCGGCCAATAAGTATTGCATTGTCTCGTATTGAAAAGCTACTGTCCTATACTGGCCCGGTGCAATGCAGCTTCAGCTCTACCACTCAAATGACGATCTTACCGCTAAGTAATAAGAGCTGCAATAGCTTGCAGCGCGGCTATGGGACTAAATGCTTATAGTACAATAAAGGCGTCGTGACCGCGCATATATTGGGGGTAGGTGGGGGGTGGTTTTAAGCTAAAAAGCCGGCCTCGGGAAGTCATTGTTGCCGGAAAATACTGGAAATAAGTTTATTAAAACGTAGCCGTCAACACTAAACTTGTGGATGACACCTCTTTCACTTTCTCAAAAGTTAATTTGTCCTCTCAAATGAGAAGCTTAAAAACGGATGTTTGTACATAATTGTTTATAACTTATTTATGTTTAGTATTTATTTACAAGCATGAGCTCAAAAGTGACTCTACTTATAAAACAAGTTTTTTTTTGTTACTGGTAAGGTTCTGTGTGAAATGTCCGCCAATATTTTTCTATATGATTTCCATTTAATAATTGGGAAGGTCTATCCAAATAGCCGGACAAAAAATAAAAACACTAAAGTCGGAAGTAGCCAGCATTACTGAATGGAGTATTTAACGCAGCCGGTCCGGTAATGTCCGGTACACTAACCAATTTATTAGTGCCACGTGATTATCATTCGAACATATATTAATCCGGGGCTGTTTTGTTTAGACACCGATGTACATGTTTACTATCATCATCAGCCTGAAGAAATTCATTACCTGAATAGCTTTCTCTACACATTTCCAGGAAGAGCTATTTTGACCTCTTTCCGTTGATTTTTACAATTTGGGAAATTGTTCACTCTGTTATTAATTTTAATTTTGTTTTCTTAAAATTATAATTATTAACCTTTAATTCAAATCAAAAACATGTATTTCGGAACAGGAGGATCCATAGCACAAAGTTAGTTATAAAATAAAAATGAAAATTAAATGTACGTATTTATAAGCCAAAAGTATTTGTCTTAGATTATTTAAAAATTTGATTTATCTACGTAAATTTACCGGAAAAAATAATCACGACAATAATAATAATAATAATAAATAATAAATAAATATTGCGGACAATTCACACAACACCACCCAGCCCAAACTAAGCAGAGCTTGTAATATGGGAACCGGATAGCTGATATAATACTTGAATACATTTTTTTTTTTTTTTTTAATACATACTTAGAATACAATAAAACACCCAGACAGAGAACAAACATTTATGTTAACCACACAAATATTTGTTCTCGGTGGGGATCGAACCCACGAAAATACCTACCTACTGTGCATTTTATATAAAAAAAACTGTTTGTGTGTCTATATTTGCAAAGTTCCCGTACCTTGTCAGAAACTTTATTTGTATTTTAAAGAACATTGAAAATATAAAGCTTTTTCCGATTCACAGTAGAAATTTTAGGTTTCAAATATTTCAAAGCGCTGTAGGATGAGACAAATCGGTGACCCAACCCCTCTATTTCAACTGAACGATTGTCTCGATTTCTAGATCTGAGCGCTTCAGTCTCTTAACATCAGCTTTTACGTCAAATACACTCTATCCTACTATTATTAAGGCTTAGGTTGGGTCGGCAGCGATTAGTTTGAAATTTTATAAAAGTTAGTTCTCCGGAAAGTTTGAGACGAGTTTGAAATCGTTGAAAGAATCTTATGTTCTAATAACTAGTGAATTCGTCTATTTCTGAAGAGCATAACTTCTGTGTGAAGGTTCTATTCGAGTCTGTGGCGGTGGGTACATGTTCCAGTTGTGTACTAGTTCTCACGGAACGCGCTATTGTGTTCTTGGCCTATCGCGTATCGCACAGACTTGTCGACTCCTTTGTCCCTATTGTTCCACATTCCGATCCCGTATTTACTACTGGAACATACACTATCGTTAAACAAGTTAAACAATGTTATGTTAACTGTACCTACCTACCTTTAGAGTTAGATGATCGATAATGGTTTCTGGAACTCGAGTATCCGAACTACTTATCAAACTACCTACACAATACATCACTTACTGATTAAACTAAGACTTCATTTGATACCAAGACAACATTTGCAACCGTATTGTGAATATTCTGTATAAATTAATTCATCGACTAAGTATCACGAAACTATTTAAACCCAAATCTTCTCAAACACCACGCCAATCTCAGAAGTTCGAATGTTGATCTCACAACAATAAGTTTTGTATCGAATAAGGAACAAGTCAGCACTGTAACCTGACGTTCGGACGGGGTTACTCACGACGAGACATTACGCATAATGCATTAAACATAACCTTTTTTAAAAAACTTCATGGCAATGCTAAAACCTACGTAAAAAGGTAAACATCTATAAAGACTTTTTTTGCCGCGTCACCAGTTCTATTGCTCCAGCATGGTGAAAGGTTTCTGGCAAAGGTTTTGACTCGTTATTAAATGCAGTTTTTTTATCAGTAGAATCACAAAGATCAGGGCAGCACTACAAGAAACTGACAGATTGGCTCAGAGTTTTTTACATGTCTGATTGACACGGCACAGGGAATAGTACTAAAGGCACGGTAGGTATGTATGTAATAGCTTCGTTACCGAGAGAATGCGAGCTTAACAAACACCGTTGTTATTCCTAGATCTCCGGGTGGAAGAACTTTTTATTAAAACATGAGTTTTCAACAAATTTCTATGTACTGGAATTCAGCTTTTTCTGGATGGAATTTTGTTTATTTGAGTTGGGAAACATAATATACATTCATTGGAGCATTGCATTTTTTATCTTTCAATTCTTTTCTTCTTTTAATAAGTCAGTCGACCCTAGAAATTTGTGTTTCAAACATGATATTTCACGAGGCAGACCAACCAGGGGGACTGTCAAATGCTATTGTTAGGACGGTAGAATTACGATAGATTAAATTGGCACACGAGCGGATAGAGTGGCATGCTGAAGAGAAGTCATTATCCTCAGCAGCGGGTTAACGTGGGCTGATTAAATTTACTGAAAACTGTTTCAATGGCAATATAAATGAACTAGCCAAATCCCGTGCGACTTCGTTTGCCTTGAGTTTTTACCATACAAACTTCAACCACCGCATACCTTTAAGGGTTGAGTTTCAGGAAACCCTTTCTTAGTGCACCCCCACAATACAACAGAAATCTACTCTCCCAATATCATACTCCTAGGACCATTTAGTTCAGGTTATGCGTTGATTGTCAGTCAGTAACGTAAGAGTTTTATACATTTAGATTTTAAAATGTTATTTCTCACAAAACAACCATACAATTAACCATACTGTGCATCAACGTGCATTCCTCCTTATTATATCACTCCAGGACTCCCAACTACTTGATCTTTTACATTCAGAAATAACCAAGTGCATAAAGAATACGGGTACCGGCTAGGAACATTGGAACAAGTACTCTTAATATTGAGATGTCTGAATGCATGGACGCAACGGACTGTGAAAGTTACGTTCCTTACTGAAGTGACCTACTTGGAGAAAGCATTCTAATAATGGCAATTTATTTCAAATATGAAACTGGTTCTATATTATACTAGCTGATACCCGCGACTTCGTCCGCGTGGATATTTGAGTTCGTTTGTTTTAGTTTGATATGACCAACTGCTAGTTACCATTGTTTTGAGCTTGTACCTACTTTAGAATGTATTTGAATTTAAAGGTGAGTGCTGTTGGAGCTGATTTTTTTCAGAAGTGTTTAGTTTAAGTATGATAGATGTTTCCCGCGATTTTGTCTAAGTGGTTATCATCGGTTTTTTTGTAAACATTTGTGTGTATTCAAACCTGGTGACAGATGCTGCGGTAGCTGAAATTTTTTTAATGTTTTTTTTTTCGTATTTTGTAAAGCTATTTTTTGTGATTTTATGGTATATTAGTGGCTAATTTGGGGTTTCGTATGCGTGTTGGTGTATAATCGAATCAGATTTTTTTAATTTGATATGACCAACTGCTAGTTACCATTGTTTTGAGCTTGTACTTTAGAATGTATTTGAATTTGAAGGTGAGTGCTGTTGGAGCTGATTTTTTTCAGCAGTGTTTAGTTTAAGTCTGATAGATGTTTCCTGCGATTTTGTCTAAGTGGTTATCATCGGTTTTTTTGTAAACATTTGTGTGTATAAAAACCTGGTGACAAATGCTGCGGTAGCTGAAAATTTTTTAATGTTTTTTTTTTCGTATTTTGTAAAGCTATTTTTTGTGATTTTATGTTATATGTTTCCCGCGATTTTGTCTAAGTGGTTATCATCGGTTTTTTTGTAAACATTTGTGTGTATAAAAACATGGTGACAAATGCTGCGGTAGCCGGAAATTTTTTTATGTTTTTTTTAGTATTTTGTAAAGCTATTTTTTGTGATTTTATGTTATATTAGTGGCTAATTTGGGGTTTCGTATGCGTGTTTGTGTATAATCGAATCAGATTTTTTTAATTTGACATGACCAACTGCTGGTTACTATAGATTTGAGCTTGTACTTTATAGTGTATTTGAATTTGAAGGCGAGTGCTGTTGGAGCCGATTTTTTTCAGCAGTGTTTAGTTTAAGTATGATAGATGTTTCCCGCGATTTTGTCTTAGTGATTATCATCGGTTTTTTGTAAACATTTGTTTGTATAAAAACCTGGTGACAAATGCTGCGGTAGCTGAAAATTTTTTAATGTTTTTTTTTTCGTATTTTGTAAAGCTATTTTTTGTGATTTTATGTTATATGTTTCCCGCGATTTTGTCTAAGTGGTTATCATCGGTTTTTTTGTAAACATTTGTGTGTATAAAAACATGGTGACAAATGCTGCGGTAGCCGGAATTTTTTTTATGTTTTTTTTAGTATTTTGTAAAGCTATTTTTTGTGATTTTATGTTATATTAGTGGCTAATTTGGGGTTTTGTATGCGTGTTTGTGTATAATCGAATCAGATTTTTTTAATTTGACATGACCAACTGCTGGTTACTATAGATTTGAGCTTGTACTTTATAGTGTATTTGAATTTGAAGGCGAGTGCTGTTGGAGCCGATTTTTTTCAGCAGTGTTTAGTTTAAGTATGATAGATGTTTCCCGCGATTTTGTCTTAGTGATTATCATCGGTTTTTTGTAAACATTTGTTTGTATAAAAACCTGGTGACAAATGCTGCGGTAGCTGAAAATTTTTTAATGTTTTTTTTTCGTATTTTGTAAAGCTATTTTTTGTAGTTTTATGTTCTATTAGTGGCTAATTTGGGGTTTCGTATGCGTGTTGGTGTTGGTTTGTTTGTGAACCTTTGTGTGTAATCGAACCTGGTGCCAGATGCTGCGGTAGCTGTTTTTTTTAATGTTTTTTTTGCGTATTTTGTAAAGCTGTTTTTTGTGATTTTTCTTAAAATCATTTTCCGTTTTTTCTTCTTTTAGGGAAATAATTTTCCTATTTTCTTTTTTAGTACACCTTTGCTCTATTAGAGGAATACACCTTCTAAGTTTCATGCTTCTAGGGCTAACGGTTTAGGCTGTGCGTTGATTTTTCTTTAAACCATTTTTCCCCTTTTTCTCCTCTTCGGAAAATAATTTTCCATTTTCCTTTCTTAGCGGATGCCTACGTCATAACATCTACCTGCATGCCAAATTTTAGCCCGATCTGTCCAGTGGTTTGGGCTGTGCATTGATAGATCACTATGTCAGTCAGTCAGTCAGTCAGTCACCTTTGAGTTATATATATATAGATATATATATAGATAGATTAGTGGCTAATTTGGGGTTTCGTATGCGTGTTGGTGTTGGTTTGTTTGTGAACCTTTGTGTGTAATCGAACTTGGTGCCAGATGCTGCGGTAGCTGTTTTTTTTAATGTTTTTTTTGCGTATTTTGTAAAGCTATTTTTTGTGATTTATCTTAAAATCATTTTCCGTTTTTTCTTCTTTTAGGGAAATAATTTTCCTATTTTCTTTTTTAGTACACCTTTGCTCTATTAGAGGAATACACCTTCTAAGTTTCATGCTTCTAGGGCTAACGGTTTAGGCTGTGCGTTGATTTTTCTTTAAACCATTTTTCCCCTTTTTCTCCTCTTCGGAAAATAATTTTCCATTTTCCTTTCTTAGCGGATGCCTACGTCATAACATCTACCTGCATGCCAAATTTTAGCCCGATCTGTCCAGTGGTTTGGGCTGTGCGTTGATAGATCACTATGTCAGTCAGTCAGTCAGTCAGTCAGTCACCTTTGAGTTATATATATATAGATATATATATAGATAGATAGATAGCTGATACCCGCGACTTCGTCCGCGTGGATATTTGAGTTCGTTTGTTTTAGTTTGATATGACCAACTGCTAGTTACCATTGTTTTGAGCTTGTACTTTAGAATGTATTTGAATTTAAAGGTGAGTGCTGTTGGAGCTGATTTTTTTCAGCAGTGTTTAGTTTAAGTATGATAGATGTTTCCCGCGATTTTGTCTAAGTGGTTATCATCGGTTTTTTTGTAAACATTTGTGTGTATTAAAACCTGGTGACAAATGCTGCGGTAGCTGAAAATTTTTTAATGTTTTTTTTTTCGTATTTTGTAAAGCTATTTTTTGTGATTTTATGGTATATTAGTGGCTAATTTGGGGTTTCGTATGCGTGTTGGTGTATAATCGAATCAGATTTTTTTAATTTGATATGACGAACTGCTAGTTACCATTGTTTTGAGCTTGTACTTTAGAATGTATTTGAATTTGAAGGTGAGTGCTGTTGGAGCTGATTTTTTTCAGCAGTGTTTAGTTTAAGTCTGATAGATGTTTCCTGCGATTTTGTCTAAGTGGTTATCATCGGTTTTTTTGTAAACATTTGTGTGTATAAAAACCTGGTGACAAATGCTGCGGTAGCTGAAAATTTTTTAATGTTTTTTTTTTCGTATTTTGTAAAGCTATTTTTTGTGATTTTATGTTATATGTTTCCCGCGATTTTGTCTAAGTGGTTATCATCGGTTTTTTTGTAAACATTTGTGTGTATAAAAACCTGGTGACAAATGCTGTGGTAGCTGGAAATTTTTTTATGTTTTTTTTAGTATTTTGTAAAGCTATTTTTTGTAGTTTTATGTTATATTAGTGGTTAATTTGGGGTTTCATATGCGTGTTGGTGTTGGTTTGTTTGTGAACCTTTGTGTGTAATCGAACCTGGTGCCAGATGCTGCGGTAGCTGTTTTTTTCAATGTTTTTTTTGCGTATTTTGTAAAGCTATTTTTTGTGATTTTTCTTAAAATCATTTTCCGTTTTTTCTTCTTTTAGGGAAATAATTTTCCTATTTTCTTTTTTAGTACACCTTCGCTCTATTAGAGGAATACACCTTCTAAGTTTCATGCTTCTAGGGCTAACGGTTTAGGCTGTGCGTTGATTTTTCTTTAAACCATTTTTCCTCTTTTTCTCCTCTTCGGAAAATAATTTTCCATTTTCCTTTCTTAGCGGATGCCTACGTCATAACATCTACCTGCATGCCAAATTTTAGCCCGATCTGTCCAGTGGTTTGGGCTGTGCGTTGATAGATCACTATGTCAGTCAGTCAGTCAGTCAGTCACCTTTGAGTTATATATATATAGATTCTTTACAGATGAAACATTATGTACAAGTATTTTGTCTCCATCATAAGTATTCTTCTTTAGTGTAAGTATTACAAAGTCGTAAGTACTTTTTACTTTTTAAAAAACGTTTTACTACTAGTAGTTCGCCCCGAACTGAGATCTCGTGAGGTGATACTTTGAGAAGGATTTCTGTCCAGATTTACTGTTCGAACTTGCCTCTGACTATCTCACTACCTCACTAACTTTGTATGGTAAACAAGTTTTATCTCAATTGGCCAATTGATTGAAGAGTTCCATTGGACAGACCTTGGCTCCATCATCAGACCAGGCCGCTTTCACCATTTTTTGACAGATGAGTACCTTATTAATTTATTTCAAGAAAAAAAAAATAAGAAAAAGCAAAAGAATTGGCCGATCAGTAGAAAAACCCTGATGTCAACGAAATTCTTAGAGATAGGGGCTCTCGGATCGTTGGTTATCCTAATTTAACCTTTTATTTTGTATAGCAAAAACTGAGCGTCCTAGAAAAAAAGGAAAAACGGTTTTGGAATGTCCAAGCAAAGTTCTTTCATATGACATGTAACTTGATTTTTCCCTTTTTTTATTTTTGCACCCTTAAAAAACCCCATATCTTAATAACTCCTCATCAGATTTTACTCATATACTTACCAGTAAATTTCTCAAGTAAAAGCTATCGACATATCAAATTTCATGCAGATCGGATCAACGGTTCGAGAGTTATCGTCGGACAAACATACATAAATACATACATACGCACATAAAATGCCAAATCGCCCAAGCTGTTTGTAAGATATTCGTTTGCTCCGCTCACTCGATCAATAAAGAATGAGCTAGCTCCATTTTGTAATTAAAAACTAAGAAATTTCATACAGATTGGTAGATACTGAACACCTGACAAATATGTAGCCTATTTTTATCGAGTTGCCCACAAACTGCCCAAACCTTTCGCCCAGAGTGAAGGTCAGCTTAGGACTTTTTATCTATTTTGGATTATTTTCAGAAACAAAGCTAACCGTCCCAAAACATCCTTATTTTTAGAAAACAATATACATTTGACAATGTTTCAAACCCAATATCTATTGAAAAGGCTTTGAAAGAGGAACAGTTACATAACAAATTGTTGGTACCCTTACCACTGATTTTTAACTGTAACGAGTATGTTACGAAATATTTTTTTTACACATTGACGTGAACTAAGATGCTGTGTTTTTATTTCACAATCAATAATTGTCAAGGTATTATGTGAATAGAATTATTTCGTTGTTTAGCAGAGTGTCTGCGGTAATGCGTCGAGCTCGGTAAATGCTCAGAACAGTCGCCAACTGGTGCTGAAGGCTGTAGATAGCTCAGAATATTCCCCCGCCGCCGCCGCTGCCACCGGGATGTCCGCTGTCCGCTGTCCGGTCTAAGTACAGCGTTTGTATTCGAGGCGGACAGCTCCCACGCGTATTAAACCTCGCATATTGTTATACCATAAGTTTATTCTTATTCATACCCAGTGTCCGATCTTTTATTCGGACAAATATGATTTATTATTTATTCGCGTACATTTGCACTGTTGCGTAGGAACGCGTGCCCTCTTTGTTCCAACGGTTTATGGTGTAAGGTAAATAAATTATTGTAGGGTCGCGCTCTACGGATTTTCTTTTCTTGTTTTATTGGGGTACGCTTTTTGTGTTTACGCGATTTGTGCGTAATGTATGTGCGCTTATTTATTTATTTTCTGTTTCATTTTTGATGAAGGTTGATTGTCAGGATGTTTACCGTGGTAATTAATTTAGGTTTATTCAATAATGTAAAAAAAATGGGTCCTCGTCGTAAATTACTGAGTTTAGGCACTTACGAGGTTTAAATATTAAAAAAAACACAGCATTTTTTTTTAATTGAGAATAAACGATCTTAATAGATATCTACCGTGCCTACGAAACGAAGTGATTTTTTTTTATTATTTCGAATGTCTGCAGTGAATTGACTTTTCCTATAAAACATTGTTCTTCAATTACTTATCTCTATTCATATTTACATTGCAGAGTCAGTAACCATAGCATTGCACAAATGTGTCAGACAAGGTGACAGGCACATGCTGCACGCGCCCACAAATAGTGGGATATGAAATCCAGGTGCCGCTTCGTTCTTGTCATGAACACTAGCCTTACTTATAAAAATATGTCAAAAGATAAACAGTGCTTAAACTATTGCTATATTTTACCACTGAGCAATGACAAACAGTGACAGGGCTAACTTTAAGCAATGTTTAAATTTAAATTGCGTTTATAAGTATGGCTGTATATTTGTAAGTTATCAGCACAGGAGTAAACTAAGTAGGCATCACTATATTTATAAGTTATTGTAACTTAATTAGGTTTTGTCTAGTACATCTTTTGAGTAACTCTAATAAGCTTCTCTTAATGGGAGGTTTTCTGACATCTCAAAAGCAAATATGATGGCGTTGACAAATTATGATCTCAGTGTGACCATCCTAGTTCAATGGTGAACCTTTGAGCATTTAATTTAAACTAGTCGGTATTCATCTTTTTTTGTTCTTAATTGAACCAAACTTATTATTTTGTGCTGAGGAAGTTTATTTTTTAGCTTTAATTCTAAGCATAGAATGCTATGACGAAATTAAGATGTTAAACGGAATTTAGATAAATTCTTTTATGTTTGAAATCGTGAACATTCTCTGTCATCTCTATTATTTAAAATACACTTTGAGAATTTTCATTTCAAGCTATTAAACAATATTTTTGGTAAAGAAAAGACTAGTAGAATAAAATTATAAATCCACTCAAAACTTAACAGCCATTCAAATGGAGCCTCAGTAAAAAGGTAGGACAAGACCGTTACAAGACAATGATAAAAGTTAGTGCCATTAGTAACTTGCCAACTTATATACTTTGGGATACTCGACTTGGGCTAAAATTTGAAATGAGCCGGATGGTTTAAGTCCGGGTTCGCTAAAAAAATGTGACCGTCATCATCCACTTGATAAATTCCACTCCTGGACATAGGCATTCCTCTGTTAACTTTTGTCTGAGGCTCGACTCAGACTCAAGCACTATTTCTGAATACGGGCCTTAGTGTCTTCGATTTTTTTTTTATGTAAAAGATAGACAAACCAGCTTACGGCCCACCTGATGGTAAGCGTCGCCCATAGACACCAACAACACCAAGGATGCTGTTGTTGCGTTGCCTACCCTGAATATTCATTGGTAATTTTTCCATAGTAGTGAGTTTTTTCTTAAGTTATCACAACGATTTAGTGGTAACATTTACCATAGTTGTGAGTTTTTTCTTAAGTTATCACAACGATTTAGTGGTAACATTTACCATAGTAGTGAGTTTTTTCTTAAGTTATCACAACGATTTAGTGGTAACATTTACCATAGTTGTGAGTTTTTTCTTAAGTTATCACAACGATTTAGTGGTAACATTTACCATAGTTGTGAGTTTTTTCTTAAGTTATCACAACGATTTAGTGGTAACATTTACCATAGTAGTGAGTTTTTTCTTAAGTTATCACAACGATTTAGTGGTAACATTTACCATAGTTGTGAGTTTTTTCTTAAGTTATCACAACGATTTAGTGGTAACATTTACCATAGTTGTGAGTTTTTTCTTAAGTTATCACAACGATTTAGTGGTAACATTTACCATAGTTGTGAGTTTTTTCTTAAGTTATCACAACGATTTAGTGGTAACATTTACCATAGTAGTGAGTTTTTTCTTAAGTTATCACAACGATTTAGTGGTAACATTTACCATAGTTGTGAGTTTTTTCTTAAGTTATCACAACGATTTAGTGGTAACATTTACCATAGTTGTGAGTTTTTTCTTAAGTTATCACAACGATTTAGTGGTAACATTTACCATAGTTGTGAGTTTTTTCTTAAGTTATCACAACGATTTAGTGGTAACATTTACCATAGTAGTGAGTTTTTTCTTAAGTTATCACAACGATTTAGTGGTAACATTTACCATAGTAGTGAGTTTTTTCTTAAGTTATCACAACGATTTAGTGGTAACATTTACCATAGTTGTGAGTTTTTTCTTAAATTATTTATTCTTTATTTCCAGATATTCCAGATATGCCAGATATTCACCTTTCCACCAGCATTTTTTTTTCTTCTTCTTTTTCTTTTATCGTGTCAGTGGTACACGTTTTATATAATAATTTGCCACCTCTACTGCTTTGACTGGGTTGGCATTGAGCATTTGATTTCCTATTTCCGCAATATCACAGCCGTCAATGTTGGTGTTCCATTTTTGAAGCAAAGCTTAATGGAACGGTTCTTGTAATGCATGTAATTTACTCTGTGCCAGTCCGCGCTGACCTATAAAGAATTAACACGGAGTTTTCGAGTAAAAGTGGTCGTTATAAATAGTTGTTATAATATGACTGCGGCTTGTGTTGTGTACTTGTTGTTTTAATGTGATTGCTTATTGACCTACAATATGGCTAGATCTTTTTAGGATACATTATTTATAAAATAAATATGTGAAATAGTACAGAAAACAGAAAAAATGGCTGCAGCAATAATATGCGTGTGTTTAAGTAATCCAGAGCTGTAGGCCTACCATGAGCTCTGTCTGGCTCTGTTCCTGGTCTGTGTGAGTGCTCACCAGTGCATTATACTGTGTGTGTGACGTTTTGAAGTAGGATTTATTTAGTCAGCACTCACACAGACTCATAACCAGAACCAGAGACAGAGCCAAACAAAGCATATGGTAGTTCAGCTGAATGTGTTTAGCACATATTTTACGGTGAACCTTGAACGAAAAGTAAGATACAAAAAACACCATGGCATAGTAGGTATAATAATATAACCATGCTTATCATAAACACGAAGAAGAAGTAAAGTTACTGTTTCACCAAAAATTCAATACGATGTAGCAATGTAGAACGAACCAAATGTAAGGAATCGTAATGGGATCACGTCAGCTAAGCGACGATGGATATTGTGCACGTTCTCGCTTCGCTCAGCTAGTGACTGAATAAAACAGCTCTGCTTTTCCTTGTTATTTACCTGAACTTACATAAATTCGATATCGTTCCTGACGGGGATGTTGACTTGGTGCCCTACACTCTGTGTTCCAATTTCACTGCGCCTTATTTCACATTTTGAGCACTCAAAGCTCAAATGTCTCATTCGTTCACATTTACGACGAATTCAAATGATACATTTTGTAATATAAAGTAATAACGCTGAATAATTGTATCCGACCACGTGCAAGACGGCTGGGCACAATCAAAATGCAATTTCGTTAGGTGAAGTGGGGGCAAGAGGAGTCCTGGCTCGGCGGCGGCCGAGTTGTCTCCGGGACAGTCTCGGCAATATGCATTGTCCGGGACAATTTTGCGCTTTTGCCCCTTTTGTTGTTCTCGTTTTTCTCGTTTTCAATCTTTGTAATCCGTTCACATTTTGAGCGAAAACCATTTTTCTGAATCACATTGTTTTCAATTGAGGTCTTGCGTTTGTTTTATTGGAAGGTAATGCAGCTTGTGATCTCGCTTCCACTATTGTTCAACTGTTACTTCTACATTTTTTTTTAAATATAATTATATATTTCCTTTCTGTTTTGAAGCTTATGTGTTTCATTATTCTTTGTCAATTCTTTATCTACAGTTGTAAAATGCAATACTGAAAATATTTTCAAAAACTGTAGGTAGCCTTTAAAAACATTTTTCAAGTTTTAATAAGCATATAGCATAAAGTACATACGTGGTAATAGGCTTACTAATATGAACGTGTACAAATGAGGGCAAGACTTAAGCGACGCATTTTATAATAGCGTTAAGTGCTGATTGGATTAACATAATGCTAATGAATTCCATTATCGTCAATGAAAGTAATTTCTCATACCGGAATGTTAATATTAATTTAGGACATAAATTACGTACTTTTACGACATTTTTAGACTTAATCGAAGTTATTATTGAAATATGGTAATAACATTACTTTTAAGAGTTTTTTTCCACTCATAAACATGTAGCATTCACATACATCAAGTTTTTATTATAATCACGCAAAATAGGTTCGTGGTTGAATCACGTCACCGACGGAACCGAACAGGATGGGAGTCGATAATTTGAAATGTGATACAAACTGAAGCCGTAAAATTACATTCATAAAATAAAGTTCAACATTTTGTTGCCCCATTATTGAGAACCGCTTGTTGAATTTTATTGACAGCGTTCCCTAAGACCCTAATGGTCCTCAATAAAGTAAAGCCACCCCTACGCGAGGGCGTTTTGCAAATCATTGTTCGCACCTGTCAGTATCAATCTTAATTATTGCGAAAGAATATTTTCAACCCCTGAGAAGGGTGTGATTTGGTGTCAATCCTATTTATGGACTTGCCTTCTCTTGGGTAAATTACAGCCTTGATTCTTTAGATCCCACCATAGAGATAAAGTAGTTTTTGCGGTTTTCATAGGTGACACAAGGTACGAAATAAGGTACTGTGATCCTCTCATATGAATCATTAAATTATACGGAATCTTCGTTTTACATTTTTTTTTAGTGTTTGGATGCTTAAAAAAACAGTATTACCTATTCGATTTGGAACTCTATAAACGAATTTTTTTTGATTACCATAAAAAATCAAATTTTACATTATAAATACACTTTGACTGTCAAACCCGTCTGAGACATTATGCAAGACATGTCCAAAATAACCCGAAATGTGTGTAGTTTCACGTATCCATACCAATTATTTCCATTTGCTGAAACCCCTGATAAGATCGGATGTGATAACCTCCCCCACCGCGCCTCCATTCCAGACATAACCGTAAAGTCCCAGGTAACGTGCTATTTCAACGTTAACACCACAATTTCCAATAAGACAAATAGCCCTATTTACATGCTCCCAAAGATAAAAGAGCATAAATAAAGCAAGCCAGAGACCAAAGCACGAAAGGCAAACAGATTACAGGATTACAATCTAGGGTGTAATGGCGTGCCGACGGTAATTACACCGCCGTAATCGACCCGCCCGCGTAATCAACAATTGCAAAGTTACTCAAACCACTTATGGGGTGCTGTTTTGGCGTAATTTAATATTGACTGCGCATTTACAAGTTTAAAGGTTGGAAGCTGACTTTTCCACTGCCATCAGCCTGAAGAAATTATATAATGGATATCCTCCTCGTTGCGCCGATATTCTTACTGATGAGGGTCGTGACCTTTGTGCAGGACCCTATAGTCTGCACTATGTTCCTCCATTGGGTTCTGTCCTCCTGTATAGCTTCGCTCACGGAGGTGTCTGTTACTGAGCGCACTTGGTCGCTCCAACGCATCGGGTTCCGTCTTCGTGGCCTTTTCATCTCCACCTTGCCAGTCTTCCAACTTTTCGAGGTAACTCCCTTCCTTCCTGGCAATGTGGTCGAAAAACTCGAGGACTCTGCGTGGACAGACGGTGGAAAGTCTTGTTTTTATGTTGTGCTCTTACGATGCGCTGTCCATGGGATTCGAAGCAGTTTTCACTAGCACCACATTTCAAAAGCGTCGATTCGTGATCGGTCCGTTTTTCTAAGCGTCCACATTTCTGCTCCGTAATATAAGTTGAAGAAAACTAAGCTACTATATCCAAACTGGATATAGTCTCGTGTTATACAAACAATATATATGAATGTACAAATATGAATAAACATTCCATGCCGCAGGACAGCCGCAAATTGCTGGTATTATATTATTATCTACTTTGATATTATCAAAATGGATGAAGTGGGCTAAAATCGATCTTCCAGGAAAAACGGGAGAAAGGCTTATTTATATCCAGCGGTAGACTTCTCCAAGTTCTGGCTATAATAATACATTATGCATTGAAAGCTATCCTTTTATTTTCCTTGTGATAAAGCATATCAGTCTGTTTAAAACAGTTTATACGCCGATAGTTTCGCGCTTCGTGTAAGCATCATAGTAACTTATTTAGTATCGTTACTAAAAAATTCTCTATAAAGCATAAAAACTGTTGTTAAAATATTTTTATGCATCATAAAATGTTTATTTACTATTAAGGCTGGCTACCTACGAAGGCTGCAAACGACTTCGATTTTTCACAACTTCCATTAAATTAATTGCGAAAGCGCTTACGCGAACCATACTTTTTTAACGATTATCGGTGTAAGCTGGCTTTACAGGTGGTTTTAGTAATGAAGCACTTATTACCAAAATAATTATTTAAATTTTAAAAGCAATCTGTTTTATTAAGTTATTAAACCGGCAGTTTAAACGCGATGTTTTTGAAATTAGGTTTCTAGTTCAACTATAGTTTCTTTACGATGTGGGTATCCGGAATTATTGCAGTACGGTCAGCGCCAAAAGTAAATGACTAATTCTGGTAAATAAACGAACACTATTTGTTATTAATAATAATAATAATAAATAATTATACCTATATTGTAAAAAACTTAAAAATTAAGAAAATAAATTAAATATCTGAATAATAATAATCTTTATTGGGGCTTCACAAAAATGTAACTTAACAAACATACCATGTACTATTCATAAGTTATCTAACAGCCTACCTTATTTTAACACACCTCCAAAATTCGCAATCATAACTTACATTATACATTTAATAATAAACAATTTGAACTTTACCTAAAAACTTCTAGATAGTGTTTTTGCTTATAAACGTATTCAGTGACCATCATCATTTTATTAAATCTGTAAAAGTTACAAAATAAATAAAGTGGAGTGCCTTACTTAAATGATATAAGTACATTTATTTTTATGTACTTGATCATAGTTTTTTAGATGGTACCACAAAAATAGCAGCATTAGGAAAACCAATTAACATGAGCTCCCATTTTTTATAGTTGCATCGTTTTCAAGTATGTAATATTTGTTAGCGTCCAGTAAGGTTCTTCAGCGTTGCGTGATCGCGTGAACATTACAAATTACTTAGAAGAATGTGGTATGTTCAGAGTGATGCAGTAAATGCACAAAGCTAATGAGCATTAGCACAGGATGTGCTGGTAAGCTTATTATGATTAGCATAACGTCATTGAGCTTTTTACAACGTTTAGCACGCGCTTTTAATGGGAGTTCCTGTTAATTAAAGTAGTTTGTATGTAAAACAGCACCTTATAATGTTGGTGAGTAACAAAGAGTGGAAAAGTATCATAAATATTACAGATTATGTTTTAATTATTAATTTTAACCGAACATAAAAAAAAATACGCTTCACGCAGTGACCAAAAATAATTGTAATAACATAAAATTTGAAAACTAATAATAAAATATGACATTTTGTAACGGTGGTAAAATAGAATGCTGACAGGCAGTCCTACTATTTCGGCTGCGTTGGCCCTAACTAGCTCAGTTGGGGTTCGATGTTCCGACGGCACAAAAGATTTTAATCTTTAAAATCAGACAGAGTTTTATTTAAACAACACATACCTCGTACATGACCATTTACTAGCCTAAAAATGAAGAAAATATGGCTGAAAGAATGGCTCTGTAATCAGTGGAACTAATAGTACTTATAGATGAACAAAGCAGTTGATTTAGTCGATTCTCCGTGAAGCGTTTAAGCACGATGACAATCGTTCAGCAGAACTAGTCAACTTTACTGCATATCGAGTTGGATCGGGTCGGTAGTCGGTAGTACGCTGTCAGCATATTTTCCGCCCGGTATGCAATATTGTGATGTTTTCCGACGGGGGAATACTCCCCGGGGTCACACGCTCCGTGATCAGGTTTTCGATGCAGACGATTTGTGAAATCGAATGATGTAATATTGAGTTTTCTTTAACCATTTACCTATACACGTGGCGTCAACTACTTATCTACCCACATTTATTCGGATATAAAGCTTATATCTAAAGAAATGTCCAGATTTTATAAACCCAAGAAGTTATTCACCGAGTGGAAACGTCTTTCTACTTGAATAAATTAGTAAATATGTATGTCAAAAGAGAGGTAGAGTGTTCTGTAGTATCCTATTCAGAGGTTTGGATCCCACGCAGATGGTATTTTAGCAGTCTTCTAAAAATACAGCTACACGTTTTCTCAACAAATACTAAATTGAATATATATTTCTGTAAAGCTTTAATAAGTCCTGAAGTTTCCGTTCCACTTGAATGCTCAAGTTTTTATCAGTGCCGGCACAAACTTCCCTGTTTATTTTATGCAATAAAATAAAGAAATGAAAAGCGTTTGAGTTGCGATAAGAATACATTGTAGAAAATATCACGTTTTTTATAAACACATTCAAATTGTTCTTTTTGAGTTACATGCGTGGAACTAGCTCCTAGTTTAGCTTGATTCAAAGTGATTCTATTTTAATAAAAACTCCATTTTACATTAGAATCATTTTGGTTCAGTTGTATTTGGTTGTAGTTATTTTGGTTTGGTTATTCGAGTAGCTATAATTTGATCAAAAGCATTCGACTACAGCCACAACGCCAAAGGCGTTTTAAATTACAAATACAAGCTCTAGCTGCAAATGTCAGCCAAATTATTACAGACAAAAACAATTATTTTGTGGCCTGCAGCTGTTGAATCCTAATAATTAGAATTTATTTTTGCTTTAATTGGGAGTTGTCTAACTTTCACAAGCTAGCGCGATTTTAAACTTCGTTGTCTGTAGGCCTACCATGAGCTCTGTCTGGCTCTGTCTCTGGTTCTGGTTTTGAGTATGTGTGAGTGTTGACTAATTACATCCTACGTCAAAACGTCACACACACAGTATAATGCACTGGTGAGCACTCACACAAACTCAAAACCAGAGCCAGACAGAGCTTATGGTAGGCCTAGTGGTAATAGAACTTGTAGTACAAGATTCGTTTAGTTTGGTCGTTTAACCGGGATATGAAGATGAGAACTATAAATTATACGACATTTAGTCAAATGAAAAATAGTCTTTTTACAAGTTAATTTGAGCTACAAAAGCCGCATTACAGAGTCAAATAGACAAAGCTTAAATAAATAGCATATCTCCGGCTAGTTACCGATATGAAACGATGCCGCGCACGCAAGCCCGTCATTACCTGTCACTGCACTCAAATTATGCATGGCTTTTTACAGCGCATATTTGAGATGCATTTCAGCGTTTATTGAACATGAACGGTTTAGGAATGAGCTGAGTTTCATATTCTTCAAAATTATTTTGTGCTAAGCCAGACGATAACGGCATTTTAAAAATTATGTAAGGAGGTAGTGGGTGTCTCGGCGCAAGAGAGCTTATCAGATGAGTTGTCCCAAAATTTGAAGTATGAGTTTAACGTTGCTTCTACGTTCATAAATTAAATGACTCATCTCATAAGCTCACTCTCGTAACAGTAACCCTCTCTCTCTCTTTTTCTTTCTCGACTTTAAGTTTGTTACACCTCTTAGATGGGGATGGAAGTCATCGTCCAGCCTTTCCTGTATATTGGCCGAATGGGCTGAGAGGATGGTACAGATTCTGGGCAAAAAACTGTCGGACACTATCTGCGTGCAGTGGATAAGAGTGAAAAGTTTCAGGCGTTATGCAAATCATTGTAGATGATACGGTAGATGCAAAAGATTATGAGAAGCTTTCGATATGATTTCGGTATAGTTCCTACTGCTCAGTTTGAAGACATAACTCAATATTTTACAGGATGTCTACCAGGCAGCTTAACAACAAAACGTCTTAAGCATAAAAACTTAAAAAGAAGACTCATAAAGGGCTCTTTTTATTGCAAAATGAGCTCCAAGTGATATACCATTGCAAATTTGAGAGTTAGGTCGTAAAGCTATCGCGTTATTGAGGCCGACGCATTTAGTTTGCAATAAAGATGAGCATGAAAATCGTGTTTTCAGTTTTTTTCATAGCTTTTTATAACTGAAGTGCCATCTGCTTTATATTCAGTTTAGAGGCCGCACCGAGCTATCACATTCACTTTGAATCGTTCTCTAGATAATTCTTTGGAAATTAATGTTATTGACTTCGAAATTGAAATTTCCTGAGAGACTTTCACATACGAAGTTGATTTATTTGCGAGTCCCGAGGCAATTTAAATATTCAAATTGAGTTATATAATCTTTAATGCTATCCCATATTAAGCTACACTCGAGAGCAATGAATTCGGTCACCAACACAATCCCCCATATTGCCAAAACTAGGAACACCAACTAATTTGAAGCTCATGAACCACTTAGGTGCTAGAGATATTCCAGTCTAAGTTCGCCCGAGTACTTTAATTAAAGTAAAATATTCATTCACATTTGGTTTACACAAAGACCATGAAACACTGGTGAAGCAGCGCAGTACCTTAGACTGACTGATCTACCATACAAATATAACTTGAAATTGAAATATCTATAGGGCACCCTTATTTCAAAAAGCTACTAGTACTACAAGTATCCATGAGCTTTCAGCTGAATAGACCGTGACTTAAACAAAAACAATAACAAAAATGTGGAATTTAAAAAAACATGTCGATCTACATCAATTCTAGCCACGGCGTGTACGGCCCTGGCTTTTAAGAAATTGAGGCTTAAAAGCTATAAAAAGAGAGAGCAATCAAAACCGTGCCAACTGTAAAGCTACCTATACACCTACATATAATCTGTAGAACTAAATTGAGGGTTTAGTTTTAACAAAAATAATCATGGACGATCGTTCACAAATTACTTTTATTCCAACGAGATACGGCGCATATTTGCACAATATTTTGCCAAATTTAGCGTTTTGGATACGTTGTTAGAGTATAATGGTAGAGGTGAATAGTAAATAATGTAAAATGTCTGTTAAGGATAATTTTTTTACAGTAGCGGTGGAAGAAACTTGTGTAAAACACTAAGTTGATAATTATAAGAATCTTTGGTGAATGCATATTTTGATTTCTCATTTGTTTTTGATTGAAAATGTTGATTTCTCATTTAAAATATGAAAGGGTGCGTGAAAAAGCTGAATATCTTTTTTCACTCCGTGATAGACACTATGGCAAAACTCATCCACAGCTTATGTTGATTATACTATTTTACAAAAATGCCAGAGAATTTGGAAAAAAAAACAAAATCGAGCATATGTTAAGGGTTTTTAATAGATAAATAATACATGCCAATTCATCAAAATAGTCGAATAAGTAACAACTTATTCTTGATACGTATATAACTGGTGCTTACGCCTCGAATAGTTGAATATTTGGTAAACAAAATAGCTTGAACAAAATTCTTCGGTAACTTTTACAAATTTATGAGCAAAGATAACAAGCCTCCTCAAAGGAAACCCAACGCAATACCTACTATTGCATATTCTGTGGCAATAGTAAGGAAAATAAACTGCACGGGGTCATTAACCTGTAGGCAAGTAATGGAACTCGGCGTCACTGTAATGCTTCTTTTCTTACTTCACTTTTACAAATCATGAATTCCTGAATTCAAGTTGATAATTAGGTTACATAATACCAAAATCTATACATTTTTGTCATTAATTATATTATTTTTCAGTATGAACTGTAATACCCCTATTTCCAGTAGCTATAATAGGGCCCGCTAACAGCGGCCTACTTAGGGGGAAATCAGCACGCTCACCTAGCATATAGCTAGAACTCTGTATAACTTTATTACACGGCAAACCAAACATTTACCTACAACTTGGACGTTTTCAAGTCAAGAGTGAATAGGTATCTTATAGGTAAGCGTGCATCATCACTTAACAGCAGCTGATATTGCAATCAAGCGGAAGCCTATAAAGTGAAAAAAAAATATCGCATTACGATGCCATATTTTTCTATCCCAACTATGTGTCTCGTCGCTCGGTTGCGGTAGGGATGTCCTATTCCTAATGCCGGCTACGTTATAAATTCTGTTAACAGTATGTGGTGGGTACTCACCAAGCTTGTCCTGCTGCAGAGTCTTGGTGTCTCCGTGCACGAGGCCGAGGATGAGGAGCAGCGCGATGCGTGGCGCCGGCATGGTGTCGCGTCACGTGACGACACTCGCACGATGCGCATGCGCCCCCGCCACGCGACTCATCACACACACTGCAACAACACACACGCATTTTTTTATTGGAACGAAGTTCCTTATCGCGCGTTGTGAAAGGGGGCTAGACGGAAAAAAATCTTACGAAAAGTTGTCACGACACTTTTTGCTATAGTAAGCTCTTGTAAGCTGTGCGGCGTGCGCATGATTCTCTGTCTCTCTCTCTCTCTCTCTCTCTCTATTATAGAAAGCAAGCCAGATATTTTCATTTCTATTTCGCATTGAACAGTGTGGTATCGCGACGATTATTTTTGTTGAGTGTATACAGGTTTTTTGCAAAAAATAATAAAGGAACTTCGTTCCATCCGGGTGTCCCTTGACACCTTTCAAGTTTTTTTTCTTTTATTTTATAGTGTTTAATACACTTAAATGGCCTTACTTATAAAAATATGTCAAAAGGTAAACAGTGCTTAAACTATTACCATCTCTTACCACTAGGTAATGACAAACAGTGACAGGGCTAACTTTAAGCAATGGTTAAATTTAAATTGCGTTTATAAGTTGGGCTGTTAGAAATCACAAAGGTTTTTATAATGTCCCAAAAGTTAAGAGCCGAGCAGGATTTGAACCCGCGACCTTCCCCTTGGTACGGGGCTGCGCTGACTACTGCGCCATCGGATCCTAATCACACTCGACGAATAACTCTTAGGGAGTGTTCGGCACTAACGCGACCGTGGCTCCATCTACAGGTTTGACGTTACAGTCAACTACTTCTCGCGGGTTCAAATCCCGCTCGGCTCTTAACTTTTGGGACATTATAAAAACACACACACATTATATTACAAACTAACGACTTCGCTCGCCACGTTCCTGTTATGCCCCGTCCCCTTTACGCCCTGTTCCTGTAGTTTTTTCGGGATAAACAAAATTTAATCTCCTTTTTCTGGTTTAAAGCTACCTCCTTACTCATTTTCAGCCAAATCGGAGTTATAAAATATAGTGTAACTAACACGAATTTATTTTATACACAATACATACAATATAACAAATCCATCCCGCGGGAACCTAACATTTTACCGTGATAAAAAGTAACTTAACATGTGCTATTTCAAGCCATAATCTATCTCTGTGTCAAATAACATCCAGATCTGTTCAACTGTTATGGCGTTATTGGATAACAAACATCCATACATCCAAACTTTCGCATTGATATAATAGTGGGATGTGTATGACCAATTAACCTGATACAATGCACGGTATCAGGTTAATTATTGGTCATACAAAAATCGACAGATTCCTCGTGCGACGTGACTCTTATTCATCTACTTTTTACCAATGCCCTTATTAAGTATGTCTACCGTGCCTGCGAATTACAGCCTAATTTATTTTGATTGACAAACAGCCCAATTGCTGTTTGTCAATCAATTTCAATTTCGGATGAATTCTATAAACTTAATAAAGTTTACTAAAAAATTATTGAAATAAATATTTCTTAGAGCTGAAAATTAGACTTTAAAATATGCGTGCTAAAAGAAACGGCAAATAGTGTAAAGTTCGCGATCCAGATGATAACAGCGCTAGTTAACTTAGCTCCGAGAGAACTCCTAATTGAGTTACTTAAACGTGAAATTAAGTTTAGTATCGACTTTGTTCGGATCATGAACTTTAATTAGCGGTGTTCAAAAACTTTGAGAAACGTTCTCTTAAACGAAGTCATCACAAATTAAATGTTGAGCTTCATTGCTTTCAATTTTACTATAATTGATTGTTATAAAGTTTGTCAAAAGAAACTTGTTTCACTACCAACAAAAGCGCTTCAACATTGTCGATACCGAGCAGGTATAGTGTAGATTGATCCTTGCTTGGCTTCACAGTAAATACAAAGCTACTAGTAACTTACCTCAGTGTCAGTAATTAACACCCACAACCTCCAAATCAAAACATAGCAATGCTGTTTCATGGCAGACAACGACACGCAAAGTATTCTATGAAGGATAAGAAAAACTTAGAAACGAACATCTATAAGACATAATCATTTTTCAAAGGCTCTAATCAAAATTGCGCCATAATTAGTCACCTTTTTCAAACAGTTTTAGATTAATTTGAAACGATTAAAATAAAAAAAATAGTTTATTTTTACTATTATTATGTAAGCAAAATCTATTTCATTAAATATGGGCAGCATACATTTTTTTTTTTTTTTTTTAATTATCTTCCTAACAGATAGTCACAGTTTCCAAAATGTGCAGGATTCTAATCAGTATTTTGCAATCCAACAGGTCCTGTCCTGTCCATAGGTTGACTGGCCTCTCAGCTCAGTTGGTAGTAGCTCTTCTTTCTGCGCTGGAGGGCGTGGGTTCGATCCCCACCGAGAACAAACATTTGTGTGGTGAACACAGATGTTTGTTCTCTGTCTGGGTGTTATATTGTATTCCAAAGTATGCATTTACAAAAAAAAATGTATATAAGTAGTATAATATCAGCTATCTGGTTCCCATAGTACAAGCTCTGCATAGTTTGGGGCCAGATAGTGTTGTGTGGATTGTCTAAAATATTTATTTATTTATTTATAGGTCATCTAAAAACAACTGACTAACTTGCAGACGGAGACAAGTGGAAAATGGGAAATACCGTATGCCCAGTAAAGACACACCAAAGGTAACCAAATCAGATAATGCTACAGGATAATGCTAAGTAAGTTCAATTTGAATGCACATAACAGAAACTCAAGTCCATAGAGAATTTCGAAAAGAGAATTAACCTCTCGCTGTACACTATGCCGGATTTTATGACCGTCCATGAATAAATTCCACCCGGGACACCCTGTCTCCCCGTATATTATAACGACAGTTAAAACCTCTTGGCTCTGTTTAGTATGCCAGTTTACTATGAGAAAGTTTTATGGCATTAGGGGTTCGGACGGCAGTGTACGCTATCCACGACGGATTTATCCCACCCTGGTACACATTGGCGGGTTTATGTGCGCGTAAGATGTTTGTTGGCGATGCGACAGAGGATGGTGATGTTGAATTGCCGTAGTTTCAGTTATTGTCTGTTGTTTAATGTTGATTACGTTATCTCAGACTAAGCAGAGCTCCAGTCTGGGGAATGTTTTGTGGTAATAAATGTAAACTCGGAAATTCATTCATTGAAATAATGGCACGTTAGCTTGAATTTTGGTTTTAGTGTAAAAAGTGCTCTGTTTTTGGCAATGGCTGTTGGAAATTTCGTTTATGCATATTACAGGCCTTGGAGGCTTTTTTAGGTTCTGGCAAGAAGCCAAGCAGATTATTTTAATTTTTATGTTTATCATAATGATAAGCCTAAGTTATATCAAATAATATTCAACCGCCATGCTGGCATATTTATTTTGTCCCTCAAAAATAGTTACTTATGGAAGTTCACCAAATTGACTCAAAAAATACATTAAAGTATTTTTTTCAGGCAATTCAGGTTAATTCTACTGAAAAGCGCCTTTTGTTAGTGATTAATGTGCCTAGATCCTTAGTGGTTTTCTTTGTACGAAATTAGCAACGTAGCTCGTATATAACAGCAATGGTAATGTTGTTTTAATTGCCTCACTGACGTTTTTTGCTAGTATTAAGTAAATAAATAGAAAAATATGAATAAATAGGCTCACAACTGTAGACCTACCAGAAGCTCTGACTGGCTCTATCTCTGGCTCTGGTTTGGATTCTATGTGAGTGCTCACCAGCGTATTATACTGCGCGTGTGACGTTTCGACGTAGGATTTATTTAGTCAACACTCACACAGACTCAAAACCAGAGCCAGAGACAGAACCAGCCAGAGTTTGTGGTAGGCCTACTGTAAGCCCGAAGAACAGAATTTTCAGATCTTTGAAGTGGTTATAGAAGTATTCAGAGGTATGTCCAAATCTAACATTAAATACCTGACGTGCCTTTTGGCATTATTTGGTATTTCATTTTTGCAAACGAATCTATTTGGACGAGTCAACAAAATCAAAACTACCAAAACAGGAGTTTTTTACTTAGTGATAACAGAGGTTTTTTTTAAATCGCAGTCAGGTATTCTAAATTGGGTATCTTCTGCGAGCAGAACAGACTCATTACGAAGTCTGCTTGACTTGCTACATAGCATTCCACAGACGGATCTCGACTGAAAAAGTGGCATCTTATTACTTGCCACGCTTTTCTCTCTAGAGACACCCAGCCTTTGGGTTTTATAGTTTACTTCTTATAAAGACAAAACAATTCTAACAGACCGCTGAGGCAAATTGAATTGAAAATCCTATTGCTTAGGATTTAGATATTCGAAATGGCGACCAAAACTAGTGTAAACTTACCTTCGCCAAAATACATATTTACTAAGAGCCACAACTAGAGAGCTATAAACTTCCGTCCTATTTTAAATTCAACATAAATTACAAGTTGGCAACAAAATTGTATCAAAATTGAGAGTTGCACCACCACCGCCGCACATAGCCGCTACACCGAGCAAGTTTATGAGGCAAGTAACTCGGCCTTTTAGTGGAAGGTGAATAATAGGCGCTTACTTGCTAGTGAGGGGCACATGCATCTTTCACACAGGTTGTTAGTTATACCAACATTTTCAACATTTTTGTAATGCATGGCTGACTATCAAATCTATAATGTACTGGTATAAGATGCTTGAGTATTATATCATCGCTAAGAGTCACTGCTTGAATGTACAGCTTTCGGTCTACTTGGAGGGACTCGTCCCACCGCTCTCTTCAAGTTCATTCATTCATTTATTCAATGATTCATGTGTTTATAGGTCTAAATTATTGATCATGCACCATTAAAGAACCGATATACCTAAATTTTAGATTATGTTGCTTGCGTAATTAGTAACCATTTAAAAGCTTGTTGTTTGCAATTACGTTAATTTGGGTAACTAGTCGTCGGGTCAAATTGATTAATTTAGAATTGAAATTGAAATTTCCGCGTCAAACTATTCATTAATCCACAAGCCAATGGGTTTTGATTTTAGAATGTCCTATTTAGGCTTAGTCAATATATTTGAACAACCGCATTAATCAGAGAGTGCTGACACAACGCTGCAAAACATAGACAATATTGACTCATTAGTCACATCACTACAGCTTAGCTGGCGTTGTCGATACTGGAGTGCTTTCGACCGCCCTAGCGAGCTAGGTTACTGCTAGGATTTACGCCACTCACTAGATGAAACAGTGATGGCTCATAATGCCAGACTTGCACCAACAATATTCTGCTATGCATTTTTTAATAGGAAGGATAAAGTGTGGAAAAATAAAGTTGGTGCACATTTTACAAACTTTACAAGGTAAATCAGCTTTACACATTGTGTAGTCCAGTTTTGGAACAATAACTGTTTCAATGAGCATGGATTGAGTGGCAACCTTAAAGCCTACTATTCACCGACTCCCTGCAATCACGATGCCTTGGTATATCAAGTGGAAAGTCCTTCTATGCTTAATTTTTCAGCTTATACAAATAACCAGTACCAAAATGATAACAAAAAACGCTACGGCACTGACGTACTACGGCAAAAATTTTCAGCATTTCCATCTTTTCGGTGTAAAACCAAAACACAAAACCGCGGCCTCTTATTTGCATACTTCGTTCAACCTCCGAATATTATTTTTGCACAAACTGTAAAATACTTCCGACTATCCTGTAAAATATTGGCGATCGAAACAAACTGGACTTTTCAAGCCATTAGTGGCACCGGCGTCAGGTCACGAGGGATCCGCGTCATTTCCTTCCGATAGTGGGGAATGTCGCGCCGGTGTCGCTCTGACACTCTGACACTCTGACACAGATGCGTCCTAAAGTATCTTCTACTTAAAGTTCTAGCAAGTGTTCACAGCTGTCGTGCACGGTCACTTTATAAAATATTAAAAAGCAGCCAAGTGCGAGTCGAACTCGCCCATGAAGGGTTCCGTAGCATCAAGTAACATAATATAAAGGTTCTTGTAGTTCGTCAAAAGGTAAATTGCGGTTTTCGATTTATAACGTATAAAAAAAACTACTGACTAGATCTCGTTCAAACCAAATATCGTTGAAAGTTTGTATAGTAATGTACAACATATATTTTTTTTAGTTTTATCATTCTCTTATTTTAGAAGTTTGAGGGGGGACCAACTTTTTTCCACTTTGAAAGTGTCTCTCGCGCAAACTATTCAGTTTAGAAAAAAAGCAGCCAAGTGCGAGTTGGACTCGCCCATGAAGGGTTCCGTAGCATCAATTAACATAATATAAAGGTTTTTGTAGTTCGTCGAAAGGTAAATTGCGGTTTACGATTTATGACGTATAAAAAAAAAACTACTGACTAGATCTCGTTCAAACCAAATATCGTTGAAAGTTTGCATAGTAATGTACAACATATATTTTTTTTGGATTTATCATTCTCTTATTTACGAAGTTAGAGGGGGGAGGGGGACCAACTTTTTTCCACTTTGGAAGTGTTTCTCGCGCAAACTATTCATTTAAGAAAAAACGATATTAAAAACCTCAACATCATTTTTGAAGACCTATCCATAGATACCCCAGACGTATGGGTTCGATGAAAAAAACAATTTTGAGTTTCAGTTTCAAGTATGGGGACCCCCAAAATTTATAGTTTTTTTTCTATTTTTGTGTAAAAACCTTAATGCGGTTTACAGAATACATCTACTCACCAAGTTTCATCAGTCTAGCTCTTATGGTTTCGGAGAAAAACGGCTGTGACACGGCTGGACAGACAGACAGACAGACATGACGAATCTATAAGGGTTCCGTTTTCGCCATTTGGCTACGGAACCCTAAAAACGATATTAGAAACCTCAACATCATTTTTGAAGACCTGTTCATAGATATCCCACACGGACAGACAGACAGACAGACAGACATGACGAATCTATAAGGGTTCCGTTTTTGCCATTTGGCTACGGAACCCTAAAAAAGATGCAGGTGTTGTGAAAGCTAAAAAGTAGTCCGTTAGAAGTAGTCGTTTGATGTGTGTGAACAACTGTATTCGTGTTTACCTGCCTTTAGCGTCACCACAGATAAGATAATACTCACTATACTTCGTGTTGATTGACACAGATGTCGGAAAATCTCTGATCCTCTTTGTACTTTAGAAAGAATTGTAAAAGCCTATAACTACTCAGACCTAAAAGCTAGAGAGAGGGATACGTTAGCGAAGTTTTTTTCCATTCTACCTGATTGATTTGCTAACGATTCTAAAATGTTCAAGCCCCACAACATGCGAGATCTCAGTTTTCATTTCGACAGACCAACTCCTCTGTACCTACTACTCCGCACTCTGTGGTAGAGTCCTTTGTAGAGCTCTCTCAAATCGGGCAGAGTATTGAGAGCCGTAGGTAATATCGATACGTAGAGATTGTGTTTCATTGTTATTTCCATTCGTTGCGTTCGTTCCCATTTATATTCTGTTATGTTTCACATTTCTTTTGTAACATTGATTTTTTGTTTTTTTGTTAAGGAGCGTTTACTATAAATGCTTATTGTGGGTGGATATACCAACCATTATAAAAGTGGTAAGGTGATTATGAAATGGTTTTAATGTATTTTTTGGTAGAACTGCAAGTGATCTAGGTCGGGAGCTTGACATGTTTTTAAAATCAAAGTTAAATATTTCTATAATCAGTATAATATCACAAGGATCACTTTTAACTTTTTTAGCTCAAGCACATGACGTACCACCTGTATCAACTGCATTATATTCCTTTGGCACATTGTTATCGAATTGAACCTTGAGCATGCTCTTGTAGGTGGTGTTTACCACTTATCATCTGGTGGGCATGGACTTGTTTCATCAACAGGTAGTCTAAAAAAAAGAAGTGCGTATTGTCGATTTATTTGTATATTTTTCTTGTACTACAAAAATCCGGTGTTGGCTGTATGTTAGAAATTTAAATTGTATTACATATGATTTTAGAGTTGTGGGTTTTGTTAGGAAATAAATAAACGAAACTTGCCCAAGCCCAAAAAGAACAGTTTAAAAACTTACAGCACGGTTCCCAAGCAAACATATTGGCAACCTGGCAAGAATGTAAAATGGCAGACAAACTATCGTTTACTTATCCCCCACAAGCACTCCCTAGGGTTCCTAATAACATTCACATCACGCCGCGGAGGGATATAACTCAATAAATCTCGTGATACAGTTTATTAGCTCTATTGAGCCCGCAGTGTCCTTGGGCCCTCAAAACTATACCCACCTTAAAAGCCTCTGTACAAACTACTACTTACAACTTGAAAATACTTGTCTCGAACCGAAACCATTAAAAATGTAGCTACAAATTGTTTAATGATGGGAGTATTATTTTTTTGTTGATATGGTAGCACAAAACTTTTATAGAAACCTTAGTTAAACCTTAGTTAGAAACCTTAATTCATTACTTATTATCATATTTTTTTAATTGGTAACTAATTAATCACTACAAATAAGTTCAATTTTATTGACCTTGATTTGGCAAACAATAATTGTGTCAAAAACTGTCAAAAGCAGCCGTAGCCTCTGGGAGCGTAGGTTCGAATCCTACCGGCTGCGACGCTTTTTGCTTCATAATTTACGCAAGAAATTTTTCGCTGACTATTTTGTTGAAAAAACTTATGACGGAAACGTCGTGTCTATTGGACACGGCTCATTGTGCAAAGTATCCAAGTTTTCTCATCAATTCTAATCAACGTTTGCTTTAGAAGTGGTCGAAGCTTGGAAAATTACGAATCAATTTGCCGTAATCTATGGCGTCTTGAGGCACTTGGATGAGGCTATCAAATTAATTTATCGACGTCGAAATTGAAAAGGTAAGCTGCTTACGTAAGCTGACTCGCAAGTCAATAAAAGGCGTCTGTCTAAAGGCACACTTTTTATAGGTCACAATATATTTCTTCTAGACTTACTCTTGACTTTTAGGTGTCTACAGAATATTTCGATATTGAGAAATTGATAAAAGCTTCAACGCCACCGTTTGGTAAAAATATTTTATCACTGCGATTTTCCAGTAGCAAAAATATGATTTCTATGATAAAATATTTTGCGTAATCTCAAATATTTAATAGGATTATAGCCGACAAGTAGATACAGATAGCGTATTATCCTCTGGATATCATTTAAGCTGTGAAAGAAAAACTCAAAGCTTTCAGGATTAGCGTAATCAGAAATTCCCACGAGCGAAATAAAACGAGATAAAAAAACGGTTTCGTTTTAAGGCGTAGGTAAATGGTGAATTCAGGTTTGTTTTAAATACAATGCTCTTTTGCTTTAAAGGAAACTAAAAATGCTTACGACCGTCTGTAACCGATGCTTTTGTCTGGTTACGGTGAAAGCAACTCAAATTATAATACTTATTTGTTCTTATAAAGTGAAAGAGCTGGATCGGTCGATCCAAATCCAGTTTTTAGGATAATTAGATAGATAAACTTTTAAAATTACCCACTATCACGTAGCATAACATTACCGTGCTAGGAACGTAACGGATAGTGCGGTATGCTACTGCGGCGGTATGCTACGGGATAGTGGGTAGAGACCTTTAGAAGAATTATCGAAGTTTGTATGAAAATACCTAACGTGAAAAAAGTTGCCTTCAGTAGAAAATAAATCGAAAAAACGTCTGATAACTAAAACGTTGATATCAAACGTTTATAAAGGTGAATCGTGTATTTTTTAGACAAGTGCGAACGAAAAGTGGAATAATAATATGGTTTATGTTGTGAAATTAAAAAGGAATTAGCATAGTTTTTGCAATACTTTTAATGGCTTGAATCTAATCAGATATTCATGAAATAGCCAGTGCCAGTGCTTGCTACCTTTTACTCGCTTTCAGACCAACTCAGAGTATTTTTTACACGCGCTAGAAGTGAAGAGTTTAAATTACAACAGCTCATCACTTTTTTCTATTTTCTAAATCTCACAACCAGATTCTGAGTGTTTTAAGAAAAAAACAATTTTTGGATCTTTCTAATTGATATTTCATATATTATTAGATCATTATTAAAATTACAAATAAGAGAATACAATTAAGATTTCCAGCAGGTTTTTTCTACATGATATTATTTTAAGTAATTTTGATAAAATTAAATAAAATATATTTACTTGCATGTGTAAGGGGAATAATGCTTCGCTATGAGAGACTTGTTTTGCTGCAGGTAAGTTATGGTTTGTGTATACTAGGCCTTATTTATTACAGCCAGGCGACATTTGTAAATGAGTTTACATTGAAAAACATAACTGATAGCTTCATTTCTCATGTTGTAAGGCTTGGAGCATAGTGAACGAGCTTACGGTGAATGCATAGCTAAAACCAAAAAAGGTACAAAAAATGGCCTGTGGATATAATTTATAATAAAAAATCGGTTGTCTGTAAAGTCGATTTACTGACGATAGTTCATCGTGACAGCGTCATACAGCTGTCCACGCGGACGCATCGCTCACTCAAGTAAGACAGAGACAGATGTCGAACGCTGCCGAACGCGGAGGCCGATTGTGCCTCTTTGTCGCTCGTTCCGCGCTTTCGCTTGCACTTCAAGCCTTAAATGGCACGCCTCAGAGCGAGGTAACACCGCATGAGTCATGTTTTTTTGTGCGTGCAGCTGGCTCCATCAAATTATAAGACGTTGTCACGTCAATAATTATTGTATGCCCTCCGGTATCAGGTCCAGGTGGTCAAATATTGTTAAGCATATATTGATTCATGGAGGAGGTAACGATCCTTAGTAGCAAGGAGCACGACGCGACGACGTGAATGCCCTCCTAGTCCCACTGCTGGGCAAAGGCCTCCCCCCCATTCTCTCCAGACATCGCGATCCTTAGCCATGCGTGTCCAGTCCGTCAGAAAACCATGAGGCTCGTCTCGCCAGCTCCGTTTTGGTCTACCGCGTCGTCTTCTCGCTAGGTCAGATTATCTTTGCCCACAGCTCACCTGGCATACATCAGCATGACCAGCCCAGTTCCACTTCAGCTTGCCGGCGCTTTCGATGGATAATTATAATAACAATACACGAAAATACTAGAAGCTGTCAGTATTTGGTGCGTTCGCTTTGCGCTTCACTATGTTGTACGATGTATTTTACCACACAAATAACATAATGTCTTGTTTGGACGAGCCTCTGACTATGTTTTATTCTCAAGGATCTTCAGTACCCAGTAGTTCTATGCCTAGGAATAACCATTGTTTTTGTTAATATTAGTTGCCTAATTAATTATACAAGGGAATTAGGTTGAGCAGGCCATTAATCCGAAGCAAGATGAACAGGAATGAACCAGTGTCGGTAAAGAAGCAAAAGGCAAGCGCCCAACGTTAAGCCTCAGCTACACAATTAACGTCAGTCAATCTAGATTGACCGCAGCGCTGGGGCTTTATATTGGTGCAAAGATTTTCATGGAAATTCGTTTATTATTCCTTGTACTAAATAAAAAAGTCTATACAAAAACACACCAAATAGTACGCTTCCAGTTAGTTTGTTGAAGCTTATAATCAGAACTGTAAAATGAGGATATCCGTAGAAGAACCAAGGTCATACATACACTTAGACATAGCTCTTAGAATTAGTAAGTTGAAGTGGCAATGGGCAGGTCATATAGCTCGAAGAACTGACAACCGTTGGGGAACAAAGGTTCTCGAATGGCGACCACGAACCGGAAGACGAAAAGTAGGGCGCCTACCCACCCGATGGACTGACGACATTGTTAAGATCGCAGGAAGCTGGTGAATGGAAAGGGTTCAGAATCGTTCTTCCTGGAAATGTGTAGGGGAGGCCTATGTCCAGCAGTGGACTTCAGATGATGATGATAATCAGAACTTAACTAAGCTATTAAAACGTTTCAAAGTGATCTTTGTGGTTTCATTGAAAATAGACATTTTGATGGCGATTTCGATCATTTTGCTTAAAGACTTTCATAAATTAAATTCTGTAAATAAATGTCTAAAATTTTTGTTTTTATGTAGCACTGGAACAAATATTCGCAGATCATAAATTTGTACCGCCACGGGATTCTAACCGGCTTCTTGCGTCTCGGTGGGTTAGCTGTGGGTTTAATATTTTTAAAGTCGTCAAGTGTATGTGTTAGATTTCATCTACTTAGGTAGGTACTCGTAAAAGCAGATGATCATATCAAGCCCTTTATTATTTCATCAAATTACGCATTCCATAAGTTACGAGGTTGTATTCAGAATCGTAAAATTATGTGCGCTCATGAAATTTGAATAAAACAGCTAATTTGACTACCAGAGTAGGTATGAGTACCTATTTGTTGAATAGTATTACTTTTTATTCTAACTAGGGTTACAATATTATGAGAAAAACATGATAAATTGGCCGCTCGACGCGGGGGCAATGCCGCGCCCCCAAATATATCATTTAACTACATGGAACGTTGCTTTTAACAATAGGTGACCATAATATTCGGGGTAATGGAGGTTGTAATATAGAACTTATAGACATTCATACTTATTTTTTTCTAATTATCGTCTCTTGCTCAGTTAGAAAAGTGCCAATGAACACATTCTTAGTACCTAATACTTATGTTATAAAACTAAGCTAAAGCAAAATTGCTCATTAGCCTACTTGATGGCTAGATTGTAATACCTATTATTAGGGTACCGCATAGATGTAGTACACTAATTTAGTTAAAAAAAATCGTCTCTTGCGTACTCTACACAAATTTAAAACTTAATCCAGTCAGAAAGACTAATAAATACATATTGTGGACAATCCACTCAACACTATCTAGCCCCAAATTATGCAGAGCTTGACTATACCATATTATTATAGCTGATATAATACTTGTATATTTTTTGTAAATACATACTTAGCATACAATATCCCAGACAGAGAACAATGACCTGTGTTCACCACAAAAATATATGTTCTCGGTGGGGAACGAACCCAAGACCTACAGCATAGAAGTTATAATATATACCAACTGAGCTGAGAGGCCAGTCTAAAAGATAATGAGATTATGAGATTAATATATTTCTACACCAAAAAATAGCGTAGTGAGTATTATTTGGCCTAACTAGCTACAAAAATTTTTTGTTGCAAATATTATTTTCTTTACAACACATCAACATTTATTATTCATTTATTCATTGCTTTATGTATTTTATAGGTCTTAGGGGGTGATAATGTCTAGAAAATAAGCCCTGCTGGGGCATTACGGCTAATTACAAATTGGTAAATATCTAGGTAAATAAATTATGACTAATAAACTTGAACGGCTTAGTAAACAAGAAGAAGGAATGCCGAAGCATTTATAAGATTAGAGTAAGAGTTAGCACTCAGAAGTTCAAAAGTCAAGTCAAAACTCAATTGTTTCATCTTGGTGGCTTGATTAAAATGTGGATTATTGTTAAAGTTGAGAAACAATAGGCCGCAAAGTATCTTGAACATTTCATCTGGTTCGAGTTGAGATCTGGAAACGATTGTTCATGTTCAATGGCCGGCAAAAACCACTTACTTTTTGTATGTGGCTTGGGACCACTTTGTTTGTAACATTTTTGAACAGCCCACAATTTTATAATAATGAGATTAAGTCACAGTATGAGAGCCAGGACCAAAGGACTGCATGGGGTTCTTCAAAAAGGGCGTTTTAAAAGTTTTAAAGGGTCGGCAACGCGCTTGTGATGCCTCTGGTATTGCAGGCGTCCATAGGCTACGGTAACCGCTTCCCATCAGGTGGGCCGTATGCTTGTTTGTCAACTTAGGAGTATAGAAAAAAAAAAAGTCGCAGTAGTGTGAACAGATTCATGCAAAAACCTGTACAAAAAAAAAAATTGCTTAAATGTGTGCAAGGTTCCACTCTGTTCTTTACATCATACAGTAGGCCTACCACAAGCTCTGTCTGGTTCTGTCTCTGGCTCTGGTTTTGAGTCTGTGTGAGTGCTCACCAGTGTATTATACATGTGTGTGTTACGCTTCGACGTAAGATTTATTTAGTCAACACTCACACAGACTCAAAACCAGAGCCAGACAGAGCTTGTATACCTACCAAAAAGCCTACTGTCTAATTTAAAAAATAAGTAGGCGTTAAGGTTACAGATACAACGTTTTAGTTATTTTTCCATTATATCACCTTTAAACCTAACACGCACTCCACAGAACGTTTACAAACTGCTAACAACACGTGCACTCAATTAAAAAAGTGATCCTCTGTACTCTGAATCAAAAATTCATTGTCGTTTCATAAATATTGCATTTTACGCGAGCACAAACATACCTAGCCTACCCTATGTACACATAGCTACCCATCAGATTACTCTGTTTACGTTGAACTATTTGAAGTTGAACGCTGCAAATCATGTGAGATGGTACGATTATCACATCATCTCGCATGAAACCACAACAACATTTTAAGGTTGTTGTTGTTTCCTTCGCCCCACTAACACACGCTACCCGCTACCACCTCATCCTTCTCCTACCATTACCTGTATTGTTCAGCGTTTTAATAGTATAAAAGTGTATAGCTTGATGAGCAGTCAGCTATACATTATTAACTACCTAGAATAAAAAGTGTTCCGTTGCCGCCGTGGGCCGCGCTGCATTTTTCATAAACATCTGTGTAGATACGTTGGTTTTGTACGATTGTTATATCTAGATGTTTTGGCTCATCCTTCGTCGAAAACAAAGTGGTAAAATATTCAAACTTGCTGTGGCTGTGAAAATTTTTACAGCGAAAACATGAAAATATGGCTAGAGATGCTTACCTTCAATATGCCCCATGTTAACTCGAGAGCAATTAAAACAATCTAAATAAGAATTTTCTCTGAATAAAAAAAATCTGTTCAGCCTTGTGCACATCTAAGCGTTCTGTAATCAGTGAAACTCTGTGTGTGTGTGCGTGTGTGTGTGATATTTGCCAGCGTTACACTGATCGCTATCGCAGAACGCATAGACGTCCACAAGGCTTTCTAGTGTTTTTATATATCCTAAGTGAAATTTTTAAAACGAGCCCTGATTTTTTTTTTACTTTTCGAATGGTTAAAAAAAATATTCTGTTTTCTTATGGCTACATTATTGAAGATGACATTTTTATAAGACAGCAAACATTACTTTGAAACTAGTAGAAGAACAGACACAAAACTTAACGACTTGGTGCCTATATACCTCGTTTTCTTAAGATCCTCCTAAAAGGAATAAAGTGATGTATAAACAACCTACGTGTACTTTGAAATAATACAAAGAGACCTGTAAGTTTGCAATCAAACTTCATAAGTTCCATCGTCCATACAAAACTCATCACGAAGCTCTCAATAGATAATTTATAAAAATCTCCGCAAAATCACGCTTACAAATAGCTATTACATTAAAACTTTCAACGTTACCTACATTAAAAGTCAGTTTAGACATAAAGCGATCCAAACAAGAAGTATTTGCCCCCTCCTCCTCGTTAGCTACGCCTTTTATAAAACTGCCACCGTTGTATGAACGACCGCAATTCTCTCCATCATCTTCAGGACCACAAACAGCTTAAGCCTAAGTCTCAACCCGGTCCGCACCTGTAGCCTTACCGCCAAGTTTGCATCTTTTTGACGTTACAACGTCTTATAATTCGATGGAGCCGGCTGCACGCACGAAAAAACATGCCTCATGCGGCGTTACCTCGCTCTGAGGCGTTCCATTTAAGGCTTGAAGTGCAAGCGAAAGCGCGGAACGAGCGACAAAGAGGCACAATTGGCCTCCGCGTTCGGCAGCGTTCGACATCTGTCTTTCTCCTACTTGTGTGAGCGATGCGTCCGCGTGGACAGCTGTATGTCGTTGTCACGTTCAACTATCGTCAGTAAACCAACTTTACTGACAACCGATTTTTTTTATATTGAACACTATTTAACACACTAATAAAATTAGTTCTTAAACGACAGCGTAGAAGTGCATGACGGTACAGCCTCACCCCTCCCCCCTAAAATATTTGCAGATAGTGCAAACTAGCGGAATGTTGACCGTCCCTGGTGACGGTCACCAATATATAGAAAACCGAAGCTTTAGTACGAAACTTTGATGGTCCGATCCGGATTTTTCATCTCCCAACTTATTTGAAATTATAATTTGCCGCGAAGAAAATCAAATCAAAATTCCATTTAAAGTTGGTATTTCAATATTTTGTTTGCATCGCAGATGGTCATGTTCATGAAGCATTTCACGGCTTAGATCAGGCTGATAATAATGATGTAAGTAACAGCAAGATGAGGCCTGAGATGACGGATTCATTGACTAAACTCATCAGATCATTTCTAGACACGGCAAACATCCCCTAAAAAAATGTCTTGGTAACTAACAAAAGTATTGTTATTACCTAATCCCTGTGTTTTTCACCGTTCAGTAGTGATCTCTTCTATTCTTTTTATGATGCCAATTTTTCTTAAGTATTTCCTATTCAACTTTTTTTTAGGTTGTCTGGCTGAAGATGACTTTTCGCTTAAAATTGCTGTAATTATGCAGTGCAATAAAAACATATCAACTACTTAATAATTAAAAGCCTTATTTTTTACATCATAATAATAATTAATTAGCGGGAAGTCGATAGATGGAAAGGGCTCAGAATCGTTCTTCCTGGAAATGTGTAGGGGAGGCCTATGTTCAGCAGTGGACTTCTTCAGGCTGAAGATGATAAAAAACAGAACAGGTCTCAAACTCAAACTCTCAAACTCAATAATTTTTTATTCATTACGATGCAAGAATCACTTTGAAACGTCTTATAGCTAGGTGAGTCTAGGTGCCAGTTCCACGCGACCAAGCGTAGAAGAACAGGCAACAAACTACGTCTTGGTTCCTACTGTTTTTTTATATGATCCTTTTACAAATCAAAAATAGTCTAAAATAATAGCAGTGAAGTTCCAGTGTGGTGCCACTTCACTTAGTCAGACGTATGCAATGCAATAATACAAAAGCAAAAGTTTCAAAGACAGCACACGCTACGCTTCAAAGTTATACTATAGTATCTACACAGCTTATATAAAAATAAGATACGAAATAGTAGGTACAGACATTGCAAATCGACATGTTAGCTTCCTATGGGTAGAGTGACCGGGACATTGGGCCACGCAGTTTTATCATTCATATAGCTATCTAGAGTATAGTACGCTTTCTTTATTAAATTATTCTTAACATAGGCTTTAAACTTCCGAATAGGAAGCTTAGTTGCATTTTCCGGAAGTTTATTATAAAAGCGTACAGTGTTCCCCATAAAAGACCCATTTACCTTCTGCAGGCGAAATTTGGGAATATAAAGTTTATTTTTATTTCTAGTGTTAATATTGTAAATATGAACAAACAACTTGGCTAAAGCTACGAGCATTTCTAATTTGGTACGTTATTGATGTTCAACACTGTTCTAATGAATGAAGTTGCTTCAAAACGGAAGTACAAAATATAAGGCACTTGAAACTGGCCGAATTCTCTTTTAAAGTTAGCAGTTCAATATTTGTTTGCAACGCAGATGTTGGTAAGAGGCCGTTAGGGGTCGAATCGGGCCCACGATAAACAAGTGGGACAAGTCGGGACAATTTACTGTCCCGCCATTAGGGGCAGGACAATAAGGCCCAGTTAGAGCTGTCTACAATAAGACCCAATTCACAATTTTACTTTACATTTTGGGATACATTTTGCAGGGAGAAAATACGAGGAATAAAGCATCATGTTTGTTTGAAAATATTCGTAGTATCGTTCTCTTTGTACACGTTCTTTGTTCATTAATTATTGCTTTTAATATATTTCCGTAATCATCAAGGAATGACATCTTTTACTTTCTGTAAAAGTACTTTGACGTTCATTAATAAAAATGTACACAAACATTTTTCTGTCAATAGAAATATGAAAGAATTACAACTTCCAGCGTTTTCTCCTTTGATTATTTATTATATAATAATTAATTTCTCTTTGACAGAGAGGATTTCATTCTGTCTTCCTTATTAAAAGCACTTAGACTATAATAATTCACTTGGAGCCGACTTAATGTTCAGCTAGCCATGTTTTGTTAAAAAAAAAAGTATACACACACATTATACTTACACACAATCACGCCAGAACGGCTGAACGGATCTAGATGCAATTTGGCACAGTGATAGATTATAGTCTGGAATAGCACATAGGCTACTTTTTATCCTGGTAAAATGTGTGGTTTCTGCGGGATGGATTTGTTTTTAATCTATGTATGTATAAAAAAAGCCGCGTTGGTTACACTATTTATAAGTCAAGAACGGATAAGCCGATTTGGCTGAAAATTTGTGAGTTAGAGTGAGCTTAGGAGACGGGCATAATAATATGATTTTAATACCAAAATAATTACTGGAACGGGTAGAGCGAAGCTGCGAGCGGCCGCTAGTATTCTTCTATAAATTATGGTTGTTTTATATTGTTTTTACCTAAGTTTTTGATTGATTGATTGATTTTCTATATATCTATCTAGATAGACTGTACTTAGAAAATAAGCAGATATAAAATTTAGTCTCAATGTATGTATAATAGATAAAACAGGCATTCAGAGTGCTCTGCCTCAAAGAGTACGTCTGAGCTGAGCGTCTTCTATGAGGTGATCAGTTGATGTAAGGCAGACGAAACCACTCATCATCAAATAAGACATAATCTGTTTGCTCAGTACGTTTGTCTCTAAAAAACAGGTAAAATTAACTAGAAACTCATCTCGATATTAGTCTATTTTAAAACATAAAATCCACTAAAGAAATTCCAGTAACATCCAATTCTCATAAATTCTTATTTTTCCTCACATCATTAGCGAGCGTATCTCGCAGCAAAATGACGCATCTATAGGCAAAAAGGCGTATCTGGTGGCAAAAGGACGTATCTGAAAACAGTACAGGGCGCGAGCAGTGGAGCGTAAGTCGTTCTGAACGGATAAAGGCTCTTCATAGCTTGCTATTTTACATTTAGTCCTGCGTACCTACTCTTAATGGGTCGACAGCGTCGTGTTAGTTATCAGACTTTGTATCAAGTTCTTATTTTCATTGACGTGACAACGTCTTATAATTCGATGGAGCCGGCTGCACGCCCGAAAACATGACTCATGCGGCGTTACCTCGCTCTGAGGCGTTCCATTTAAGGCTTGAAGTGCAAGCGAGATCACGAAACGAGCGACAAGGAGGCACAATCGGCCTCTGCGTTCGGCAGCGTTCGACATCTGTCTCTCTCCTACTTGTGTGAGCGATGCGTCCGCGTGGACAGCTGTAAGACGTTGTCACGGTCAACTATCGTCGACCGTCGTAACCGATTTTATCTAATCATATCATCGCCATCGCCTAGATGTGCGCAGGCTAGGTATGTGAAAGCAGAGCATCATTTGGCAGACTGATATATGCAAATAAGCACCTAGTACCACACTCCACTGTGCACTCCCCTAAAAGTTCCCGAAGCTTCTAAAGAAACCTTTCACCGCACGCCATTACCGCGAGGCTTTGTTATAGTTGGCATCGGTAATTATCATAATTATACACTGCGTCAATTGAAATGCCACCACATCCGGAGCTAGAGTGGAATCTACGCGCTAATGATGGAGTGTGAACTGGCCATATAATACACCACTATTTTGTAATTACCAAAAAAAAATGGCGATATTGGCTGCTGAAACTGAACACATCCACGAAAAAAAAATTTTTTTGAGACAAAAAAAATATTTTTAAATAACCAAAATTTTTAGTCAAATATTGAGAAATGATTCAACAAGCAAAAATCATTTCATTCGTAAACGCTAAATACCAAGCGGAACCGAACAGCGTAGGTAAATTTTTTTCTCTCTAGTACTACGTAACTTATGTGTCCATAATTTTATGCAGGATTTCTGAAAATTTTAACATTTAATAACTTTATAATTTTAGCGAAACGAAAAATTCTGATTGCAGATTCATAATGTTCTACCCCTACTACATTACCCTATTTTTTTTTGGTAGGTCCAAATTAGTGGTGTAGAATGTGTAGCCTCCTGTAGGTTCTAACCTTGATTTCCATCAAGAACAAACATTTTGGTGTACATGTTCTTTGATAGACATTCTGTAAAAACGTCCAGTAATCTCTATTATTCAACAAGTAGCCAAATACATCCGAAACGTTACAAAGGAGCGACAGATAATGATACTGTTCAAGGAAAACGGCGAATTATAACAAAAGAGCCTTATAAAGATGAGGATATAAATATCGTCAGTCAATGGCTCGGAAGTCATGACTAAGTTAAAGTCAATGAGCATCCTTTTCAAGGGTTTATTGGATATTTATTACTAAGGAGGCCGTCTCTTTTATTTAAGATTATGGTACCTACTGGAAATCCTTTCCAAAATGTACAAAAAAAGAAAGAAAGAAAGGATAACAAATAAAACTTATTTATTTATGACGGCACACGGTAGATATGAGAAACACGAACATTTTAGATACAAGAACACATTTAGATAATACAAGAAGTGGAGTGATAGAAGAAGAACACAGTGACATTGGAATGGTGTCTCTCAGTCCCATCATAAATGGGCTTTTTAGGCTTGTTTGCGTGAAACTGGCACATAGACTCACCTAGCTATAAGACGTTTCAAAGTGATTCTTGTGTGTTTATTGTATAAATACATATTTGACTTTGACTTTGAATTTGAATCCAAAATTTTAGATGTTTAAATTATTGCGACTTGGTCATGTCACAACGACTTGGTTAATTTGAATAAAACCACATATAAGATAATACTGTACTAGTAATAAAACTAAGAACCTATGTAATTAGTTGCATTTGGTAATAAGTTTACAAAGAGAACGTCTTCTTCTTTGTCCATCCCTGTTCCCATTATTTGGGGTCGGGTCTCCTCACTTTTTTCCGCCAAGACAGTCGGTCTTGGGTGGTCGGTTCGGGCAATTGGGCTTTCATGAGGTCTCTCTTCATATTGGTCCACCAGGTGGCTGGCGGGCGGCCTCTTCCTCTCTTTCCTTCCGGTAGGCTCAGTGCAATTTGCACTACATGGTCTTCAGTACGTCTTTTTACGTGCCCATACCATCTTAAGCGTGATTCTGTTAACTTATCTGTAATTGGGGCAACCTTAAAACTTCCACGGATGTACTCGTTACGAACTTTGTCAAGCCTGGTTACACCTCCCGCCCATCTTAGCATTTTCATTTCATTAACATGGAGTTTATGTTCATGTGTCTTCTTTGTGGTCCAGCATTCAGACCCATACATTAGCGCCGGGCGCACCGCTGTCTTGTAAATTTTGCCTTTAGTTTTTACAGGCATTCGTGGATCACACAGTACGCCTGTCAGGGATTTCCATTTCATCCAGGCAACGTTGACCCTATGCGTTACGTCTGCATCTACATTTGCGTCACTTGTTAGCATAGAGCCTAGGTATTTAAATTTTTCGACAGTAGGTATTGGTGAAGATCCGATGTTAATGGTTTCTGCACTGGGGTTTCCACTAAATGAGCATTTGAGGTACTCGGTTTTGGTTCTACTCACCCGAAGACCGAACCTTTCAAGGGCATTTGTCCACGTGTCTAAGGTATTTTGAAGGTGTTGTGCGGTATCGGCCGCTAATACTATATCGTCTGCATATAAAATGCTCCACGGCAGTGGCGATTGGATGTCTTTCGTTAGACAGTCCATCACTAGATTGAAAAGTAATGGGCTGAGAGCCGAACCCTGATGCACACCTACTTTAACCTCGAAGGCTTTGCCAATGCCAGCCAGACATCGGACGCTGGTACTGATGTTATTGTACATGTCTTGCACGAGTGATATATAGTGCTCTGGTACATTTTGGATTCTCAGAGCATGCCAGACTAGCTTTCGGGGTACCCGGTCAAACGCTTTCTCGAGATCGATGAACGCGAGGTGCAAATCTCTTCTGTTTATTCGGTACTTTTCCATCAGAATTCTTATTGCCTGTATTGCATCTGTGGTCGATCTCGATGCGGTGAAGCCAAACTGGTTCGGTGTTACTTCAGAGAGGGTTGTGAGACGTTTATTTATAATTCGCTCCCATATTTTAAGGGTATGAGAAGTAAGTTTTATGCCTCTGTAGTTTTCACACTGCGCCACATCTCCTTTATTTTTATAGAACGGTACAAGGTAACTTCGGCGCCATGATTCAGGAATGCATTTTGTTACTAAAATTTTGTTCAATAGTTTTGTTAGCCATAAAATACCGATTGGGCCAAGCTTTTTCCACAGGTCTGCCGGGATCTCGTCTGGCCCTAGCGCCTTCCGGTATTTCATTTTTGATACAGCCTGTATCACTTCGTCCGAAGTAATTTCTTGCACGGGGCCTTGTACAGGTTTCAAGGGTATAGGTTCTGCATTCGGAAATTCCTCGTTAAGAAGAGCTTCGTAGTATTCACGCCATCGGTTGTTAATTTGTATGTTGTCTGTTATTAAAGTACCATTTTTATCCTTTATGTATTTGTTGGTTTTTATGTCCATGGTCGCCCTGTGCCTGCATTTAGCTATTTTGAAAAGGTCATTTTCATTCGTGGCATTTTCCAGCTTTTCATAGAAGGTTTCATTCGATTTGGCTCTCTCTTGCGCCACACACCGCTTTGCCTTTTTCTTCGCCTCTTTGTATGAATTGCAGTCCTCTTCTGATTTTGTAATCTGCCACTGTTTGAATAATCGTTTCTTGCGGTCCAGTTCTTCTTTTACGCAGTTGTTCCACCAAGTTGGGTCTTTTCCTTTACTAAGGCCACCTTTAGCAACTCCTAGAATTACTGTAGCTTTGGCTATGGCACATTTTTCGAATTCTGACCACATTTCGTTGGCACTTTGGTATTCTATTTCTCTATCAGTTTCTAAATATTCCTTCATTTCACATAACAGGCTTTCTCCTTTGGACCCCTCCAGCTCCTTCCATTTAATTCGTGGCGTTCTGTCAACGGTTGTCTTGATGGGCTTGGGAAGATCGTAGATGGCGACGAGAATTCTGTGTTGTGATGTCAGTGCCTCGCCTGGAATGACCTTGCAGTCTTTGAATTTTTGTTTAACAGCACTGTCAGCTAGTATGTAATCGATTTGGGACGCTTTACCCAAACATTTATACGTGATCAAATGTTCTGATTTCTTTTTAAAATTTGTGTTGATCAAAGTTAAGACATGGCGCGCCGCAAAGTCCAATATTTCTTCGCCTTGCTTGTTTAATATACCAAATCCGTACCCGCCGTGTGCAGAGGTAGTATTATAAGTTCCAACGTGGCCATTTAGATCACCGCCGATTAGTTTGTATTCATTTGATGGAATAGTGCGAACAAGATCGTCAAAATCATCCCAGAATTCCGATTTTTCCGCTTGGGTACACCCTGTTTGGGGAGCATACGCTGATATGATGTTTGTAATCTGTTGGTTGTCTAAAGCCAGTTTGACTGCAATCAGGCGGTCATTTTTTCTAGTGATGTTTATTATGCGGGTTTTGAAGTCGTTATCTAGTACAACTGCCACTCCATTCCTTTTGTTGTCTTCGCCGAAGTATACCACCTGGTAGCCATTGCCAATATCTTTAGATTTGGATCCTTTCCATTTTGTTTCTTGTAGGCAACAGATGTTAACGTTACGTTTCTTTAGCGTCTGGCTTAGTTCTTGGCTTCTTCCTGTTAGAGACCCCAGATTCCAAGTTGCTAGTCTTATTCTATGTAGCGTTAGATGGCTGTGCGAATGCTTATTCTTGTCAAAAATATCGTCGCTTAGGGGGGACGCCCTAGCATTTGTGATAACATTCTTCGCATTTTTCGCATTCGCGTCGCTTACGGGGAACGCCCTTACATTTATACTCTTATTGCCTTTTATTTGTACTTTCATTGTGAGGAGAAGTTGTGTTGGCTATGTTCTTTTACGGCCGGTTGCCACCTGACGCCAAGACTGTAGTCTTCACAAGGCTCGGACGCCGCCGTTGACCCGCTAGGAGTTCTTCCGCCGCCATTCCTTCTGTACGCTCCAGCCTGAACGCACAGCACTGCCTACAGCCTTCTCTTCGCAATATCTCGAAGCAGCCTGCAGCAGGGGTTTGCTAACGGAGTGTCCTTCTCCGGCCTTGTTGGTCCGCGGGTGGTATTTTATTTCCCACCAACCCTCCGAGGAAGCAAATGCTGCCCCGGCGAGCTTCCCCTATCCGCCACCTGGTGGACGCGGTCTCTAGGGAATGAGGCTACCCCGAGACAAAAAGAGAACGTATTTTGAGTTTACAAAGAGAACGTATTTTGAGAAAATCGCGCATCCAACATTTTGGCTTTGAACAATAAGAGATCTGAGAAATGCACCGTGCGGGGGACATAGTTTTTCAGTAAGTATTTATTTGCTGCTGAAGTACATAAGCAAATACACAAAGTCATTCCATTAATGCTTACAAATTCCCATATAGTGGCCTTTTCTCCAGATCTCTTTAAAGTTTTAATAAATGAAAGAGGCTTAAGTGCTGCCTTCAAAACAATAAAGTTGAATAACAAGTAAAGAATTATTAACTAAAAATCGATTACTTTGCCACTATCGGTCCAAATAGTAAAACATTTACCCTAATGAAGTCACCCTTCTGTTTTGGGACAACAAATAAAACTAAAATAGAATCCGGAGCGTTTGTAGGGCGGGGAAATTACCGGCGCTTATAAAGTCCGGAACACGGTTTTTTAATTTTACTTTTGCATTTTTACTTATTCTGTCCAGTAGACTTACTAGAAGTGAATGCAAAGATGACGGCTAACAGATGAAAATGGAGAAAGAAGACATGTTGTGCCGACCCCACGTAAAGTGGGGTAAGGGCAAGAAGAAGAAGAGGAGGTACGTACTAACACAACTTTCATGGCAATATCTGTCTTATTTAATACTCCAAGATGTTTAGAAAACTTGTAGGAAATTCTACAGCACGCTAACAAAAATATTCATTTATGATGGTGGAGCATCAGCACCACCTCTGGTGTTGCAGGTGTCTATAGGGCGACGGTGACTTCTTTCCATCAGGTGGCCCTTCTGCTCGTCTTTCGGCTATGGCATAACAAAAATATGATGACTAAGTGTAAAGTGATCCAGACTCCTTACGAAACACCGCCGTATCAGCAACTCGCGATAAACACAATATCATTGTAGTCAAACGTCACCAAAAACGCCAAACAACCCATTTTAAAAGCAAAAAAATGAACAGGAGATTTGACTATACGCATCGTGGTTCGGTGGCGAATTACGTAAAAAAGGGCGGGCTATCGACCGGTAGCCTGACCACCAGCCACCTACTTACCTACCGTGTCTGAATTCTACTTTCCCCGAAGGCTTATTGACTTAATTATGTGCTCGAATAAAGAAAATACAATTCAAAAGGCCTTTAATTGAAAACAACGCCATAATGGCAACGAGATAAAATATTTCGACTATTTACCGGGTTCAAAGCGAAATTAATATGGCTGTAGCGACATTCATAATTTGCTGTTGCGAAGAGGACAAAGTATTTCGCAATTTGTGTACCTTTATAATACCTAAGCTGCTACGAGTACTCAGATAATATTTTTTATGTGAGGCTTTGTATTTTTTTACGCATACCTTATGTAACTATTTTTAATCAAAATGTATTTTTTTATTTGAAGGGCACAAGTTTTATTTTTAAATGCTTTTTGGGAAGAATTTTACAAATCTTGCCCTTTATTTTTACCGACTTTTTATTTAGTTTTTCACGGATTGCTAATCGGTCAATTAAATATTTGACAGCTGTGTAACTCAAACATGCTTGCAAAGTTTGAGGTAAACTACTGTAAACTATTTAGTTGTCATCTCTTCATACCCAATATTAAATATGCCAACATTGATTAAATAACAAAATTAAAATTGTAAGTAAGTACGTAGGTTAGGGTTAAACAGTTCACCTCTGTACCTTTGTTAGCGCTGCTTCTTCTTCTTATCGTGTCACTGATTCTTTCGAACCAAGTGTGGTGAAAGGATTTTAAGTGCTGCGAATAAACATATTATTATTTTAATCTCTCATTTTGACAATTAGTCGAATCCGTGACACCCTTGATCAAAATGTATATTTTTTTTATTTACATCTGCAGTCAGTGTGTGGTCAGCATAAGAGCCTACATCAAAAGAGTAGACAAAATGACACCCTGACATAAAATCAAGGGTCAAGTCCATCAAGTCCACTTACCATTATTAAGCTCCTAAGTCTTTGAACCTCTAAAGAAAGTCCACATATCCTATAAAAGTGGGCAAACAATAAATTCGGGATAAAAGTGAGCAAATCCTGGCAATCCTGCCTACCCCCCGACCCGGAGTGTCCCGAAGATAAACATCGACGAGGGTCAGATTGACCTCACGAGGAAGGTCTTCGACTTACTGACTTTAAATTGGAGAAAAAATATTTGGGGTCTTTGTGGTCGTCTTAAAATTCCAACAAAATTAGGGATCTAGTTTTATTAAAGTTATCTAAGCGTCTGTTGTTCACGTGCACTCGTATCGTCATTACAAACACAAGCCACCTTCAATTATGTTTCCAGAAGAAATAATTTTAAGCCTTCTCCATCCCCCGTATTCTTTTCTATTCTTCTAATTCTTCGTATTGTTTATGATAACGGTGTTTTCCAACACACATTCAATTGATGAAAGCTTTTTCAATACGAAAACCTTTAATTTTAATTTTGCGTCTAAAATGTACCAAAGTTTCACTATCGCTTTACGTGAAACACAAAACCAAGCTTCAAACAAAAACAACAGCTTACTGGAGGTCAGCGCTGAAAGCAAAGCTGTGAAATATTATGCAGCGATGCAGCGCCTGAGTAATCCCCGGAGCAAAGTTCGCGGATATTGGTGGCCGCTGCAGCGCTGGAAGGTAAATGATTGGATGAAAGGCTTATAACAAACTTCGACAACTGTTCGGATTTAGTTGGAAATAAATGTTGAATAGTGTTATCACAGGAATAGAAACTGTTTCTACGAACGAAGGTTTTTTAAATTACATTTACTGCAAAATCGTTTATTCAAAGGAACTTATTGTGGCATTCTCTTAAATACTTTCTTCATCATAATAAATTAATAATAACCATAATTATGTCAAAATCCTTAAATTCAATAAGAAGACTTACATCACTCCATAGCTAGAACCTTTAATTAACGCTGAAGGTATTACCGGTACCAGATAATAGCACCGGCACAACAAACAACAACAATTAAATGAGATTGAATAGCTACGAGAACGATATCACTATTTCCTAATTAGTGAAGTTACACTATTTAACTAAACAGCCAAAGGGCTACTTTGTTCTTGTGAACGCTAAATTATGGAAATATAGATATTGGTAGTAGTTCTGCTTTCTGCACCGTAAGTCTTGGGTTCGATCCCCACCGAGAACAAATATTTGTGTGGTGACCGCAGATGTTTGTTTGGCTCTGTCTCTGTTTCAAATTCAAATTCTGTTTATTAAAAATCATTAGCTTAACATTACAGAATATTATTCCAATGCGCTAAACTATGTACTATAATAAAATAGAATAATATAAAGGTAACAACATGGAGATCAAAGAGAACTAAAATAAAATAACTTTGTACAAATAAAGAAAAACTAAAATATATGTACTACCTACCTACCTACAGCAGGTATTATAAATATAAATAATCTTTTAAATAATTACCTAAACATACGTTATTACTAACATACTAGGTACCTAGTTCTATTAAATACTCGTATTTAAGACGGTATGACTAGACGACGACGACGACGGAACGGTTTTTTTCTGGTTCTAGTTTTGAGTCTATGTGAGTGTTGACTAAATAAATCCTACGTCAAAACGTCACACACACAGTATAATGCACTGGTGAGCACTCACACAGACTCAAAACCAGAGCCAGAGACAGAGCCAGACAGAGCTCATGGTAGGACTACAGTCCGTTTTCTCGTGGTCTAGATAGTGTTGTGTAGATTTTCCACAGTATTTATTTATTTCACGGCAGGCAACACTTGTACCTGATTATAATAATACCTACCTTTTCCTCCTTCTTTCGTGCACTTCATAAAATGCTTACAAACGTTTTTTGGTTCTACAACATGCAATTTAACAGAAAAACTAATTGGTGCACGACCGTATTTGAACCTGGGATTAGGATCAGAAAACGGGGTCGCTACCACAAAGCCACTAGAGTCCGCGCAATATAACTTTGCTCGTGATGGAGAAACAAATGAAAAGATGGACTGGAAATACATCTTGATCACAAACATTAATTGAGAAATCAAATTTGCATTGCGCTTAATGCAAGTCTATATTATTTTGTATTGTTTCTTTTACATTTTCCGCCATCCGTCACGCGTAAAGTTATCTTGCGCGGACTCTAGTCACTAATAAAGTGTCAGTAAACGAGGAGGCGATAGGGAGAGCCAATTTAAAAAGGTACGTGATCTGCGTCGCTACGAGCCGCGGACTCGCAGATTCCAACGGAGGGTGAATGCTTTACGTATTAGGGGCTTCCCCGGAATATATGTCTTGTACCTCTTTCTTCGTCTTTCTTTTCATGTTTTCTGCCTTGCCTAATCCTGGATGACATGGCTCCACGCTCGAGCTTATTTTCAATGAATATTGAAGATCAATTTTTTTACATACGCTAGACCGAAAATAATACGTGCAATAATTAGCATAACGTACAAATTAGTCCGTCTAAACTCTTAGTTATGTATGATAAGCTTTACTAAGTTTTACTAAGCCTGTCGTCATGTAGTATGCAGCAAACGACTGCAATCTCCTATAAGACCCACTGGTTTAAAAAAATACTGAAAAAACAGTACCTAGTAAAACTAGGAGAATAAGTGTTTTATCTTAAGGCGAAGACCACCGTCGTACCTCTCGCTCACACAATTTGACACTTTGAAAGATATAAAATAACTGAACTTGTTTATCGAAAACCGCGAGCAACTATCACTTTTATCCTTAAACGTTTTCCTACTTAAAACTTTGTATTTTCATACTTTTAAAGTAGTTAAATGTATTATGATCAAAATTGTGTGCATCAAATAGCACACAAAATAGTTGCTCGGAATTTTTGATAAATAAGTTTAGCTTTTTTATATCTTTCAAAAGGTTAGTGTGCGAGCAAAAAGTTGTTTCACGGAGTTCAGCATCTTAAACCAATACGCGAACCAAACAAAACAAGTAATTTGTCAACCGTAGTGAACCGAGTCGATACACGCGATTTACTAGAATCCATTGTGATCGAGCTAGATACGGGATTGCTTGCTTTAGTTGCTATTTTATTATCTTTTCAGAGCGAAACTTTATCAAACCTTCATGAAACGCGCGGGAATTGAAGCAATTAGTCTAACTAAAGAGCACGACTAGGAATAAATATATTTCATTTCAGCGAAACGAAATGGCACGTTAAGCTCCTGGCTTTACTGGTCGTAAAGACATGAGGGGTCTCAAAACTACCTTCACTAGATTGACCACTAGCTCATACGAACGTATTTTTGGTCTTATTGAATCTGAATCTACTATATTCGTTTTCTATAAGACGAGTATTATTTTATCATACACACTTCTTAGAAGGGAAATTGAAGGTTGAAGGGAAACGGGGAAGAGGAAGGCCAAGAATAAGTTACACGAGCCAGATAAAAGAAAAAAGTCGCTGTCATGTCGTTTACGGAAGAATTCAAGGAGGCCGCATTCGAAAGACTTAATTGGAGAAAACTGCATCAAAACCCCGACAAGAGATAAACTCTTAAATTTAAGAAGAAGAAGAAGAAGACTTCTTAGAAGTAAGTAAGTTAGTATCTGCGTCACAAGGCCCTAAAATTCTAAATTATTTTTATCTAGTTTCGTTTCAATTGCCAATATATCATTTTTGAAATGTCTTCTGATTTTCTCTTAGATATCTTTATCAATTGCAGCAAAAAAAAGTATCTTGCAAAATAATCACTGCAGTTATTATTTTTACCGATGAATGAGTTGAATAAAAGTCAAATACACGAAAGTGATAATTCTGTAAAGCATAATAAACATTACTATCTATCTATAGGCAGTAGGGTAAAAACACAGCACAAACGCGCAAACCCAATCAGATAGCAACAACAAACCTATAAAAAGGTTCGCTTATTTGCATTTACACCTGTATAAGCTCAATTGGAAACGATCATGTTAAATAATGCTGACGTTTAACAAACTTATATGACACAGTCGGGGTAGATGAAGCTGACATACAAAGCTTTAAACTTCGATAACAACCGCTACTATCAAATTCGTACCTACTGAGTAGGCTTTGGAAGAATGACATTCACCGTTTTATGACAGCTACCATGACGGTAGCAGCAACAAATACCTAGGGAACTTGAGCTTGTGCAGCAAAATAAATAAACACGGTCACGAAACAACGTATCAGAAAATCCATTTTTATACTTACATAAACTCGCAAATCAGATAATCCAAATTGGTTTTTAGACGTAAACTCAATTTTGACGTGTATTTTACTTTATCGTGGAAGCAGATAAATTGACTGAGATACCGAAACGAAATGTGGCAAAGTGTGAATGTAATACCACCTAGGTACCTATAGCAGTCGGCGCCGATATTGGGGAAATTTACTCGCTGATATTATTCGTTGATAAGTTGCTAGTGATTGGAACGCGGATAAATTAAGTTTTATCGAACTCGACAACGGATAATTTGAAATTAAAAGAGACAAATATATATTTTAATCGTGAAGGTTTCAACGAAACTCATGTCGTAATCCCAAAATTAAAAAGTTAGTGTTGTCTAATAACACTAAAGTTATTGAAAAACGATGAGCTAAAAATTAAATATTTGTAGAACATTTTTCTATCAAACATAACGTTTCATCGGAATTTGGAAATTTGAGCAACGTAAATCAGAATTTGGAAAATTATAAAAGCGTAGCTGTGGTTTTTAGTAAATTCATGATCATTGCTTATTTTATGATTTACTTTGCTCTTATTATAATTTAAAATACTAGTCTATGTCCGTCCATCCAGATGATTTTGACGTGACAACGTCTTATAATTCGATGGAGCCGGCTGCACGCACGAAAAAACATGACTCATGCGGCGTTACCTCGCTCTGAGGCGTTCCATTGAAGGCTTCCATTGAACGAGCGACAAAGAGGCACGCACGGCCTCCGCGTTCGGCAGCGTTCGACATCTGTCTCTCTCCTACTTGAGTGAGCGATGCGTCCGCGTGTACAGCTGTCCGTATGACGTTGACACGTTCAACTATCGTCAGTAAACCAACTTTACAGAAAGAAGAAGCTCGCTAGGTGGCGCTAGCACACGTAACAACAGCTCTGTGTTTTATAGTGTTTTAAAAATAGTTAAAATAAGTATCATATAAATTCAGTGACGATAAATTAGTCGTAAAGGTGTAAATCTTAAGCACAAGTGTTATCGCGGGATAATATTCACGCACTGCAGTTAAATCTACGACATTACAACAACTTCACAAGAAAACTTAAGAATTGTTATTTGAAGGCACAATTAATTCTCTAAGTGAAATAAATAATTCTGAAGCCCGTAAGTAGAAAGCCATCTATAGAAACCACAACAGTTTTGAAATATAAATCCTATCTCTAACCAAGAATTCATGTGAAACGTAAACAAAGGTGAGTCATCATCTCTAACGTACACATCTGACAACCAGCTGACAAACGTCATTACATTGTCTATTGAATGTCAGTGAAGAACAATAATGTGCAGTACTAACTCTTATTTTCGTCACAGCCTGCTAAGCTAAGATAGCCGAGGTGGTAGTCAACGCGCCCCGTAGTCTGGCGATAGTGAGTTCAAATCTTGATTGATAGAAGATTTTTGCACTATTTTATTTTTTATTTTTATTCTGCATTTATTTTTTAAAATACGATTAATTGAATGAAGAATAAACTAATACTTTTGAGTGTTACTACAAACTGAGATTTGAAAATTTTGAATTGTTGATTAATTTATTTCACCAATATGAATTCTTTAACAACCAGATCAAGAGCCAAAAAGTTATCAAATGCGCAAGAAGAATTGGGAAAAGAATGTTTCATAAATAACTATTGTAAAACTATTGAAAACTTAAAGAAAAGGCTTAAAAAACAAGAATTGTTAAATAAAACTTTACTTGATGAACAAGAAAGTAACATTAAAGAATTCGAAATACAATGTAGACAGATCCAACAGTTGAAGAAAAAAACTTGTGAAGAGGAAGAAAAGGGAATAGAGCTGACTAAAGTTAATTTAGAGTTAATGAAGGACAACTCCAAATTAAAGGAGGATTTAGAGATATGGGAGAATCAAAACTTATGTGTGACGATAACAGAATTAGAAAAAGACTTAGATAAAAAAATGCAAGAAAATACTGAACTGCAATTGAGATACAGCGAACTTCTACTTCAAACAACCTCCTTTTCTAAAAAAGGATTTAAATGTTTCCGAAAAAGGAACTTGAATGTAAAGACTCTGACCAGAAAGTATATACGAAATAATATTAAAATTAAGGAGTTGACATCGCTCAATGAGCTCATCAATGCAGAATTGGTGGAGAGAGAGAAAACAATTCGAGCTCTTCAAAAAGAAGGAGAAAAATTCCTTGAAATCATACAAAAAAATGAGGATGATCTTAAAGAGCGAGAAATCACCTACGACAAAATTATCTTCCTTGAGGCACAATTGTATAAATTAAAAACCATAATAGACAAGGGAGAAAACAAAACATTGCCAAGTCCAAATTATAACAAACCTGCTGGTAAAGAGGATAAGAACAATAAAGAACTTAATAAAATGAGTTCTCCTAAAAAGATATCAAGTGAAAAGATTGCAAAATCGCTGATTATCTTCTCAGACGCACATGGAAGTAATGTGACCCATCCATTAATAAACCACCTTCCAATTGGCTACACAGTACAAAATATATGCAAACCGTTTAACCATTATCACAACATAATCTTGGATGACCTGCAAAACCTTAGTGTAAATGATGTTGTCATTTTAATCGGAGACTATGATACTGTGAAAACTGATGTTAATGGGTATCTGCGTAAATTAGATAACGCAGCGAAAATTTTAGATTTGAAAACAAGCAAACTTATAGTAACTACAATTGCATATAAGACTGAGAGAGAAAACAACGCCATCTATAAACTAAATAGCAAGCTGTTTGCTTTAGCGGCTTTGAATGCTAACATGACGATTGTTGATTTGAACGCATCAAGAGCGAACCAAAGTTTAATTAATTTTACAGCCGCTACCATTGTAGCACTTTTGTTGAAGAAGAACAACTGCAGGAATTTAGTCCTGCTAACAAGAGGGGATGACAATAACGTCCAGGACAATAAATATTCAAAAAATTTTCATCACGCAGTGACCTCAGAGGTTGTGAAATAACTATTTGTCACCAAAATGTGCAAGGTGTTTTTAACAAGGCAGATATGCTAGGTCTTTTCCTAGGTGCTCAAAAGATTGATATTATGTGCATGTCTGAAACATTCCTAAAACAGCATAATATTTCTGTTTTTAATATAGAAGGGTTTATAAAAGCTTCCTCCTTTTGTAGATCTAAGCGTGATCACGGAGGGTGTCTCATACTGATACGACAGAACATAAAATTTAAAGCTCGCAATGATATTGCCAAAATGTCTGAAGAATTGATTTGTGAATTAGCGTGCATAGAACTTAAGGACGCTATTATTGTAGTAGCTTACAGATCACCTTCAGCAGACCTACATAAATTCGCAGCTAAGCTTGAACAGTGTTTGGATAAACTTACATGTAATAACAATAAAACGGTTATAATATGTGGTGATTTTAACGTTAATTTTATAAACCGTGATAGTAACTGTCTTATTGTAACTGACTTGATGGATAGTTTTTTACTAAAGCAGCAAGTATATGAATTTACAAGGGTTACTAAATCCACAATGACTTGTCTAGATAATATTTTTACAGACTCGTGTGAAACAAAAAATGTTCTTGTAATCCCAGGTGTGAAATCTGACCATTATGCTCAATCTGTAGATGTAAGACTCAACTTAGAAACTTTGAAACCACCAAAAATTAAGCTTAGGCAAATTAGTAATAAGAAATTAGAAAATTTAAAAGGAAGCTTACATCAAGATTTCTCTAATATTACATTGTACCCTGACTATGAAACATATTTTGACTATTTGCTAAACCGTTTGAATGAGCATACCCCTATTGTAGAAATGAGTCCACGTAACCCCAAATCTTTTCACGAATGGGCTACCAAAGGAATTCTCGTATCGAGAAAAAGGCTTTTCGATTTGTACGCATTGAGGAATCTTTGCGATAAGCCTGTTTACAATTCTTACATTGCAAAATATAGTAAACTTTTTAAAAATGTATGCTTAATAGCTAAGAGAAACTTTATTGCTGACAAGGTTGCAAAATCAACTAACAAAATTAAATGTGTATGGCAAATAATTAAAGAGGAGACAGGAAAAGAGTGTAATAGTCGTAACCATAGCTGTGATAAACTACTCTGTGAAGTTAGTAATAAGTTTATGTATGATAAAACTGACATTGTGAATTATTTTAATAGCTATTTTGTAAATATTGCAGATGATTTGACATGTAATCTTAAATGTTCAGTTAAAAATTCAATGCATCATTTAAATAAGTATATTCCAGCTTCTAGTAATGACTTTGTTCTGAAACCCATAAGTACAAATCGAGTTATAAAATTGATCCGAAAAATGAAACCTAAAAAATCAAGTGACTTTTGGTACATCACTCCTTATTTAATTAAGAAACTAGAGTGTTTTATTGCTACGCCTCTAATGCATGTAATTAATAACTGTATTGATAAAGGCTATTTTCCAAACAAAATGAAAATAGCGAAAGTAGTACCGCTACACAAGAAAGGCAAAAAGTCTCTTTGCAATAACTATCGACCAGTTTCAGTGCTTCCAAGTATTAGTAAAATTTTTGAAAAATACATGGCTGAAGAATTTATTCATTATTTAGTAGAAAACGGATTACTTAACAATAGACAATTTGGATTTCAGAAAAATAAATCAACAAGACAAGCTGTAACTAGGCTATTGCAAGACATACTGGTAGGCCTGGAGAAATCACAAAAAACTTATGGAGTTTTTTGTGATCTCTCCAAAGCCTTTGACTGTGTTTGTCATGATATTCTCATATGTAAGCTTGAACACTACGGAGTAAAAAACAAAGAGCTAAATATTTTTCAGTCATATTTAAATGACCGTGAGCAAGTCACGGAATTAAATGGTTATAGATCAAATAAAAGTAAAATTGAGCTAGGTGTTCCACAAGGATCTATATTAGGACCGCTATTATTTTTAATTTACGTTAATGACGTTTCTGTAGTTTGTAAGGATTTAAATGTTGACATTGTTTTATTTGCTGACGATACTAGTTTAATTATTAAGGACAAATGTAATGTAACTGTAAGCCACAAGATAAAGGAAGTTATTCCTTTATTAAAAGAATGGTTCTCTGTAAATAACCTATTACTGAATGTCGATAAAACTAATGTGGTCAACTTTTATCTAGGTAGAAATAGTAATTTAGCAAACAACCAATTACACAATGTAATAAATGAACTTTCCTTACCCAGAACTGACCGTATAAAGTTCTTAGGAATATGGCTGGACTCTAAATTAACATGGACAGTCCATATTGATGAATTGACCAAAAAGTTAAGCTCAGCTACTTATGCTATAAAAAAAATTAAGGAGCTGGGGGGCACAAGAGCAGCATGAGAGGTTTATTTCGCATATTTTCACTCACTGATGAGTTATGGCGTAATGTTTTGGGGTACGGCAGCAGATTCAAAAAAGATATTCATACTGCAAAAGCGTTCAGTCAGATATATCTTAGGTTTAAAATATAGAGACTCGTGTAGAGATAAGTTTAGAGAATTAAGCATCATGACCCTGACTGGTGAGTATATTTACCAAAATATTGTTTATGTACGAGAGAATATAACACATATGACTTTTAAATACGAGTCTCATAGCCGTAATACTAGAAATAAGGAAAATATTGTGACATCCCGTAATAGGTTATCAAAAACCTCAAAAAGTTTCATTTGCGTCTCCATAAAACTATATAATAAAATTCCTATTGACATTAGAAATAAGCCTGACGTGGAATTTTTCGGATATGTAAAAAAACATTTGTTAGATCATAGTTACTATAGCATTGACGAGGCCTTGGCTGATAAATTTATATTTTGTGATATGACTGTATGACATTTTCTAATTTAGGTATGTATACCTATGCAATTGTATTCTTGGATGTTTATTTTTTTTGTTGCCTGTTAAAAAATATATTATTATAATTTGTATGACGTATCTAAGAACATGGTGTATGTGGAAAGATAAATAAATGAAACTGAAACTGAAACTGAAACAGACAACCGATTTTTTGACAAAAATCAGACTGCTCCTACAAACGTCGAGCGCTTTGCCGCATCCGCCCATATATTAGGAGCTACGGCCACCTTTTTATCAGGTCAACGGTGGGAGGGTCACGATGCGCCCAGTTTCCTGGACCCTGCCTCTGCACGTCACACTATTGAATTATATCCGCCAAAGAAAATATATATCTAGCAGAAAAACTTTTGCAAGATTAATCTTTTAAACGTATTGTCTCTACCTTTTCCTGGTGCCTTTGGTGCTGATCCTTGAAAATTGAAGGATTGAGTCGGATTTGTTCATTTTGATGGGACTTTAGTGGATTTGTAGTGACTTATTTATAAGCGGTGATTTTACTGTTCCAAAATAAATTGTGCTTGTTAGTAGGTGGATACAGTTATCGATTTATACATTCTTTAGCCTTCGGCCCGTCGCATGGGGTCTTTGAAAGCCTAGGTGTTAGAAAAATATAAAATTAACACATTTAAAACTATCCAGGAGTTTTAGTACTTCAGGTACCCTCCGAAATTAGATTATAGTAAGCGCGCATTGCCGCTAATTTAACCCATATATGCCCAGAAAGATTTGGGTCTCCGATTTTCGTGATTTTTGCATATGTTGTTCCTAATGAAATATAATTAGACCCATATTTTTTTATTTTGAGTTTCAGTAACTGAAAGTATTTTTTTTTGTAAGGGTCGTTATCGACCCTGTGGGCAAATAACAGTTTCACAAGAGTGAAAAATGTATGGGTAAATTAAACGCAGTATGTTATTATTAAACGACAAAATTTTATATTTTTACTAATGTACTAGCAAGTTAAACAATTAGGAACTTAGGCAGCTAAGGCGCCAAAGTATCATCACATAAAAAACCACGTAACATCAGGTTATGCATGGAATTTCGCAAACCACATGTGCAACATGTGCTGCAAATTTTTACCGTTTTATTCTTACAAACAGCACACCGTGTTCTGTTCTGGGTAACCATAATCATATGATTAGCCGCGTGTTTCCTCGAAACTCCATGGTATCGACGTTGGCTCCTATTATTGATCTAGCCAGCAGAGCAGAGTTGTTCACCATAACATCAACCAGCCATGTCAGGATTGACGTGTACCACTTCTTGCCTCGAATGTATGCCTGTAATGTATGTTCTGCTCGTGGTAGAGGAACTGTCCACTGACTGTGGTAAATCCCGCTTGATCCATTCTCTTGGTTGGGGTTGAGATCCAGAACTTCGTAGTTGCCTCGATGTGGATGGGATGACTGGATCAGTAGGTACTTCTTGAGTTGCTGATTGAATCCGTGATAGTCTTGTTGATGACTGACCTGGTGGGAGTACAGCAGTTGAAATAGCCTCAGCAGTCTTGGATATCTTGGGTATGTTGTAAAATTAACTCGGCAGGGGCAAGTAGCTGATGGTGGTTCAACCTTTCAATATCACCGCAGTTTTCATCTCCCGAATCACCATCTGATAACGCTCCATCACAAAGCGGGTCTAAATAGACTTCAACATTTTGAAGACCTTCGTCGTCACCCAAAATCTCCAAGACATTTATTAGGTATATCATTGATAGATAGTACTCGACGTGACCTGAGAAAAATGTGAAGATTCTGTATCATATCTGCCCAGAGGGTCGGTAGTGACCCATCCAAATATTCGTTCAAATAACGTAGTGAAAACCATATTTTACACAAAACTTATTACTATTTTTACCTTTATTATATATTTACTTAGCTAATAATTCAAAAACACAAACCAAAACTCTTGTAAATAAATAAATACTTACATTTTTGTGGGAGCCGGTGCATAAATTTCACTATAGAAATCAAGCTACGACTTGCACTGCAATTATTCAACCGAAATTGAGCTGTGTTGACATGTGAACTACATTGAGCGATTAGATATTTCATCACTAAATAGATAGATGGCATTAAAAACGATTTATTATAAGTAATTTTAATTTTAGAGGCATTCATGCGCGATTAGAAAGTTTGGGTCGTTTTCGTGCTTCTGGGCATATATGGGTTAAGTTCGCGCGCCAGCGCAGTGAGATACAGACGTGTTTTGGGTGCGAGGGCCGTGAAAGACCCCACGCGACGAACCCCGTAAGTAAAATTGAATTGTTTGATTTCTTTTGTAACATGTGTTTTATTTATTTTTTAATTGTTTTAGATTATAATTAAATTATAATTTACTTCTAAAATGTGTGAAGAACAACAACGACGTATATTGAGTTGGTTAGAAGATGAATCTGAAGATGTTTGCGGTGGCGAGGAGGAAGAAGATGAAGTCGCTACATGCAGGATGAAAGAAGTGAGCATAACACGGATTCGGAGCAAGAATGTGAAGATTTGGTGCCTACAGAACAATATGAGGTACATTTGGAGGAACCGGATCAGGTTTTAGAATCGTTGGATGAACAGCACATGTAGTTGGTAAGTTCGTATAGTGATGATGATGAAGAGCAGAGAAGAGATGGAGAGAGGGTAACATATGCCCTACACATACTAAACTGGTATGTACTGACTGTGTCCAAACGGAAAATAAGTCTGATTTAATTTGATAAAAGTTGTGTCTTTTTTTTGTTGGTGCGAGTAAAATTTTATGTTACAATGTTGATTGTTTTTATGTGATCTCATATAAGTATAATTAAATTAAAGTTCATTGATTTAGATAGGATAAAAATATTTTTTCTGTGATGTGATCTCAAAGAGTGAAATATATGTTTTAGATTAGAAGTTTAAACAGTAAATAAATAAATATTTTTGATATTTTTTTTGTAATTTTATATTAAATAAATAAATAAGAAACTGCTAGAATAATTGGAAGGATACAAGTTTTAAGGGGTTTTATAGCAGTTTTATTTTTGAGGTTTTGAGGGACCCCACGCGACGACCCGCGTTAAAAAAAGATGCGCGACGGGCCGAAGGTTAGTGATCTGAAAACAATCGATGAGTATCTCACTATGTTTTTTTACTCAAATTAGTAATTAGTTTTTGTTTCCCCAGCTGTGATACAGATAATAATGTTTCTCATTATAATTAATTGAAACTAAAGTCAAATATAATCTCAATAGCTCTCAGCATTAACGGTTTTAGTTTGAAACTACTAAGACCGCGATATTACGTATCCCACTATTAAATCCCTGGAAACTTTTCCATTCATAACTTGTTTAATTTCACAGTAGATCTGGGGCCAACGCTCCCGCAATATGTTCCCGGTGAATATTTCATCCCGACCAGGTAACTTTTACCCTTTCTTTTGCCACTTGTTCGCGCTTAGCCCGACTTTTAATATTAGCTGGGACTTTTTACGGTTGAGAGTGTTTTGGGATCTTAGATAACGGTTTCCATCTGAGGGGAATAGGCTAAAATATTTTTGAATCTTGCCTTTAATATTACTAAAGGTATGACTTATATTTTTATCACAAAAATACTAAGTTATCTATCGTTTTGGGTATTTTTGTAGGTACATTTAGCTTTCACACGTCATTTCACCGATGGTTACATCATGGATTTCTGTATGAAGTTTCCGCTCGTGTTTTCATAAATACGCCTAAATTATATTTCATTCAACGTCATCAATCAGTCATGGGTTCCACTCAGGTTCATCGAATAAAGAGCAAGAAAATAATGTGTATTTGAATGAATAAACTTGCTTTCCTTTTCCGCCTAGAAACGCAATCCTCTCGAGTCTCAGAGCTCCGTAAACATTTCCGAGATTCAGGATCTGCAGACGTATGAAATCAAAAGTTAACAATCTGTTCGTTTCATCTTGGAAAAAGGTGAGTCGGGAATATTCCCTAATGAATGGCCCGCTCGATCGCTTGTCTAACTGAATTGTTCCCAATTCGAGATTGACTTATCCTTGATGACGCCAGTCTTGATTTCTATCTGCTTCCAATCATTATGTAATGTCCGTTTGAAGGAAAATGGCTGAGTACTGCCGTATTTTATGAAGATTTAATCCGTTGCTAATCCAACTACAGCTAATAGTTAGACATAATGATGAGTTTTTATATAAAAACAGAAAATTTAAAACAATCACAAAATCTAAGCGAAATGGATGCGTTAGGCTTAAGATCGGTCACGATTGCGAGAGAGCCAGAATTTAGTATGCCAATAATGGGGACTGTTTCCGGATGACCATGATTAAATCTAAGGAATAGGTACTTCGAATACCTACTCAGATGTTTCTGTACATTTTCCTTCCTCAAGAGTTTGAATTACGGCTGTTTTTTGTTTTTAAATGAAGACAATAACTTAGCATCGTTTTAATCAAGTATTCAGAGCACTGTCACATTAGCCAAACAGAACCGTGTTACGGTCCCATTACGAGCATAATGTCTATTCGTCAAGCGTGAGCTGCAAATACAGGCTCCCTCGGGCCTGATTCGATTTGCGTCCAGGGCTGTCCACACAAGTGATTCAGACCCCGCATAATGAAGGAGGCGCTTCAATATGCAACCGTAAATGACAACCCTAACATAACTGTTCTGATTTAGCTCTTTTCATTGGTGTATAAAAGATAAAAAATTTACTATTTGTCGATATTTCAAGAATTTGCACTTTTTGGAAAAATTCAACAGTGGGCTTCGTTTCTTTGAAACTAGGGATCATCTTTGTTTAAATTTGGATTCAGCTAACAAGACCAGTGCTTAGAATTGATGTAGGTACCTATTGTGCAAATCCCCTTTCAATGAACCCAAAGTAAATCCATAGACCAATATTTATCAATAAAAGGGGGCTCTAGAGGAATTTGTGTCCGACCCTTCGGCGGTCAAATTCCTGAATACACGAGATCCTGGAACAAAGCATCAGAGTTAAAGGGTAATTTATCATGGAATAATATTACAGCGGCTACGTACTAGCATGATCTGTGCATGGACCAAGGTATACGCTCTAACGATACACTGTTAGATTTGTATAATAATTAGTTATCCAGAAAAGTTTTCTTGCGAACAATACCGCAGTAACACGCCTCAAAAACGTGTCACAAGCAAAAAGACTACGTAAAACGGGTAAACTCTAAAAAAGATTCTACTTTTAATAAGGGCGAACGCGCTCTTCAACGGCGATACAGTAGCAAGGTTTGTGACCGCGTGGCTGTATCGCTACAAGTATCAAAGCATTTGCATCGCGCAACAGATGTGATTCAGCATCGCTATACTATATCGATGCAAACGAACTGTCTCCTGTATTCACACTCTATCAGGATCGCCTGTGCCGTGGTTTAGCTTGGGTGTCAAAAAAAGAATCGGTTGTCTGTAAAGTCGGTTTACTGACGATAGTTGAACGTGACAACGTCATACAGCTGTCCACGCGGACGCATCGCTCACTTAAGTGGGAGAGAGATAAATGTCGAACGCTGCCGAACGCGGAGGCCGATTGTGCCTCTTTATCGCTCGTTACGCGCTCTCGCTTGCACTTCAAGTCTTAAATGGAACGCCACAGAGTGAGGTAACGCCGCATGAGTTATGTTTTTTCGTGCGTGCAGCCAGCTCCATCGAATTATAACACGTTGTCGCGTCAAAAACTCGAAATATATCACATCTTTACCGACCTTGACTAACTTACATCCATGTGTGCCTGCCTTATACAGCATCGTAGCGTAAGCGCGGGTACACCTACACATGGCAAACCTTAATTGGCTGTACCCCTAAAGCCATGCCAACATCTAGAAGTTAGTGCTAACTTCTTTTGTTTTGAAATTGATTCAAAGACGTGTTTACTTGTTCTCAACTGAACCCTACAAAGCTCAGCTAGTGTTAGTGACTGAAATTGACAGGGATACGGGAAATCGGCTCAGCGAAACAAGAAAATGCTGCTCCCAAAGTGACTGGCAGTTGCGTGATAGTACAAAAAAACATGGCTACAGCTGAGAAACTGCACAGTTAGTACCGCCCAGCTATTACGAATAGCACATTTAAGGCAGCAGTTCCATTATAGAATTTTGGATCGAAGAATGTATTGATTTCACCAAAAATAGTTAACTGGCGATTCGAATGTTAAAATGTGTATGGGGTGCGGCAGGGGGGGTTAAGCTCACCCTCTATTTTCAATCTGTATGTGAACGCACTGATTGAGAGACTCAGTAGCATGCCTGTGGGTTGCCATGTTGGGGGTGTTTGCATGAACAACCTCAGCTATGCGGATGACATGGTGCTGCTGGCTCCCTCAGTTAGTGCGCTCCGGAAGCTGCTTGCCGTCTGCGAGTCCTATGTGGCCTCACATGGCCTTGTATACAATGTTAGAAAGTCAGAGTTTATGGTCTTCAGGGCGGGTACCAAATGTCCCAGTTTTGTACCTCCTATTACCATAAACGGTAGTCCCCTTAAGAGGGTGTTGCAGTTTAAATACCTGGGACATTTGATAACCGACAACCTGCAAGATGATGCTGATATGGAACGGGAACGCAGAGCATTGTCAGTAAGAGCCAATATGCTGGCTCGCAGGTTCGCGAGATGTACGGACGCTGTTAAGATTACACTTTTTAAGGCGTACTGTACATCCATGTACTCTGCGAGCCTGTGGTTTCAGCATACCCAAAAAGCTTACAATGCTCTGCGGGTCCAGTTTAATAATGCTTTTAGGACGCTGTTGCGGCTCCCACGATTCTGTAGTGCCTCAGGCATGTTCGCAGATGCGCGCACGGACTCTTTTGACGCCATCTGGCGGAAAAAAACAGCCTCACTACTGAGCAGAATGCGCGAGAGCAGCAACAGCATCCTAAAAGAAATTTCTTCTAATTATGCCTGTCCTCTGGTGTGGAAGCTCACCCAGAGGACGAAATCTGTTTTAGCTATTAAGTACTAACCCCTAGCCATAAGTTCTACTAACACTATTGGACTAAGTTGTCTTAAATAAAAAACTTTATTATTATTATTATTATTATTATAAAATCGGTATCTAAGTTATATTTGTTTAGGATAAAGGCAGAAAGTGATGAACCATAAGATTAATACTTAAGAGATTTTAGGTTGAACCTAGGTTCAACCTAAAATCGTAACCAAGAACCGAACAAAGAGTTCAAATTCCGGGCGCATTTCCGTAACTCGATTACCCAGGATAGCTGTTTATCCTGTTATCCCGTGATTTCCGGAGGCCCGGGATTGACGCAGGATGATTTTTAATATCTGTCGCTTTTGCGGAAAGTCCGTGATTTATCTTATTCCGTAGCTAAATCCATGACGATTTATAAATGTGAAAGTATGTTTGTACGGTTATCCCGGTTTCACGGGAAGAAAAACATTGAAATTAAATTTGACACAGAGATAACATGCATTTTGAAGATGGGTTTTTGCCGACTGACCTGATTAATCAACTCTACGATGACGCACATAACAAAATCTTATGATATGGACTCAATAATATACAGTTTCATGGTCATAACGTTTTATGGCTAAACGTATTTTGAAATTAAGCCTCCAAAAGGTATGCATATGAAAAGTAATAGAAAAGAATTGAATAGTATTTATTCCAGACATTAATGCATCCATAATTTTGTTAGTAACAATGTAACTTAGAGACTAGTGTTGGTGACTTTATGAATACTATTTATTGTAGATTGTGCAGCTGCATCCAAAAATGGTTCAGGGGATACAGTCCCACCTTTCGGACAATACATTCACGATGCTGTTGTAATGTATTTTTTTTTATTTGGATGGATTTTGAGAAATAAAACCAAGAGCAAAGTCGCGCGCTCTCCACTAGTGCGTCATAAAGAGCGTGATTGCGCGGGGACTTTCGACTTGACTTGTGAACCTCGCGGATATTACAAATGGATTTACCTAAACCTGGGATTGTAAGGGCTTTTATTTCATTCGAACGGTAGATTGGTTGTTTTTTACCTTATTTGTAATAAATACTGTTTGTTTTCTGAATATAATACAGTTCTTGTAAGTGATTAAAAAATGACATTACCTTATAATAATCGAAAATAAGTAAATCGAAACATCATTTTCCTCCCTTCACCGAACAGTTGGGCAACTTTAGGCAAGGTATCTGATCAACAAATCTTCGTGAATTCGGACCTTCAATTTAATATTGATATTTGTGGGATAAATCCAAACCAGTTTTTAAGGAAACCAGGGATTTACCCTCTGACCGGCGACCCAACGTGACCTTTCACCGGAGGTATGGATTATTGCGCCACGTTTATGATGGATACACTCCAATAATCCCGAGTTGCCTAACTTGCTGTCCCAACGTTTATGGGATAGAAACACATTAATCTCTTTCCTTGGCAATCAGGTAAAAAATCTGTTGGTCGAAGCATAGAAAAATTATAAATGAACCGACTCTGGTGATAAAGTTGGCCACCCATGATGGCCCTCCTGGCTGAAGATTTTTTCTATACCACAGTTGCTGGAAAAGACATGTCAGATTGCGAAAAACATGAAAAAAATGGACTGCACATACAGATGTATAGATAGTGCAATTCACGAAGACGCGCCCCTCGCGGGGTGCGGGGAGTTTGCTCCGAGCGGCAGTCGCGAACCGTAGTCTATTCATTGTAGTGTGCGTGTGCACTCATAGGTAATTAGTGTGTACCGATAACACTCAAACATTGACGGAAGCTTGCACACATATACTATAAACGGTTAGGAGGAATAGTGGGGCGCGCCCTATATAATGTATACATTATATGATCTATATAATGTAATTGTTAGTGGGAGATTATTTAAAATTAGTTTTTTCACATTTTCCGCCATTAGGCATGCGCAAAACTATCTTGCACCGAGTTTTGCCATCACCAGAACGTTGTTGCTTTTAAACATTGCGTTCTATAAACTAAAATACGTCTTAAGGCCTGCGCACACCTAGGCCGCTGTCGTCAGCGATCAGTAAAACGCTGTCAGATTTGACAGCGATTTTTGACAGCGTTTCATTGATCGCTATCGCCAGCGAACTTAGTGTGCGCAGGCCTATACATAAATTAATTTGTCTCTATCACTCAAGAGTTATTTGTATACTAGAAAAATTTTGAAATTACAAGTCACTTAGACCTAACTTATAACAACCATCTCCCAGAACCCACCTTAAGTTTGTTTCAACCTTCCTCTCATTCAGGCCTGTCAATAATCTGCACACGACATAACAGATGAAAAATTGTGATACTAGTTCTATCTCGGTCACATTTTATTTTAAAGAATAGGTTAAAAATATGTTGCATGTTTTTAGTACATAATATTTCTTATATCGCACTGATTTCCATCCATAAGCTTAGCATATACCTTTGCATAGGCTTTGGTCTTGCAATGTGCCTGTGAAAGATTGTCAGTAATAAGTCAACGTGCCAGCCGAATCTATCGGTGTCAGATCAGGGTGCTGGCCGAATAAATTTGTCGGGGGTGCGGCAAAAAGCGGGATAAGTGTTCCTATTTACATCGTAACGCGTGCTTATGACGCCGCATAAATGTGGTGATGGTGATCGATAAACGCATTACCCTACTGTCGAGTGGGGACGAGCATTTTGTGGAGTTTTCTTAAGGTAGTTTTATATATTTGGTGAAAAACTAGTATTGTGAGAATATTTAAAGGGCGAGTGATGCATCTTGTGTTGCAAGCGTCCATAGGCTACGGTACCGCTTTCCATCAGGTGGGCCGTGTGCTAACTTAGTTGTATAAAAAAAAAGACGGACTCGCCCATGAAGGGTTCCGTAGCATCAAGTAACATAATATAAAGGTTCTTGTAGTTCGTCGAAAGGTAAATTGCGGTTTACGATTTATGACGTAAAATAAAAACTACTGACTAGATCTCGTTCAAACCAAATATCGTTGAAAGTTTGCATAGTAATGTACCACATAATATTTTTTTTAGTTTTATCATTCTCTTATTTTAGAAGTTAGAGGGGGGGACCAACTTTTTTCCACTTTGGAAGTGACTCTCGCGCAAACTATTAAGTTTAGAAAAAAACTATATTAGAAACCTCAACATCATTTTTAAGTACCTATTCATAGATACCCGTATGGGTTCGATGAAAAAAAAATTTTTGAGTTTCAGTTTCAAGTATGGGGACCCCCAAAATTTATAGTTTTTTTTCTATTTTTGTGTAAAAATCTTAATGCGGTTCACAGAATACATCTACTCGCCAAGTTTCACCAGTCTAGCTCTTCCGGTTTCGGAGAAAAATGGCTGTGACAGACAGACAGACAGACAGACAGACATGACGAATCTATAAGGGTTCCGTTTTTGCCATTTGGCTACGGAACCCTTAAAACAGCCCAACCACTACAATTATGATTATTTACCTCCTCCTATACAGTTGGTTAGCATACCTTTGTTGCATTTTATAAACAAAATGCTGTAAAAAATAAAATAAATAAATGTTATGAAATGCCAAATGACATGAAATGCCTTAAATAGGAACAATTCATTTAAAATGTACTGAAATGTACTGAAATCAATACAGCCTTGCGTTGACTTGACAGCGTTTCACTGATCGCCACCGCAGAATGCTCAGATGTGTGCAAGGCTTAACAATCAATAGGCCAGCATTAAGTATTTCAAAAAGTTCAACATTGGTCAGTTAACTCTGGTTTCATTAAACAAAATTCTATTTGAACCGCAAAAACCGATCCATTTAAAAATCTACACGCATTACCTCCAGCAGGCCATCCATCAAATCAGTTAAATAGCCGCCCATATAACTATAGTGCAGGAGCTCGGCACAATAAATAAACTACTGAACTATTTCATCTTTGACGCGACAACGTCTTATTATTCGATGGAGCCGGCTGCATGCAGCGTTACCTCGCTCTGAGGCGTTCCATTTAAGGCTTGAAGTGCAAGCGAGAGCGCGGAACGAGCGACAAAGAGGCACAATCAACCTCCGCGTTCGGCAGCGTTCGACATCTGTCTTTCTCTTTGAGTGAGCGATGCGTCCGCGTGGACAGCTGTATGACGTTGCCACGTTCAACTATCGTCAGTAAACCGACTTTACAGACAACCGATTTTTTTTTAGTAAAACTTTATTTGCTGTTATTCTGGTAGACAAAATGCAGCGAGGTAAGAAATTCTAAATAATATTCCATTTTGATGATAAGTAGGTTCACCAGAAAAACGTATGTTGTACAAAATAAATTGAAATTGATTAAAAAGTCAGCACAGACGACAAAAAAAAATCAGACCAATAACATATGTATAACCGAGGAATTTCAGAGTCATTCCTATAATTTCAGTTTTACAGAATGCGTTATCGTCTTTTGCTCTACAATAATGTATTTTAGCACTATCTATAATAGGCCTGACCTCCGAATAACTTTAATATAATAATAATAATAATAATAATAATAATAATTAAAGACATCACGAATCAGAATTGCAAATCGATTAATCTATGGTTTGAATAAGAACTTTCAACACGAAAGACTAAACTAAAAAAATGAGCGACGGAACGAAGACAAAGTCCTTGCTTTATTCATACCTGCAAAGTCTGTTTCACAGGATGGCGGACGTCATTAAACGTCAACGGTGTCGGTATCGCCAACCTGTGCTTAGAAAAAGTTCAACAAACAGTTCATCAGTCATACCCTGGTCATACCAAAAGCACAAGCTACGTAAGGAGTGTCTCAATAAGAGTGCACTTTTTATAATTGTTTTTTTTTTTTTTCATGCAACATGCAGTGACAGTGACTGAAATTTGACAGCTGTCACCTCTGTTTATTTCGATTGTAAAAAATGGAGCACTTTTCGAAAGAACAACGCGTTATAATTGTGAAAACTCATTACAAAAATGGAGAAAGCTATGCTGAAACCGCTCGCAAACTTCGCAAATTTTCGGCCGAAAAAGTGCACCTAATGAGTCAACCATTCAAGGAGTGTCAAAAAATTTGAAGAAACTTACGCACAAACAAACGCATTCTTACTGAGACACCCGCTAGCTGTTTTAAATTGCGTCATTGTGGAACTAGGTAATATTTGAAATCATACACCAAGTTGTGTAAAAATAGAGTAAATATCAATGTTTGTGCATGCGAAAGCATGTGAGTTCGTTAGTTTGTTCTGACTTATCTTGCTAAGGTTGAGAATAAAATATGAAACTTATAACATTATTATATTAAAATAAAAATGTACATAAGTATTATATCAGCTAGGTATTTGGTTCCCATAGTACAAGCTCTGCTTAGTTTGGGGCTAGATATTTTTGTTTGGATTGTCTATAACATTTATTTATACATTTAATTCAGGTAGGTGAAACATGAGTAGGTCCGTGAACTAGTTTTTGGTTTACAACAATTTTTTATGAAGTTACGATGAATACGACCGTCAATGATGGCCCCGGTTTTGTAGAAAACTGCAGCATAAGAAAATTTAAGAATATTCAACAGTCCGTAATCCCCGCGACTGAAATTAAAGAAGTTATGAAATGGTAACTTTTAAAATGTGGTCCCGCCTTCATTGCAGAGGTAGGTACATTCAAACAGTTTAATTAAGAATTGTGAAGACTCGGACATTTGCAGGTGGGGGACCTTTAGCACCAGTTTTCGTATTAGAAAAACTGATGGAACTTGATGTTGAGCGGTCAGCTTCAGCTCACATCTCACTTCCAAGGATGTGCCTTAAATGACATTACACTGCGTAAGTTGTAAAAGGTATTAAGTTTATGTACGTGTACTACACCGACACTCATACCTTACAATCAGAACACAGCAATGCACAAAGGCTTTGTGAAAAAAATAACTAAGATGTTAATACTTTTCCGGACAAACTCGTGCAAAAAAGCTCAACTAAATGACTATTAAACATTTTAAACATTTGATCATAACTATACATGCAGAAGAAAGGTACGCTATTTATCACGATTACCTTTATAACCCGTTAATACCCGTTTCTTTCATATAATAATGCATAATGATCGCGTTCATTAAAAAATAGGCTTTGACCTCCAGCGGCCAAGCATTGGCATCCGATTTGTCTAATACTTGGTAACAAGTGCTAAAGGTATCAGGCTGGGCAGAGAGACCTGCCAGTTCCTCAAGGACAACTGTTGATAAGCCTCGCCATCAAGGGTCTGACATTTTCATTTTATTCCACGGCTTTTACAAGCATATTTTGGAGATATCTTTGTTTTTCTCGGTAGAGTGAATTATTTCACTCTATTTATTGAAAGTAGAAAAGATGAGAAAATGAACTATAAGACCTTATGAAATTAAATTATCCTTATTATAATACCACTTATTTACCCTTTGCTTTCAGTATGAACCGCCGTAAGATTCACCGGACTGATCGTTTTCGACAGCGTTTGTAGGACTGTTATTAACGGTATAGCCAATGGTAACAGTTAGGTAGTTATTCGTTTACAAATTTATAAAACATACCATAATAACTCACTCACCACATACCTATTATATGTTATGATATGGCTCGTTATTAGCCTTCGATAAATGCCAGTTTCAATCGGTTATTTGAACAGGCTGTAACCTCTGTAATCTAAATCTATCTAAATATATAAAACTCTTACGTTACTGACTGACTGACAATCAACGCTCAGCCTAAACCGTAAGTCCTAGAAGCATGAAACTTGGAGGGTATGTTCCTTTTATAGCATAGGGGTGCACTAAGAAAGGAAATTGGAAAATGATTTCCCTAAGCGGAGAAAAAGAGGAAAAACTTTTAAAAGAAAAATCAACGGGACGTAATGGCCAAGGGGCGAGCGAAGCCACGGGCGTCCACTAGTTTTAAATAAAGATGTTGACCTGTGAAAAAGAGACCTGTTTTAGTTTTCTTACTGGTTTCAGCCACGTTTGTTAAGATCTGCCCTTTGCACTGTGCAGTGGGTCCATCCAGTAGGACAGACTCAAAACCAGAGCTAGAGACAGAGCCAGACAGAGCTTGTGGTAGGTCTACAGATGTTTATAATAGCTTGGTACCTTTGGTTTTTATTATCTCCCTAGTATTTTTTATATCATAGAGATTTTCTCATACTTATTGTTACTTATTGGGTTACTTATTTATACTATATTTATTTTCTCCCAAACTATTGAAAGTAACTGTCATGGTGCTAGGTCTCCGTTATGAGTTCATCTTGATTTTCTAAGAGATTTTGTGCATTGAAAGGTCTGAAAGAATGTTGTATTATGAGTATTATAGTCGTGAGCCCATATAATTTATTTTCGTTTATATTCCATATAAATAGCATACTTTCCTGGTAACGCATCTCTTTCCGTTCGTGAGTATATACGCCGCAATAGCGCCAGCCGTGGCTGCTTTTCACCACGCAAAAGGAACGAATATTCCGCGACGTTTAATTTAAAGTTTGTCATGTTTGAGCTCTGCGATACTATTGATGTTGAAAAACGATTAATTCCAGCATTTTTATCGCAGCTAAAGCTACAAAATCCGTGGATTGATTGCCCGTTGACCGTTGACTCGGTGACAAATAAATTTGTATAACGATGAGGCGAGCCATAAATTCAATAAAATCAATCGACAGAACTGAAACAATATTTATTTTGGCAGCTAGTCTTCAGTAGCAATGCAATTTGCGATACTAACATCGAAACTCCGAAGGCCATTATACAATTCAATTTGATCGTTTACAAACGTAGGCTTGTGTAAAGTTTTACCATAGCAATGTTTATGCTAATTTCTATTAAAAACGCTTGCTTATATTTTTTGACTTTCAAAAGTTCTTGTTACACGTATCGAAAAACATCATTGAATAGGTAATATTCACGTAGTTTTACACAGCAAAAATAAAATATCTTCACCGCAAAGCCTTCCTTTTTTGCCTTGATGATGGCAATATTTTTTTCCCTAAGTGACTACACCGTCTTTCAATTCGTTATTTCTTTCCATGCAAAGGTAAGAAAAGGAAAAAGATTCCATGAAAACGAAGAGATCGCTCTCAGCAATAAGGTCGCCCATTGTTTTACCTAATTGATATTTTTTTATATCCTGTACTGTATCTTTTGTGCGGTGAACAATAAAGAGTTATCTATCTATCTATATTTGACCGCGTTTCACTGATCACCACCGCAGAACGCTTATATGTGCAAAAGGCTTAGTGGCAAAATGCGTTGCGTCGGCATGCGACACGCCTCAATATTACATTTGGCCCGCAAATGTACTCACTACAGAGTTATGATCACTCTAACGACACAAATAAACAGTTTGCATAACCTGTGGCACTCACTAGGCGTTATTGCAAACAACGGCAGCGTTATGGAATTTTGTTTTATTATTTTTGGGAAAACATTTTTTTTATATTAGGTAAATCTGTGTCACTGATCCTACTTACAACGGTACGGTACGGAAATAATGAGAAGATTTAAAAAAAACTACTAGATATTTACTCTACGTTTACTTCATCTATTTCATTAATTTAAAACATTTCATATATAATTATGGTTAGGAGTACCCTAAACCGACGAGCATGTATGAAGAATGTTAGAGAGTGAATGAAGCAAAAGAGGAGTGTCAGGATCGTAGCAAGTGGAAATCCGTGATCTCTGCCTACCCCATGGGAATAAGGCGTGATTTTATGTATGTATGTATGTATATATTTCATCTAATAACAAATTATGTGAAAAACAAGTATAATTTTCAACTAATAGCCCACAGGTCAAATGGCAGTCATGCGTCCAAGCAATTTTACAACCTCTGACAAGGTTTTAAAGCCTACTTTACATCGAAACCCGACCGGAAGTGACGCAACCCCATCCCCGGATATGAAAACAGTGCGGCCTCGCTCTGCGGCTGTAAAAAGTCAAGCACACCTGTAATTGTCAGGAACAATCGGATTCCGAGGGCGATATTAAAAACCGCCTACGACAATTTTTCGCCAACCCCTGACCGTGGAATAACTTAGAGTTGGTACTGGCGGGCTTGCTTGTAGCCAATCGGGGTCACGACTTAAATTAGCATTATGGTGTTTGAGGGTCCGTACTTTTTGAAATGTAACTAGAAATTAGAGTAAACTTCAACGATCAACCACATGAGTATTTACACAAATTGGCTACTAGCTTATATGAATTGAAATTTTAATTAAATGACTCCAATTTAGCTTGTTTTATTTCTGAACTTAAAACAAGCTAAACACAACAAGAAGAGTACCAACATTCGATACACTTGCGAATGAGTACAACCAAATGCTTTAAACACTCACACACGGATCTCATCACATAAATGCACTGTCGGGCCGTCAACGTGTTAAATTTTTCACGCTAAAAATGCTCACGATAAACGTTCTAACACGTATTCTCTAAAGCGGCGATAAATCCAAACACACAATATTTCCAGTCGCAATCGAATAGTGATAGTTTGGAGCTCGTGAGCGAAGAAAGCTTATTGTAATGGAACCAGACTCGATCCACACGCGAACGCTTCATCAGACCACAGGGAAACTAAGCTACAATCGGTCACCTCTGGCTGAAACGCGAAAGGTTTTATTTGCTTCCCATAAATGTTCTAGTAATTTCTGGAGATGAAAAAAACGGTAAGAACCGAGACGTAGTTTGTTGCCTGTTCTTCTACGCTTGGTCACGTGGAACGGGCACCTAGACTCACCTAGCTTTAAGACGTTTCAAATTGGTTCTTACATCGTACTGAATAAAAAATTATTGACTTTAACTTTGACTTTGAATAAACCGAAATTCTATAAATACATTCGTGTAAAAGTAAATTAACTAAATAAATTGTAGCGATCTGCTCCGCGAATAATATCGTAGCATCATGCTACGCCGTAGCGGTCAAAAATCATTGAACTACAAAAGATAAATAAAAAAAGCAGCCAAGTGCGAGTCGGACTCGCCCATGAAGGGTTCCGTAGCATCAAGTAACATAATATACAGAAAATAAACAGGAAACAGGTTCTTGTAGTTCGTCGAAAGGTAAATCGCGGTTTACGATTTATGACGTATAAAAAAAAAACTACTGGCTAGATCTCGTTCAAACCAAATATCGTTGAAAGTTTGCATAGTAATGTACAACATATATTTTTTTTAGTTTTATCATTCCCTTATTTTAGAAGTTAGAGGGGGGGGGACCAACTTTTTTCAACTTTGGAAGTGTCTCTCGCGCAAACTATTCAGTTTAGAAAAAAACGATATTAGAAACCTCAACATCATTTTTGAAGACCTATTCATAGATACCCCACACGTATGGGTTCGACGAAAAAAATTTTTTTGTGTTGCAGTTTGAAGTATGGGGACCCCCAAAATTTATTGTTTTTTTTCTATTTTTGTGTAAAAATCTTAATGCGGTTTACAGAATACATCTACTCGCCAAGTTTCATCAGTGTAGCTCTTATGGTTTCGGAGAAAAATGGCTGTGACACGGTCGGACAGACAGACAGACAGACAGACAGACAGACAGACAGACAGACAGACAGACATGACGAATCTATAAGGGTTCCGTTTTTGCCATTTGGCTACGGAACCCTAAAAACACCAGAATACAATGCAAGAAAATGTCAGGTGGGCTATTATGGCCAGACATATTCGTCCGTTGTAGTCCATTGCTTGTATAAAAAAATAAGAAAAAAATGTCTACTAAAGATGGAGGAAAGTCAGATTAGTCAAGTGAACTAGGTGATTTACCTCTAAGCTATGTTCAGACTTAAGTATTACCTTTCTGAACTTTCTTCACACCTCGTTACACCGTAAGTTTCAACTGATTTCTGAAGCTTATTAGTCATAATTACTTCCTGAGCTTGAAATCTTGTAAAAACTATACTTTTTTTAAAATGAGCAAGTATACCTTTTAGAATAGAACACCAAGATGTCAGACAATCGATTTTTTATTGTTCTTTTTTCAAGACCAAGTCCTTAAATTAAGCAGGTAAATTTAAAAAAGTATATTTCATGATCCAAAATTCAGAACGGTGGTTTCAGTGCCACATTAATTTAGTTAAATTCTGTATAATTTATTGAATGCAACTAGCTGATGGATCAAGCACATGGCCCACACGCCAAGAACGTGCCTTACGATGCACTGCCCTGCGTCCACTAACTTGAGACAAATTGTCATGCACTTACTTGCTAACTAGAGAAACATAATAATAGCGAAACAATAATAATAATAACATTCAATTATGAGAATAATAGTAGGTTACCACATTCTTTGGAATTTGAGGTCAAATGACCGACGAAAAAATATTTAATTTGTGTAACAGCAGCCCTTTGACGAAACCACGCATGAGTCCAAAAGTTTTAATTAATGGAACGTTCTTTTGGAAAAACCTTTTTGCACCAAACGAGTTATTACACCGAATTATTTCAGGAATTTACGAATTTCAGAAATCCCTATTCGAAAAGTACGAGGAACTTAATACATGTAGGTGTGTAGTAGGTATTTAAAAAAAATATCAGTCCTTGTTAAGAACCACTTGAATTTTACCAGTATTTCTTCACGCCACAGAGCAACAACGCCACAACGCCACTTCATACGTCAAATACCAATTTATTCGTGAAAGCAATAACCATAATCAGTAGCATTGAGCTCAATCCGAAACCATTAGAGCAGCCGTCATGGAACGAGCCTACGCGCGGCCGTAGACCAACCCTCCGCACCGGCCGAGAATATCAGCAATAAGTCACGCTAGGGATGGGGGGTGTCCGGTCTTTTAGGACAGAGTCCGGTTAAACCAATCCACAAAAAAACCGGTTGTCTGTAAAGTCGCCTTACTGACGATAGTTGAACGTGACAACGTCATACAGCTGTCCACGCGGACGCATCGCTCACTCAAGTAGGAGAGAGACAGATGTCGAACGCAGCCGAACGCGGAGGCAGTGCGTGCCTCTTTGTCGCTCGTTCCGCGCTCTCGCTTGCACTTCAAGCCTTAAATGGACGCCTCATGAGTCATGTTTCTTCGTGCGTGCAGCCGGCTCCATCGAATTATAAGACGTTGTCACGTCAAAAAATACAGCCGATTTGTGCTCACTTGACCGCCGATTTGTGCTCAGCAGTGAGTCAATACGAGTTGCTTATGATTTCATCTCATTGTTATCTCATGGGCGGGTGATCTGCATCGTAAGCAAGTATGCGATTTTGATACTATAAAACTTGATGACTGTTTGAACTAAATTCCGTCCTTTAACACATCCGGCCTTTTCGTCATCTTTCACTTTGATAGCATAGGTGGGGTCGGAACGGGCCGCACGGTTTATGACGTGTTTACTGGCCGCTGGCCGCTATCTGATCATTCTAAGGTCATAAGAAGAAACGGACGTGCTCATAACTTACATTCATAAAGATACTGCGCGTTATGCCGCACCGCTCCGGCCCTTTTTACTATTGTCATAATCGCACATTTTATGTATGAGATTTGAGATAGCTCCTTCAAATGTGCTTTTATGGTGGGGATGCTTTATTGGTATGGTTTTTTGTATTTAATTTAGCGGCCGTCTTATTTAATCTGCAGAAAGAAAGGAGCGGATGCGTTATTGTGATTTATGAATACCATGGCATCTCTTATCACAAAAAGTTTACGCTAACTTGAGGTTGGATTTCTTGACTTTTTTCAGTATTACATATGAACGTATTTTTGAAAAAATTATCAACCTAAAGTAATTCGATGTTACGTAATATCTGAAAGGTGTAAAAACATTTTAAAGTTGTTCCTTACAACCAATCAATTTCAGGTGGAATCACATTAATTAAATGTTTGTTAATGCTCACTCACATAAGGGGTTACATTAGCCTCCGCGGGCGTAATCGCCAAAGGGTCGGCCGTTGCCGAGAACTATTCGAAAGCACTTGGGCGTAATTAATGTGCGCGGCTTATGGGCTTATGACGCTTGTCGCGGGCTATTATGACCCTTCAGCCATCGCGATCCAAAGTCACGTGTCGCGCGCACTATTACAAGTGCTGAGGCTTCAGGTCTCTGAATCTGGAATCTGGGCACACCCTGGCACTCTTCAAAGCAAGAGTGAATTGGTGTCTTCTGAACCTTCAAACCTTCTTGCTCTATCGTCAGCTACATCGTTGTTTACCCTCAGGTGAGATTTTGGCCAAAGAATCATGTAAAACTCTATCACTTTAGCATGTTAAAAAGGTCAGAAGTTGATTACTGATTGGTTTCAACTGGAAAACTATTTGCAGGTCAATTAAATCTTATAAACAGAAACGAATCAAAGCTTACGAGTGACTGACAGATATAAAAAATAGACAGCGTAAACTGTTCTTAATTAAAAAACCAAGTAGAAAGAGCGATTCGTGGATAAGTAGATGCGTTTATAAAATAAACAAAGTCGACGATATATATAAAATAAAATAAACGTGACCGAAACCGCGGTCAACTGCTAACCGATACAATTAAAAGTTAGTAAGATCCAAACTGTTTATTAGTAAGATTAACAGAGACAGAGAAAAAAGAGACTTACATGCAATTCCAGTGAAATCGTATTGGCTAATTTATCGACATTTCCCTACTCTATTTTACTATTAGCAAACGGAAAAGCGAAGCACGTATTTGTTCAAACAGCTAATAGCCAGTAATTTCCAATACTAATACGAAGATAACTTAAAACGTAGCTGTATTTGCTTTTAACCTTTACTCCTACTACTTTCACAGAATAGATAACAACAACCGTCGTAGCGGCGTAGTACGAAAACAGTTGGTACAATTCTACGTGCATGGGTTGTTACAAAGTGTAACGAAAAACAAATACATTTTTAGGTTTCTAATCGGATTTTTTATTACAAGATAATCCACGTTAATTTGAATTTAAATTCAAATTTCATAATGTTAGTTGCAGCACAATGACCACTTTGAAACGTTTTAAAACTAGGTGAGTCGAGGTGCTAGTTCCACTCGACAAAGCTTAGAAGAAGATGCAATCTAAATTGCATACAAATTGCTTTAGTTAGCACGTTTGTTTAACTAGTCGAGACGTGATTGAGTTATTAGCATCTCACCTTTAACATAAAAATAAATAATTTAACCTCTTTATTCTGCACGAAGAAGAAATAAACATTACAGAAATTATTAAAAATTATTAGTACATAATGCGCCACCTTATCGCTAAAAGCCATCTCTCCCAGACATGCGAATACTTTTTTTATATTTTATTGTTTCCCACAAGTGGGGTTGGCACAATATTATGTTTTCTTCTTCCATTCACCTCTTATGCTTACTTTAATCCTAGTACTTTTAATGATATATGATGATTTAAAGTATTCCTTGTAGTGATAATTAAATTTGAATATGATGTCGTCTGTAATCGTGCGTTGATGGACGTTTCCCCTTATTCCTCTGGACAAGGGGAAGCCGAATGAGTCAGCTGTTCTACCCCCAGTAGGTATCTATATCGGGAACATTCATAAATTAGAGAGCAGTTTGTCACTTAAATTGTCAGCTAAGTGCCGGATAACGAGCCGAGTCAGCGCCGTGATGCTTTCAGGCGCTTTGTGTATCGTATCCTTCAAAATGGCGTCTCAAAATCAAACTCCGATAACAAAAAAGTTTTACATGAAGCTACGTAACTTTCATCATTGGAAACATTTGATTTTCTGTAGGCCTACCATGAGCTCTGTCTGGCTCTGTCTCTGGTTCTGGTTTTGAGCCTGTGTAAGTGCTCACCAGTGCATTATACTATGCGTGTTTGACGTTTTGACGTAGGATTTTTTTAGTCAACACTAACACAGACTCAAAACCAGAGCCAGAGACAGGCCTACTGATCACACGTTGATATTCATAATAATTGTACTAAAATGCAGTACCCATATTCATTCATTAATGTCACGCATATCATTTCATTTAATTTTATGCCTAAGAGAGGACTTGTGTTACTAATAAACACATACCAACAAGTTACAACGACAATACAAGCATGCTTTCGTTCAACAAAAAACAATCGCGTGTAGTAATGTACGCTATCTCTAACACATCTACATTTTATGTTCACCATGCCATCATAACGAATATTTTGTTTGGGATGGAGAAGCCACTGCACAAAACTAAAAAGCCGGAGTATAAACAAGCCGGAAATCTCAGTATTTAGTATTCTCAAAGGTAAATCAAACTTATAATTTTTTTTTGGCAAACGCTTGAGCAATGATCCTACTAACGTATTCAACTTACGGCCCCTACTAGTGGCACTTCACGCAATCATATTTTAATGAAACATTCTGTGAGGTGCTTGCTAACAGTGCATCTTAAAATCACCTACAAGCGGTGCACTGTTGTGCACCAATTGCGGACGCAAGTTAGCATATTAATTTGATGAAATTGTAGTGTCAAAAATCACAAACTATAGTTCTTTCAATCAGCCATAACATGGAACTGTTGCCTCATAATTTTTATCAATGTCTGCTTTTTTTTTAATTATTGCTTGAGGCATCCGGCCAAAAAGTAGCCGGATTTTCTCAACTCTCTTTATGGCATATGGGATCAGTCTCACCATCTATCAAATCCATGGTTCGCTATACTTAACGGTGGCAAGTGATACTGATAGTGGATTTATGGGGTAGCTTCATCTGGGGGCTTATTTAGTTGAAAGGTTTGGGTGATAAAGTCCCGCGACTGTAATGTTCTTGAGTGAAACTTTTTATTTTACTGCACACTCGTGTTTGTGAGGGCACTTTCTGCGGAAGCGTATTTGTAGCTTTTATGCAACTACACTTTTTCTGTTTGATATGATAACACTTGCGCTTTATTTAACAAATTTATACATATATATATATTGCAAAAGTAACATGTTAGAAACCAAGCCTGTAGGCCTACCATGAGCTCTGTCTGGCTCTGTTTCTGGTTCTAGTTTTGAGTCTGTGTGAGTGTTGACTAAATAAATCCTACATCAAAACGTCACACACACACAGTATAATGCACTGGTGAGCACTCACACAGACTCAAAACCAGAGCCAGACACAGAGCCAGACAGAACTCATTTCTTCTAGACTCGGTTGCGTAGAGTTTGTACATTTTATTGGCTTTTATTTTATTTTTATGAAAAGCCTTCAATTAAATCTAATTAAACGTGTTTACACGTACACGTATACCCTACTATTGTTTACAAAGAAAAAAGCACGAATACTAGCGAAAATAGTTGCAGTTTTCAGGGCTAGTTAGAACGAAGACTTGCAAACTTTTCGCGTGTATTTTAAATTCTAAACACGCTCGCGAAACTAGGCCATCGCTCACAAGGCTAGTCAAAGTCTAGGTTTGACGAAGAGGAATGATCGATACGTCATAGCGCGTTGCCCTACCAATCACCAACTATACCTCACAGAAAGAACTTCATCTATGAGCTAACCATTCCTATTCTTATTGGTATAAATTCTAAAATAAAAAAACTCTGAGAACCAAGCCGTAAGATTTTAGCCTGCTTTATACAAAACTTTATTCATGAGAAATTGTGCCAAGTACTAATGCCACATGGCTTAAAAAAGATACTAGAATCTTATTTCAATTTAATGAAAAAAATCTACAGCGTATACGGACGCGTAGCGTAGTCAAGTATTACTTATTGTATTGGATATTCAAAATAAAAAATAAAAATAAATTGTTTATGGTTGTATTGTTTTTTGTGCGAGTGTGCCTTGTTTTACGGTGGTTATTGAACGATACCCGTTCCTTAGGAAACCACAGATTAGGCGTCCTTTGTCTGAAACTTGGAGGCGAATTTGACAGATTTCCGGTGTAATGGATGAGAGGGTGTTTAGCGCTAATTAGTAGAACCCCACTCTGCATAAATCATACGGAACCATTGTTCTATAAAATACCGAACCGAGCGAGAAGGGTAGGTTAGACTGAAATTACAGCACTCCGAATTTCATGAGTAGTGCTTTTCTTTCACAATGGATTATCTACTTCATAATTTGCACTGATATCATGTAACCGGGGCACTCGTCTCATGCTCGTGCAACTAATTTCAATATTTTTTTGTTTTCTTATATTAGCTGAAACGACTTGATTACCAAATTGAATTAACTGTTTGACAGATAAGTTTGATTTAAGTACATAAATATACAAACAAGTGCACAACCATTTTCTCAAATAAAACTACGCATAATCTTAAGGCCTGCGCACACCTAGGTCGCTGGCGATGGCGATCAGTGAAACACTGTCAAATTTGACAGCGATATTTGACAGCGTTTCACTGATCGCTATTACCAGCGACCTAGGTGTGCGCAGACCTTAAAGGTAAAACAAAATTAGACGTGTCATTGATAAAATTCTATCGTAATAAACGTCAATTTATTTTACCTATGAGCCATGGACTTTTTCATTCCACAAGTCCAATTTATTTTTGATAGAAGACTACAAGTCAAATACCAAAGGTTCCGAGGAAATGTCTACCGTGCCTTAAGATTTATAACGAGCCTATTTTGCCATACTGTTTGAAAACTGCTGCCAAAGTAACGACCACATTACAGTGAAGATGCAATTTAAGGTGAGTGGGTGATAGGATAATTAAATGCAAATTACAGCTAAACTGTATTAGTAATAAAATACGTAAGCGTAAGGACTAGGCGCACACTTTTTGGTAAACCTACGGTACGGAAGCAAAATTAACAATATTTTATGAAACTGCTGTCGCCAAATAAATAAATTACAATAAAAATGTGTTTTTGCACATTAAACACCCTTGAAAGTAACAGCGAGTTTATTTCAAAATAAGACAGTTCGAAACCCTAAATGAAACGAAAACAAAATCAAAGGCAAATACGCATGTAGGTTAATAAATAACAAAATGACTCTTCAACCAAACTAAAAACAAAGTACGGCGGTTAAAGACACATATTGCGGTTTTAAGCCAATATTTTTCGATATTCGATACGTTCACCTCACCAAAGTCGGCAACTCATCGAGCAAACATTTATAACCAATTATAACTTGTTCAAGTAAACAGAAAAGCGATACACATCTTCAATAGAAAGCTTTAATAACGAAACAAATTGTATTTTGTGTCTATGATTAATAATCGACGAACATTCAGCGCCAAAATAGGATACGCAAGCCGTATAGGGGCAAAACACCCGAGCCATAGAATGTGCCGAAACCACGTCACCGTAGCCGAAATTGGATAGGTAAGTACATATTATAAAAATTATTGACATGTGAAGTTTATCGCTTGTTTAGTCTCAAAGTGATCTCATAATTATGATTCGTGAATAGCAACAGTTTTGACTTAGGTCATGAGTTCTAAAATCAAGTACAGCAACTTCTACGGTAGCTTTTCAGTGACTTTTAGTGATATTTAAATGATACGTCATCAAAACCGTCGATTAGAAATCTCTATTTTTTATAGAAAGAAGATCAAATAACTATAAAATGTAGATTTGGGTTCATTACAAATAAGATGAAATTTTATAAAATGAGTAGTTTTGAGGTAGTTAAATGGGTAGGTAAGATTTAAATGCATTTTAGTTTTCTTTGTTTGGTGTTGGATGGGAACTATCAATTGTACAATCTTAATAATCCCCAGTTCTCCCCACCTGTAAGATAATAAGGCTTTGTTGCACTATCCACAGACTGTCCCTCACGAGATTCCGTAAATAATTCCGGAGTACAGTAAATGTGTAAAAGAGAAAGGTCCCTCCAATGCGAACATAAACAGAACCCTTTAATTCCTGGAGTTTTAATTTTATAACTGACAGCACGGTGGGGAATAATTCCCGATTTCCGAGCTCGGATTATTGCATAAAGTTATTTTACGCGTTTACGTGCATATCTAGATTTAATAGAATTGTTGTTGTTTTGAAGCTTTCTCGGTAGATGTAGGAAAATATTTAGATAATATCTAAATATTTTCCTACATCTACCGAGAAAGCCCCAAAACAACAACAATTCTATTATCAGAAAACAGGATTAGTAAAATAAACGCTCTGCTTAGTTTGGGACTAGATAGTGTTGATGGGAGAATCTAAAATATCGACTTTTATTATTATTTATAAACAAAAATATTACTTATTTTACTCGCAACATTAAAGTTTGTCAAAAATAAAAAAAAATGAAATTTTTCTATGGTCCAAAGCCATAAAATATGCAAGAAATAATACTCATGGAACAAAATCACGGGTTTTCTACAAGTAATAAATAATTAGAAGGTTATCCCTTTAATTTCAAGTACAACCATTGGATGCGAACAAGAAGGTTCATTTACTCCCAGAATTCTAACAAAAGGTCTCATCTTTATAAATATAATATGAGACTAGTAACATTGTTAACATTGTCTAGAACTACTTGTACTTTACACTGGAAATTCACTCCTATTCTTATTATTACTAAAGAAAAACTGGGCAAGTGCAGGGAAAAAGACAAGAGGGAAAGAAAGGTTCTTGCACGAAATCACGATCCTCAGCAGTGAGGAACCGACGGAAGTGAAGGAGAGTGACCATGCGAGATTATATTAGGTAGGTCACAAGGCCTACTTTGGCTACGGCGTAGATCTCTCCCGTAGAGCGCCTACGCCGTAGCCTTGACTGACTTAAATTGTGATTGAAGAGTAAAAACAACCTGTGTTGGTGATGTGGTCATGGATATGCTCCCGTGTATTCATACAATAAAAACAGAAGCTTACATAATTATCCATAATTATGTTACGGGCTAATTACTCTGACCGTCAAAACGCAATGGTATGTTTTTAGTTATTAGGTCAAGGCTTCGAATTACTACGGTACATATGCTAGTTTCAGCTGACGCTTGGGATATCGAATCAATCATTGAGCAGAGTGTAACTTGCGAACTAGACTACCAACGTCACAGGAGTAACATGTCCTTGAAACTCAAGTCAGGGGTGTAGCACGTACTTATATTCAAAGGTTGAATTGATGTTCGTGAATTAATCATTTTCTTTTCATTTTAAATAAGTACTTGATGCCAATGGAAACCGGAGTTTAATCAAACAAATTAAAAGGTGCTAGTTTTACTCTACCAAGGATGCAGTTGCTAGATTAGGTTTGGCCAACAAAAGTTTGTTTCTTTTAACTTAAAGCCTATTTTCTCATCCTCTTTCTTTTGTTAACACAAATATCTGAATTTATTTTTAATCAAAAAATTTTGCTTCAAGATAAGTTGCATGCGTGTAGCAATTTTCCATCTAAAGATTTACTGTTCATTTATATTTTGGCTTAAGTCTTTTAAATGGAATTGCCTTAATCCTTTGAATGATGTTTGGAAACATTCTGATTGGAGTTCCAATCTGCACAGTACACACGTTCACATTGAAGCTTAATGAGTTCTAACGACTTGTTTGACATACGAGTCACCTTACGACGCTCGCTTTAACTTTTCTTTAATTTGCTCTATAACTTGCCTGAGGTAGGTTTTTTAATCTACAACTTAAGTACTTAGGTTACAAAAGTAAGTGCATTGATAAAACAATGAATAAATTAATAATAATAAAAGATTGAAAATGTCATGCGTTTGTCTATTTGTATCAGAAATATGTCAGAAAAGAGAGGATAGGTGGATGCTGCCAAATCCAAGTTCAAGGATAAAGTTGGCGCATTTCTCCTTTATAAGCGATAAGGGACCCAAAAGTGCGTCAGAATAAATATTTTGAATGTTAGCCGAGTACACAGTACGCCACGAATACTTAAGTGCGTTTTTATGTACGCAATATTTCGCCCGAAAGGTTTTGTTTGTTCAGTCATGAAACGGTTTCCATCTAACAAAGCGTTAGATTTATTTTATAATTGCCAGCTTTTACGTAACGAAATAAAATAAGTGGAAGTTATAGTATTTGGTTGAATGTTTTAAGTGACGCCCGGGTAGAGACTGTAAAGTGGCGCCCAACGTGGGACTAAATTAAAATCCAATTTTCATAGAATCTGCAAATTGCATGCATAACGTGACATAATTTACATTTTCCAATACCCAACTACGACAACACGACACACTTAACATAATTTAAATGTTGCAATCGAACTAACCGTAACGATTTCAAAATGGCACGTGGGATACCTACTATAATTCTTCAAAACCAATGCGCATATATTTCATTCGTATGTATTACGTTTTCGCACGTGTCCGACTTTACGCTAAAAGGACGTGCGAGTATCACCTACCTGAAAATTCGGTCACAAACACTACGCGTAAATGATCAAAGCCACTGTACCTGTTTCAATCCACGTTTGGCACTCGCATTTGTTCACAATGCATAGGATTCACACACAGACACTTGCACTGTAACGGGATTGGGAATTTCGTATTTCCGATATCACTGTTCACTCGATGCGATTGCGGTGGTGGCTAGGCAGCGTCGCGCGGGACACGTGCTTTCGGCACCGGAGCTCGGTCACTACTGAGCGGAGAGAGCGCCGCGCAAGCCTCTGCGACCGTCAAAGAGTCCACCCATTCTGCCGCTAGACTTGTAAGATTTTGGCGTGATTATTTGAAATGTGTCAGGGCTTTGATGTTTGATTCTGATTAGTGGCAGGCGTTCAGCTTAATAGCAAGGGCTTCGCTCTTATATTCCTTTTTTATAGTACTACTCAATGATCTTATACTTCACCGCTTTACTACGTGCTTTGTAGTTTACCGAATCAGAGGATCATCGCATTGCTTTTATATGATTGGGTACTTCCTTTTCATCGTGTAGTGATGTCGTTATTTTCTTTTAGAGAAAATTAATTTCTTTATCAGTATGTTTTTAGTAAGTAGTATTTAGTATCGATTTGTATTATGACGCACTAAAGTAACAATAATGATAAATAGTAATAGTGTTTTGACTTAATTGTGTTTACACATTAACCAATAAGTTTTGGTGGCATGAATGAATTATAAGATATTCTGTACCTTAACACCAAACTTATTACATAGACAATAAATTTCATCGTTTTTACTGAAATAGCTGCTGATAATAATAATGATGAAGTACCGATTGAATATGGTTGTGAGTAAACGGCATGTGGGTGTTGGGTTCTCCGACAATGTACTCTAATTATTTTTGTTATGTATTTAAATAATGCCCAGTGGCGAAACATAACAGAACCCTATTTTCATTCCATAAGAATAAACAAAACGAGTCTTCTCAGTACTGACCGTACATACTAGCAGATTGACAAATGAAATGTTGATGAGTGCCCCCGCGTGCACTCGCACTAATGATGTGCACAAAGCGTTGTGTCGCCGCGTCACCGGCCGCGGCCGCGGGTCGCGACGACACTCGCATTAGACGCGCGACTCGCGTTTTGATGTCCGACTATTTACCATTTATAGGGTCACCACGTTACTAAAGTCTTGAAACTCAAAATAGATTGGATAGTTATTTCAACGATTTTCTATAATCTGCGTTACGTTTTTAGTATCAGAAACACCGGTTGTCACGCGATCGATTGCACTTTTATTGGTTGCGGCAGTTTGGCTGAAAGATCTACTGGAAGAAGGCTACTAAAACAGCTAATTTCAAAATGCGGATGTATATCTTATAACATTGAGGTAAACAGTTATGAACTACCATGAAAAATGTCGTAGAGTCATGTGGTCTTCAGTGTATATAAAACTTCAGCCCGTACCATTATAAAGTTTTCTCCGGTCTGTCGTAAAAACCCGATAGCAAAATAATAACCCCGCGATACAGAAAGTATCAACGCGGTCCATTCAAAACTTCAGAACTGGGACGCTGACACCCCTGACGCAAACAAGCCCACCTCACACACACAACTGTTTACTCCTACACACTGCAGACCACACACACACACAAACTCGGGCTAGAAATCAGTAATGAACAGAACACAAGCTCATAACAACGCGTCAAGTACTGGATATTAATATAGTACACGCAATCCACACAATGAAAGGTTATCTACTTGGTTACGTAAATAGAATAAGCTATTGTAATTTAAAATGTTTCTTTTTTTCAATAAATTGTGTTAATCAATAAGTGAAATAAAAAAAGTCATACCGTTGAATCATCTGAAGTCTTGGCTCTCCACTTCAATCATGTCTATCCCGTCCGAATTATTTAAATTATGTTTTAAGCAAACACGGGACACGGGAAGTTAATTATTGGCAAACCACAAACCCCTTCTTCTCCCCTAAAGGGTGGGTCCTTTCAAACTGATCCGTGTGATTCTATTGAATTAATTATGCTCTTTGACTTTGACCCCAATAGGTACTCTTAAACCAGAGCTGTTGCTCGGTAACCTATAAGTTGCATCTCTGTTTGTGATATCCTCGTGTGCATCAGCAAAGTCGGCTGAGCAAATGTGTAAACGCAAGATAGGCATTTCTTTGACTCCTTTTAACAGTCCGAGGGAGTTGTAAATAGGATGCAAACAAAGATAGGCTTCCTGCCATGAATGAGGGGTTACCATTAGAGGGTTGGCTTGCATTCTCAAGAGGCGTTGTCTGCGAGTGAAGAGTAGAATAATAGCGAGCGAAAAGCAATCTTGATAAGATGCTGGTGGAAAATATTTAAGTGAGTTACGCAATTTATAATAAATGTTTACAGAAAATATTATGAAGCCGATGTAAGAAAAACATTTTAATGCGTAAATAAACTTTATCCATTTGAAAGAGAAAATATAATAGGATCTTAGTGAGTATAAGCTCTGACTAATTAGCTCTACACTGATAAAGGTAGATAAAATAATAAATGAAAGAGATATTAGTCTATTGAGTCTATTGAGAGACTGACTTTGATTATAACGGATGACCTTAAAATTAAATAAATAAATAAATGATGCGGACAATCCACACAACACTATCTAGCCCCAAACTAAGCAGAGCTTGTACTATGGGAACCAGGTTGCTGATATAATACTTAAATACGATTTTTTTTTGTAAATACATGCAAAGAATACAATATAACACCCAAACAGAGAACAAACATCTGTGTTCATCACACAAATATTTGTTCTCGGTGGGGATCACGCCCTCCAGCGCAGAAGGCAGAGCTACTACCAACTGAGCAGTGATGGCAGTCAACAAAAATAAAATTCTTGAACCTTTGAAAACACGTAAATACTGAACATGAAACCGAATAAAATAATTAAAGGTATTTATATTCGAATTCGCTAACTTTAACCGGGAAGTGGGTAACTCGACCAATGGTTACAACTAACAATTTCCACCGAAGTTAAACATTAAAATAGGTTTTGACGGGTGGCATTCGCGTGCCCCGCGGGAAGGCTGTCAGGCGCGATAAGGTTACCTGCCACTACGTAATAACCGCTTGTTTCATGGCAAACTGATGGTGTGAGCATGGGTCCTTAGCATTGGTCATTCAGGACTTAGTGTTGAGAAAATACATTTCAGCTCCTATTGAAACGATAACTTCGTACAAATAAAAACATAAATCTAGCTCGTGGTGCGTGGTGGCCAGAAGTGTTCCAAGAAATACTTAAAAAACTCCTCCAGGGTAGGCAACGCAACAACAGCACCCTTGGTGCTGTTGGTGTCTATAAAATAGAATAGAATAGAATAGAATAGAATAGAATAGAATAGAATAGAATAGAATAGAATAGAATAGAATAGAATAGAATAGAATAGAATAGAATAGAATAGAATAGAATAGAATAGAATAGAATAGAATAGAATAGAATAGAATAGAATAGAATAGAATAGAATAGAATAGAATAGAATAGAATAGAATAGAATAGAATAGAATAGAATAGAATAGAATAGAATAGAATAGAATAGAATAGAATAGAATAGAATAGAATAGAATAGAATAGAATAGAATAGAATAGAATAGAATAGAATAGAATAGAATAGAATAGAATAGAATAGAATAGAATAGAATAGAATAGAATAGAATAGAATAGAATAGAATAGAATAGAATAGAATAGAATAGAATAGAATAGAATAGAATAGAATAGAATAGAATAGAATAGAATAGAATAGAATAGAATAGAATAGAATAGAATAGAATAGAATAGAATAGAATAGAATAGAATAGAATAGAATAGAATAGAATAGAATAGAATAGAATAGAATAGAATAGAATAGAATAGAATAGAATAGAATAGAATAGAATAGAATAGAATAGAATAGAATAGAATAGAATAGAATAGAATAGAATAGAATAGAATAGAATAGAATAGAATAGAATAGAATAGAATAGAATAGAATAGAATAGAATAGAATAGAATAGAATAGAATAGAATAGAATAGAATAGAATAGAATAGAATAGAATAGAATAGAATAGAATAGAATAGAATAGAATAGAATAGAATAGAATAGAATAGAATAGAATAGAATAGAATAGAATAGAATAGAATAGAATAGAATAGAATAGAATAGAATAGAATAGAATAGAATAGAATAGAATAGAATAGAATAGAATAGAATAGTATTTATTTCAGATATTATGCATCCATAATTTTGTTTGTAACAATGTAACTTAGAGACTAGTTGTTAGTGACTTTATGAAGACTATTTATAGCAGAGTGTGCAGCTGCTTCCACAAATGGTTCAGGAGACAGTCCCACCTTTCGGACAATACATTCACGATGCTGTTCGGGCTGCCACGGATTCAGTTTCTTAATGACGTCTATAGACGACGGTGACCGCTTACCATCAAGTGGGCCGTGAGCTCGATTGTCTATCTTTTACATAAAAAAAAAACTAACTAAGCTCATGACGAAAGGGAACAACAGAAAAATATGAATGCAAAGCTAATGCCCTTAAAAAGCGTGAAAACTCCGGGGCTTATCCAGCTTCGCACGTATTGACCATATCTTTCTTGCGAATAAGGCCGACTTAGCTGAGATGATGGTATAAGTGCTGGGCAAGCCTACTCAATCACATTGTCCAAGGTACTACAGAGTTTCATAGACACACGAGTGATACAAGAGCCCCTAACACCGTTTAAATCTCCTTTATAGATGCAGATACTACCACTACGGTAAAAAGGATTAAGCTCAGTGGTCACCCATCCGAAAGATCAAAAAACTCAAACTCAAAAACAATTTATTCAATACGATTACAAGAATCACTTTGAAATGTCATAAAGCTAGGTGAGTCTAGGTGCCAGTTCCACGCGACCTAGCCTAGAAGAACAGGCAGCAAACTACGGCTCGGTTCCTACCGTTTTTTTTATGATCCTTTTACCGACCGCACTGAGATGACCGCACTAAACATTTCTCAGCCTGTTCTATATACATAAAAGTCAAGTCTAGCTCTCAGACACGCGGCTACGAACGGCAGCTCTCGAATAACTTAAAAAGCTCTTAAAAGGTACTTTCACCACCACTCTAAGAAAAATCCACACTTAACCCGGGAGCTGATTGATTTTTCAACGGCCTCATCAAATTCAAATCCCTTACGATACAGGGATGTAACTAGGTTCGCTTTAAGTGTCAAATGACAAGGAAAATGGCTTTGTTTGTGTTTCAGTCGAGCATGTTGGAAGAAAACTTAAAAAATTTGGTTGTAGCCCGAAAATAAACACACATACCTAGTTTAACATTATCAATGTTTTTGTTATAGCTCTGTGTAAGTAGTGGAATAAAAAAATACGCTTGAAGAGATGATATTTAGATAAGTATTGCTACTTGTAGTAATAGTAGATACGAGTAGGTGCAAAGCTAAGATGTTTATTATCTTGTATACCGAGCTTTACTCTTTAATACTCTTTCCCCTGACTACACCCCCGTCACGCCCGTAATAAACTCAGAATACAGCGGGGAAATACTGTATTATTTTGTTATTTTCTGTGTTTACAATTTTCCAATTTCCTATATCCGGGCTTAGGACGCTAATCTGCTGAAAAAAACACGGCGCTTGTTTTAATAAAACTCTCACGGAACCCGCGCGGAGCATGGAGACACAATGAATTCTAATTTATGTCTTGGAATAAAATGATAATCACTTTACTAACAAATAAGTTGGCAAAGCTATTATACATTTTATTTTGTTGGATTGAATCTGTAATTTTATTTTTAAGTGATTAAATTGAAAATGTATTGCACGTTGTATGCGGTACTTTGGAACCCCAAAAATAAATTAGTTTTTTCCGATCCGTATTTTAAATAATTAATTTGAAAAGCCGCTTATGTTGGTTTGAATAGTTTTGTAGATATTTTAAAACATTTAAAACCCTCGTCTACGTCACAACTAGTTTGTGCTTGGCCGGTTTATTAGCTATTCTTCGCGTCCCAGAGGTTTGAACATAAACAAAATAACAGAGAAATGTTTGGTCACCCTTCGAACTTTCGCCGGCAAGTTTACAGTAAAATACTAAACTTGCTTAATTATGCACTAGGGTTGTTCTCCCGGATATAAATACTGAATCGGCACCAACCCTTGCTTTGTTTCTGCGATGCGGTGGCATTTAAATGACGTCCGTGATTTAGCGGGAGTGCTGTAAGTCATGATGGCTGAAATACAAAAGATGTGGGCTGGTTCCAAGATGGATCTATAAATATTTTTGTAACAACTCTATTTCTGTCTTGGTTGACTGGTAGAGATCGCTGCTTAGCGATAAGGCCGCCTATTGTTTTTACAAAAGAGTTGTTAAGTTTTTATGTACCATTGTTTGTTCTTAAGTATTTGTGAGCAATAAAGTATTTGTTATCTTCTACCTATCCATCTATTTTATTTATGTGATATTGTACCGTGGAGTGCGAAGAAGCGTTACTACATTGAAATGCTTGTGAGTTATAACCAATCTCACTAGAGAACTCACAAGCATTTCAATGTAGTTACACTAAACAAAAAAAAAAAAAATCGGTTGTCTGTAAAGTCGGTTTACTGACGATAGTTGAACGTGATAACGTCATAAGAACATACTGATGGAATGGTTGCATTTTTCAAAAGAATTTTAATTAATATTTGTGACTCGCGGACTCGCGGACTCGGACTCGGACTCGGACACGAACTCTCGGACCCGGACCCGGAACCCGACCGAACCCTTACCCTTACCCTCATTTACCCTTACCCATTACCCGACCCGGGCTCGGGCTCAGGTAAATGGAACGACGAAACGACGTAACGACGCATGAGTCATGTTTTTTCGTGCGTGCAGCCGGCTCCATCGATTTATAAGACGTTATCGATTCATATACGTCAAAAAAGTAAAAATATTTTTTTTGTAAAAATGGAATATACAATACGTAGAACTATAACCTAGTATTAGAATCCAAAAACATGCTCATCCTATCAACATTAACTCCCCAACATCCATAATTGAATCAATTAAATCAAAACCTTATAGCTAAAAGAACATTATTCTTGGAAACATGTAATATAGAGACTCCGTACATTCATACATTTGATCACTAACAGATGGAGCTGTAGCGCCGTGATCTATGTAGTTGGAGACGAAAAAATATTTACGAGGACTCGTTCCGCGATGTTCAATCGAATTTCTAGATACGACTGCGTCGCAAAATAATATAATATTAAATAAAAGCTTGGAAAAAAAACTCAGCCATGGCTAACCAGTGGCTATTTCTAGCTATGACTAATTGCTTTCCCTCAAAGGGCACATTCAATTGAACACTTTTAGTATATTCCGTACCCTCGGCAAACCGCATCCATTTCATCAAGTATGCGTGTGCCTATCCATCTTTTCCTTAGTAGAAAGTCAATGAGCTCGGTAAAAAACTAGTTTCTTTTTTATTCAAGACAGGCAGAAACCACTGCCAATCAATCTTGCGGCCTGAATTAATGCTCCCGCAGCGGCGAAGAAATGAAATCGTGAACTTGGTTATAGTTTCCTACACAGCTGGTTTAGTTTATCAATCAACACTGAAGTTGGGTTGCTAACAAATACGACATTCTTTGAGCTACTTCACCGAGCGACATTTAACATGGGGTATTATTTGATTAGCAGTTGTTTTAAGTCTATTTTATCTTGTTTCACAGCAACATACCCCTTACACTATTTCAAGTTTTTTGTACCTTGCTACGTAGCAATCTGCAATACATTTGGCATCTGTAATAATAATAAATTGTTTTATCAAGTTGCGCTTGATAAGAAAAACCTTAACTTAAATGAGAGCTAACAAGTCATGACATACATAAGTCATCAATTTGTGTAGTTGAGAGTACCAGCTGCCTTCTATCGGCTATAAGTTGGAGGCACTCCAAGAAACCGCAACAAAATACGAAAATGCTAAAGCTCTGCTTTTCAACTCGGGAAAAAATGCAATTTCTAGACGATGCAGGATTATCGAGATTCCATCTGAACTCGCGCACAATGAGCGTATGTGTATGTATGTATGTATGTATGTATGCATCGAGTCCATGTCTTCTGAATATGGAAATGTATGATCGCATTTGTTACATTGTAGCGGTTTTGTTGGTGAAATGTTTTGTAGGTTACGAAAGCGTACTGAAGTAAACATACTCCTATAAAGAGTGGAGCGTAAAGGAAAGCTCCTGGAATTTATATTTAAGAAATAACATAAAAAACGCTTAGCTATTAATTATAGCAAACCGTATGAATCTGCCTACACAATAAATATTAGCTCAGTAAGGGAAAATATATTTATTGTAGAAAAGAAATGATCAGAATTATAATAATAAAGGTTTTTCTCGGCCGCCATTACCAGCCCACCCCAAATTACAAGGTTTTATTCACAATACAGGCCTTCCATTTGGCTGCAGGCTAATGGTAATGGGGTAATGTTTTCAGGCCCTTAGAAACCTTTTCACGTGTAACTGTGTCTCGTTTACAACTGACGTCACTGGGCCTACGTCATAATATACGGTGGATATTGGAGGACCCGCCTGTTGCTGCCAAAATAAAACATTATTTAAAAAAAATGCAGTCTTCGAAGGCTAAAGACTATTAGTTGTTGATGGATTGTTGACATGTAATTTATTGAACAACTAAAATATACAGTTTGAGGCTGAATTTACTTTTGTCTAAGTACCAAGTGAAGGGGGTCACGACCCTCAGCAGTGAGGAGCACGACGCGAGGAGGAGGAAGTACGAAGTAACCGAGGTACAAAAAATAAAAGCCAAATCGCTTTTCACCTCGTTTTCACTTCATATTAAAACAACCACGCTCATTCCCATTTCCACCGAAACACAACAAAGCCAAAAACGACTTAGTAATTGAATTTCTGAAACTCTGATCCCTGCATTTCTAAAGAGCAAAGTTCCAAATCTCGCGTCTGCGTTGTGTAAACGCATAATCGTCTATAAAAACTCACTTTCAGTCTTGCGACTAGAACTTTTACTCAAGTTTGGGAAACTCTGAGAGAAAAACCGCGCGAACACACAGAAATGTTATTTTAATCAACAGCTTCAAGTTTGGGCGTATGTTTTAGAGTTACGCAAGGGAAAATGGCCAAACGTTATAAAAATGTGAAAGGTATTTGAATCAAAATATTTGAAAAGCTTTCACCGTGTCTCGAAAGTTGTGTGTAGTAACTTTTACATACTTTTTTAGCAGTTTGAGTACAATTCTGATTATGCACTATGTGCTAATGTATGGGGGAGGTTTTCATCAATTAGATAATTTAGCCAGGCTATACTAAGTATCAGTCAAAATAATTAAATTTGTATTCGAACCACTTCACAATTATCTTTTGTTTTTGAAGCGACACGTTCGTGTGAAATCCCAGAATGTTCGTAAACTCGCATTGCAATAAGTTCGTATTTACTTTTGAAAGGCTTTCTTTAGGGATTATTGGCCTCTGTCCGATCCCAACCTTCGGTACAGGACTATCTTGGAGCATCTGTCCTGCAGTGTATCACGTTCTTGTAAAGTAACTCTTTGAACTAAAGCTGAAGAAAAACAAGCGGCAAAGCTACGACATAAATGATTAAGAGGGACTTCCATTGCCTCGTCAAAGTATCTGTACGTAAGCCCACTTAGGATTCGTTATAACATGGAGTTGATGAACTCTGGCTTCCACATCCTCGGAGTTGTTATCTGCACAAAGAGCCGTTCGCTCGCTCCGGGCTGACAATAAAATCTTTATCTTTATCTTCGGAATCATTGCAAATACACTCGTAAAGATAACGCCCGCCGTCGGCGCAAAGTTAATAACTCAAATTTCTATTACAGTAAATCGCTTCGTGGCAAAGTTAGGCACGCACTCCCACTACTCGTGTGTACGCACTGGGGATGGAAAACGTGGCGTTTTGTTACTTACGTTACAGAATATGGGATGTAAGGTTTGAGTTTGAAAACGTAAGCTAAATGCTAGCAAAACCTAAGGTAGTTTTTAAAACTTTTACGTTTAGAACACAATATTAATTATTATAGTTAAGAATCATTTTGGACATTGAAATTAAATTGAATAAGCGTAAAATAATATAACCCCCAGGTGTTGACGCACAATTAATTTTTGACGTGACAACGTCTTATAATTCGATGGAGCCGGCTGCACGCACGAAAAAACATGACTCATGCGTTACCTCGCTCCGAGGCGTTCCATTTAAGGCTTGAAGTGCAAGCGAGAGCGTGGAAATAGTAATCTTTCTGCGTGTATAGACCGTTTTGATCTTACGCCGGTATAAACAGCAAGTAAAATAATGATAAAAAGAAGCTGCGTCTTCAGTAGGCAGTGCGTTCTTGTCGTAAGTCCTCCGTGCATGCGTCCCCGGAGACTCGACAACGACTAGAGCCGTTTCTTTACGACTTGGCGAACACTCTCATATACTTACGCACTTCTTTTACAAGGGACAAAAGCTGAATTTAACTTTTCAGTTCCAAGTTGTTTTTACGATAGAAAATCCCCTCCTACGCAAATACTTTTAGTAGGTTAACCAAAAGAATCCGGATAGTACTTTTTGCATTTTTAATAATGTCTTTGTTAACATTTGTGTGAATTGTCCACAATATTTATTATTATTTATTTATTTATTTGCTTAAATACCTGCATACCTACATATAACTTTTTTTTCTTGCAGAAATAGGTTTAGTACGCCATAGTTTTATAACCTTTTCTAATAATATTACAATCTAGCCAAAATTCAGGCTAATAAGTAATTTGATAGTGACCTAAATTTCTAAAGTAAACTACAACTGAGAATGTGTCCACTAACAATTTTCTTACTGTCTCTATTTATGATGACGACACTTTGGTATTGTGTTCGTAAATATATCTGTGATGACAAAATGTATAACTCAGAACTGTGATTTCCAAGCTTTCTAAAAGTCGTATAAAAAGTCTGTATTCTCCTTGAATCGAAACACGAGCGAAGCAAAATTACAAAAAGCTCTCTTCAAAAACACCTAAGTACTGCTAACAACACGGTATTCATTGTGCTCCAAACTTTATGATGTCGAAAAGTGTCTTATTTACATCAACAAATTCACAAGTTATACAAAATGAAGTGGCAACTTAAGACTTGTTTGAACAGTTATGACTGGCCTTTACCAACTTAGATAGATATTTAATTGGAAAATAACTAACTCACCTAGCTATTACCTATTCTAGAACCATTCCATATAGTTTCAACATTAACAAAATTCACTTTGAACCGTATTCTGTTGAAATCATGCATACCTCACCAATAATAGAAAGCCTATTAATATTTATAAGCAAAGGTAGCTATTCCAAAATCCGTAGATCAAAGGCTAGAGTGCCGACATGTACACGTATAATATATGAGGATATATGATTGAAGGGGAATATGTAAATGAAGTCGAAGAACATCTGGCTGTTGTGTCGGTACTTACCTTTACAGATTGCGGAGACAAGCTCAGATGAGACAGGTTTTATTGCACAGGAATAGAATACATCGACCTAGATACAGTCACAACAAACAAGCTTCTGAATGTCAGCCAAACTAGAAGACGAAGTATGAGACACCCTTATATCCGATGGACCGAAGACATTGTTAAAATTGCGGAAGTTCAGTGAATGGGGGGATCAGAATTGATCTTCCTGGAAATGTTTATTGGAGGCCCATGTTAAGCAATGGATTTCTTTAGGCAATTATTTAATTAGGATAAAGAAACAAGCTTAGAATCTTTTTGTTTAAAAAAAAAATATATTTTTCAAGAATATTTCTTCAAAATACAAGTGCTCTAAGGTATTATGTTTATGACCATGTCATGGGTGGACTAATATAGTTGAGACCGAACGAATAGCGTGTCCTCCAAAACACGGAAGCGCTGTAATCTATCCAAATTATTACCGTGCAAAACGTAGCCTAAGTTAACCCATTGGTTAAAAATGGTTGGAGAGAATAGCAGCTCATGCTATTCATCTATATAATTTGGTTGGATTCTGGTTGGATCTGTACGGGCCAAAACCTTACATCATAGCATTTTATACATTTAGCATAGTTAATACTTTAATTTTATTGAATAAACAGTTACAAAGACTCATCGTCGGTGAGCAGCCGTTTCGTTTTCCTAACCTACCATCGTATCGTCCCATCGTATCATCATCATTAACATCGTCATGTACGAGGGCACGTCTCCGTACATCATCCTAGACAAGAAAGATCACTTCTACAATTTATTCTTTACCCATATTGTTTTCCAAAAACATTGTGATTGTGTGTTCAAATAAACATGGCTTGTTATCCGTCTGTCCCGCGTGCCTCCGGGTCACAATCCAAGATGCAAAGCTCCAGGCGATGGCGGCTACCTTGCCTGGAGGAACCCGCGTCTTTTACACTCAAATACTTTCACCAAACACTTTTGTCTTGAAAGTACAAACGCGGTAGCTGTGGATACGTTGGCTAGGGAACGAAAATCCGTATAGGTTCAATACTCAATATTTTTATTGGGTTAAAGTTTTTACCTATCCTTCCACCACACTTGTTTGAAAGAACTAGTGACACGATAAGAAGATTAGTTACCTATTTTATTTGTTTATGTTGTGTGCCTACGAGGCAATACTTTGTTATAGGCGATGGTAACCGCTTAACATCAGGTGGGCCATATGCCTGTTCCATCAGCTAGTAGTATAAAAAAAAGGTAAAAAATTAAGATGAAGTTCTAATAAATTATTTTTAGTCCTTAATCCTTATTTAGGTCTAGGTCTTTTTTATATAACAATTAAATGTGTTTTCTGAACGTTTACAAACCAATAACGTTTATAGGTTCTAGCGCCGTTTACACCATGAAAGGACCAGTCAGGCGAGTGAGCCATAAAGTCCTTAAAAGACCGTTGCACTCTCCCATTGAAACTAAGCACCTACTCCGTACGTTTCATGGCACTATTCCCTCGCTGTGGCATTCAGAACCAATGAATGGCTTCAAAAGTCCTAATGATACGACTGTTGGAATTAAAACGACTGATTTTATTGCACAAGTACTTTAATTTTATGAGCTTCGAGAAGTGATCATTTATTGTTATGGTTATCGTCTGGTTGTTAGACTCTAGTGCTAAAACTTGCCTTTCTAGAAATTACTTCTATCGCCCTATTTTGACATTGAAAATCTTATAGGTGCTGTCGGTTCTTCATCAATCTGTAGATCTCCACGGCTGAACATACTCCCGCGTAAAAGAAGAATTAACAATTTAATTTCCATTCTTATTTTATCGCCGTAATAGATCATTTCAGCACGGCCACTATTTAACTTGAATAGGTGAGCAGTCACCATGACATGGATAGGAGAGGAGTGAATGCAGAAATGACGGCTGACAGAGGGAAATGGAGGAGGAAGACATGTTGTGCCGACCCCACATAAAGTGGGATAAGGGCAGGAAGAAGAAGAAGGAGGTGAGCAGTCACCATTATCATCAGCCTGATGATGTTCTTTGTTGGACATAGGCCTCACCAATACATATAACCAAGAAGAACGATTCTGAACCATTTTCATCTTCCCCTTTCCTGTGATCTTTTTAATATTTTAATATTATATAATGCAAGATGAATGGATGTAGGCCAATAAATAATTCCTGAAAAATATTTCTTAGAGTTATGCATAATTATTAAACTACATCTATCGGAAGCTGTACCGTTCTTGGAAAGCTAAAGTCAAGAGTTCAAAGTGATTCCTGAGAAATTTTCAAACAAAGCCGCTGTTCCTAATAGTATTTCCTATGAATGCCTGTATTGGAAGTACCTAACTGTTAGAAGGATTCTACTGTAGCTGAGTTTAATGTTAAAGAACTGAAAGGTAAAATATTTTATGATTTTGTAAGAAGTCAGTAGTTGAGCGCTTTGGGAAAAGCTCGTTTGGGGAATTACTACCATGCCTATTTCTGTCGTGAAGCAGCATTGCTGTGTTTCGCTTTGAAGGGTTTGGGTGCCGGTCCAAAATCTGGCACGTGAGGCTGAACATTCTGTATTTATGCGTATGCATCAAGTTGACAGACACAGGGCAGTGCATCATAGGGCACGTTCCTGACATGCAACACCTACGAGGCAATGCTTTGTTATAGGCGATAGTTACTTCTTAACATCAGGAGGGTCATCATGCTTTTTCCATCATGCGTGTGTTCTGGTTAATTATTACAAACGGACGCTTAACAAAACACGAAGACCATAAAAATACCTAGTGGAATACCCCAGATTTTGTTTACGCACGATATCTCTGCAATTTAGATTTCTAGATTTCTAATTACCTACTACTGAGCTGATCACTTTATCAATTTATCTTTAATAAAATCTTCTTTGATTAAGCTAGCGCGGACCTAACTTCCTCAGATCCCAGAAACATTATGATACCACTTCAGTTTTGTCGTGGGTTAAAACCGATCCAATCCTTAGAATAAACACAATTTCCATACAAATATTGTCGATCCAAAGCTTTACTTTCTAGGAAGTTATGAACGTTATATCGACTACCGTCATATAAAAAATTGCATTTACGTGCGTTTGTGGTCTACTATGGACATAAAGAACGCAAAACTTTGCAAATTCAAGATTTACCTCTTTTGGACATGGGGATATGGCTCCAACGTCAGCTTGGTGACATTGTAGCAAAATACCGTCTAATAAATATTTTAAAGAACTTGAAAAACGTCATGGCCAAACTACTGAACAGATTTTTTTTACATATTTTGGGCTTGCGTTAAGCTTGCTGTTAAGTGATGATGCGGTCGAATGTAGCACACTTACCTAAGAAGATACCTGTTCCCTCTACTTTTAAAAACAGCCAAGCTAGAAGTGTCCGGAAAAACAATCCTGTAGGCCTACCATGGGCTTCGCCTGGCCCATAAACAACAAAATTATGCGATGTTAAACATTGAAAAAACCTAATTAAGAACCTCCTCCTTTTTTATTTGAAGCCGGTATAAACATAATTATGTGAAGGTAAAAGACGGTGATAACTGCTTGGAAAGCGGAATCTTAAGAATACCGCTAGTGGACTTGCATTCCATCCGTTTAGCACACAATGGCGCGATACGTCGTTGCGGTGGCGCTGATCGATGGCCTTTAGTTGGATGAAGGCGGTTTATTGAAACGGCGCCCACGTGAACGACCTGCCGGGACCAGTGAAACTACGGTTATCTAAAGCCTAGATATACACTATTCAAATAAGAAAGAAAGAACATTTATTCCAGGCCTCTGAGCACACAGGCAAACAAATATTGCCTGTGGACTCGTGGCTCCGAAAATAATAATATATCTACTCAGATTTGTAAGAGGTTTTTTGTTGGAAAGCAAGTAGTTGTGACATGGTTTATATTTGCCATAAATTAATACAGCAGTTTTCATGTTTTGAGAATACGTATCACCTTGGGTAAAGGATTTTAAAATTTTGGTTAAATTAAATTGTTCTCTGCGTTTTAGGCGTTTTTCTATATTTCTATAAGCTTTCGTTCCTCCACTGCTGGGTCCAGCTGCTAGTTCTCCTCTACAACATGCTTTTTTTTCGTTCTGTATGGAACCAAGTTGGCTTTCATTTTCCTTTTATTATCTATTTTGAAATCTATCGTCTCTCCCACGTCTGTTTTGCTTGCTGGTGCCCTTCAGTGGTTTCTTTTACTGGTATTGCGCATATTTTTGTTAGTGCATGACTGGATTCAATCTAGATAACTTAGGAATAAAAGGCAAGCTATAGCTTGCCTTTTATTCCTAAGTTATCTAGATATTAATAAGATATTATATAAGATATAAGATATTTATTTTATTATATAAGATATTCAGAGAACATGGCAGTGGTTCTATAGAACCACTGCCATGTTCTCTGAATATCTTTGAGCAATCTGACTGTACTACACAGAGTCGTCTCTTTCAATAGTCAGTCTAATAGATTATGCGGAAGTATAAAATAGACAAAACGAATATCTAGTTCTTTTTTTATAATCTTGCCATTATTGTAGTTCCCACACCACCTGAACAACGTCTTTCTTCGCTCGACAAAATATCTTGTTGGATCCATTCTTCGATACATGGATGCCGAGTGACAGCATCTACACTACAATGCCGTTTTATCGTATTTCAGTGCACAGCAAACATATTTTTCGTAAGATGACTTTTTACAGAGGAGAAACACATTATTTAAAAATTGCATTATACCTTTTGTTTTTTGGAATGTGATTAACTTCACGTAACTTTCCAGCATCGACTGCAGAGGATTATGTTGAACGTAAAATACGGATAATATTGTCGGAATAGCATTATTAGATCCAACTTCCACGGTTTTGCTGGCATTCTGCAAGTATCTTAGTGAAACTAATACAGGTTTCGCTAAGTCGAATCAGCCAACCATTGCATTACCTAGCTTAAAATAAGTTGCAAGATGGTGCAAGTTTTGGTCCAAACGGTTATTGCACTGCAGATTGTATTGGGTTTGTTAGTTGTTTCTGTAATCACGTGTTTGAATTGAAAGGAACTGCACGCTGGGGAACATCTCGGAAAGATAATGGAACTGTTACGCAGAGGTAAACGCTCAATTTCATGTGAGGAAGCTGCTATCTTACAAAATAGAAGAGGTAATCCTAACAATATCTATGACAAATATAATATTTTATGCGCATACTTTTTACCATAAATTAAAAATAGGAAAATTGAAAAAAAGCACCACAGCTAGAATATTCGAAATGCACAATTCAAACTCAAGTACTCAAAACCGACACTAGAAAATTGAAAACGCTCGCACATATACTGTTTGCTCCAAATCATATCAATCGGGATCCCTCACACAAAGAACCCCGGTGGGATCACTTGATCCTCCTGATATACATTGTGTGGCGCGCCCGACGCCCGACGCCCGACGCCCGACGCCCGACGCCCGACGCCCGACGGCGTGATGCATTGTGGATCTACTATGAACGATGATGCTCACTAGCTGCGTTTGAAGAGCAGCCGTTTGTGAATATAATATTATCTTGTAACACCCCTTTTCAGAACTCCGATCGGTTTTCTGAGGATAAATATTTTAAAGCTTTTTGTAAGAAAATATAGTGACAGTCCTGGGTTTAGAATTGGTATGTTCAAATAGTCTATTCTGCATGAGACCTTGTATCTATATTAACTTGCCTAGCTCTATAGTAGATGCGACTATGTGAATTCATATAAAAAGAAGGCATTTTTTTATAAAGATGAACACACGAACAGCACAAAATACACCAAACTTTAATTGGTGAGCACACGTATAATTTCAAAGAAATGGGAAAAGAATTCATGCATGCATTTTTGAGCCAATTTATTTTCTAAACGTGCTTAAAAGATCTGCTTATTCCCAGAGGCTGTCCCAATAACCTGGCAATTCCTGCTTACAGCTGTTCTCAGTAAGCGGCTGAGGTGTTCGTTCAATGCGCCATTTCTCACAGACCGACGACGTGACCACTAACCATAAACAAAACACTGCCAGTAGTGCCCACAGCGCAATAAACACGTGCCACGTACTTATGTTCAGGTATCGGAGGCTGGTCTGGCAGATGGGTACTCGAGATTGTTGATCAATCTAAAATTCTATTCCAAACTTTTTTTTAAATGGTCTACGTGTCAGCCCGAGCTCACGATGCCCAGGCATGTCCACCGTTTCTGTTTTTTTAATTCTTCTTCTTATCGTGTCACTGATTTTTTCAAACCGAGTGTGTTGAAAGGATTTGAAGTGCGCCTTAACGATGAGCCTCCTTTCGTTTTTTTAATGAAATTAAGAGATTAATATTAGTGCTTATGTCCAGCAGAAGCACGAGTCGCCGCAATAAATTTCCCGGAAGTACGGATTATAGCTGACTTCCAACAATCTTTACGTCAATTTCGTCAGTATAGAGCCAAAAGGCTTGTGATGGCCATTAGAGAATCATTAGCCCAGCTTTAGTGGTTACTGAGTAGTATTTTTATGTGTCAGAGCAACAGGCGAGCACTGTCAGTCAGTAAACGCAGTGCAGCGTCCGAACGATTACCTAAATCGGCAGCTCCCAGTAAACTTAGAAGCTTTCTCGTGTCGCCTTTGAGATCTTAGCGGGAGACCTTACAGCAGCCGATCCGGTAGTCGCGTTTAAATTCTACTTGCACTTTAATGTTATCCTAGAAAATCTATCCTAGCAGGGCTAATTTAAATTTAAAATTATGAACTTTATGTGATGTGATATTGAACAAATGTGCTATTTTGTAATTTTTTACCAGTCTGTTAAAATATGTGAAGTTTTTGTCCAAAATAATAAAAATAGTATTGAATCTTCAATCTGATCAAACCTTTCCCTTTAATTTTCCAGAATGACCAAGTTTTAGCCTTTTCCATCCACCGAAATTTCGGTCGGTTCTGCATTTTTATTTTCTTATTTTTTTTAACATAAAGGCTTGCGTTTGACCGCGATCTCACCTGCTGTTAAGTGGTGTAGCACGCTTACCTTGCTACCCTTAGATAGAACTTGGATGTTTTTAACATTACATCATTATAAGTGCTCGGAAAAACAGACGCCGGCGCCGGTGGTTTTTGAGATGCTACAATCGTATCGGATACTAGTACCCCTTTACACGTCGTAGTTGTTTGCAAGCGACGGAGGTCCAACCAAACTGCTGAAAGACAGTTTTGTAACCACTTACCGTATGCACGTAGCAAATCTTAACTTTAGCGTTGGAATGTTGTTGAAAGTATCGTGGCTTTTTGAGCTTTGGTCACGGTAAAAAATACCATAACTTAAAAATGTTTAGGTAATGATGATGTTACCTGCCTGAAAAATGCCAGTCATACGCCTCTACCATACATTTCCAGGAAGAACGATTCTGAACCTGACAAAATGCTTATGTATAAAAAATATTGCGAGCTTTTTTGTAAAGAACTGTGGCTACTTTTTTGTAGTAAGCACTACTATTGTAAAACAATTAATTAATCTAGTGCCCACGGCTCATTTTTTAGGGTTCCGTAGCCAAATGGCAAAAACGGAACCCTTATAGATTCGTCATGTCTGTCTGTCTGTCTGTCTGTCCGTCCGTATGTCACAGCCATTTTTCTCTGAAACTGTAAGAGCTAGACTGATGAAACTTGGTGAGTAGATGTATTCTGTAAACCGCATTAAGAATTTAACATAAAAATAAAAAAAAAACTATAAATTTCAGGGGTCCCCATACTTAAAACTGAAACTCAAAAATTTTTTTTTCATCGAACCCATACGTGTGTGGTATCTATGAATAGGTCTTCAAAAATGATGTTGAGGTTTCTGATATCGTTTTTTTCTAAACTGAATTGTTTGCGCGAGAGACACTTCCAAAGTGGAAAAAAGTTGGTCCCCCCCCCTCTAACTTCTAAAGTAAGAGAATGATAATACTAAAAAAAATATATGTTGTACATTACTATGTAAACTTCCAACGATTTTTGGTTTGAGCGAGATCTAGTCAGTAGTTTTTTTTTTATACGTCATAAACCGTAAACCGCAATTTACCTTTCGACGAACTACAAGAACCTTATTATGTTACATCAAGTAACATAATATAAAGGTTCTTGTAGTTCGTCGTGCTACGGAACCCTTCATGGGCGAGTCCGACTCGCACTTGGCTGCTTTTTTATTTTATCATCGCACCACTCGCCGCAGAACCAGATTCCATCTCCACCACCTGGAAAAAGGCCCGCCTGCTCATTTTGGCGGGCCTTTTTGCCGCGCACGAGTAAGTTGTGGAATGAACTGCCTTCTGCAGTTTTCCTCGGAGGTCCTACAACAGGCGGGTCTTTCAGTTCCTGAAAGGCCGGCAGCGCATCAGCACCACCTCTAGTGTTGCAGGTGTCTATGGGCAACGGTGACTACTTTCCATCAGGTAGCCCGTCTGCTCGTCTTATTATTATTATAAGCTGTGTAGATACTATAGTATAACTTTGAAGCGTAGCGTGTGCTGTCTTTGAAACTTTTGCTTTTGTATTATTGCATTGCATACGTCTGACTAAGTGAAGTGGCACCACACTGGAACTTCACTGCTATTATTTTAGACTATTTTTGATTTGTAAAAGGATCATATAAAAAAACAGTAGGAACCGAGACGTAGTTTGTTGCCTGTTCTTCTACGCTTGGTCGCGTGGAACTGGCACCTAGACTCACCTAGCTATAAGACGTTTCAAAGTGATTCTTGCATCGTAATGAATAAAAAATTATTGAGTTTGAGTTTGACAGCAATGGCAAAAAAAAATATAGTTTAGAAAATGATCGTAAACAAAAAGATATTTTTCACAGTGGCATGTGGCCCCTAGCTAAGCAAAACTACGGGAACGCTGCAAGTACATTTTACCTATTTGTATTTTTGGCTATTAACCGTAGGCGAGGTTATTATTTGTCGAAAGAAGCTGGATAAGAAAACATTTCCGGAAACCTGAGGCGAGGATAAAAATTCTGACCTTTCATGAGTATAACAAGAGATAATTGGCTTGTAAAACCACAAACGTAAGCAAAGGAAGTTATTTTATAACCAGTAGGCCTACCACAAGCTCTGTTTCTGGCTCTGGTTTTGAGTCTGTGTGAGTGCTCACCAGTGCATTATACTGTGTGTGTGATGTTTTAGTAGGATTTATTTAGTCAACACTCACACAGACTCAATACCAGAGCCAGAGCCAGAGCCAGACAGAGCTTGTGGTAGGCCTACAGGAAATATCAAGTTAACGGCATCCTAAACTCCTCGTAATTTATTTTTATTATTTTTTATACAACTAGCAGACAGAACTACAGGTAGGTCCTAATGCTTTAATAACAAACGCGTCTTCGAATAATACCAATGTTTGTGTTTTCAGCCAAGAAAGTTATTACTTTCTAATGAATAAACATAGTCTTTGAATAATTACATGAAACAACCTGAAACGCCACATCAAAGGAAATCAGATAAGACGGATCTGTTATACCATACTCTAAGTTTTCAATCAAACCAAGCTTAGTTTGATTGGAAACTTTGGCTGTGGCCTTGTGCGGCAGAAGCCTTAGGTTTTATTATTGTTATCAAACTAGCTATTATCACTTTGAGGGGTAGATTAAATATACAGACAAACGCCATGGTTCTAGTTTTTTTTAACTTTTAGTATCTAGTAACTGTCTCGCTATTACTTACGCTCTTCATGGCTAAATACCTTTATACAGGGTTATTCATTATTAGCTGCAAATACTCAGGAATTAGGTTCAACAAATAAAATAAAAAATATTTATGAAATGATTTTTTTTTAAGTTTTGTTATGAAAATCCCGAGAAAATCGATAAAGGAATCATTGGCGCCTGACCTATTTTGACCTTTGATCCGCGCCCGCGCGCCGTGAGTGACACTCTGCGTTCAGTCACCGCCTGGGTGGGTCATCGTCCTGTTCTCCGTGGCAATCATTATGCAATAGCCGTAAAAAATTAAAAAAAATATAATTTTGATACAAAAACTTGAAAAAATTTTTGATTAAATTTAAAAAAAATAATTTCATAAATATTTTTTATTCTATTTGTTGAACCTAATTCCTGAGTATTTGCAGTTAATAATGAATAACCCTGTATATGCTTATCAATATTTATAAAATAATGCAGAACGTGCAACAAGAAATTCATGGAAGCATTTTAAAGAACATTCTAGCCTGGATTGACATCTCTGGTGTCAGCGTCTTAGTCCTACGTCTCCAAGAACTTTGATTGCTGGTTGCAAGGTTTCCTTTGACATTACACTCTGTTGACCAATTAAGCGGTATTTTCCTAGAACTAATGTTTGTAGATAAGTTATTCACACACGGTTCTTGAATTAAGAAAACATAATATAATGATATGAAAAATGACATAAATTTACCACTTGCCACATTGGCACTCACGTAATCCTGTTTTTAATTGACATTATGGAGCTCAAGCCATTTGAGTTAAATTTTCAAAGTAAATTAAAAGCTTTATCGCACGAAGGTACTAAAGACTTCTGCTCTTAAAGCAATACAGACTAGAGAATAAAAACCATTGCAATTAAAAGCTGAACGCTAGAACCGTACAATTTCTTAGAGACGAGATACAATACAATTAAAAGATTTTCATTAATTATTATAAAAGGCACAGGAAGGACCATTTCCTTTGCGAGCGGACGCGACAAAGTGTGAGCAAAGTAATTGAAAAAGAACTAATTTCTCGGAGCATTCACAAAGTGCATTTTTAATGTTTTGAGTGCCAACTAGGAACGGCTGTAGAAATGAAATTGTCATCTCTTGTTGTGGAATCTCAGCTGTAGTAGAATATATAAAATAACCTACAAAGTTTAAATCAATTTACTAATAATTATAAGTTTAAAAAACTTTAGAAACTGACTTCATTGTCAAACGGCTAAACCGATTTTATTGAAATTCATTTGGGACAATCTGGACGTAAAAATAACCTTCCAAATAAAAAAATAATTTTCTAAATCGGTTCATAAATGACGTAGGCATGCAGTTACAATATTAAAAAAAATATTTAAAAAAAATGCCAACACCGATTTTAATAAAATTAAAATGGGATCAATCTGGAAGCAGTACCTTTCAGATAAAAACATAATTTTTTGAATCGGCTCACAAATGACGAAGATATGCGGTAACAAACATTTAAAAAAAAAATACAACCGAATTGAGAACCTCCTCCTTTTTGATTGGAAGTCGGTTAAAAAAAGCTTGGAACCAAACGTTAAATCCTTATCTTTTTGAGAGGGCGAATAAATAAATAAATTCATAATCTTTTTGTTTAATTTTGTTTAATCATCATCATCATCATCATCATAGCATATAAATGTATTAATTAGTTATTATAAAAGGCAGTTATGTTTCTACCAATAACTGTTGAGTTTCTAAGTTGGAATATCTTCTCTTCAAACATATGCCTTACATGTAAGCATACATAGAAAGAAAACAACAATAAGAAGAAAACTCATATGTTAAAAGGCTTCAAAGTTAATATCTGCGCACCCTTCAAAATAAGTCTCCGTTACGGCTCACTTAACTTAAAATTTGCTTCCAAAAGTGCTGATTCTTCAAACAAATACCTCCTGGAAAGTTGAGAATGGTCACGGAGTTAGCAAAGTGGGGTGGGACATACGAATTTAAACTTCTGCTTACGTTTAAGGGTGATAAAGATGAAACGAACTGGCCTTAAATGTATACTTTTGATTTGTCAGCATTTTATATAGCTTTGAAGAAGTTAATTGGCGTGAAATTTGTTGAAGGAATATCTGAATTGAACGCCGTAACAGCTGAACCGATATGATTCGTGATCTGGAATAACACTTTATATCACTTTATTTATTTGTATGAGAGGAATGCTACGAAAAAAATCATTTATTATATTTGAAAATAAACAGTTGTGAATTTCAAATTTATGAGCTCTTGTTCAACTCTTCAGCAATTTTTTCTTTTAGAGCTGCCCCCGTAACTTCTTTAAGACGATGACGTTATTAATTTCGTGGTATTCTTTTATGTTTTTGCTTTTAACTTTTCCCTAATTATGTTTCGTACTAAAGGAATCAATAAACTCGTTCTTTTATACCTACATCTAGCTGACGGAACCAGCATATGGCCCATCTGATGTCCTGATGGTGTGTTGTATTATCATTATTTGTAAACTATTTATTTTAAACTTGCCGCGTTTATATCTCTTCCAAGTTCTCGCCTATCTATCATAACATAAGTATCCCCTACTGACAAACGTGGTGTCGGCGACGAGCGATGACGGCGATAGGCGATCGTTGACATTCGCGTGACGGACGCGACGCGTCGCCGTGACGGAACGATCGCCGCCGCCGGTGCCGTACGTGCGAGCGTCTATCTTCTGCCGTCACTGGAGAGCTATAAAACTGACGAGAACTCACGGCAGACGACAACGATGACATACTTGTGACACACCGGACGTGACAAAGCTGGTGTACGGCTTAAGACTACTTTCTGTGGTTGAGTCAAGTACTTACAAAACTGTCGAATAAAATAAACTACAATGTCAGAAGGTAACTCAACTGTATTATGAACTAGGTAGCTAATAGTAAATTTTCTATCTCAGTCTCTTTCGGCTACATCTGGTATTACTCTCCAAATTTCGTATCTAGACGAAGCTCGAAATGCTTGGCATAGTGCATGTCCCAATACTGCTCCCCCCAAATCTCTTTCGTCTCAACGGCAATGGGACGGGCCTCTGTGTGAGTTGACGCGGAATTGTCTGTTACAAACGTGTTCCAGCTCTGCAGATTGTGCCCGTCTTCTTGCTGTTTCCAAATTGGAGTCAGGATATTGGTTACAAGCCCTTCCTTCATGTAACACTGGTACTTTAATGGATCCCGTCACGTTCCGTATTGCAACCTGCTTACGGTTGGGTGCGCCAAGCTGCGCACCTCATCGGTGCCAGTGCGGTACTGCAGTCGATCAGCTTGGGCACCACGGATTATCGTGTTCTAGGGCCGCCGGTCGGATATCTCGTCACGCCAGCCTTAACGACGTCATCCGGCGGGCCTTTACAACCGTCAACGTACCAGCCGTTCTCGAACCGAATGGTCTGTTGCGTGACGATGGTAAGCGGCCTGACGGTATGACGCTTGTTCCTTGGGAGTTGGGGAGGCCACTTGTGTGGGATGCTACGTGTGTCGACACACTTGCGCCTTCTCATCTGCCAAGGACATCCGTTGTGGCGGGCGCGGCGGCAGATCTGGCCGAGGATCTCAAGAGGCGCAAATATGCAGGTCTCGACAGAGCCTACTTATTTGCTCTTCTTGGGGTTGAGACTCTGGGTCCGTGGGGAACCGAGGCCTCGCGGGTCTTCAAAATTTTGTCTAGGTGACTGATCGAAGCGACGCGTGACCCAAGAGCTGGTGGGTATCTGGCGCAGCGTATAAGCATTGCTATTCAGCGTGGCAATGCCGCCAGCGTCTTGGGGACGCTTCCGTCTGGCACTGATTTGGATCAGTTGAGCTATCTCTAGATCGTTTGTAACGATCTGCAGATAGCTCAACTGTTTCTTTTGTATTTTGTACATTTTGTAAATATTTGTTTAATTGTAAGTTTCTTTGTGTAAATAAAGTATGTAAGTGGTTCTGAATGTATTCTTGCCCATTTCGTAGCCCACAAAAACTGATCGGCTACGTCGAAGCTCTAACGACAATGTTTGTTTATTATTTTTTACGATAGGTACTACGCAAGTAATCCCTCGCTGAGAGCATAAAAAATATTCATATAAAATCAATATAAAAAAGTTCTACATGCTTTCACCGTAAAAGTTGGGATATAACGAAAAAAATATCATCTTTTCGTGAGTAGCGAAATATGTTGCTCGAAGCTCAAGAGTAGGTACTTGCGTTTTAGGTAAAAATAATAAACAAAATAAGTGTTTTGTTACTAAAAATCGTAGATATTTAAGTTAACAACTAACAGAATCTCTTTGGTGGATTATGATGATTTCTTGCCCTAAATAGAACCGTAGAAATCGAGTCACAATCACCACGGCATTTCAACGTAGAATGGTAGGTGGCTGTTTCGTAGTTCGCGTTTCAGTGCTCTTCCAAATAATGATAAGTACGCATGGGGAGAAAACTAAAACACTCGTTAATTCCCCGCTGTCACAGTTTAACTTGACACATAATCTGGGCCAGTGATTCCCTACGATTCGATAGGCAGGGCCTTTGATTGTGACAAACGGGCCAACTAATTAAATGGGCATTTTTCTGTTCGATTAACTCCGCCGCCCGCCAAGTTAATGAGTCGATTAATTGACATTCCATGCGATTTGCCATCGGCTGCTGAGGACAGTCGCATTCTCACTTCTCCAGATTAGAATTACATTTTCATTTTACCATTTTTAATAATATAATTTGATGATTATGATAATTTAGGGTGCCTTCTGTTACGGCGAAAACTCTTCAGTGATTATAGCTACAACTCGACACGTGCTGCTCAAACTTTTTTAGGTTCTACGACACGCCGGTTTCCTCACGATGTTTTCCTTCACCGTTTTGGTATAGTGAGTACTGGCATAGTGCACATATATTTTTCGACAGAAAAACTCATTGGTAGGTACACGACTGGATTTGAACCCACGACCTTCGGATCGGAAGGCGAGGCCGTTACCACTAGACCACCATTGCTCTCAAAGTTGAAATTTGATGACCTAAAAAGTTAATAAGTATTTTACCTGTGGACATCTAGACGGTTCAAAGATTTTTTTAAGAATCTGTCCTATTATAATCCTCAACCTGGTTACTGACCTGATGCAAGCTGATGCAATCAACCTGACCAAGAAAGAGAAAGAACTTCACAATTTCTGCTCGCTTTTCTTATTGCATAGAATATGGATCAGGGAAGATTCGCTTCACCTTACAAGCAAGCTCATAAACCCTGTTGAAACTGAGCGAGCTAAAATATATTTTTGCTGAAACTACAAACCAGCCTAGTTTACTGCCTCCATTATTAGCATCGCGCCTGCAGCAGCAACTTTGCATGTAAACAAATACCTGTGCTCGAGTACACCTTAGGGCAAATGCAGACAAGCAACTGTTGCGCAACTGTTTGCAACTGTCTTGCGTTGAAATCGTTGTCATTCGGTCATCCCTTAAGAAAATGTGGCGTATGTTACAGTAAATTAATTGTGTTTGCTCCGTGAGGTACACATTAATTAATATTTTTAGTAAGTAGGTAAACCACAGATATCCCCCTTCGGGAATGGTCTAAGTTCCCCTTCGTTCTTTTTTTTTAAATTAAGATTACTAAGCATTTGGCTGCCATCACACCTGATGGCATCTCCTCTCTCTCTTATCTCTTTATTTCCTTTTACGCCGATTTTTTGTGTTCACATCAAAGCAACTAGGATAGAGGATTTCCATGTTTGCGCCACCAACGGGCGATTTTTATGTCGCTGTCAAATTGGACTTGCGGACACTCGGGACCTTTCACACAGCTGTATACGTTTTGTTGGTAGCGCAACCAAATAACCCGCTGGTGGCGCAATCATGGTATCCTGGCCTGTCGGCTAGTCGCCGTGGGCTTACGAGAGTGCACCGTTTGCTGGCTTCAGCACCGTCCAGGTGTATGATTTATGCCGGCGCGCTGGCCACTCGTGCCACGGCGGGGAACTTTTGATTTGTTGCAATAAACTCACCTCTTACCGTGAGATACATGATAACTGCACTTCTAGGATATCCAAAGACTCGATGGACAAGAATATTAAATTTTCAGAAGAAAATTGCATTAATCTCCAAAAAAACTTAGTTTCCAAATGTATTTTGTGCAAATGTTGTTAATTATTATGCTAGTTAGAGAAGTTGTTAGGTTAGGGAAAATGGAACTGTATGAAAATGTCTACCAATTTGATTAAATATCTCGTCATTTTTGTTGTCTTAGTACCACTGTTCTAATGACGATGTAATAGCCAGCAAAAAATTACGGTTAGGGTTTCCCTCCTACTCTTCCTCCCTTTAAATAAACTAAAAGTAACAAAAATGATAAACTTTTGATAATGTGTCAAATGATACGTCAGCTATCCGTGATCACGAAACGGTCTCAGAATGCCGGCATTAGCTTGGCACCCTACCGCGGGGCGGGCGTTCGTATAAATCTCAACATTTTTCCAACAAGAGCTGAATTCAAAGAAGTTTAAAAGTTTCAAACAGTGTTGATACATGTGATGGAGCTCGAAACTTCGACGATTCTTTTGCTCGCTTTTATTTTAATCTTAAACTCCTAAAAGGTGTGTTAAAATAGCGTTGTAAAGCACTTTTAGATAATTTATTCTGTACAGACTTTTGTGAACATTCTGGAGTTTAGATAAAAGGTAGACACTTTTTGATCGAATGCTTTTAAACTTGACCGATGTTTAGGTATTTTTTATGAACGCGATAGTTTCTAAAAGAGTCTATATTATGTATATTTGGTCAAGTGAAGGGCATGTCTTGCGATTCAATGAAGTCTAGTCTCATATAATTTCAACCGCAGAACGTCATTGAAAACATAGTTCAATATTATTTTTACTAGAATAAACTCTCCAGGGCATTGTACTAAAATTTACCAAAAAAATTATCAGGAAAATAGAAGAACCATTGTCAGAGATTCTCAAGAGAGAGCCGAATAATTTTCTTAATATTTATAACAAAAATCCCTTGCTAGCGACCGGTAAGGAATCACCCGGCCCCCGGGAGCATCAATACATCCCTTATCAGTCCCCCAAGTTATTGCCACTCGCGGGGAAAAATGCGAGCGGTGTTTCGGTGATTTTTCACGCCTCTGTTTCGAACTCGACTTTAATAAGTCTTGGGGAGTTAATTGGCTGAATTATTTATGTTGTTTTGGTGTGATCTTCACTTCTCAGTTTTTTTTGGAATTTGACCCAATTTGGTGCTATCTTTTTTTTATGGAAAACAAGCTGATAAGGACTGTTTCCTGTGAACTTTATACCAGTGTTATAAATGTTTATGTGTTTGTTATTTGCAACACGATAACGCCATAACGACTAGAGTATACATTATAATTACGGTGTGTGCCATTATTAAATTGAAGTACAAGTAAAACCTGTTACTGATTTAGATTAAGCCCTGGTTGGTATACCTTCTAGGAACACGAGCGAACAACAGACAAAAGGTATTTATTACATCTTTCGGGGCGGAGCCGCAGGCGTTCCGCTACACTAGTAACCTAATTCAAGAGCCAAGATAACTTTATTTCGGTTGTTATTTTCATATTTACAATAATAAACAACGTTTCGTAACAAAATCTGAAAGTTTAGACGCATTGATGCTTATGGCTGAATCAGGCCCCATGACAACGAGTAATAAGCATGAATCGTAACATAACACTCACTTTATAGCAGGTGAGATAGCGGCCAAGCGCAAACCTTTATATTGTAAGAAAAAGCAGCCAAGTGCGAGTCGGACTCGCCCATGAAGGGTTCCGTAGCATCAAGTAACATAATATAAAGGTTCTTGAAGTTCTTCGAAAGGTAAATTGCGGTTTACGATTTATGACGTATAAAAAATTCAGTTTAGAAAAAAACTATATTAGAAACCTCAACATCATTTTTGAAGACCTATTCATAGATACCACACGGGTTCGATGAAAAACATTTTTTTGAGTTTCAGTTTCAAGTATGGGGACCCCCAAAATTTATAGTTTTTTTTCTATTTTTGTGTAAAAATCTTAATGCGGTTCACAGCATACATCTACTCGCCAAGTTTCATCAGTCTAGCTTTTACGGTTTCAGAAAAAAATGGCTGTGACATACGGACGGACAGACAGACAGACAGACAGACAGACATGACGAATCTATAAGGGTTCCGTTTTTGCCATTTGGCTACGGAACCCTAAAAAGGGCATCAAACTTCATAAGTCTGAACAAGTCCACTGCTCAATTTACATTTCCCGTTCAGACAATTTCCGTCACTACGCAAGTGAAACCGCAGACGGCATCCATTTTTTTATAAAAACAACAAAAGGGTAAATTAATAAAGAGAAACCCGAACAACGTAACTCGCAACATCTCAATTAGCAAAGAGTTAAAAACTTAAATGAAAAGATTTACAAACTCCAAGCCTTCTAAATGAAGGGTACCCACAGTTACAAACCTATAGTATAGGTACCTATAGCACTAGTTGCAATAATCCTTGGGATCCCTTCAATCCATCAACTTGGACCAGCATTGAGTCTGATGTCTGTGGAGTAGGGAATTATCTCAAGATCCGAATATATAGAGACGCTGTTATGTTAAACTACCTAACTGACGAACATTTATTCAGATTTACTCATCAGCGATCTGTCATCTTCGAACTAGCATCTATTGCGTCTCTTCGTCAAACATAATTTCTTGAAATACCTTAAATACTCCAAGTAGTAGTATATTCTGTTCGCATTTCACAGTAGTAGTATATAGTACTTATGCTGATTATATATTATAATACTATGTACAGGCAACAGTCTACAGATAGGTCTGCTGCATTGTGTGTATTATATGTTTATATGTTATGAGTGTTTAATATATATAGGTAGAATACAGAACACACGTGCACATTACACATTATTCTGTATCTGTATTAGTTTATTATTCCTCTTGACGTTTTGGTTGGGTTTTGGCTGTCACTGTCATCTCAAAAGCGGAAGAACGTCACGCGCGGGCATTTGCTGGGCGATGCGAGCGCCCCAACCCGATGCGGTGAGATCGGGAAGTCGTCGACCGATAGAATTCGAAACGGACAGAAGCAATGGCGGATAATTTGCTATCTAATATTATGAAAAACTATTAACGCGGAACACTGAGAACAATCTTGTGCAGTGATAAAAGAAGCTAGGAGTTGTGGCAGTCTGGGGTGAGTTTAGGTTATATAGTACTTTACGTATTTTATCTTTACTCTGTGTTACACCCTAGCACAGGAACCGGCGAACAGAATCACAGAAAGCTTCGGAGCCAGCGGTGCGGTATGGTTGATCAGCTAGATCAAACATTGGTCCTTCTCGAGCGCGGATTTGTATAATTCCGAAGCCCTGTGATTTTGTCGTCATCCCGTGCTAGCACACAATACACGCGGTCGGTTCCGTGGCCCAAATACTCTGGCGGTCTACGAGTAGCTTTGGCACGGAATCTTACGAACCCAACTCCTGCTTGTGCGGAACGCGGCGACTGAAAATACTGGGCGGTTATAGTATTTTCAGTCAAATTCTCTTGGTGAGGTTACCGAGCGGTTAGGTGCCCACCAGGTTACACTGCACAGAGAAACTCACACTTTATCGACGGTATTGCGGTAGGGCTTACACATAGTTTATAAGTAGTGTCCCCTAAAATCTATAAATAGTATATACCTACAGTCTATAAATAGGCTTACATTACACAAACATTTACATTTTATATTTGTATTATAAAAGTTGTAGATACTTTTATCTTCCTGGGTAGGTATGAAAGTTAGTTGGTTTATTATAGAGAGAGACATTAAAGTTAGCGGCTCTTTATTTGGATTTATTTTGTGTATATAACAGTGATTATTGGGGTAAATTGTGTGAAACGTTGCGCACAGTTCAATCACTTTGTTTGTAGTTTCTGTACATAAAGTGAATAGATTCGTGGTGTCGGGCCTACGAAAGCGGTTATACCTACCTAGTAGCCAGTAGGTTATCCAGTAATCTAAGCGGTCTAGATCTGGTATTCAAGTTACACTCTGGTTTAATTCCCAGTGGGGGAAATTTAATTTTGTTTATCTTTTGTTCATCAATTGTTTATTGTGTTGTGTCATTATTTTTTAATTGTATTGACTGAAAGAGTTTTCAATCAGTCAGAATGCCTCCTAAAACTCAGGCTAGTAAGCTCCTCAAGGTGCGGTATGATATGGCCATAGTAAATTTAGATCTGTTGCATGATATGGCACAGTCGGGTTTGACCTCTGAAACTGAAAGGAATGAGTTTAAGCTGCGGTTTAGGGATTTGGAAACAATTTATTCAGAGTTCACAGCCACACATCTTGAACTGCAGGCCGGTCTTGAGGGAGATGAGGAGTCTGATAACTATAAAATAAGATATTTAGGTTATAATAAAAAATACTATGATATTAAGCGTAGGTATTTAGAATTGTATCCTGGGATCAGTAGCCAATCCTCTGAGTATGGTACTGCAGGTTCTACGGATGGAACAAGTAAAAGCAAGCGGGTGGTTTTACCACGGGTGCAGTTACCTACTTTCTCGGGTAAAATAGAAGAGTTTGTGTCTTTCATGGATCTATTTGAGGCACTGGTGGGACAGGATATGGCACTGACCAATACAGAAAAGCTGTATTATCTTGTTGGGTCATTGACCGGGGAACCTAAAGTGCTCACCCAACATTTGTCAGTCACCGGGGATAACTATTCAATTGCTTTAGAGCTATTGACAAATAGGTATAATAATAAGCGGTTACTTGCGGATAAGTTATTACATAACTTACTAGGCACATCCCATGTTAATAAGAATTTGAGCTCGCTAAAGCCATTTCTTAACACATTATTGGAGAACACCAAGGCTCTAGAAAATATGAAATTTCCAGTAGCGGACTGGTCATACCTGCTCTTCTTCATCAACTTTCAGAAGTTAGAGGTTAGTTTGAAGAAGCAGTTTGAGGACAAGATTTCTGATAAGGAGTTGCCTAGTTTTGCGGACCTCATCAAGTTTTTGGAAAATGAGGTGAGAATTTTAGAATCAAGCGGGGAAGTCCACAGCGGTAGAGGTGGTGCTTCCACATCTAAGGCACACCATGTTGCTTCTCAGGGTGCCACAGATGGTTGTAAATTGTGTAAACGGGGTAACCATAGTTTATCAAAATGTGAGCAATTTTTGGCACTGAGGCCACGCCAGCGGAAGGAGCGCGTCAAAGAGTTCAGGCTATGCTTCAGATGCTTAGGGGAACATAATTTCGCTCAGTGTACATCAGGCTGGTCATGCTATAAATGCAAATCAATCAAACACCACAACCTCATCCATTTCGATTTGCCACAGCCGGCGGCGGCTAGTGCGGGGGCGGGGGGGCCACCAGCGGGGGATAGACCTCGTACTTCTTCTGCCAATACAGGTTGGTCAAGTTTACCCGGACCGGATAGGGTAAATGCGCCGAATGGGGTAGGCGGTCCCAGTTATGATCCGAATAGAGGAAGTTCGGCTAATTTGGACCAAGGGGCGGCTTTAACGTCACATAACAAGGCGGCGGTTAGAAATCCTTGTCAACAGACAACAGTACTACTGGCGACGGCCGTAGTGCGCGTAATGGATATTAGCGGTGAATATCAGGAAGTGCGCGCACTACTGGACGGGGGGAGTCAGAGCACTTTTGTTACCGAGGCTTGTGCTAGTAGGCTAGGTTTGAGGCGGTTTAGGTCTGAGATCGTTACGCTCACAGGATTAGGGGGGTTGCCGGTAAGTGACTGCAGGGGGGGAGTTAATTTAACGATTAGCCCCAGGTATGCGGACCACCCTCGGCTTGTCACTAAGGCCACGATCTTGGGTAGCATTACTCATAAATTACCTAGCGCAAACTTATCGCCGAATATAGCGGCTTGGTACAGCGGAATTTACCTGGCAGATGAACAGTTTTATGCTAGCCGACCAATTGATATTTTGATTGGGGCAGATTTGATGGGGGATATTATGTTAGGTGGTATACTAAAAGTAAATGAGTACTTGCCATGTGCGATGAATACGGTGTTCGGGCATGTTCTTATGGGTCCGGTGACCTATGCGGTTTCACAAAGTGAATATAATGCGGTTCATTATTCACATTCGGTTTTTGCGGCGCATGTTACAACCGATCAGATCCTGGAGAGGTTCTGGGAGGTAGAGGACATTCCGGACACGGTTATTGTTGATCCTAAAGATGCTGAGTGCGAAACATTTTTTAGGGACACTCATCAGCGGGATGAGTCGGGTCGGTATATCGTTAGGTTACCTTTTTTGGATGATAAACCGGAGTTAGGTGACTCGGTTGGTTTAGCTAAAAGGCGGTTTTTGGCAATGGAGAGGCGGCTTTCTTTCAATGACGCACTGCGTGAAAAATATATTAAGTTCATGCGTGATTATGAACAAATGGGGCATATGTCGGTCTGTGACCAGGACCCGGCCGACTATGCCAGCGGAAAAGGGTACGTCATACCCCACCACGGTATTTTCAAGGCGAACTCTGATAAAATTCGTGTGGTATTTGATGCCAGTTGCGGGACGACCACGGGGCGGTCATTGAACGATACGTTGCATGCGGGGCCAAAGTTGCAACGGGACGTTATGGAGATTATTTGTCGGTTTCGGATGTCGGCATTCGTGTTCACAACCGACATTAAGATGATGTTTCGTCAAATTATTATCCATGAAGATGACAGGCGGTATCAGCTCATCTTCTGGAGGGAGGCTGTGGATCAGCCTTTGCGTTTATATTCGCTCAACACTGTGACTTATGGTATGAAGTCCAGTCCGTACCTTGCGATAAGAACGTTGCGGCAGCTCGCTGATGATGGCGCTGCTGAGTATCCAGCTGCGGCTGATCTCTTAAAATCCTCGGTATTTATGGATGACATTTTAGGGGGAGCCGACTCTGAGGAGGATGCTAAAAAACTGAAGTCGGACCTAACAAACTTGCTTCGCTCTGGCGGTTTTGATTTGAGCAAGTGGGTGGCGAACAGTGATCGGTTACTAGATGATGTTCTTGCGGAGGATCTAGAGAAACCACGGACTTTTGATAAGATGGACGGGCCTGGTTTCTTCAAGATTTTGGGGGTAGAATGGGATCCCAATAGAGATGCCTTTTCTTATAATTGTAAAATAAAGGACAGCAAAGGCTGTACCAAGCGGACTATTTTATCAACCATAGCAAGAACCTTCGACCCACTAGGTTGGATAGCACCGGTGCTTTTCCAGGGCAAGGTTCTCATGCAGCGGCTTTGGAGGTTAAACTTGTCGTGGGATGAGACTCCACCACCGGATGTGGTAGCGGAATGGGGTGAAATATTAGCGGATTTACCTCAAATTGAAAATATTTATATGGGGCGTTTTGCTCTAAGCGGTGATACCAAAACTTGCACCTTGCATGGATTCTCAGATGCGTCTGAAAGTGGTTACAGCGCAGTGGTATATCTGAGAACCATGGACAGAGAGGGTGAAGTTAAGGTGTCTCTTATGATGGGGAAGTCGAGAGTCGCACCATCTAAGATAAAGGTCACAATTCCTAAACTTGAATTATTAGGTGCTGCGTTATTGGTGCGGCTCGTTAAATACGTCGCTGAATCTATCAAGAGGAAAGTGGGGATAGAGGAGATAGTCTGTTGGTCAGATAGCACCATCGTACTCTCATGGTTGCGGTTGCCTCCTCACACACTACAAACATTTGAGGGGAACCGGGTCTCCCAAATTGTTAATTGCGGGCTAGATTTAAAATGGCGGCATGTACCATCAGAGCTGAACCCTGCGGACGTTGCGAGTAGAGGTTGTCGAGCTTCGGAACTGCTCGGGCATACCTTATGGTGGGACCCACGATGGCTTCACGGTGAAGCATCGACTTGGCCAGCGGATAAAGTTAGGCAGAACAAGGACCTACCAGGTATGCGGAAGTCCTCCTTACAGGTTCAAGTCCATGTAGGTACTGCAGAGCCTGATCCCATTTTCACGCGGTTTAGCTCATTAGCAATGCTACAGTCGGTCGTAGCTTATTGCATTCGGTTTGCGCATAATGCTAGGCACCCGTCCAATAAAATGCTAGGTGTTCTGACGGTTGAGGAACGCAAGTCAGCCATGGATCGGCTTGTCAGTCTAGTTCAGCAAACGGAATTCGCTGCGGATTTGGAATCTTTAAAGCGGGACAAGCGGTGTTCCACGCGGTTGCGGCGGTTGTTTCCCTTCATAGACAATGCGGGTCTTTTGCGGGTAGGGGGACGCCTGGAACATTCGAGCTTACCATTTCAGGTGAAACATCCGGTTGTTTTACCCAAGAACCATCCTCTTACTAATATGGTTATTGACAATGCACATCGGGTTCATTGTCATGTTGGTCCAACAGCCTTACAGGCAATTTTACAATCGAATTTCTGGATTTTGGCGGCTCGACAAGCCATTAGAAGTCGCGTTTTTAAATGCATTGCGTGTTTTAGGACTAAGGCGAAGCCTGTAGAACCTATGATGTCGGCGCTACCAAGTGATAGAGTTAACGCGACTGGGGTTTTCCATACGGTGCAAACGGATTTTGCAGGGCCGTTCTCTATTAAGGCGTCGCGCCTTCGTAACGCGAAGATTTTAAAGGCATATCTTTGTGTGTTTGTTTGCTCGTCGTCAAAAGCGGTTCATTTGGAGGTCGTAAGCGACTTAACGACGGAGGCCTTTACAGCGGCCTTGTCACGGTTCGTAGCTCGGCGCGGTCTTCCGAGTGTTATCAGGTCCGATAATGGTACCAATTATGTAGGGACGAACAAGCACTTAAACGAGGTTAATAAATATTTACGTAGTGAAGACGTTGAGAAGGCACTGGCGGACGTTGCAGCCAAGAGCGGTATTACTTGGTTGTTTAACGTACCAGGGGCTCCTCATTTTGGTGGTCTTTTTGAAGCGGCTGTTAAATCTGCAAAAACTCTTTTAAAGCGGATGATAAGAGAGCAGGTTTTGACATTTGAGGAACTGTCCACGGTATTTACCAGAGTTGAAGCGGTACTCAACTCTCGGCCACTTTGTCCGTTAACACAGGATCCTCAAGACCTCGAAGTGTTGACGCCAGCACATTTTTTAGTCGGCAAGGCCTTACTTTCGGTACCAGAGTACAATCTGTTAGATGTACCCGACGCGCGGTTAGGTCGGTTTAAACTGGTACAGGCCATTTCTCAACGGTTCTGGAAACAATGGAGTGACCGGTACCTGCATTGTCTTCAGAACCGGAATAAGTGGACAACACCTACGGATCCACCTAAAATAGGGGACCTTGTTTTGATTAAAGAAGAAAACGTGCCTTGTCTCAAGTGGAGACGCGGTAGAGTAACAGAGCTTTTGCCTGGGAAGGACGGAGTAGTCCGTGCCGTTAGGTTGAAGACTCTTTCAGGCTCATTCATGAGGCCAGTGGTAAAGATTTGCAGGTTACCGCTGGACTAGGTGCGGTACTACGAACCTATTCTATTTTAGTTTAAGATGTAGTATATTTTGTGGTTTATTTATCTTGCGGTTGTTAAATTTAGCGGTTCATTTTGATAAAGGCTTTTCAGCCTTTCTCGGGCGGGGGGATGTTTAATATATATAGGTAGAATACAGAACACACGTGCACATTACACATTATTCTGTATCTGTATTAGTTTATTATTCCTCTTGACGTTTTGGTTGGGTTTTGGCTGTCACTGTCATCTCAAAAGCGGAAGAACGTCACGCGCGGGCATTTGCTGGGCGATGCGAGCGCCCCAACCCGATGCGGTGAGATCGGGAAGTCGTCGACCGATAGAATTCGAAACGGACAGAAGCAATGGCGGATAATTTGCTATCTAATATTATGAAAAACTATTAACGCGGAACACTGAGAACAATCTTGTGCAGTGATAAAAGAAGCTAGGAGTTGTGGCAGTCTGGGGTGAGTTTAGGTTATATAGTACTTTACGTATTTTATCTTTACTCTGTGTTACACCCTAGCACAGGAACCGGCGAACAGAATCACAGAAAGCTTCGGAGCCAGCGGTGCGGTATGGTTGATCAGCTAGATCAAACAATGAGCATGCTCCATCTTAGGCTGCATCCTCACTTTCCATCAGGTGTGATGGCAGCCAAATGCTTAGCTATCTATATAAAAAAAAAAAAAAAAAAAAAAAAAATGATACTAATTTTCTAAATAAATAAATACCTGTTTTATTAATATTCTACAGTTAAACATATTATTACTGGCTGGTATATTTTGACTGGCCTCTCAGTTCAGTTGGTAGTTGGTTCCCCACCGAGAACAAATATTTGTGTGGTGAACGCAGATGTTTGTTCTCTGTCTGGGCGTTATAATGTATTATTGTAAGTATGTATTTACAAAAAATATATACTATGTATTATATCAGCTATCTGGTTCACATAGTACAAGCTCTGCTTAATTTGTGGTTATATAGTGCTGTATAGATTGGCAGCAACATATATTATTCCATTATGATCATGGTAAAGGTTTATGCCTCTATTAGAGTTAGATTTTCCGTGCTCTCTGGCAAGCCCGAACAATTAAAACGGAATCCCATTGTGAAACTCCTGAAGCACTAAGCTCAAGATAATTGGCATAGATTGTCTCCGCCATTGCCGAAGTTTAAAGAATTGACTACAGTTATCTCGCAAGGGTTAATGTGGGGGCAATTAAAGTTGCTAAACCCGTCCAATCCTCGCGAGAACTAATTCTGGCTTCAGTTTTTATTGGATTTAGTGATGTGTAAGCCGTCTTTTATGATCGCTAAATGTGAAAGGCTAAAATAAATTTCGTTATACAATCACCTAAAGCAGTTAATAGAACTAGAACCGACAACCGCTGGGGAAGTTTCTCGAATATAAACCACAACCCAAAAAAAGAAGCGCAATATGGCTCTTGATCGCTGACATTACAAAGATCCGAATCAGTCAGTAAATGGAAAAGGTTTTATTTGAAATTTATGTGCAGCCTAAGTTCAGCTATGAAAGTTTTCAAGCCGATGTCTATGATGATGCAAGTCCTTAGCAGTTGGTCTATTAATAATTTTGAGAAAAATCATGTACCAAGTGACCTACATTTTCTGTTTACATCAAGTTATAATACAAAAGTCCGTTGCTTCTAATCAAATCGACCCTCAAATCCCCAGAAAGCCTTTCAACTACGAAATTCTCTCCATTCCCCTTCCTTATTGATAATCACCGACGAGCCGCGTAAATTGTGATGCCTTGTCTGGAAACTTAAACAAAAGGACGCCTTCAAAAGGGCTCATTAAGTCGCTACTCAAATAATGGCGCTTATAGATCCTGTGGGGGTTGGCGCATGTACGACTACCAAGTGTAGCCGACTTGCAGTCTCGACAAACTTTGTCTTGCTGTTCTTACTCATAGGTCACCATAGGAAACGTGTATTTTCGACAGGGTTTCTTGACAGTGTTGCATATAAAAATATAGTAAAAAAAACATCCGACGAGAAATCGAATGACAGGAAACAGTCAGAAACGTGCATAAAGTGGAAATTATTGAGAATAACAGGAAACAACATTCCGTAAATGTAAAATACAAAGAGATTTACCCCCGAATACTGAAACGCAACTCAGATTTAAGCACGTCTCAAGCGACGAATATTTGACAGATTTTCATTGAAAACTGTCAAATATTCGTCGCTTGAGACGTGCTTAAATCTGAGTTGCGTTTCAGTATTCGGGGGTTAGGCCCGTATTCCGAAACAGTGCTTAGGTCTGAGTCGAGCCTCAAGCACAGATTTTTGACACTTTTCAATGGAGAACTGTCATAAAATCTATGCTTGAGGCTCGACTCAGACTCAAGCACTGTTTCGGAATACGGGCCTTAAAAGCTAATCGGTGTCATATTTTAGTGACAGCAGCAGCAAAGCGATTGTTATAAACCGATTGCACGAAACGCGAAAAGTGAATTAAAACTTGGCGAACGACGAAACGTGTTTAATAAATTGTTATTGTGGCCAAATTGGCCTCGGGCACGATCGAGCTACTGAACTTACCCTGAGGTCAATGTGTGGATCAAACTCAAACTCAATAATTTTTTATTCATTATGATGCAAGAACCACTTTGAAACGTCTTATAGCTAGGTGAGTCTAGGTGCCAGTTCCACGCGACCAAGCGTAGAAGAACAGGCAACAAACTACGTCTCGGTTCCTACTGTTTTTTTATATGATCCTTTTACAAATCAAAAATAGTCTAAAATAATAGCAGTGAAGTTCCAGTGTGGTGCCACTTCACTTAGTCAGACGTATGCAATGCAATAATACAAAAGCAAAAGTTTCAAAGACAGCACACGCTACGCTTCAAAGTTATACTATAGTATCTACACAGCTTATATAAAAATAAGATACGAAATAGTAGGTACAGACATTGCAAATCGACATGTTAGCTTCCTATGGGTAGAGTGACCGGGACATTGGGCCACGCAGTTTTATCATTCATATAGCTATCTAGAGTATAGTACGCTTTCTTTATTAAATTATTCTTAACATAGGCTTTAAACTTCCGAATAGGAAGCTTAGTTGCATTTTCCGGAAGTTTATTATAAAAGCGTACAGTGTTCCCCATAAAAGACCCATTTACCTTCTGCAGGCGAAATTTGGGAATATAAAGTTTATTTTTATTTCTAGTGTTAATATTATGTGAATCACAATTTTTCTGAAAGCTACAGATGTGTTTGTGAGTGTACAATAAGTTTTCATATATATATTGTGAAATTACTGTGAGGATATTAATTTCCTTAAATCGCTCTCTCAATGAGTCTCGAGATTTCATTTTATATATGGCACGTATGGCCCTTTTTTGTAAAACAAATATAGTTTGAATATCAGCTGCTTTCCCCCAGAGAAGGATACCGTAAGACATAACACTATGGAAGTAGCTGAAATAAACTAGCCTAGCTGTAGCTTCATCAGTAAGCCATCATAGAGTCCGAACTGCATATGCAGCCGAACTTAGTCTAGCTGCAAGTGCTTTGATTTGTGGCCCCCACTGCAATTTTTTGTCAATATTAAGTCCTAAGAAAATAGTAGAATCTACAAGGTTAAGTGACTCTCCATTAAGTATAATATTAGTTGGCCGGAGAGTCACATTTGGTAAGATAAATTTAATACACTTGGTTTTCTTGGCATTCAGTAAAAGATTATTAACGTTAAACCAGTTAAGTATTTGCGACAGAGATGCGTTAACGTCATCGTAATTAGTCTTCAATCTATCGACTTTAAAAATTAATGAGGTATCGTCAGCAAATAGTACTATTTCACATAGTTTTTTAACCAAAAAAGGGAGGTCATTTACGTACACTAGAAACAAGAAAGGACCTAATATCGAACCTTGTGGCACCCCCATGTCAATAATAGACCCAGAAGATCTCTCACCGCCCACATCAACTTTAAGGACTCTATCAGTCAAGTATGATTGTATTAGGTCAATAGAGCGATTTAGAATGCCGTAATGTTTAAGTTTAGATATTAATGTAGCATGATTTACACAGTCAAAAGCTTTGGAAAGATCGCAGAATACCCCAATCGCGTCTTGCGAGTTTTCCCAGGCATCATATATGTGCTTTAAGAGTAGAATACCGGCATCAGTCGTTGATCGACCTTTCGTAAATCCAAACTGGTGGCTATGAAGTATCCCATTTAGGTTAAAATGTGATAACAACTGAGTAAGAATAACTTTCTCAAAGATTTTACTTAGCGTGGGCAATACTGAGATAGGTCTATAGTTAGCAGGGTCACTTGCATTTCCAGATTTGAACAGGGGAATGAGCTTACTAGGTTTCATTAAATCAGGAAAAACACCCTCATCAACACACCTATTAAAAATATACGCTAGGCATGGTGCAATATCAGTTATAATAGCGCTGAGTAATTTTGTAGACATTCCCCATAAATCTTCAGTATTTTTAATGTTTAATGATTTAAATGTCTTCACGATTTTGTCAGCATTAATGTATTTAAAACTAAAGATATTATTACATTTTTTAACACTAGACTCTAACAATGCCATCGCACCAGATGCCGAGGAATTTAAAGATGATGTCACTACTTTAGGGATACTGGAAAAGAAACTATCAAACGCGTTGGCTACTTCAAAATTATTTGTCAAAAGATTATTGTTTACTTTCAAATGATTTTTTTTATTACGGAGTTTTGATTTGCCAGTCTCATTATTGACTATTTTCCAGGTAGCTTTAATTTTATTTGTGGATTTTTCAATTTTTCTTTTGATATGCAATGATTTTGCTGCGTGACAAGCTCTTTTAAATGCTTTAGAGTAGTTTTTAATATGTAAAATAAATGCTGGGTCATTAAGCATTGATTCCCTAGCAGCATATAGCTCATATAATGTATTCCTACTTTTGTAAATACCTGGGGTGGCCCAGTCAGCGAACGCGACACTAATACTAGCTTTACATGTTTTCAGTTTAAAGGTATCCTTATGTTCTTCATTGATTAAATTTGACAAGTTGGTGAAAAGGTCATTCGGGTCAGTCAGACAAGGCATGAGGGACACTTTCAGTTCAATATTGGTTTGAAACTTTTTAATACGGCTCTCTGTGATAGGCCGGTGGGTGAAAATCTCGTGTTTATCTATAATTTTATAAGCAAATCTAGCGCTATGACCGTAGTGATCTGAACTAAAATGCCTAACTACCGATTTACTAACTGGCTCATGACTGCTAAAAATATTGTCAAGACAGGTGGCTGTTGTTAGTGTCACCCTTGTTGGATCTTGAAACAAGCAGTGTAGGTCAAAACATTTAAACAAATTTAACAGCCTCTCAGAAAGAGGGTGAACCGGGATATCTACATTAAAATCTCCACAGATTATTACGGTTTTATTACAGTTAAAGATTTTACGCAGTACATCTTCCATAGTGGATTCATACAAGGTGAAATCCGCGTCTGGGGGACGGTAAACGCTCACAACTATGTGCCGCTCCAGCTCCACACACGACAGCTCAACAGTCCTCTCGATACTGAGATTTGCAATGTCTTTACGCTCCTTGCATTTCAATTGATTGCTTACAATAATTAAAGAACCACCTCGCATAGCGTTCTTTCGTTTAAAAGAGCTTACAATACTATATTTTTCATAAAAAGGGAGTAACTCTAGTTCTACTATCCAGTGTTCTGTAATACACATGATGTCTACACTGAAACAATTCATAAATAGTTCTAATTCTAAAACTTTGCTGGGAAGCCCTTGCATATTTTGGTGTACGACATTTAAAGTGCCTGGACTTCCCATTGTCGAGGACACTAGTTTAAATGTTGGGCAATAGGCCCTAAAGCTTGTTCACCCATATTAGTACTGCTACTAACTGGGGACTTGTCGGTGAACTGTGTTATAGTACTTATAACAGGATCAAAAATATTAAATGCTAACAATTTAGCAATAGTTATTTTACTACGTTTACTTAAGGACATAGTACCTCTAGTCAATTTACAATTACTAATAAAACTATTAGTGTCGAAATACAAAACGTCTCTATGACGACATGTCAAATTGTATAGCATTAAGTTATACTTAAATATACTCTCGTTTTGTTGGGCAGCCAGTGCATTTAAAAATGGAAATGGATTGTGGCCCTAGTCTAAAGTATTTGCAAAGTTGGCTCTCTTCATCCAACCAGTAGAGTTTGTGCTACCATAGTGGCACTAAAACTAGAAACAAATTTATTGGTCTGTCTATTTATTAATGTTTTATCGGAATCTTTATTTTTATGAAAAAGAAAAAGCAGAACAATTCTAATTGTACTGCTTCGCAAATGTTTGGAATGCTAATAAATAGGCAGCGAGTGAAATTTACTAGCAAAACAATTTTATTTCCGAAGCAACAGCTAGAATTAATATAAGTCAAGGAATGTAACAAACCTTGAAAAAATATAGCGCGTTTTCTCGCGCCAGGTAAAGCCTTTTATTTTTTTAGTCTCTTTTTACGTAGGTTTTTTCAAGCACAGAAATATGCTTCATTTTACTTAAGCTCGTACCTGGGAGTATTGCGGGTCAACAGGAAAAAAACTACAAATAAAAATTGAGCAAATGTAGGTGCAAGCTTTGATTGAAAGTATTCATTGAGTGGTTTCATAGTTCAGTTGGTGTCGCTGGACCTTTTGTACCTTGTAGGTTTTGTGTTCGCTCTCCACCGCGGGCAAACATTTGCGTGAAGAACGTAGGTAGATGTATTTTTCTCTGTATGGGCTCAGAAATTATATAAGTATTATTACGAAAAACGAAACAAAAAACACACGATACTTACCTACTTAAAAAGTCCCAAAGATTCATGAAAGCCCCCGGTGCCTAAAGTTCTCGCGTCATCCTTGTAGGTTTTTCAAAGGCCGGGAAATACTTCGTCGCAAGTGCGCCGTGGAGAGCGGTTTAAAATAATTCCTCCGAGTTTATTGTCGGAATTACACAAGACTTTGGGAGAGCATGAGATTCAAAGGGTTTATGTATGTTTGGCAGTAATAAATTGTAATTGCTACGGCTTGGTGAGATAACATGAACATACATCCGAGTGAAATAAAAAATACCATTATAATAAGTAAATCCTTTAGACAGATTTTGTCTATGAATAAACATTAAAAATGTGAGGGAAAAAAGGATCGCAGCCGGTAGGACTCGAACCTACGCTCCCAGAGGGAATCTGATTTCTAGTCAGACGCCTTAACCGCTCGGCCACGGCTGCTGCGTGCAAAAGTTCGAAATTGCATTTTACTTCACAGTTTAGCAGCTCTTACAGCTGAGTACTTTCTCTTCACGTACATTGTGTGACCTACTTTTAAGACCTCGTCCAAAAGCTTGTTCAATTTCGATGACGAGGTTGCTGAGGAGCGGTACACCATTCACTTCCATTGTAAAAGTTAAGTGAAACAGGTTTGCTTGATGTGTGGAGTCCCCAGGTACAGAGACATCTTTGATAACTTGGTTGGTACCCAGTATTTTTGGGGTGTGTATAAAATATTTAAAAATATTAATTTGATTTTCAGCCACAGATTAATAAAGCCTGACTTCCATATACCAATACGAGGTCACCGAAATGACGGAATCAAACAATCACGTGTCAAATTGACGCGCGCCAAAACAAATGAACTCTACGCAAATGTGGCCGTCAAGAGGGTTCATAACTCTGGAGAGGAAAAACCTAGAACAAATAACTGTGTTTACTTATCTTCGTTGAAAACGTAAGAAATCATAAGATGGGACTAAAATCAAGAAAAATCAATTTGCTTGTTTGTATCACAAATAATATTCACAGCAGAAAAAGCACTCAAAATTAGTACTCCATTTTGATATTACTTTTAAATGGTAGAAAAAATTTTCCAAGCCTATCTTTTATTATACGGTACTATCTTTAAGTACATTTCTTGTGGATGTCTAAGAGGAGTCAGAGGCACGTCCAAACAGCACATTTTGGGATATTCAGACATAATGTGAACGAGTATATTCTGACATGTTGCCAAATTTGATTGGTCAAGAACTGTGAACCTTCCTCCAGACATGTTTGGTCCTAGGCCTCGAGTGATTAGCGAATGAATACCGTTATTGAATTACAGTAACGAGTGCCGCTGATTGCGACGCATCACCATAAGCTGCACACCAGGACTGCAGCACACTAAAATGGTTCTGCAGCACACTAAAATGGTTCTATTTACTCGTAAGTTGTTACGAGGAGGCAAGGAGAAAAGTACCTTATTTGATAAGATTATACGGGTTAATTTGGACTGTAAAGAAAGCCTTTTTTACATCACTGCTGGTTATAGTTCTTGGGAAAATTACGGGCATACTATTGTCTTTTAGACCTTAAGTTAATGGGCGCAGAGAGGGATGTGGTGCATCGTGCAACGTAAACTTAACAATACAATGTTTCTTTCACGTTCGTTGTCAACACCTATGCATGTAGGTATGACAAATAAATGTGTTTTTCTTTATTAAAATAAATAAAATAGGAATTCTAATTAATTATTCTGAAATATGAAATATTTTTAAGGGCAGCTTTTTCCAACTGCAGAATAACGCTTGTCTTTGAAAAGATTATGCTAGGATTTGACAAGACTAAAAAAGGGACGGATATACATATTTTTATCTGACGGACAAAATCTGTCGATGGAAAATTATCAATAAAACAGTTATTTGAAATCTAATTTTAGGTTTATAGTTACTTCACTATGAAAGTAATATTCTAATTAATAAAAAAATAATGCAAAAAGAAATTCGCAGCCGGTAGGACTCGAACCTACGCTCCCAGAGGGAATCTGATTTCTAGTCAGACGCCTTAACCACTCGGCCACGGCTGCTCACATACGGTGCACCCAATTTTGTAGTAAAATGAAAGTTGGAATGCGGAAGCTATAATCCATTTACGCACTTACTCAGCTGCTATGAAATTCTATCGATGGAGGATGACCTCGAAGCCAATTCAATATTATTACTACCAAATTATAATGAAATGGTAAATATTCATCAATTTAATCAACATACCCAAATAAAATTGTGACGTCAGACGAAATGAAAACTATGTGACGTCTTGACAAGTAAATAAAGTTTTGAGACACTAACCAACTTTGGAAGGCGTAAATAGTATTGATTTTTATAAAAAGGTCTTTATTCAGTATTTTACAAGAATCTCTTTGTTTTTTTTTACTAATAATTAATGTATAATTATGATTCCAGTTATGTACGTAGATAAGTACATGATATTATACATGGCCCAGAATTAATTAAATGCCAAGTTGTTCCATACCCTATCAACTTATATCACACTCATGACACGTGCAACTATCATTCCAGTTTCCAATTATTAAGCTTTCATTTTCTAAGAAGCGGTCACCGGAATATGACGGGTTTTTTGTCATTTTGCATACCCATTAAATTTGGACGACTTGCTATTTATATCATTATCAATAACTCCGTCACTAGATTCATGTTGCGTGCATATGGTTCTCAAGAATTTTGTTTATATACATTGAAGGTCATGTGCTTTGTTTTATCAATGGATGTATTAGGACACTGACATCAGATGGGCCACGCTTGTTCCGTCAGCTAGTTTCATAAAATAATATCTATCTATCTACTCAGCCTGTATACACCCATTGCTGGGTATATAGGCCTCCTCCCTAATACGCCACTCTCTTCGGTCCTGTGCCAGTCTCCGCCATTGCTGCCCAACTACTCCGACAATGTCATCCGACCAACGGGCGGGTGGTCTGCCTCGTGGTCGCTATGCATTGAATATGCGTAGGCATATTTAGGTGGGTAGTAATGACGTACGGATTATGACGGTCACCATTTTTGTTGCTACAAGACGTGCTTTCTCCCAGATAATTGGGAATCTGGCTGCGTCAGCGGAAGAGGACCTGGAGGTACCTGCCGGTTTTAATCTATTTGGCACGTGTGCTCAGTTCCACACTCCTATGGAACCCATCCACGCTAATTATAATGCGAAAGTATAAGAAGAAAGACCAGCCTCTTAAATAGTAGCTCTCAAGTAGTAGTAGGTCGTGGGTTCGATCCCCACCGAGAACAAATATTTGTGTGATGAACATCGCAGGATGTTTGTTCTCTGTCTTGGTTTATGTTGAATTCTGTTTATAAAAAAAGCATACAAGTATTATATCCGCTATCTGGTTCCCATCGTACAAGCTCTGCTTAATTTGGGGTTGGATAGTGTTGTATAGATTGTCTATAATAGTTATTATCATATTATTATTCTGTCAGTTGTAACTAAACCACCCGCTAGCATAAGGAAATCCACGAAGAAAAGGCCAGATGATCGTCTACACCATCGTTGTGAGATAAGTAACCCTGGAACTTTTAGAGTCAGAGAATGTTAAGGAACACAAACTAAGATATATTTTTTTTTGTTTGAGAAGAGAAGAGTAGGCTCCAACCTCGCCCACTCCTGTGAGTGCCATCCACAGTATGCACTCCCCGGGGATTAGGTAAGGGTAGGACAGATGAGTTATGTTTTATATGTATCAAAACAAATAACCACTCAGTCCCGTGTGATTGATATTCTCCCCTTTACCCCTTCCCCGTTTACTTCTTACTTCTTTATTTTTTTAAATGTTATTCATCATAAGTTTGACCATACAAGGTTCTTTCATTGTTTGTAATTATCGGCTATGCCGTATTTAGTAATCGTGTTGATCACCATAAGTTGACCATATAAGGTTCTTTCATTGTTTGTAATGATCGGCTATGCCGTATTTAGTAATCGTGTTGATCACCATAAGTTGACCATATAAGGTTCTTTGTAATATTGGATTTTCCCAACTATATGATTCCATCAAGCGATCAATGGTCAAGACCCCGATCCATCCATAATACTAGACAGCGCCAGAAGGTACACCCAGGGGTCCCACGAATGTAATCCCAGCACATTCGTGATTATCCAGGAGTGCTGGATGCCCAGCTACAGATTAGACTGAAGCCCCATATGTTTCACCTTTAGAAACCAGATTGTCAAGTAGAATTTATTGTATATCAGTATTTACAACATTATTCATGTTATGAATAAATACTAACTTTGATTGTAATAGTTATTACTTTATTATCACACCAATCACATCGAAGCTGAATAGTTTTAGTTAATTTCAATTCAATTACTTTAATCCTTTATAAGGATATAGGAACGAGTGGGAGGGATAATAAATGATTGATAGGAGGAACACTAGTTGAAATCCGGACTCCAACATCTAACCAAACTTACTGGTTTGACAATAGTCTACTGTACCTATGTTTTGGTTGGTTATAGTGTCGAAGGTTGAATTAATAAGCGATGAACTGTCGGCCTAACAGAACATACACTCATTAACTCTATGTAAAGTGTGGGGAATATTTATCAGCTGCATGTATAGTATTTGTGCGTGCAATGAGCTGTAATCACTAATATCAAACTCAATAGAATAATTCCGCTCGTCAAGGTTTGTGAGGTCTTGACGACACAACAATTCCACACAGTCTCATACCAGTTATGAAAACACCCATAGTGAGTAAAATGTAGTAGACCATTGCAACCCAGCAATTAATAACCTTGAATGGTTAATTATTATTAGTCTAACCTAGAGGAATTTTACCTGGTCAAAACCTTTACCTGATACCTTTACCTCCGTTTACCTTTTACCACAGTTTATTGAATACAATTGAATTTAGACAATCCCACCATTGTCTCTAATTATGTAATTAGCGAGATGGGACTGCCTGTACCTCGCACAGCAAGTAAATCTAGTAATTTAAAATTATTATTATGATAACTTATTCACTTAGGTAAGAACTTAATAACTACGCCATATTTTGATAAGGTTATATCATACTTCCACCTACTGGCTTAATGACTATAATGCAGATTCTGTAAGAAATAATTTACACCTTAGACTCGATAGGATTAAATAATAAATTTCAAAGATTCAAGTTGGAAGAAATAGTTGCAAGTTCAATGTGATCCTATTGATGAAAGAGTATCATGGTAATAGATTGTTTATAAAAGTAAATTATTAACATCTGTAAGTTCAAAGCTGAAAATAAACACGTGGTGATCTAGTCGTGTCGTAAACAATGGAAGTATTAGTTTCTTAAAGCTGTACATAAAGGGTAAAATAGTAATGGCTAGTAAATTCAAAGCTGAAACAAATGCTGAAAATTAAAGAATATATAAATTACAATTCCCAAATGGCTTGAAGATAAAATGCTGAATGATAGCATAACAAAATAACGGCTGAAAAGCACTCGGTATTTGATATTAGGTACGTCAGAGATTCTATAAGTGAATTATGTAATAATTTACTTTAAACAAGTAAATTAAAAAACACCCGAAAGTTCAAGGCTGAAAATATACACATAGTAATTTAGTTGTATCGTAAACAATGGAAGTATTAGATTTCTTTTAAGCTGTACATAAAGGGTAAGATGGAAAAGGCAAGTAAATTCAGAAGCTGAAACAAATGCTGAAAATTATAGAATATATAAATTACAATTCCCAAATGACTCGTAGATAACATATTAAATAATGAACACAACAAAATAAAAGCTGGAAAGGCACACAGTATTTGATACTAGTTCTTCAGAAGTACAATAAGTGATTTATGTATTAATTTACTCAAAACTGTGAAAACTTATCACTCATTATAACAACTGGTATTGCCAAGTTGGATCATCACACACAGATAAACTTAAGGATTCTCGATATTGATCTGTTCTTTGCGAATATTTGAATAAGATAAGTTAGGTTTTACTTAAGTTATTATTATGTCAAGAAGATTCAATTCTAAGAAAACAACAAACTGGTTTACTATTACTACATGATCTGATCCAAAATGGCCTATTATAAAATAATAAAACCAACCTCAAGTAGTCTTCTTTTACCTTAGAACCACCATGTAAAAACTGAAATAAAATTAGCCTACATAAAGTGCTATGTATCATTAATTGTCCATTTATAAATTCAGAAATCACTCGAAGATTTCACATAATATACAGAAGTTGATAGAAGACTTTGCTTCGCTAACCAGTCATCATCATCATCATCATTTCAGCCCGGTATCATCCACTGCTGGATATACACCTCCTTCACCTCTTGTTCCTCCTCTGTCCCGTGTCCTCCTCTGTCCTCTGTCGCTCGCCAGTAAGTACAACTTAAGTTAACCACATAATAATGCAGAGCCAATTGAAGGCCCTCTTTTGCTAGTTTGTATGTACATTTCAGATAACTCTCGTAAAACATAGAAGTCGATCGAAAACTTCATTTCAGTAGACTGTATGTACAATTTAGTTTAGTATCTGGAAGAAATTGTATAATTAATCGGAGTACATGGTGGTTCATAAGGTCTCCTCCGGCACCCTCAGAAGTCCCTGGATCTATAAGGAACTTGATTAGTACTCTACGGATTTTATTACGAGGTTTGAATTTTTAAGACCTAACATCTATTTCTAGACAGGTCATGTAAAACTTTGGAAGGATTTTAATCGCGAGAAACAAGGAAGCGAAACTCATTTGTCCATCACTGATGCCACATTTTATAACTAAGATAGAATTTCCTTAATACTACACGTAGAGGCTGGAATAGATTTATTAGACTAACTAATATGTGGCTTTCCGGTACACGATAATGAGAATTCGCAATTTTGATTGTGTTTTGTCGCCTTGTTTCTATAAATACACTATCTCAGAGAGTTCCCAATCCACTTTTGGGCTTTGAGGCCCTCCGAGACAATGTTTCGAACAAGTGATTTTAATAAGTTACCAATTAATATGTCCGCGACTGTGCTCATTTTCCAAGAATAGTATTTACCAAGTTAAAAGAGCCGCCAACACACGAGGCGTCCAACGGAATTGCTACACCTCCTTTGCAATGAGATTGTCCTACCGACAGCCAAGACAGCCCAGAAGTATATTCTAGACTACGGAGTCCGTTCGGCAGTACTATATCATTGTTGGCTCACAACAAATTGCATTATAAAGAATGCAAATAGCAAATAGTTTACTAATATGTAGCACAGTATCAAAAGTCCCTACTCCCTACTTAAAACTAGCTGAAAAGTTTGTTGCTTCACTCAATTTAAAACTCTTTGTTATTTAAAATATTTACGGAAATAGATTTCCAGCCTTGGTTCCATTCGTGCTATCACTTAAAACTAGGACGGGAGACTTCTACTGTTAGTCTCAAAACTAACGAATTGAACCAGTGCTTTTACAAATGTGTTATGTAAATAGTGTATATTAATATATAAATAAATAATCATCTAAATAAAACTTAGATGGATTCCACCTTTTTCTAGGGTTCGATTACTGCTTGGTGTGTAATTTGTTGTTCTATATTTCTTAAATCTAATGAATACTTAAAATCTAAAGCTGTATCTAACTTCGATTTCGTGAATTATTATTTTCCCTTACGGATAATAATTCAGTACTGAAATAAATGTAAAGCATTTCCCTAAGATCCAATGATTTAGCTATCGGTTCAGCTTCTATCAAAGGATCAGTCCCGGATGATATGTACTATTTACTGAGTGAGGCAACAATTAAACACAGGAAAAAACACATAAACAGAAATGAAAATCAAAGAGACTCGAATAATGAAATATTCACATTTATTTTAAAAATATGTAATTATTTATCTATGTGAACATTACAATAATCGGAAATAGCTAAATGTCGTCTGGAAGAACCTTGACCCGCTGTGTGGACTGCATTTTAGGCAATCAAGAATCCCTAGATAAAGCACACATTACAAAGTGATTATAAATTAGAAACTCACAGACTCAGCCTGAAGAAAACTTTCACTTAACTTCACTTCACTCTATAATCAAACCAAACCACTTATTTATTTATTTATTTACTTTTCGATTTATTTATTTCCCCAAAATATAATTGATAGCCCAAATAACTATTCAAATTTAAGAAACGAAAGACTATTTTTTTAAACGGACAATAACAATCAAGCTAATGAGTTATTTTAAAACACTGCCGTGACGTCTCAACGATATTATAAGATGCTATACGATTCCTAACTCGAAACACTAATTTTTAACACTTTCGCGATAACTGCTAAACCCAAGTTCCCCTGTCAACCCACTAACTTTTAAAAAACAACACTCCCGATCGCGCGACTACACAGTTTCGTGATTCCGGGCCGACCTACTCGATCCGCGTCCCAAAGCTAACTAACATTATTCTTAATCTTATCACTACGCGCGCACGACCGCTCCGTACCGTGATTCCGAGCCGACTATCCCTTCCACTGCCTTTGTGCCGATCTCCAAGACATTCGCTAAGACTCCGCCTCCCCCCTTGCTCCTGCGCCGGACGTCCCCCCGCTCGAGAGTCCACGCCGTTTTCTACCTGCTCGAGTCGGCCGTGTCATTCTTCGCCGCATCTCTCTCCAACTCTCCATGAGTCATTCTATGCGTCTCCCTCTAGAATCCTTTTCTTGTTGTTCTGAAGGCGGGGCACACTCACACAGCTCACTTGTCAATGATTTCCAATATTAAACCTTAGCCACCTTATAGGTAGGTACATTCACCCCCAAAAATTTTAAAAGGTTTATCCGGTTAAAATTTTTCATCAGAATGAAACGCACTGTTAGAATATATTATTCACTTATTTATTTTTAAGTGTAAGCTTTCTATAACGAAACGCAAGGATCGAGCATTTTCTTTTTTGTCATAGAGAGCTATATGAAGTGAAGAAAGAAAATAGTCAATATTAGTCACAACAATTTTTTATTATTACTTGTCTATGACTGCTATACGCATTTAAGTTGGTTTACTACTTACTAATACGAGATGTGCATAATGCTTTTATTGCCTGGAGTCAACCTTCCTAAAGACAATGCAATTTTAACAATAACAAAACAAAGCGACTGTTTACGACTGCTGCAGGTGTTCTTTCGTTTCTTGAAATTTCGACCCTTGAAATATTTTTTCGGCGTTTTTTATAAAATAATAATAACAAACATTAGTGCTGAGAAAATATATTTAGTCTTACTGACATGTATATTAAAGGGTTATTGAACTATACAAGGTATATTAATTAGTACTTAGGCCCTTAGATAAGTCAATTAAATTAACCTCACTTCTTCTGGCCACAGTCAGAAGAAAAATTAAAAACATAGAAGTTATTTCAGTTGAATTTTCATCAGACCACCAGATGATCTGAGCTTCTTATGAATTAAACCTTAATACCAAAGGAAAGAGAACAAAATTTGGACAAAGAACAGCAATTTTGCCCCCGTTGAAGTAGAATATCTTAACACAATAATGAAACAACAACTCCCTAATGATCATCACATCAGGAGATGTTAACTTGTGCTAGGTACCTAAATACGGTTCAGCCATCAAAAACTACATTCAAAAGTTACAACTGAAGAAGTAAAAGCAATGATAGAAGAACGAGAAAGCCAAAAAAAAAAAAAAACATCCACGAACTTAACAAAAACGGAGACTAAAATCACTGCACAAAACAATAAGAAACAACATGATATCAAACAAGAAAAACTAAGTTACAAACACTGGAAATTGGACTAGACAAAAGAAGCTCTACTAAACAAACAAGGAGAATTTAACAGTTTCAAATTAGGTTTATGACTGATAATACAATAGGTACCCTACCCAGTATGCTTGATCGAAGACCATCACTTCTGAGAAACAATGCGTCATACTGCACGTGTCCAAGGCAATTAAGGATAACAAAAGCTAGGCCGACCTCGAATGTTTCGGAGCTTCAAAGTCTTTTGTTACCTGTTAACATAACTTAACAATAATACCGATAATAAATATTTACTCTCTAAAAATATGAACACATTTCTTCGTAATAGCGAATGGCGTATCGCTATAACGCAAACCAAGTTGGGCTCACTTCAACGTTACAGTTAGTTTATTGTTAAAAAGGATAACATTATAAAGAGTTTACACTGCACTAACATCTCCGAGCATATTAACACCAGAACAGACGATTCCATCGTTCCTTCCAATAGAATTGAAACGCGACATACTGCAAATGAAAAAAAGACAACTCTCCAGGTGAAGACGGTGTAACTAAAGATGCTGTTATCGCAATGATAGAACCCTTATCACCACATCTAACTGTCTTATTCAATAAAATCCTACAAGAAGAGATAATCCCTGATGACTGGGGAAACCCGCTTATTACCCTACTCTATAAAAAGAAGACCCTAAATTTATAGATAATAATTACAGACCTATGAGCCTACTACCAATACCGTATAAACCTTTTTCGTCTATTCTTCTATTCAGAATAACGAAAACCTTAGACGAACAGCAGGCGCAGGAACAGGCCGGATTCTGAAATGGAAATTCTACCACTGTCCATATAATTACATTAACACAGCTCATAGGAAAATGCAACGAATATAATAAGGAAATATACCTAGCATTTGTAGACTACACAAAAGCATTTGACTCCTTTTCACATAATCACCCTGGGGAGAACTTGAAAGAGCAGGGAATTGAAGAAAAATATATCAATATACTCTAAAGAATATATTCACAATCTTATGCTAAAATAAAATTGGAAACGATTGGAAAACCATTTGCAATAAACAGAGAAGTAAGACAAGGAGACCCAATATAGCCAAAACTGTTTGCAACAATACTATAGTCAATGTTCAGAAAACTGGAATGGTCAAACTACGGTATCAATATAAATGGGGAGTATCTAACACACCTTTGCTCTACAGACGATATCGTCATTCTTGCGGAAAAACATGAACACCTACACTACATGTTGGAGACTCTAAGCACGGAAAGCTGTAAAATAGGCTTAGGTTAAAATAGGTTGAATATAAACCTAAGCAAGACTAAAGCGATGACAAACAGTATCCCTAGAACTATACAACTAGAAACCGGTAACGATGAATATGTAAGCGAATATGTATACCTAGGCCAATACATATCATTCCGGGAAACTACGCTAAAAGAAGTAAATAGACGAATCGCCATCTCATAGACAAAGTATTGGTCACACAAAAACATATTCAAGAGCAACCCACGATTCATTTAAAGAATAAGTTTATAGACAAACCCATACTTCCTACATTACTCTACAGATGTCAAAGCTGGCCTCTTACGAAAGACATCATCGCCAAAATTAACACTTTCCAGAGAGCAACAAAACGATCAATGCTCAGACTGAGACTTAGTGATAAAATCAGATGCGACAAAATTCAAAGCATCACTAAAGTAACGAACGCAGTGAGTATGCTCTGCAACTGAAGTCAAGGTGGGTCACGTATCTAGAATAGAAAATGGGCGATGGAGCGAACGTATCCTACACTAGTACCTAAGAAACATGACATGCTCACGTGGACGACCGAGGAGAAGATGGACCGACGATATTGTAGAGGTGGCCGGAAGGGCATGGACTCGACTAGCGCAAGATCGCCGACAGTGGAATCGCTTGAAGGAGGCTTACACCCTATTCTGGCCAAATAAAACTAATATCATTTAAACCTAATACTAATAATATTATCACAAAATACTACAATGCATAATAATATACCTACTTAATCATGATAATATAATCCTAATAATTTACTATATAAATTGAAATTGAATAGATTAAGTAAATTAATGTAAACTATTTTGGAAATAAAAGCTTTATTTATTTAACTTCTACGTTACGAAACGTCCTACATTCTATCAAACGAAACTAAAATAATTTATACCGTACTAACACCCCCATAGACTTTGGGTCCTAGGTAATTCAAATTTAAGCACACCCCCACAGACTTAAGGTCTTAGATTATTCAAATTTAAGCACCCCCACAGACTAACTTTAGGTCTTAGGTAACTCAAATTTAAACAACTGCATAGACTAAAATAATATCCTAGGTATTTTAAGGTCATTTGGACGCTTATAATCACGTTTGTGTCTTTTCCAAAACAGCCTCTGGAACTCTTTCCATTTCACGAACATCAATTGTAGGCTATAAAGCCCACTTTAAGTTAAAGATTACTCCAATTATTCTGGTCACTGCGCACCAATTGTAACTAAACCACCCGCTAGCATAAGGAAATCCACGAAGAAAAGGCCAGATGATCGTCTACACCATCGTTGTGAGATAAGTAACCCTGGAACTTTTAGAGTCAGAGAATGTTAAGGAACACAAACTAAGATATATTTTTTTTTGTTTGAGAAGAGAAGAGTAGGCTCCAACCTCGCCCACTCCTGTGAGTGCCATCCACAGTATGCACTCCCCGGGGATTAGGTAAGGGTAGGACAGATGAGTTATGTTTTATATGTATCAAAACAAATAACCACTCAGTCCCGTGTGATTGATATTCTCCCCTTTACCCCTTCCCCGTTTACTTCTTACTTCTTTATTTTTTTAAATGTTATTCATCATAAGTTTGACCATACAAGGTTCTTTCATTGTTTGTAATTATCGGCTATGCCGTATTTAGTAATCGTGTTGATCACCATAAGTTGACCATATAAGGTTCTTTCATTGTTTGTAATGATCGGCTATGCCGTATTTAGTAATCGTGTTGATCACCATAAGTTGACCATATAAGGTTCTTTGTAATATTGGATTTTCCCAACTATATGATTCCATCAAGCGATCAATGGTCAAGACCCCGATCCATCCATAATACTAGACAGCGCCAGAAGGTACACCCAGGGGTCCCACGAATGTAATCCCAGCACATTCGTGATTATCCAGGAGTGCTGGATGCCCAGCTACAGATTAGACTGAAGCCCCATATGTTTCACCTTTAGAAACCAGATTGTCAAGTAGAATTTATTGTATATCAGTATTTACAACATTATTCATGTTATGAATAAATACTAACTTTGATTGTAATAGTTATTACTTTATTATCACACCAATCACATCGAAGCTGAATAGTTTTAGTTAATTTCAATTCAATTACTTTAATCCTTTATAAGGATATAGGAACGAGTGGGAGGGATAATAAATGATTGATAGGAGGAACACTAGTTGAAATCCGGACTCCAACATCTAACCAAACTTACTGGTTTGACAATAGTCTACTGTACCTATGTTTTGGTTGGTTATAGTGTCGAAGGTTGAATTAATAAGCGATGAACTGTCGGCCTAACAGAACATACACTCATTAACTCTATGTAAAGTGTGGGGAATATTTATCAGCTGCATGTATAGTATTTGTGCGTGCAATGAGCTGTAATCACTAATATCAAACTCAATAGAATAATTCCGCTCGTCAAGGTTTGTGAGGTCTTGACGACACAACAATTCCACACAGTCTCATACCAGGTAAGAAAACACCCATAGTGAGTAAAATGTAGTAGACCATTGCAACCCAGCAATTAATAACCTTGAATGGTTAATTATTATTAGTCTAACCTAGAGGAATTTTACCTGGTCAAAACCTTTACCTGATACCTTTACCTCCGTTTACCTTTTACCACAGTTTATTGAATACAATTGAATTTAGACAATCCCACCATTGTCTCTAATTATGTAATTAGCGAGATGGGACTGCCTGTACCTCGCACAGCAAGTAAATCTAGTAATTTAAAATTATTATTATGATAACTTATTCACTTAGGTAAGAACTTAATAACTACGCCATATTTTGATAAGGTTATATCATACTTCCACCTACTGGCTTAATGACTATAATGCAGATTCTGTAAGAAATAATTTACACCTTAGACTCGATAGGATTAAATAATAAATTTCAAAGATTCAAGTTGGAAGAAATAGTTGCAAGTTCAATGTGATCCTATTGATGAAAGAGTATCATGGTAATAGATTGTTTATAAAAGTAAATTATTAACATCTGTAAGTTCAAAGCTGAAAATAAACACGTGGTGATCTAGTCGTGTCGTAAACAATGGAAGTATTAGTTTCTTAAAGCTGTACATAAAGGGTAAAATAGTAATGGCTAGTAAATTCAAAGCTGAAACAAATGCTGAAAATTAAAGAATATATAAATTACAATTCCCAAATGGCTTGAAGATAAAATGCTGAATGATAGCATAACAAAATAACGGCTGAAAAGCACTCGGTATTTGATATTAGGTACGTCAGAGATTCTATAAGTGAATTATGTAATAATTTACTTTAAACAAGTAAATTAAAAAACACCCGAAAGTTCAAGGCTGAAAATATACACATAGTAATTTAGTTGTATCGTAAACAATGGAAGTATTAGATTTCTTTTAAGCTGTACATAAAGGGTAAGATGGAAAAGGCAAGTAAATTCAGAAGCTGAAACAAATGCTGAAAATTATAGAATATATAAATTACAATTCCCAAATGACTCGTAGATAACATATTAAATAATGAACACAACAAAATAAAAGCTGGAAAGGCACACAGTATTTGATACTAGTTCTTCAGAAGTACAATAAGTGATTTATGTATTAATTTACTCAAAACTGTGAAAACTTATCACTCATTATAACAACTGGTATTGCCAAGTTGGATCATCACACACAGATAAACTTAAGGATTCTCGATATTGATCTGTTCTTTGCGAATATTTGAATAAGATAAGTTAGGTTTTACTTAAGTTATTATTATGTCAAGAAGATTCAATTCTAAGAAAACAACAAACTGGTTTACTATTACTACATGATCTGATCCAAAATGGCCTATTATAAAATAATAAAACCAACCTCAAGTAGTCTTCTTTTACCTTAGAACCACCATGTAAAAACTGAAATAAAATTAGCCTACATAAAGTGCTATGTATCATTAATTGTCCATTTATAAATTCAGAAATCACTCGAAGATTTCACATAATATACAGAAGTTGATAGAAGACTTTGCTTCGCTAACCAGTCATCATCATCATCATCATTTCAGCCCGGTATCATCCACTGCTGGATATACACCTCCTTCACCTCTTGTTCCTCCTCTGTCCCGTGTCCTCCTCTGTCCTCTGTCGCTCGCCAGTAAGTACAACTTAAGTTAACCACATAATAATGCAGAGCCAATTGAAGGCCCTCTTTTGCTAGTTTGTATGTACATTTCAGATAACTCTCGTAAAACATAGAAGTCGATCGAAAACTTCATTTCAGTAGACTGTATGTACAATTTAGTTTAGTATCTGGAAGAAATTGTATAATTAATCGGAGTACATGGTGGTTCATAAGGTCTCCTCCGGCACCCTCAGAAGTCCCTGGATCTATAAGGAACTTGATTAGTACTCTACGGATTTTATTACGAGGTTTGAATTTTTAAGACCTAACATCTATTTCTAGACAGGTCATGTAAAACTTTGGAAGGATTTTAATCGCGAGAAACAAGGAAGCGAAACTCATTTGTCCATCACTGATGCCACATTTTATAACTAAGATAGAATTTCCTTAATACTACACGTAGAGGCTGGAATAGATTTATTAGACTAACTAATATGTGGCTTTCCGGTACACGATAATGAGAATTCGCAATTTTGATTGTGTTTTGTCGCCTTGTTTCTATAAATACACTATCTCAGAGAGTTCCCAATCCACTTTTGGGCTTTGAGGCCCTCCGAGACAATGTTTCGAACAAGTGATTTTAATAAGTTACCAATTAATATGTCCGCGACTGTGCTCATTTTCCAAGAATAGTATTTACCAAGTTAAAAGAGCCGCCAACACACGAGGCGTCCAACGGAATTGCTACACCTCCTTTGCAATGAGATTGTCCTACCGACAGCCAAGACAGCCCAGAAGTATATTCTAGACTACGGAGTCCGTTCGGCAGTACTATATCATTGTTGGCTCACAACAAATTGCATTATAAAGAATGCAAATAGCAAATAGTTTACTAATATGTAGCACAGTATCAAAAGTCCCTACTCCCTACTTAAAACTAGCTGAAAAGTTTGTTGCTTCACTCAATTTAAAACTCTTTGTTATTTAAAATATTTACGGAAATAGATTTCCAGCCTTGGTTCCATTCGTGCTATCACTTAAAACTAGGACGGGAGACTTCTACTGTTAGTCTCAAAACTAACGAATTGAACCAGTGCTTTTACAAATGTGTTATGTAAATAGTGTATATTAATATATAAATAAATAATCATCTAAATAAAACTTAGATGGATTCCACCTTTCTCTAGGGTTCGATTACTGCTTGGTGTGTAATTTGTTGTTCTATATTTCTTAAATCTAATGAATACTTAAAATCTAAAGCTGTATCTAACTTCGATTTCGTGAATTATTATTTTCCCTTACGGATAATAATTCAGTACTGAAATAAATGTAAAGCATTTCCCTAGATCCAATGATTTAGCTATCGGTTCAGCTTCTATCAAAGGATCAGTCCCGGATGATATGTACTATTTACTGAGTGAGGCAACAATTAAACACAGGAAAAAACACATAAACAGAAATGAAAATCAAAGAGACTCGAATAATGAAATATTCACATTTATTTTAAAAATATGTAATTATTTATCTATGTGAACATTACAATAATCGGAAATAGCTAAATGTCGTCTGGAAGAACCTTGACCCGCTGTGTGGACTGCATTTTAGGCAATCAAGAATCCCTAGATAAAGCACACATTACAAAGTGATTATAAATTAGAAACTCACAGACTCAGCCTGAAGAAAACTTTCACTTAACTTCACTTCACTCTATAATCAAACCAAACCACTTATTTATTTATTTATTTACTTTTCGATTTATTTATTTCCCCAAAATATAATTGATAGCCCAAATAACTATTCAAATTTAAGAAACGAAAGACTATTTTTTTAAACGGACAATAACAATCAAGCTAATGAGTTATTTTAAAACACTGCCGTGACGTCTCAACGATATTATAAGATGCTATACGATTCCTAACTCGAAACACTAATTTTTAACACTTTCGCGATAACTGCTAAACCCAAGTTCCCCTGTCAACCCACTAACTTTTAAAAAACAACACTCCCGATCGCGCGACTACACAGTTTCGTGATTCCGGGCCGACCTACTCGATCCGCGTCCCAAAGCTAACTAACATTATTCTTAATCTTATCACTACGCGCGCACGACCGCTCCGTACCGTGATTCCGAGCCGACTATCCCTTCCACTGCCTTTGCGCCGATCTCCAAGACATTCGCTAAGACTCCGCCTCCCCCCTTGCTCCTGCGCCGGACGTCCCCCCGCTCGAGAGTCCACGCCGTTTTCTACCTGCTCGAGTCGGCCGTGTCATTCTTCGCCGCATCTCTCTCCAACTCTCCATGAGTCATTCTATGCGTCTCCCTCTAGAATCCTTTTCTTGTTGTTCTGAAGGCGGGGCACACTCACACAGCTCACTTGTCAATGATTTCCAATATTAAACCTTAGCCACCTTATAGGTAGGTACACAGTGTGTTACTTTGTCACGGTAAAAGAACACAGTGAGGTAGAGTTTATGAATATAAAACTTAATTCGCCAGTTCCATCAACAACAAGTCATTCAACATGAAATGTACCTATCTATGTACATATTATTAAGTACGATGCATAAAGTTTGTTTACCGAACATAAAAATGCAATGCAAATATTGATGAATAATAATATATTTGAACCGCAAAAATAAATAAACATTTCAAAGAAACCTACATTTCTAACTGGGACGTCATGCAAATTCAACTCGTTGTGGATATGAAGATTCCGTTACGCTTTCCGTACAAAGCTAACTTCTAAAAATGAGTTAGGAGAGCTCCGGGAATCGAGCTCCCGAGGGAACGTAGCTCAGCCAATTAGGCTGAGTTGCGCCGCAAAGGATAGCTTAGCGTGATAACTTAACTTACAGCCACACATTATACTTGTATCCAAAATGTGGAACAAGAAATTGGGACTTGTTAACAAGTTTTTAGGTTCTATCCGGGAAGGGTAACCAGCAGTTTTGTCACGTACTGTGTATGCTCGTATGTCACACTCGTAGTCTTCCTATTTTGTACGTACTTAGGTTAACAAGAAGCATGTTGTCTATACTAAATCACTAGGATGTCTTTGACAGGTTTTATTAGCTGTTTTATTTATAATTTTGCCTTTTTGCAAGTGGATGTAGTTTTTTAGGAGAAATCAACGCTATCGTGTTATAAAACTTTGGATCTTTTAATTCAGTCCTTGTATCTTTCTAGTTTTGTAGAGGTACGCTTTCCAAAGATTGATTTTTACCATTAATTGGCGATTGGAGTGAAATTGTACACCACAATTAAGTGTGGTTTGCTTTTATATGGGTCTATATTCACGGCAACCTATATTAGGATGATCTAAAGATTAACAATAATAAAAAAATACGAAAAAAATGCATTTATTTGATTATTATTTACGGAGACTTCACCATACTGTATTCGGTAATAAGTCTTTGTAAAGGAAAATAAATTCTGTATTTCGTTTTTATGATTATTATTAGTGTTATTTTAGTAGTTTTCTTTAATTGAATAAAGTTTGCCGTGAATAAAGACCAATATAAAAGTCAATCCGTTACTTTAGTGTCCAATTTTATACTCGCATCTCCCAACCTCTGGAAATCGAACAACCATACGCAATAAAGTTTCAATGATTATTTCGAATGATCTTGATTTATCAAAATTATGTTTACTGCTAATATTTCCCACTCATGTGTGTATGTGTATAGGCGACACATAGCTGGGTGTGTAAAAGCTAGGCCGAGTGTCGGCTGTTGCAATGAGCGAGTGTTTGCCGGCCGCTGATTGTCCGTGTGTTCGGTGACGTCACGCCGCCGACGGACAAACATTCATTCCGTGGCCTGTAATTGGTGGGATTCAGGGGCTTTATTTGGTTACAACTTGTTACTGTTACAGAGTCCTGACTACAAACTAGGGGTTCACCTGAATTTCAGTGTCCGCGAGCTAGCTTATAACCAATTTTGGGGGAACTACGACTACGTCATTAAAACTGGGAGCTTACGTACTAGAATATCATGTTTGCATTTGATGAGTTGTTAGGTTCTCAATCTTTTAACTTTAGTTGTTTTCATCCATAAGATTTATTTTTCTCAAAATTACCAACAAGATGAAACTTCTCATAAAATTTGTTCCAAATAATGCGAGTTCAAAGGATGTACTATATTCCCTAAGACACGTATAATTTCCAATGCTCTTATCTCTTCCAGGGTCTATAACAGCTATAATCTGTATTGTCCCTTACTTAACTGGAGTCGTAAATACTCTAAATAGGCCAGTTAGGAAGGCGACGTCAAAGAGCGCTTAGTGCTAATATACAGCCTCTCGGTAAACAAGAAATACGACTCGTGTGGAGACGTTGTTCTGCTACTTGTACAGCCCCCTTTTTAAACGACTTATAATATGGGTTTTGGTGATTTTATTTGGGTATCAACGTCGTCAGCTAGTCATTTATGCCTTTCGCGAAGCAGGCTGTCTAAATACCAACTCACTAATACACACCACCACTCACTAACCCACATCCCAGTGACCCACAGCTCGCTGACCAGGCGTTCTGAACAAAGCCCTGCTGTCAGTCGTAATGGCTGTTTACAGAATAAATACCAGTCGCCCTCGTACAGTCAGTTCAACAAATGTATACAGCAATGAAAAGCATGAAAGGAGTATTATTGAGTATTGAGGATTTTTATTGGAAACAGCTCGGTCGCTCAGTTTAAAACTCCGCCTTTACCGTTTAGATTTTTTTAAATTATGAAATGCTTAAGTTATGCCTAATGGCAATTAATTTATTCATAAAACTTGCTGTTCTATAAATTCTAAAAAATGATAGAACATGCGGTTCGTTAACTATCTCTTGAAGTCTATGCTGCCTTCCTACGATGCGTGGTTCTGCAGATCATCACGCACCGCCGACCACGACGCACGGCAACACACACAGTCAGGGCTCCTGTGCTACCACGCACCTTGGCGCACGAGACCGTTCCCATGGTGTGTCTTGCGAGCTGATCTGCCCCCCTCCGTGAGCGATATCACAGACCGTGGGAAGGGGCTATAAGATTAGCCTACCCCTATATAACTATTGTGGTTTTTAATCAACGTGATATTTATATACCTTTTAGCATTAAAAAAGTACGAAAGAGGGTAGATCGATTTGTCTGCCAATAACATTTCTTTTACTCGTGGACTTCAGTTCAACCGTAATCATGGTCCATGCAATTGTGCCAAAATATCGGAATCAAAACTCACAAAAAAAAAATCATGGTAAATATCAACGGGATATTAATCATGGTTTATTTTTTGTGAGTTTCATATAAATAATCCTACCCCTATTTAAAAGATTTTATCAACTGAATTCACTGACTGTCCTTTGGATTAGGTTGCGAGCGTCGCTTTGTGTGTTTGTTCAGCTTTGTTCTGAAGTGCAACTTTAACAAAGTAATCGAAACTTTTGTTATCTCATTTAATAATATGCAATGTTTTATCTAAATTTGCCATCGCAAAAGAAACAAGTTAAGCTATAACTAGCTAGGATATAGTTATTATTTAGGTGAGGTACCAATATATGGGTTCTATGAATGTTAGATGAAACATACGGAATGTATGTTTCATCTAACATTCTGAAATGAGTCAGCCGTACAAAGAAGCTAAACTTTTCAAAACAAATTACTTGGTAAAGTTTATAAGTTTCCACCAACAAGCGAAGGGTCAGTCCACTCATGAAAAACTCGAGGCTCTTACCCTTTGAACGTTTACTAAGTTATTGTAAAGGAGAGTTTCCAAATTCGTACAGTTTGGGTCGGCCGGAAGTTGCCGGCCCTCCCCCTTGCCCCGCCGCTTCCGGCGAGCTCCCCGACCGCCAATGGGCCGGAAATCGTCACACGTTGTTTTTCCGGGCTTTCTTTGCGTATTTCCGCTGCTTTAACCTCGGCTTTGTTGCGAATACGGACGTTTTAAATGTTTGCCCCTGTGCTATTTCGGAATGTTTTTAAATCATGTTTGCGCAAAGCCTTGCGCACATCTAAGCGTCCTGCGATGGCGATCAGTGAACGCTGTCAAATATAACAGTGATATTTGATAAATATGATTTAAAATATATTCCGAGCGAGCAAGGTGTTTCGTAACATCTGCTAAGCTTATAAGTAATGTCAAATTAACAACGTGCAAGCAAATTATATCAAGTTTCAAAATTACTTTCACGGTCATCCACTTTCAAAAGCCGAGAATTATATCGTAAGCGTTTTTGGAATGTATATTGCAAGCAGCCGTGGCCGAGTGGTTAAGGCGTCTGACTAGAAATCAGATTCCCTCTGGGAGCGTAGGTTCGAGTCCTACCGGCTGCGACACTTTTTTTACCTCCGACTATTTTCATTTTATCTACACATGTTTGAATGAAAAAATAAACAACCTCAAGAAAAAGCACAAAATAATTCGCAGCCGGTAGGATTCGAACCTACGCTCCCAGAGGGAATCTGATTTCGAGTCAGACGCCTTAACCACTCGGCCACGACTGCTTCATGACGGAGTTTTGAAATTAGTGATCACTATTGGTCGATATTGTAATAAATCACCAAAACTTAGGGCGAGATCACCCTGCTTTAAACAAATTGATATCGCAAAAAAGTGGATTCGAAATGTAATATATCTAAATATTGGTCATTATTGTAATAAATCAATAAAACTTAGGGCGAGATCACCCTGTTTTAAACAAATTGATTCGCAACAAAGTGGATTCGAAATCTATTTAAATATGAGTATAAAAATATCTATTTTCTGTAAGTGCTACTTGATTTTTTGAAATAAAATTTTAATTATGATGATGAAACAGAGAAAAGGAGCACAGATTGGCCAAAGTAAATGCAGTTCCGCCCGTGAACAAACATATTTCTTCGCAAACGACTTCTTCTAGAATGAAATGCTCGTTTTGTTTTAATAGGCATTTTGTTGCTTGAAACTGGATCGTTTGTTTGAATTTACGACAGCAAATATGGAAAATAAAATAATTAGTGAAATAAATGGTTATGGTGCTCGTACATTTCCGCGGTTCTAGATTTTTATTGTTTTGTCGCTGCTGTTAGACTAAAAATTGTGTAAATGAAAAACATTTTCCGGGCAGAAATTAAAAAAGAAAATGTTACTTATAGCATGAAAATTACAATGGGTGGTCTAACAATATAACATTAAATTATTAGTTAGTTAGTATTAGTTAGTGTCTATTATTTTAGAATGAAATGGAATAGATCTCCTGCTTTATCCGTTTTAGTTCCTCGAGTATAATTTTCTTTAGTTAGCCGACTGCGTTTTCGCTGATATAGCGATCTCTCACTACTTACAGCGGTATCGCACCATCAACATCCAACACGCCCGCTTTTACAGCTCACTCACAAATCACGATTATCGCGCGGTATCTGCGCCAGTGTGCACGACGGCTAAGGCTAATAGAAAATTGTTGTTTGAGGAAAGATCTTGATACAATTTAAAAAAATATACAAAAGTTTGTGTGAGATCATCTAAATATATAAAACTCTTTCGTTACTGACTGACTGACTGACTGACTCACTGACTGACTGACAATCAACGCACAGCCTAAACCGTTAGTCCTAAAAGCATGAAACTTGGAGGGTATGTTCCTCTTATAGCGTAGAGGTGTACTAAGAAAGGAAATTGGAAAATTCTTTCCCGAAGAGGAGAAAAAGGGGAAAAAAGGTTTAAAGAAAAATCAACACACAGCCTAAACCATTAGTCCTAGAAGCATGAAACTTGGAAGATGTGTTCCTCTTATAGAGCAAAGGTGCACTATGAAAGAAAATAGGAAAATTATTTCCCTAAAAGAAGAAAAAAGGGAAAACCAGTTTAAAGAAAGATCACAAAAAATTGCTTTACAAAATACGCAAAAAAACAGTAAAAAAAATCTGCTACCGCAGCTTCTGTCACCAAATTTGAATACACACAAAAGTTTACATAAACCCCACCGTAACCACTAAGACAAAATCGCGGAAAACACCTATCATACCGAAACTAAACACCGCACCGCTTCAAAAAATGGCTAAAGAACATGCTCAAAACTATGGTAACCAGCTGGTCATGTCAAATTAAAAAAATCTGATTCGATTATACACCAACACGCATACGAAACCCTAAATTAGCCACTAATACAACATAAAATCACAAAAAATCGCTTTACAAAATACGCAAAAAAACCATTAAAAAAATTTCAGCTACCGCAGCATCTGTCACCAGGTTTGAATACACACAAAGGTTTACAAAAAAAACAATGATAATCACTTAGACAAAATTGCGGGAATCATCTATCATACTTAAGCTAAACACCGCTGAAAAAAATCGGCTACAACAGCACTCGCCTTCAAATTCAAATAAACTCTAAAGTACATGCTCAAAACAATGGTAACCAGCAGTTGGTCACGTCAAATTAAAAAAATTGATTCGATTATACACCAACACGCATACGAAACCCAAAATTAGCCACTAATATAACATAAAATCACAAAAAATAGCTTTACAAAATACGCAAAAAAAAACGTTAAAAAATTTTCTGCTGCCGCAGCATTTGTCACCAGGTTTTAATACACACAAATGTTTACAAAAAAACCGATGATAACCACAAAGACAAAATTGCGGGAATCATCTATCATACTTAACTAAACACCGCTGAAAAAAAACAGCTACAACAGAACTCGCCTTCAAATTCAAATACACTCTAAAGTACAAGCTCAAAACTATGGTAACTTGCATTTGATCATGTCAAACTAAAAAAACCAGATTCGATCATACACCAACGAATACGATAGCCCAAATTAGCCACTAAAACAAATCACGAAAACGAGCTTTACAAAATACGCAAAAAAAAACACTAAAAAATTTTCAGCTACCGCAGCATCTGTCACCAGGTTTGAATACACACAAAGGTTTACAATAAAACCAAAGATAACCACTTAGACAAAATTGCGGGAATTATCTATCATACTAAAACTAAACACCTCTGAAAGAAATCGGCTACAACAGCACTCGCCTTCAAATTCAAAGACACTCTAAAGTACATGCTCAAAACTATGGCAACCAGCAGTTGGTCATGTCAAATTAAAAATTCAGATTCGATTATACACCAACATGCATACGAAACCCCAAATTAGCCACTAATATAACATAAAATCACAAAAAATAGCTTTACAAAATACGCAAAAAAAAACATTGAAACATTTTCAGCTACCGCAGCATCTGTCACCAGGTTTGAATACACACAAAGGTGTACAAAAAACCCCATGATAACCACTAAGACAAAATCGCGGGAAGCACCTATCATACTTAAACTAAACACCGCTGAAAAAAAACAGCTACAACAGAACTCGCCTTCAAATTCAAATACACTCTAAAGTACAAGCTCAAAACTATGGTAACTTGCATTTGATCATGTCAAACTAAAAAAACCAGATTCGATCATACACCAACGAATACGATAGCCCAAATTAGCCACTAAAACAAATCACGAAAACGAGCTTTACAAAATACGCAAAAAAAAACATTGAAAAATTTTCAGCTACCGCAGCATCTGTCACCAGGTTTGAATACACACAAAGGTTTACAAAAAAACCCCATGATAACCTTTAAGACAAAATCGCGGGAAGCACCAAAACTAAACACAGCTGAAAAAAATCGGCTACAACAGCATTTACCATCTTTCGAACACACTTTATATAGTTTTGAATGCAAACTCAAAACTAAGGTAACCAGCACTTGGTCATGTAAAACCAACGCATACAAAACCCAACTTAGCCACTAAGGCAAATTCACGAAAAATAACTCTCAAAAAATGCGCAAAAAACAGTGAAAACATATCAATAGTTGTCCGCTTTCCACCATAAAATAGTTTCTTTTAAACGAACTCAAACTATGACTTTATACAACCACGCGGACGAAGTCGCGGGTGACAGCTAGTTTCTTGATATAATTTTCTTGCTGGCAGGTATGTACAGGTTTTTTTTCGATATTAGTCTTGATTTCGGTAGTCAATCCTCTTTTAAATTGTTTATCTACGCTATTAGGTAGACTTTCAAACAAAATAAAACAAAGAAATGCATTCAAAACTTACGCTCTCTAGGAATAAGACACACACAAAAAGTTAACAACTAAAACGAATTAGCTTAGCACTAATCTAACTAAAATGAAGAACGATACTTTTACGACCAATAGATTTCAGACCTTATTACATTTTTATACCTCCATAATTTTTTATATGCGCATATTCTGATAGACCTTATAAAATGATTTTTTTTAATGAAATTCCGACCAAAACAGACTTAAGGCCTGCGCACACCTAAATCGCTGGCGTCGGTGATCAGTGAAACGCTGACAAATTTGACAGTGTTTCACTGATCGCTATCGCCAGTGACTCGCCTTTAGAAGAGGTGTAATAAGGTGAGGTTGTAGCGCGTCATTCCTTCCGGATGTCTCAGCGTTGTTTGTGGGCGCGTATCTCCGCAACGGAAGCTCCAATTTCAAACGTGGCGGATGCTACGTGGAAATTCACACAGCTATTTTCAAGATGGCAGTTTTCAGTAACAACGAAACAAAATTGGAATTTGGTAGTGTCCGGTATGGTATCATCATCAGCCTTAGGTTGTCCGTTGGCCATGGGCCCTAGGTATAGGTACATTTGCAGGATAAACGAACTAAGAAAATGTATTAGAAAAAAACACGAAAGCTACGTCGCGAGCGTTTCTCGAACATTTTAATGAAGAGAATCGATGAAATTATTCGGGGTCGGAGGTTTTTAAATTGTTAAATTACCATGTTTGAAATAAGTTTCTCAACGGTATTTATTAGACACAATTTCAATTTGTACGGGCAAGTATTGATTCAAGCTTAAGTACTTTTCTCGTTCTCAAAGAGTAAAAGTTTTCATAATTTGGTTAACCTTGGCAATTTATCAAACTTCAAAGTGATTTAATTTATTAGAATACAAGTGACTTTCAATTTGGTTAGCAACCTGAAGACCGTGTCATTTTCAAACTTTAACCTCTAGACTCAAAATTTTAGACTGCGGCGGGCAAAGTTTACTATAAACAATAGTAGTCAAAGCATGCTTCTTCTTCTTATCCTATCACTGGTTCTTTCAAACTAAGTGTGGTGAAAGGATTTTAAGTGCGCCTCAAAGAGGCTCCTTTTGTGCACATGACACAATATGTTTTCGAACTATTTAGGTTCTACGACATACCGGTTTCCCACGATGTAAGCATTTAAAGCATGCTTTTAATGGAACACATTGCACATATCAATCATAGCACGAATTTTTGCAATTTTTTCTTTAGCCTGTTGTAAATCGGTCATAGGTAAGCTGGTATGCTGTAAATATTCGAATCTAGTGTGAGGTGCAAGATGAATCTGGAAATGCTGGAGGAATTCTGGAATCAGCATAACGCTCCATGCATCAATCGGCAATCACCAACGCCACGGGACCAAGCGAGGCCTCCTTAGCATTTGTATGGCGTCTCGACGGAGCTCAGCTGAACGGTTTACTGACTAAATTCAGTCGGTTGCTAACAACACAATCTATACTTTCACATTCACCTCAAAACTTCACTCAAATTGGGATCCTATTTAAGCTGACACAATTATATGCTTTAATTATATTTAATGGGGGCTGAGTCATCTACGTCCGTAGGAAGATACCCGTTGAAACCCTACACGTAGCTCCCGGGTGGTGCTAAACAGATGACACACTGGTGGTAGGCTTTGGCCGAGGCTAGTGACCACCCACCGGACAAAGACGCGACGCCAAGCGATCTTTTCGTGTTCCGTCGCGATGTCCGGTGACACCGTAGGAAAGAACGGGTCGGAATCGGGTGATACTGGCGTAAACCGTTTAATGGCACACTGAGAGGCAACCGTTTCGGATGACTAGTCGCGGAGGGTAGCGGGATCCGAGGCACGGTGCACCGCTGGCCGACCGCAGGTAGTTGGGGGCCCAAGTAGTGAACTAGCCACTCATGAAAGGCTGCCCCGCCAACTGACGAAAAATCCCGGGAATGCGCCATCGTGCCGGTCGGCGACCGGATGAGAGGGCCCGATGGACATTCCTGGGGGGGCTCGGGCGTCCCCGCGGTCTCCAGACTAGTCTTCTAAGGATCCGTGTTGTTCCATCATGTGTCCCTGGTACGCAAGGTATCACCTGGTTCTACTACCGTTTAATCCACCTTCACACACTCCTAATAATGCAGAGAAACAACAAAAAGAAAACGTTTAAACAGCGGCTGCACTCCCTCTCATTAAAAGTGCACCTGTCAAATATTCGAGGTTTGCACTCCAATCTCGTGCCAGTCCATTTCCACCTTGAGACTGAAAAACCGCACCTCTTGTTTCTCTCAGAGACGCAGATTGGATGTCCATCCGACGTGGCGTACCTCAACTACCCAGGGTACACCCTGGAGCACAGCTTCAAGCCACGTGCGGGCGTATGCTTGTACGCCCGGGATGACGTCTGTATTCGGCGTCTCAAAAATCTTGAAAACAGCCATTTTAACACACTTTGGGTATTGGTCGATACAGGTACTGAGAAAATTCTCTATGCCTGTGTCTATCGATCGCACAGTGGAGACCAGGAGACGTCGAGGCTCACAGAACACCTCAGTGAGAAGGCAGATGAGGCCCAACAAAAGTATCCCACAGCCCAACTGGTTATTCTGGGGGATTTTAACGCTCACCACCAGGAGTGGCTATACCCATACCAGAATACAGACCACGCTGGGAGAGAAGCGCGTAAGCTTGCACTATCGCTAAGTCTCACCCAGCTTGTCAAAGAGGCGACCCGGATACCTGATGTTGATGGCCACACTGCCAACTGCTTGGACCTTCTGCTGACAACTGATCCAGACCGGTACTCGGTTTCGGTAGCCCCGCCGTTGGGTAGTTCCGACCATTGTCTGGTGAAGTCTGTATCGATCTACTTCCCACCTGACCCCAGCATTAAAGGTGCCCGGCGAGTATGGCGATACAAGTCAGCGGATTGGGATGAGATGCGATCCTTTTTTGCATCTTATCTTTGGCAGCCGGTCTGCTTTTCTTCTGACGATCCTTCGACTTGTGCGGATGCCGTGACAGACGTGTTGCGTCAAGCTATGGAATATTTCATTCCATATGCAGACGTACCGCTGGCTGGCAAAGCTCACCCATGGTTTGGAGCTGAATGTTGTCATGCTAAGGCGCAACAGCATGAGGCATACTTGGCATGGGTTGACGCTCGAGACCGTAAGTCGATTGATATTCGTGAAAGGAAGAAAGCCTTTAACCGAGCTGCCAAGTCTTGTAAAAAAGCATTGCGAAAGGCTCGATTTGACCACATTAGTCGAATAGGGAACAAACTAGCTTCATACCCCTCGGGTAGTAAGGCTTTTTGGTCCTTAGCTAAGTCAGTCGAGTCGAATTTCTGCAAGCCCTCACTGCCACCAATGCTAAAACCTGATGGATCGCTAGCCCACACTGCTGAAGATAAAGCAAATTTATTCGCTCATCTCTTCGCAGATTCTTCACGTCTAGATTCTGGCAGTGCAACCCCTTCAACCCCCCTGAATGAATGCGAGACATTCATGTCTGACATTCGTATCCGGCAGGTGGAGGTTCGCAAAACACTGCGCAATCTAGACGTGAATAAAGCTAGTGGTCCTGACGGTATCCCAGCTATACTATTAAAGGCATGTGCGCCCGAGTTGTCTCCTGTATTGACACGCCTGTATCGCCTCTCTTTGAAGACAGGTTTAGTTCCAAAATCCTGGAAGCTTGCCAACGTACAACCTGTACCCAAAAAGGGTAGTCGTGCTGACCCTGCCAATTATCGTCCCATCTCTGTAACGTCCATACTATGCAAGAGTATGGAACGAATACTGAACAGCAGACTCCTGGCACACCTAGAAAGCAATGACCTCCTGAGTGACCGACAATACGGATTTCGCCGAAATCGGTCAACAGGAGACCTTCTAGCGTATGTCACTCACTTATGGAGTGAAGCCATCGAGAGAAACGGGGAAGCTTTAGCAGTTTCTCTGGATATCTCGAAGGCTTTTGACCGGGTTTGGCATGACAGCCTATTAAGCAAGCTTCCTACGTATGGATTATCTACTGGCTTATGTGTTTGGGTATCAGACTTTTTGAGGGACCGATCAATTCGAGTAGTCGTTGACGGCTGCTCGTCTGGTCAAATGGCAATTAATGCCGGAGTTCCTCAGGGGTCAGTTCTCTCTGCAACACTTTTCCTGCTGCACATCAACGATCTGCTTAGGCCCGGTATCATTGGGTATGCAGACGACAGCACCGTTGTAGAGAGATACATACCTGAAGCACGTTCCAGTGGATCTCAGATCCAGTCTCATAGAGAGGCAATGATTGAACGCATGAACTTAACGCTGAAGGTAGTCGCAGAGTGGGGCGATGCCAATTTGGTGAAGTTCAATGCTTCAAAAACACAGGCGTGTCTATTTTCCGCTAAGCGGAGTCAATTTCACCTGACTCCTACTTTCCGAGATGTATCCCTTCCGATTTCAGACCAACTAGAGCTTCTAGGGTTTACGCTAACCAGTAAATTAAATTTTGGCTCGTTCATAGAGTCCAAAGCCAAGACAGCTGCGAAGAAGCTAGGCGTTCTATCGAAGGTGAGACAGTACTTCACACCGGGACAGCTTCTTAACCTGTACCAAGCACAAGTCCGGTCGTGTATGGAGTACTGTTCTCATCTCTGGGATGGCTCTGCCAAATACCAGCTTGAGGCATTGGAAGCTATTGAGAGACGAGCCAAAAGGCTCATTGGTAGCGACACTCTAGTCGAGTCCAAGCTCCTAAGTCTCGAACATCGCCGTAAAGTTGCCAGTCTATCGGTATTTTACAGGATACATTTCGGAGAGTGTGCTACGGAACTTCACAATTTGGTTCCCCCATCCCCATTCTACCATCGGACCACTAGACGCACGGAAATGCGGCATCCATACTTGGTTGATGTTCCAACTGTCCGCACAAAGCGCTTTGCTTCAACTTTTATGTTGCGGACAGCCAAGGAATGGAATTCCTTGCCGGCGTCTGTCTTTCCGAGCACCTACAAATTGGATGTTTTCAAGACAAGAGTGAATAGGTATCTTCTAGGTAAGCGTGCTACATCGTCGACCGCATCATCACTTAACAGCAGGTGAGATAGCGGTCAAGCGCAAACCTATAAATTGTAAAAAAAAAAAAAAAAAAATATATACCTACAAAAAAATTAATGTTGTTCGTTTCCCTCGGTGGAAATCGATCGATATGTTATGGTACCAAGGCTGAGGGTATGGTGGTTCGGGGTGTGGGTTCAAAATCTTCTTACACCAGGATCATATTATGATTGAACATCCCCATGTCTAATTCTACTGCAGCTTGGAAACTCATGAGCCCTGTATTTTTTTATTTAAGAGAATGTCCGCAGTCCTCGTCACAGTTCCCCACAAGACGTAAATTAATTTGCTTTTGAAGGAAACCTAGTAAAGTTTAACGTAGCTAATTCCATGACTTAGATAAACCCTGAGGAGCTGAGGCTGGGTCCACAGATAATCTACTTACCTTTATACTCTCTGCTGGCCTACTTGTATGCCTTCATCTTGAACTGACATTTTAAGAGCATAATGCAGCGAACGCAAATTAAACATGAAAGGATTCCGTCAAGGGGCATAGACCATGTTTGTTAAAAAATCGGTTGTCTGTAAAGTCGGTTTACTGACGATAGTTGAACGTGATGACGTCATAAGCCACAATTATTGTTGCTATAAACAATTGGCACCACATTTACTTTTCACTGCACTTCATACTTCACGAAAACATGTAAATGTATTATTGTATAGCAGCTGTCCACGCGGACGCTTCGCTCACTTAAGTAGGAGAGAGACAGATGCCGAACGTGGAGGCCGATTGTGCCTCTTTGCCGCTCGTTCCGCGCTCTCGCTTGCACTTCAAGCTTTAAATGGAACGTCTTAAAGCGAGGTAACGCCGCATGAGTCATGTTTTTTCGTGCGTGCAGCCGGCTCCATCGAATTATAAGACGTTGTCAGGTCAAAAAAAGCCCTTGGATTGTCCTTAGCACAGTTTGAACTCGTGGTCTATGATCAACCATCTGACCACAGAACATATCTTATACCTCTCTCCTCTCTCTTATACCTTTAAACGAGAAAATCTTGTATATTTTCATATTTAGGATTTCATATTTATTTATATATTTAGGATCTCGGAAACTGAGCCAACAATTTTCATGAAATTTAGTATACAGGGGTTTTCGGGGACGATAAATCGATCTAGCTAGAATTTATTTTCAGAAAATGACGAGAAATGGGTTTTTGCAATAATCTAACATAAACTAAATATTATGACTGTTCCTGCCATCTATTGGCCATTGTGAGCAACTAACTGCAAGCTATTCGAGCAGATGGCGTTGCTAAGTAAAAATAAGCCATTAAAGATTATGACTCAATTGGCAAATAATAATACAATTTTTTTAATAATACGATTTACAAAAAAATAAAATCCCGAGCGAAGCTCGGTCATACCGGCTCGTATAATATAAAACACGACTAGGCCATCAGCAATTTGAAACCCATTGTAAATTTCAAGTGAAATAATGAAAAAAATAAGGGAAAACGTGGATTACTTCCATGCATTTCTACTATTTCATAAAGTACAAATACGAAGAAAGAATAATTTCTAGGTCAAAGGTAAAAGGTTTAGTTATTTATGTCTTTTTTGGCGAGAGACATTGTTTCTGTTATTAAAAAGAGTCTGTTTGATAATTATTATCTCTTGTTCCTCAAAGGACGAGCTCCATAAATGTAAATCATATTAATTATGGAGCTATTATTATTTTAGTTTGGGCTCGATGAAAACATCTTCTTTTTTACTTAGTAGATAGATAGATAAAAACTTTATTTGTCTATAAGTTTAACACACACAATATAACAATAAAAATAAAAAATTACAGAGATATATACAAAACAAAAACTTAATTAACAGGAAAATAAAAAAGTAGCTACGAAAATTAAGGTGGCGTGTGTGCTGCATCCCAGACAAAAGAGGTAATATCTCAGCGCATATATTGCACAAGTGCAAACACTGATTTTCAGCCTATTACCTTTTTAGGCGACAAGTTGAGATGTCAAACGACGGAACCCAGTGTTTGTGAATGACGGAGAACTTAAAAGATTGTCTACTTATGTGTGGGTGCATGAGGGTGTGTGTGGGTGTGTACGAGCGGTTGAGTGTGTAGTGTTGTGCGTTTCGTGAGTAGGCTTCCATGATTCTCCCAGTCTCTGGTAAGCACAGAGGGAAGTAGTTGATGCATATTAATGATCAGTAACCATTCTACGTAATATAGACCTCAACAGAATTCCGAAATTAATTTCACACTAGCTATAGCGGTTCGCGTGCTAATCGCCAATAATTCGCGCGGCTATGCGGTCGTGACCGTTCCAGCCGAAGTAACTACTTTAGTACGTTTCTTTACCCAGGTAAATAAATAATAAATATTTTGGTCAATCCACATAACACTATCTAGCCCAAATCACTCATCGTACTAAGCAGAGCTTGTAAGATGAGGGCCAGATAGCTGTTAGAATAATGATTCACATTTATTTTGTAAATTCGTACTTAGAATACAATATACCACGCAGATAGCGAACAAACATCTGTGTTCACCACATAAATATTTGTTGTCGATCCCATGGCCTGCACAGAAGGCAGACTTTCTACCAACTGAGCTGAAAGTCCAGTCAAATGACACATGATTACACAAATTCTTGTACAGAATAGCACACAAGACACCTCTACATCTGCAATGAAACAAAATGAGTAAATGCAAAATATGTAAGAGCTAAAAAATAACCACTAACAAACAATAATACATACGTCAACCAAAATCAGAGTAACAAATAATAAATGGTGACGCTTATGAGAAACAGCAAAACACTTTGTATTCCTGATCTTGTCTCGCGCATCTGTGATGAATATCGCGCGTCTCAACTTGTCACCTTCGCGCTGCCTACAATAAAGAATATTCAGGCTGTGGTAATCTCATTCACGCACTGATGGGGTGTGTGGGGCCCTGTGAGGCATATTGTGGTTTCTACGTAGTTTTCGTGAATTAAATACCACTGCAATTGAAGGCTTGTCATGCACATGAGACTTAGCACTTTATTATCAGAGTCATGGACGTATTAGAGCAAGCTCACAAATTGAAAGCTCAATAAAAGCACAATTGTATTTAATCGCCCACGCTTTTTGTGCAATAATAATCAATTTTTCAATTGATTATAACAGTTGTATTTTTAACTTTTTAGTTTAATTAGTTATAAAAGCGTGTTTTTTTTTATTTTTAAACTATATTTTTTTTTACTTTTTTTTGACAGGTGTGCAAAGTTTGAATCAAAGATCGTTCAAAGTAGGACAAAATCGAGCTCAAAGGGGTCGGTTACATACAAGCAAACAAACTTACATACAGGTGAAGCTAATAAAAGCGTTATAAAAAAGGAGTTACAATACTTGAAACGATCTATACAGTGTGCAGTGCATAGTGTAACTGGTCTAGTATATGCGTAGTATCGCGATCCAGCTAACTCTGACTACGGTGTTGTTGATTTAGATTCGCGATGGTATCTAAGGTGCCGACTTGTGCCTATTTAACGTCTGGCAAGTGATCAAGTTTGCTTCACTAATTAAATTGTTTATCAACTCGTTATTAATTTATCTTGGAGTGGAAAGTTCGTTTTGTCAGTTTGAACGGCTTCAATCATTTTGGTTGAGTCGATTATTTTGAAGTGTGAATTTCAGGGTTATTAATATCAAACTTTGAACTTTACGTGAATACTCAATATAATTAGAGCAAAATTAAATGGAAATTGAGATACTTCATCTATTTTAAATCTGAAATATTTTTATGGAGGTAAAATGTTTGGTAAAATAGCAAAAGAGACATTTCAAAGCAAAGGAAATAAGTCCTCTCGTTTGGTTCATTAAAATGAGCAGAATCCACCTCTAGAAAGTCAAAGTTAAAAGATTTGTGGTTGCCTTTAGTGGATAAACGCGCGGCACATTTTTTGCTCGACTCTGATTTAAGATCGAGATGCAAGGTGTATTCATAATATCGCAAGGACTTGCAAAGACTTCTAAACGGGCTAATATTATATTTCAATCTACAAATGTATTTATCCTTCACATAAAAATATATCCATCTCTTTCTAAGGCTTGTCTAAAACAAGGACTATCATTTTTTATCCTGATGGTCCTCATTATTATGATCCTAATTGACTGGCCCCTCAGCTAAATTTGTAGTAGCTTTGCCTTCTGCGACGTAGGTCGTGGGTTCCGAGAACAAATATTTGTGTGGTGAACGCAGATATTTGTTCTGTCTGGGTGTAAAAAATATAAGTATTTTACAGCTATCTGGTTCCCATAGCAGAGCTTACTGCTTAATTTGTGGCTAGAAAGTGCTGTGTAGATCGATATTTATTATTTATTTATTATCGTACGAATAGCGTTATTACGTAGATGAAAAAATCTGCCCGAATGAATCTAGGAACCAATTCCATGTGATAAAGAATAACAGGCAAGAAACTTATTCTCACCTTTTTAAAGCGTTCCAATGAATATAAATAATCACTTGCTTACTATTAATTACGCTACAAAAACTACCTGAAATAACCACCTTTATTTTTCTGTAGCAAAACCTTGGAAAGTAAGAGAGTAAAAATACATTCCCATTTTATTTTCCGTCCAATAATATCAGTGTGAAAACTGATAAAGCACACTTTATTTAAGAGATACTCCCAGTTTGTGCATCAGTGCTGCAGTGTCACAGCAATTACAGCTCGTAACAGCTACTAACCGTAACCACCTCAAAAGCCGTTCACAACGTAAAATAACTCCGCTGCCGCTAGTGAGGGGATGTGTCTACACATTTCATGAATGCCACTTTTGCTAACACAATTACAGATATTTTTGACTTACTACATAAGTATAAATATTATGACAAAAAAGTTTAAAATATTTTTTGATCTCTAGCAAAACTTACTTGGCTTTATTTTCCTCGGAATAACAAAGTTACAGAAATTAATAAAAAAATTGCGTCCTTTTGATAAATGAAAATAAACCTAATAGGAGACATAGACAATCGAGCTGAGCTTGTACAATAGGTTGATGTGAAGTGGTGAAGAACCATGTCAAAGGTTTATCATTTCCTCAAATAGAATACTGTTTAAAGATTGATCGTCGTAAGTTACGCACATCTACGATGGCGATGAGCGATATTTGACAGCGTTTCACTGATCTTAGCCTAGCTGATGTGCGCAGGCCTTTAGAAGACCGGCGAATATAAGCAGTCCCATGTGCCTTAGCCTAGAAGAAGATACGACGACAACCCGGATGATACATCCATTCTTGTATCAATGCCAACAGCACAATGTACATCACTAGAGCCACTATAAAGTAACCGGCGATGTTTCCACGTCGCGAGAAATTCATTTTACTTATGAATATTATAAATTCTTGTCGCGTTCGCGAAAATAATGGCTCTGGCAATTCCAGGGGCCTTGTGAGCCTTCGACTTGCAATTGTTTGACGAAAACGGCTTTTGTGCTTTCAGTTATTTCGGAAGAGTCTTTTTCCTCTTTATAATTTTATTTTCGATTTGCTCGTTGGATCAAGTAGGCTTTGGCGTGGAAAACTGAAAAAAGTCAACTGAAATGAGAATACTGAGTGGCAACCTGAAAATGTTCAATGAATATAGACAAAAAATACATGAATTCACTTTGTGTCAGGTTAAGTCTTTTTCCAAGTATTAAATAGTATAGATGTTCTTTGATTTTTCGCGTTTGGTACAACACACTAAGTTCTAAGTTATATGGAACAAACGGATATTTATCGCGATTACCTTTATTTACACTAGTTCAAACAAAAAGTTGTAGAAGGAACGAAACTCAAACCGCGATAAGATAACTTATATATCCTTACTGCAGACATCATTTGGCTGCAGTAAAAAGAAGAAAAAGGGGTAGAGGCAGTTTATTAAGTTTATTAGGTAAAAGTTTATTAAGAAGATTTCAGACGCCAGACTCGGCTTGAAATGATTGGCGTATAATCAATCCAAATCAGTAGTGGGTGAGAACGGACCGTGTCAAAATCTGTGTAATACTCGTACCAAGAACAATAAGTACTATTCAGAAATTATTACAGTGCCGGCTCCAAAGCCAGAGCTCAGGTTTCAAGGATTTGATTTTAAGGGTCAAGCTACACATCATCGCTCACTCCAGCAGATCGTCCCGGGTTATTCCGCTGATAGATGCATATGATAAAATAACATAAACCACATTGAATCGTCGATCCAGGTAAATATCATTAAGCCAGCTTTAGAAATACAAAAGCCTTGACTACCGGTGCTTCTTGTGAAAGAGTTAACCGCAGAGTACCACCACTGATTTTAGATACTTAGTTTATACCAGCTATACCAGCTAACGCTAAGTTGTGATACTCGTATTGCTATGATCTGAATACCTTCGTGCTGATGCAGTTAAGTGGCGCGTGATATTTTACGTCTCAGAGTTACGCCACAAAAAAGACATTAACTACAAACAAGCTTCAAAAACAATATCTTTCTATTCAATTCTAAGGAAATTATTAACTCGTACGCACCCAAACAAAAAAGTAAAAGGTGTGTTAAAGGTCTTCTTTATTTTATTCTATACCATACCTCCAGCGCTTCCCTTCGAACTGCGTGAAATGATTTAAGCTAAACATACACTAGGTTTTGTTTTCGTGTTGCAATTAAAGACAATCAAATACGATCATCGTTTTGCAATTTTACCCAATGCGCTGATGTGTGGTTTAGCCTAAGATCTAAAACTGGACTGTGTACTTTGACTAGTTATTCTTGGAGCTACAGCTTTCGAATATTGTTCAAATATTTGTCCAGTTCCGTTCTATAATCGAATTTAGGCTAAGTTTAGATTTGGAAACTGAACTTAGACGATTCATAAGATTTTCACTGAGTTTGGAACGAATTTAATAATGAAGCGATGGCTATTTTATGGCTGGCGTGAATTGCTCAAAAAGTTTGTAGCTAAGTTAGGTACTTTAGTTATTGTAGTGGCCGAACCTGTAGGCCTACCACAAGCTTTGTCTGGCTCTGGCTGTGAGTCTGTGTGAGTGTTGACTAATTAAATCCTCGTCGAAACGTTACACACACGGTATAATACACTGGTCAGCACTCACATAGACTCAAAACCAGAGCCAGAGACAGAGCCAGAAAGAGCTTGTGGTAGGCCTGTTGGTGTCGTAGCTTTTAGGCCGCGACCGAACGGTAAATTTTTTCCTGGCTACGTGCCCTCCAAAGCACGAAAGTGCTCAAATTTAGATGACTAGCCATCAACCATCTAAATTTTAAATGGTAACGACACAAATTACGTCATAACTAAGTCCAATAGGAAGGAGCAAGTATTCTTTACCACGAGCGCTCTTAATATGTGACGTCCTAAATAATAAAAACACTTTGGGCTAATTTTTCAATCTACTGATAAATTGTATCCGTTACGTATAAATTTCTCTTGAGATTAAAAAATTATTACCTGCAAAACATAATCCATCTCATTTTTAGGCACAATTATTCGACAAATAGCGTTTCCGTAGATTTCGTATATGGAAAAACCAACTCTAAACAGAATGCAGCACTAGCAAACGTGCAAACTACGTACGTATTATAATAAATCAGGGAAACAACTACAATTTAAAATTATTCTCCATTTTATTTTCCTCACCTTCGTCTTTCATTTTGTAAATACATTTCAAAAGAGAAATTCCACATAAAAATGTAAGCTCATAACGATTGTTGAGTTCGAGTTGGGAAGTACGAACAGGCGGGTGCTAACACAAAAAGGCGGTTTGATTTCTACTTGATAACAATACGGGGATGTTTACCCCACAAATACCTACCCCAGTAGCTACTCTAACTAAAACTTCTAAGCACATTGCGTGTTGAAACAGAAACTTCCCTGCATTCCGTCAATAAACCAGCAGTGTATTAAAAATAGCGATGGACTCGTCAAGTATTTTTTCTATGGTACAGTTGAAACAGGTAAACACAGTCTTTGATTAATCAATGTGTAATAGTAATACCAGCTGGTGTTGTTGGAAAACTAGCTCGAGTACATTTTCTGTTTGAGAACTACAAACATACTATTATCGTTTATGTAAACAGGCCTTTGGATTTATGATTTTTCTTTACCTTTTGGAAGCACTAAAAATGTCGTGAGGCAATAACGTTCAGGTTAGATTTTCGAGTATTGAAATCCATATCATTACTTCCATAAGATAAGATAAAATGAAATATTGAAAAAAATCTGTCTTGCACCAGTTTACGCTGACCCTAACACCTCTCAGGTAAGGAAGCTTACTGGGAGCTTCTCAGAATGGGGGGTTCACAGGCGATAGCGTTCGAGATAAAAATAAAATAATAGGCTCATGAATTATTATTTGATGTTCAAGATTCTTGATTTTATCCAAAAGTAAGCGGCACGTCCGTGGTTGTCTTTGGCGTTGAAAGTGATACAGGTGATGTTTTCTACGAATGTAGAATACGCTGCAGTTGTCGGACTTAGCTGCAATTTCTGCAAACCATCCCCAACTAGATTACAGCAGTTCCTACCCCAAATATTACCATTTCTGAGACTCCGCCAATCCTCCATTGAATTATCCAAGACAATAAATTCATTACACTGGCTCGAGAACTTTCTAATCCAATTGCGAGGAATATTGGTACGGAACCGGTTTGGTCAGCAAATTGCCCCTTTTCACGCCGGAACCCGCAAATTGCCGGCATTCTGCTACCTCACCTGGGGCTTAGCAACAGCGGATCCCTACATTATGCGGGGTTCATCTGATAAGCAGTTCCGGGACCTAGTTCTAAGTTTTTTAGCGTTTCCGCTAAATATTGCACAAGGTACAGTCAGATACACTTAGGTGTAATACGTTTCATGACTTTTAAAATACCAATACCCAATAAATAAGTAAATGCATCAACAGATTTCACGACTTATGTGTTTTTGTTGTGCAAAAGTTTATTCTGTTGTAAGTTTAGTCTGGTAAAAGCACCCGCCTTAGGAAACCAAAGCTTAAACTCCTTAATATCCCACAGGTTCAGGCCAGGAAATTGGGTTTCGTCACAGATCTGAGCTGAGCTCAAGGTTCTGTCTCGTCCTTGCTTCACCAATCGAGTTAGTCAATGTTCTCTAAGGTCTACTACACAAAACACAATGCAGAAGTTCGAATATACATTTTGAGTTACACTGCGTGGTATGTGCGGCGAAGAGAACTCTGCTGCAGAGCGTTGTTGGACTGGCACGCAGTGTAACACAAAATGTTAACACGGAACTTTGGTTATCGTTTCGCGGAGTAGACCCTTGATAAAGTTATCAAGTTAATAGAGGTGGCTTACAAAGCTTGTGTTCAATGCAATATCTATGTGTATATATGTAGCGTCTTTGGCAATCCCTTTCCATAGTTATGGGTATAATACATATGTATATGTAATATGTAAATGATAATCGCGTAGCAAGTCATTAGCGAATCGAAATGTTATTAAAGTATCCTTACTTTCAAATTGGTTTTTCTTTTATGATTTCAAATCATTAGATAATATATTTTTATTATTACATCGTAACTTGGTCATTAAAAAACATTGTGAGGGAACCGGCATATCGTAGAACCTAAAAGGTTCGAAAATATGTGTCAAGTGTACGAGAGAAGCCTGTTTGAAGAGCACTCATTATCCTTTCACCACACTTGGTTCGAAAGATTCAGTGACACGATAAGAAGACGTATGCTGCAACAAACAACCCTGCATGGTGTAATTACGTGAAGTAGGTATAGGTACAACCACAATCAAACTAAATAAGATTTCGACACGTGTTTTCTCAACATTCTTCCTGAGGATATTTTATTTGACAACCTTATTACAGTGAGTAGCTGCTCATTTCACTTCCGGTCCTGAAATTAAGCCGGAAGTCTGGTTGGAACTGGAACAAAGTTGCACTCAAAAGGGACTGCCTGTAAAATATTTACACTGAATCTAATTAAAACATCTCCGGCTAAATATTAAACGGAGCCCGTGGTAGCTCGAATTATTAATTTTCTACGGAAGGTAGAACGCACTAGTGACCTAGTGGGAGCATCTCGATTTTTCGATCCTTAAATCGATGGTTCAACTCCTGAAGTGCACCTAATTTTTTTATTAGAAGTTATTAGCGCAACCAACATTTCAATGCCACAACACGATGGTGAAGGAAAACATCGGAGTGTAATTACATTAGGCAGATAATCACTTTCTTAATGATGTATTTTTTTTTTATAATAGATAGCTAAGCATTTGGCTATCCAGTGGGGATGCAGCCTAAGATGGAGCATGCTTAGCCATAATCCACCTATTCACTCTTGTTTTGAAAATTCCCAAATTATAGTGTTCCGGAAATACTGACGCCGGTAGAGAGTTCCACTCTTTGGCAGTTCGGCAGTGGAATCAAAACGCTTTGCACGCGAGTGTGGGATATCCACCATAAAGGAGTGGCACTTATCCGTGCGTCTAGAAGTCCGGAGGTAAAAGGGTGATGGGGGTATAAGGTCGTGCAGTTCTTGTGAGCACTCCTCGAAATGTATGCGGTAGAATACCGATAGACAAGCCACTCGACGACTGATGATGATGAGTTGAGAGCTGGTCCAACGAGTGACGATCCGTTTCACTTTTAACGGACGGTCGTTTAATTATTTGAGCTGGACATTAATTATGTACGTTGGAAACGAAGCGAGGAGGGAACATAATTATTATGGTATTGAATAATTATACTTGTAGAACCAAATGTCGATTTTCCGAATCATTAATGAGTCCGTTCGGTTTCTGTTTAAATTCGGTATCAGATAGCAAGTTTGAGGAGATAAGATACCCACTCTTGTTACTTGAATGACCCTAATCAAAGCTCTCAATCAAACTTCGATAGCAACTAACTAGGATGCAATCACCTTCCCTTGTAACACGAGGACGGTCGCAGGTTCGAAACCACAAACGGTATCAAATTGTAGCCATTGACCGCCTCACACCACTTCTTGGGGCAATTAAAGTTACGCAGAGACAAAATCAACAGAGGTCCGAAAGGGGTAGGTGATTTTATAACAACCGTTACGATATTAAATCAATTATTATAGACATGAAATAAACGTAGAGATTGGTCCGCACTTAGGCTGATAATTTATTCATGTATTTTAGCTCACAATCTGGAGCAACGATGGCCTTGATGAACATAGACGTAGGTCTTAGGTACTTGTAAATTTTAATATCAGAGCAAATGATATATAATGAACTCTCTGTGGTGTGGGTGTGCACTGGTACCTACTGACACCTAGGCTGAGATTCATAGACCGCACTTTGCTTTACAGCAAAGCAGTCTTCGCAAAGTAAGCTTTGTTTATCGAAGTTTCCTATCAATATTTTGAATAAAGAAGAGCTTGACAGAACTATGAAATATAATTTTGGTTGAAAGTTGAACTTTCCATCAAAGTAAAGTCAAAGTTCGGTCTATGAATCTCGGCCCTAGACTCTCGTGGTTTTAAGACGTTTCAAAGTGATATCTGTTCTATAATTGAACAATGAAATTTTGAATTTGAATTTAGAACTTTGTGTGTGGAGTGCTTCGTTTATTTATTGTCCGGTACTGACATAGGCTAACGATGCTCTATCCGTCGTATCCAAAAACAATAACAGCAAATATCGTATCGGACAATGTGCGCACGGCCTAAGGGGCGACGCCGCAAACTCGTTCAGGTCTTGGCCCAACTTCCCCGAAACTTGTCCAGCTTTATCCAGCGTGGCCCAACTTCCCTTAACTATCCGATCGACTCACGAAAGCTTTACGAGTAATTTGTTTAACAAAAGTCCGACTCCAGATTTACGATAGTCGCAATAGGCGTGCTAAGTTTTTTATAGATTTATTGTTAGAGCCTATTTGTGTTGAATATTTGATATCATTTCACTGATTGCCACCGCAGAACGCTTAGATGTGCGCAAGGCTTAATAGCACAGTGCGGCAGATTTAGAGTAAGTATTATAACTTTTTACATAATATTATTGTTATTGATTTTATGCAATCTAAATACAATTTATATTTCGATGACGTTTAATCAAATTCTACAAATCAAATGAGATTTTACAAAACCTCGCAAAAAAAAACAACGCAGTACAAACGGTTTTTGTGGTTACCACGAGACCGAAAACCGATTATATTTTTTACCTAATTTTTCATCTATTATCTTAAATATTTAATTTTATGATGACTAAGCACATTGGCCAATTGTTTGTAGGTATTTATATTGTCTATACAAAACGTGACCTCTTCAATATATAATAATAATGTATCGTAGGTTTTATTGTAAAGGTATTGGTCCTCTGTCAGTGTACCACTTGTACTGTACCGTACATACTTAATGTACTGTACCCAGTAGTTTCTCCGTCACTGTATTATTTACTTAGTAGACCCGGCCCGATCGCCGCTGTCTACATAAGCTTCAAAACTTTAATGGACAGTGACCTTTAGTTTTAAGCACTAACCCCTCTATTACGTAACTTTCCGAAAAACGGCGGCAAACCTTTACTTTTAAGCACTAACCTGCCCCTTTATTACGTAACTTTCCGAAAAACGGCGGCAATTGCTACGAGTATCTAACGTCGCTTGTAATTTATCACCAAAATTCAGCGTTGGACAGCAATCACTACATTTGTGCGCCTGTTTTGAACCAGTCGCGAGCTACGTTATAAGGGAGTCGAAAAACTCAACCTTTCCGCCATAATCAGATTATCGAAGGTAAAATATTGATGAGTTCTCGAACACGACTCAAATCACAATCTGTCGCTAAAATCAAAGTGCCGCCGAAATGTTCAAATTTGTTTTAAAATCATGTTGAAAAATTCGAAACTTTTCACTAGAAATAAAATTGAAAGACTTTTGAAAAGTGAATTGGTGGCATGAATTATTTTGAAACTAATAGGTAACTCTAGGGTTGTGTAACTTTTAGTTCGCTCTAAATGCAATAATAAACTTTTTTGTTTTTTAGGTTTAATGTGGTTTAAGGTGTTTATAAAATAAAAATTAAGCTGATGAAAAACACTATACGTTTATGGAGTTAGAAACAATACCATTATAAGCAATTAATACCAGACATTGATATTATGGAGCCAGTAGATTTTAACAGGTTCAAATCTAAAAACCTGGCATGGTTTAAAAACATAACTATGCAAACAAAAAAAAAATACAAATATTTTCCTTCCACACAAATTAAATTCATAGATTTTTGTACCTTCTTGTTTTCTAATCTAATTTAATTTCGCAAGTACTTCTTGCTAGCCTAGTTTGCTAGAAAGTGCCTTCTTGAAAATACTTCTAGTGAGCGTCCGTCCCATATTTGCATTTCAAAAATTCCCACTTCAGAGTTGTAAAGTTTGAAAGTTAAGAGTGAGCTGCGACACTGGCTTGCTATATAACCACTTTTGTCAGCCGCAACTCAATACACTCAATAAGCCTCTTAAGGTGCCCTATTGAGGTGCACTTTAGTTTTCAAGACACGATCTCGTGACGTCGCCATCCATCCGAAAAAAACATCTATATATAAAAATGTAAGGAAGTTGAAGTGGCAATGGGCAGGCCATATAGCTCGAAGAACTGACAACCGTTAGGGAATAAAGGTTCTCGAATGGCGACCACGAACCGGAAGATGAAGCGTAGGGCGCCCACCCACCAGATGGACCGTCGACATTGTTAGAATCGCGGGAAGTCGATGGATAGAAAGGGCTCAGAATCGTTCTTCCTGGAAATGTGTAGGGGAGGCCTATGTCCAGCAGTGGACTTCTTCAGGCTGCTAATGATGATGATGATATAAAAAGAAACCTTATTTCCTTTACCATCAACATCGGGCTGAACATCGGTGGGGAGCTTAAAACTAGGAGACGAATATAGGATACTTTTTATCCCGAAAAAGTCACAAGAACGGGGGGGCGGGCGAGCCGTTAGTATGTGGTAAATAATGATTTCTAAAATCTGCCACGGGTTGTTTTATAGCTTGCCGATAGAGTAAAAGCTCGAAGTCGTAGGCACGTAGATGAGGTACGAGTAAGTATTTATAAATGAATAATTCATTACTCGTCTAACACGATGTTCCTGTAAGTTGAGTGAAGATTTTGTCCCAGCGACGACTCGGTATCGCACGGCCCTGCTGCTTTTAATGACTTACGTTTCTCAAATACTAATCTATTACAATATCTTCACCATCAAGAGATATGAATGCATATAGCCCATTAGAATTTAGGGTTGTCTGTTAGTTAAAACTAACTAGAAACTATGACTATTCTTAATATTGTTATTTTTATGAGAACTGAATAGAATAGAATAGAATAGAAAATTCTTTATTGAACACCTTAAAACTAACAATGGTAAAACAAGTAACAATAATTTAAAACATACTAATGTAAAATGGATGGAGAGAATCGAATAATAAGATGGTTGGCTAGTGACAAAGTTTAGTCATTTCAAATTATAATAAAACCAGCCCAGCACTATTTTAGCAGGTAAACATTTGTTAATTAAGACCTCACCTTGCAGAGATAGGTATTGTTTATGTTTTAATATACGTTCTCGCTATTTAACTATTTTCGGGTGAAATTGCGCAGTTTTGTAAATTAAAATCTTAAAATCCAAATTGGATGAGTCCAGCCGTCCCTGCCATTCACACGCGCAAGTGACTGCTGTTTTAGAAGTATTTTACTTTACAAGTGTTATTAAAGAATAGATTGTTTCAATTAAAAACCAACTTGAACACATAATTAAAGTTTTTGAGCTCGCATTAAAATTAGAATTAAATAAGACAGCCTATAAGCGCATTCAATGTGCTCTTGTTTTCTGATTCTCTAAGGTCAAGAGTTCGTCACAATCTAAAAACAAAAAAAAAACCTATGAATGTGTGAAAAAATCCATACAATACTATAGTTCTGTCACGATTAGCAAGCTTTCCACATGGTTTTAGTATAGTCCAATGCTGGCAAATATAATAAACACAGCAGGAACACACTTGCTCACTAGTCTTCTTACTATTTGAGGTAGGCTCAGCCAAACTGCAGGCAACTCGGCGTCTCAAGTAGGAATTCGTCCCAGAGCATCCATGTGTATTAAATAAAAAGTCGCACACGGCGTCAGCGGCCCCATTCAAAAACAAGTCGGAGCAAGTTTGAGCTGTGTACTCTCCGCTTAAGGTACATTTCTGAACAACGCGATAGTGTGCGTTACTGACGCGCGTTAGCATCGCGGCGGCATGGCAGTAGAAGTGAGGCAGAGAACGCACTGGCGGCAGAAGAGCGACGGCGGCGATTCCGTCAAACATTCAAGTTGTTGTATCAATTTTAGCAGTGGCCCTTTTACCTTCATCGAGCTGCCTCTTGGACTACCTACTCGTCATCGTTCAGTGGTGGTTTACATGAATCGTCAAAGCAGCATCTCTATTTAACTAAGATTAATCAATTGATAAAATAATCAAAATCAGTGAATCTCCCATTAAAATTAATCTGACAAATACCACCGTCAAACCAGTAACGCGCGTTAAAAACGCGTTAGGAGCGCACATTTTTTCGTACTGGGAATCGCACCTTAAAGGGGGAGTACTCAAAAATGCAATAAGCGTACCTTGTGGGCCGCTCTCCTTGCATGCTTGAGCCCTGCATCTCGTTATGGGAGTCTGCAAGAATCTGAAATGCGTCGAACTTTTACTATTTAATATTTATTCGGACAAGCCATGTATTTCACTCTTGGACCTCCCATTCCCTTGTGAACCTCGAAAAAATGAGTCACATTTTGATAAGTTAGTACAATTTACAATCATAACTGGTTATCCTGGACAGAAGAGCCATTCGAAGGAAAATGGAACCTTTTAGCTCCAATAATACACCAGAACCAATTTCCTATTTCACAAAAGATTCAAGTTTCCAGGTTCATCTTGGTATACTAAGCCAATTCTCAACTTTTCCTCAACTGATACCGTTAGCAATAGGTGTCTTTGTGAGGGGCTTGTCCGAGGAAGTCTTGATACCATGCCTATTTCTGACACCAAGCAGCGTTGTGGTCTTTTTCTTCTTATTATATCACTGGTTTTTACAAACCAACGCGGTGAAAGTATTTTAAACAAACCTTACAGGCTTCATTCATATACTTTACAAATGTTTTCGAACTTTGTTTAGGTTCTACGAACGCCGTTTTCCTCACGAAGTCTAACATCAAAATCAAAAATATAAAACAGGCAACAAACTGCGGCTTGGTTCTTACCGTTTCTTTGTATGATCGCTGGCGATGTTTTCCTTCACCTTTTGCAAGCACACTGGCATGGTGCCCATACATTTACAGAAAATCTCATTGGTGTACGGCTGGATTTGAACCCACGGCTTTAGGATCGGAAAGCGGGGCCACTACCACAAAGCCACCAGTGCTTTCCTTAATTTAAGAAATTGTTTCGGTTTAAAGTTTGTAGAGTGGTTGCTGATGAAATTAGAAGCACATGAGGCTTAACATCTCTATGCCTCCAGTGCATTGTACGACACTCCTAGCGTAATTGACTTACGAGGCATTACACAGGCTGGTTCTATCAGCCATCCATTCCGTCATCTATACTAATATTATAAAGAGGAAAGATTTGTAGCTATTTTTGTATGTTTGTATGTTTGTAATGAATAGTATCAAAAAGTACTGGGCCGATTTAAAAAATTCTTTCACCAATAGAATGCTACATTTTTCCAATTTGACATAGGCTACATTTCATTTTGAAAAAAATTAGGGATCCTTGGTAAAATTTGAACAATGTAACCGAAGGTTTAGAAAAATGAGTCTTAAAATGTCTTTCGTCAAATGCGCTGCCGAAACTATTAGCGATAGAACAAAATAATGTACAACAATATTGTCTACCCCGTGCGAAGCCGAGACGGGCTGCTAGTCATATAAAAAAACAATATTATTTTCACAACCAATTGCTGTTCAATTTTGTAGATACTCCTTCAGATACGAGTGCCAAGGTTCTGGGTTAAGAACACAATTGAAATTGAACCGTAAGAACAGACGCGATGACGCGCTTTACAATGAAATGTTCAAATCGCGCGACTGTGCAATAATTTCATCAGTCAATATTGGTCATGGAACTCTTACTTCTAGAGGTTCACTCACAGTAATATTGTAAAATACTTATCATCATCATCTCAAATTCAAATTCATTTTATTTAAATCATTAGCTTACAGAAAATATCCAATGCGCTGTATACAACGTACTATTAAATATTAGAAAATGGCACAACGTCACACACACAGACATACAATGGTGAGCACTCACACAGACTCAAAACCAGACCCAGAGCTAGACAGTGCTTGTGGTAGGTTTACTGATTCCACCATTTGATGAAGGTTTTACTGGACTCGCCTTCACCACGTCTAGAAAGGCGTCCTAAATACTTACGGAACTCGCAATAATAATGAATTGCATTATACTATGCCAACTTCAAAATTATGGCTTTATGTTTTCCAGAATTAGATAAAACTCAAAGTTAATTTTATTTGATTTTACCGTACTACGCTTAAAAACTTAAAAGTGCAAAGCTAAGAAATACAGCGAAAGAGAACATTTTCGCAGCAACAAGTACGACTACAAAACTAAGAATTTCTTTTACTGAAAGACGTATCTTGAAATTATGTTATCAGTGTTCGATGACTACCTATGGGAAATTATCGAAATGATACCGAGGGAGGGCGAGGGAGAGGGGAGAGGGGAGAGGGGCGAGGGGGGCGAGTTACTTAATTTAAACATCTTGCAGAAATACCTCCGAGAGTCTGCTCCAGAAAATGAATATTTGTATTGAATTGTTTGTTTTGCATCAATTGAGTCATGACCACGTGACGAGTAGATCAGATTCAGATTGGAATGTCAATAATGGTTCAATCTTTTGCTTTTGTTAAAATTATTAAATTTATTTAATAACAATTTACAAGCAAGTTAACTTAATTTAATAATAAATATTTTTTAATAAGTTTAATAAGTATAGAATATAGACTCGGTTGGAATAAAAACAAACTTGTGAAAATTTGTAAAAAAAATTTGGTGACAGAAAAATTCAAATTAGAAGTAAAAAGCACTCATGGTCCAATAATGCCCAATCTACTTAATTGGACAGATTACGTCACGCATCCGAAAATTCGCAAACTTTTTTAATTTCAAAAAATTATCATCTCAGGGATTCCACCCCAGGGGACATGCCTCAGGGCCTCGTTAAAATTAACAATGGATTATTGGCTCGATAATGTCTGCTTTGTCTTAAATTGAAAGTAAACATTTGCCGATTATTCATAATCTTACATAATATACATTTCGAGACAAAGAATAGTAATCGAACGGGCTCATATCGGCAGTTAATAATAAACCAAACCAACATAAACCAATTAAAATTAAATATCAGGATAACCGCTATTGTCTTTTAAAAAACAGCTTTTTTAAATAATAATAATAATATAGTTTATTTCAGAAATTGGACATACAGAATAACAGATGGAGAATAACATTTACGCAAGAGTGAGTTGCTGGACAATGTTTGTACATAATGTGATATACACTACACTAAGATTAAAAACCTTGTGTCGCAGGTCCTGCGTTGCCTTCGATTGTTACAATATTGTAGTCAAGCAGTAAAGTGTCAACTGGTTTGTCTAAGGTCGAGTTAATAACTAATAAGAGTTATAAACTAGCGGCCACCCACGGCTTCACTCGCCCCGTTCCCGTTACTTTTTTGGGATAAAATGTCCGTCTCCTGGTTTTAGGCTACCTTCCCACCAATTTTAAGCCAAATCGTTATCGGTTCAGCTATTCTTGAGTTATAAATAGACTAACTAATACGACTTTTTTATATGTTATAGAGATAGATTAGTACCTACTATTTATTTTATAGCCCTATTTATAATTGTTTTTTCCAAATAAAATGATAGCATTTGATCCGATCACGCCCTCTCTGGCTGAATTAAACCGTAAAGTTATTTAATAAAATTGTTAACAAGAAACAGCAAAGTATTTGAGTACGCACGGAATTAGATTTCATCAGAATTTACTTGAAATAATGAAAATACTTGGAGAATTTAATAATGCTCGCACCTTCGTTTTCTAAGAATTCTTGATAAGTATATCAGTACCTATCATTTTACACGTGTAAATAAGACGCTTGGAAAACTGACAACCGTCGACAACGAGCTGGAAGATGAAGCGGATGATGAACGCCCAAGGGTTGCCTAAGGGTTGACAAGGAAACATCGCGGGAAGTCGGTGGACGGAGACCGCCCAACAGCCTGCTGCAGCAGAACAGGTCTTTTAAATAAATAATGAATACTGTAGACAATCCACGCAACACTTTCTAACCCGAAATTAAGCACAGTTTGTACTATGGGAACCAGATAGCTAATTTAATACATATTATGTCTATTTTTTTTTTGTAAATCCATGTCCACCACACAAATATTTCTTCTCAGCGGGGTCGACCCACGACCTACGGCGCAGAAGGCAGGCCTACCAACTAAAATGCTTTAGTCTTCGGTTGAAAAAAATTGGCGATCATAATAAAATAATGGATTCTCTAGATTCTTGATACACGTTTTAAGCTACAAGAATCACCTTGGACCACACATAGGACACGGTATACTTGCATCTAGATTCGCGTAGGTTTTTATTTCAAACTGAAGAGTAGTTTTACAATAAACAGTACTATGAAAATAATATTGACACTATGACTTTTTAGAATGATCCTTGCAATTCAATTAAATAAATAAATTGTTTAATTGAAAGTCTTTGTGTAAATAAATGTATATTAAATAAATGCATTGTAGTAATTTTATCGAATAACAATACTTGATGGACTTTGTGTCCCTCAGTCTGAAAGATGAAGCTTTACATAAAAGGTAAATTGATCGTTAAGCAATAAGAGAGGGTTCATTCGGGTAACGGCTTACAATTAACGACGCCTACGTATTCCGTTTGAACTGAAAGAGACGCATTGATGGAACACGATCATTAGTCGACGGCAAATTCAATGAAATTGAGATTGTTCACTGCCTTTTTTATCGCTCCGATCAAAGATAAAGCGGAGTGTCATGTTTTTAAAAAAAGACAAAGTGAATACCTTATTGCTACGTGATTTAACTAAACTGACGCTATATCGGAATTAAATATTCTAAGTGACAACAAAAAGCTGCCTTCACAAATTCTTCAACATCACAAGAGCTTTTTTATGTCTCTCTATACTTTTCTTTAAATATTTACTTGACTACGATTTGGGTTTGTTTGTTCAAAGAGAATCGACTGACAAGGACCCATATCAAACTAATGGGCTGTACAATGAGCCACACAAGTCTAGTTTAGTGAATCCTTTTCAAATATGATGCGGTTGTACGTTACAGTACAGGCTCTCTGTGTTCACTGTTGTGGGGAGACGTTTGTGGCGTAACATGGCGGTCACATACGGAGACCAATTACGTCTTGTGTTCAATTTAACACGTTTTTGTTTGAAATTCTTTTTTTCGGTATCATCTAAATTCTAATAGATTACGATACATACATACGTCTTATACGCCCCCACAAATATGGATTTGCTTCGAAATGCAAATTCTCAAGGTACCCTTTGGTGTATTATTTGCTATACGGATGGGTGGCGGTTAGTGTAATCTAGCGGTAAACTTTGTAAAACTCTTTGGAGGACCTACTCTATGAACGTGTAGGTATTTGTTGTTAGGCTACCCCCACACACAATCATAATGCAAGTATGTCATCTAAAAATTATATCAATATTAAGATTATGAATTATGAATTTTATTGTTAATATTATTGTGTGTGGTTATGTAGGTAATCGTTCAACATCAGTGAACCTTTTGTTCTAGTGGTAAAAAGACATACTTATTCATGACTCGCGAAGCAAATAAACTCAAGAGGTTCACAAATATGCGCATTTGTATGGATTTTGCATGTTTGGATAAGTTACGGATATACAGTTGAAGCAATCAGTTAATTTCAGTCAAAGGCAGATGAATATTGAGTATTTTACTCACACAAAGTTCGTACCTACTTAATAATACCACATTTTTTTTCGTTAAAAATCGTTCATACTACATCTATGACTTTTTAGCAGAGCTTATTCCTACTCTGTGGCACAAACACTGCAAAATAAAACTCCATAAAACAGCGCTAGCACTATTGCAAGCTATAATATATACTTATTATATTACCGTATATTCCGGGAACATTTCGCAATAATAAGCAATATTACAAGCAATCATCGGAATTACAGGGGTAATAACTCACCAATCCTCTCCTTTTTATTTTCGCCATCAAATAACAGCGTATAGCCGTTTTGCACTAGACCACCCGCCAATATTTTCTTTGTAGCTAATATTTTCAAGAACTTCAATCCTACTTCCCACTAATATGATAAATGTGAAACTTTGGATGGATGGATGGATGTTTGTTATTGAATAAAGCCAGAACGGTTGAACCGATTGGTGAGGAGGCAGCTTATATAGGATAGAGAAAAGATATAGAATACATATTATCCCATAAAAGTTATGGGAACAGAACCGGGAACGGGAGTAGGTAGAAATTGGGGATTCTGGATATTTAGATATCCAGAAGTCCCCAATTTCTACTACTCATCAATTCAATTTGATCTATTCGATCTATTAATTTTTATCTATCCATCTATTCAATTTGATCTATTAATCTATAATTTTTATCTGTCTTTCTATTCAATTCGATCTAATCATCTAGTATTTTTTATCTATCCTTCTATTCAATTTGATCTATTAATCTATTAATTTGTATCTATCTTTCTATTCAATTCAATCTAATCATCTAAATTTTTTATCTATCCTTCTATTCAATTCGATCTATTGATCTAGTAATTTTTATCTATGCTTATATTCAATTTACCTATTACCTTTTCTATTTAAAAGCTAGCCTTAGTGCTATGGCAAGCTCGCCTATTACGAAAACTTCACATTATGCGGTGTCATTAATTTTTATTATTCGAAAAAATGTTATCTAAAGTTTAAGTGAAAGAAAACTAATAAAATACGGTTTACACTTTGATTTATTTTAATAGTCATAATAATAGTCATTTATTGATAATGTTCATTATAAGTCAATTTGGTAGGTACATAAGATTATTGTACAAATACATAACAAAAGAAGAAAATAAAAGTGTAAAAAATAAAAAATAAAAATCAGATTCACATTGTGAAAATTCAAAAATAACATGTCATCATAAAATAAAAATAAATAATACAGTAATCAGCCTGGCGATAGTCATGATTTATTAGCTATGAATTCATCATAGCTATAAAAGGTGTGCTCGATAAGCCAGCGTTTTAATTTTGTTTATATTATATAAAAATAAAAACAAAACTAGATAATAATTAATAATAATAAAGCCGTTTATAAAAAAAACATTTACAATTACTACACATTAAAGTAAGAACTACTATACTACTACTACACACACTGAAGTTTATACTTCTACAGTCAGTATCGTTTACACTTGTTTTTGTATAACCTTGTACCTTGATTCCAAATAAATATATTTTGATTTTTGATTAACTGGTTATACATTAACTGGTTAAGTACTAGTAAGTTTAATTATTTTCTGCGAGACCCTTGGCATAGGCCAAACTAGATAACATGAGCACCTAATGAATAATGCTGAATTAAATTATTTATTAATATAATTCGAAGCATGCCATCATCATTATTATTCTTATTATTATTATTCATTTATTTCAGACAGCAAAGTACATAGATCTTAAAAATACAGAACCCATAGCATAAATAGCTTAAAACTTACTTGTTTTACTTGGTCCGCTACATCCTCAGATCATCATACCATTTTTTATCATTATCATCACACCATTTTTTAGACGCAACCAATTTTTAGAACACACTCTTTCTTATGATGAAAGTTTGAACTATTATGCATATCGTTGTAGAAACTGCCGAAGATTATATGTAATCGAAAGCAATTAGATCAACCATTTTCAACAATATCATAAATATTACAGTTTTTGTACAACTCTTGAATCCACATTACTATTTCACTAGCGTTAGCTGTGGGGGTTTAACGCCAACTACTAGCGTAATTTATTCATTTAATTAAATAAATAAATTACGCTAGTAGTTAGCGTCGTATGCACCCATCGCACCCTCGGGAGTGGACCAGACGGGATGATCCCAATCGCTTTCAGGATGTATCTCTCCCGTCCGACCTTCCAACATCCACCGGATTTCGAAGACATCGAAGCCTTCGTAATCCCAGATGCTGGTGCGACGGGTGCGCCTGTATGCCCGTTCCTCCTGAATTTCACGCCTCGCGCGATGAATTTCAGCCTGTAACAAGGAAAAATCTTATTAGAATTGCTAAACATAGACCTGTATTCAAAAACAGTGAGTAAGTCTGAGTCAAACCTCAAACATTTTTTAAATGGAGAACTGTAAAAAAAAAAAAAACTATGCCTGTGTGCTTGAGTAGAATACTGCTGGAGTAAAATAAAATACTTACATTTATAGCGCGTCCGTGGGCTTGACGATAAACCTCCAACGCCATCTTCACCAGCGATCTGATTTCACTCATATTTTCTGAGAAAGTCTTATTAAAATTGCTCTTAAGCTCGCAATGAGACTCGCTTAGTGGGAGACTTAAGAACAATGTGCATAATGGATGGTTGGATCGACCTCTCGATAAATGCATCTCAAATCACTTTTCCTTATAAGGAAGTCGATCGCATTCTTGCATCTTATAAGCGAAACTCAATACCAACTTTTAAAATTAAACCTATCAGAACATGGTAGTAGCAAATTCTTCATCAACGCGAGTTCGATTCTCAGCGTAGGGAATTAAATTATAATTGAGTATATACTTTTAAAATACTCCAACTTATGCTCCAAATGTTCAATAATGCGGGGGATTTTTATTCGAACTTCTATTAAGATTTAGCTTGTAATCGATCTTAACTATTCACTTGTTTATTTATTTTCTTACTCTATTTTTCATTTAGCTTCCTATTCATATACCTACTCACTCTGTAGTATAAGTTTTTTTACCTTAGTAGTAACTATGTGGAAGTATGAGAAAAAAATGGTCCAGTTAGGTGCATAAAGATGATTTAATTCAAAGTATTTCTGTAATTATAAATTAACATACATTGAATTATCCATTGATTTGAGAACATCTCTTATTTTCACATAAATATGATCCGAATAAAAGTTACTAACTACATGCTGAGCACAAATCTTAGCATGACATTTGCATGTAGAATCTTCTATGCTAGAAAATTGTTCTGCATCGTATATTTCGATACGTATGACCATCGATCCCTTAGCAGTGGTTTTTAAACAAGTTGTCATCGGCTTGTAGTTCACGCGAGGAGGTATAACATTTGTTTCCAAAGATGCGTCAATTTGCTGAAAGTCAATAGGACTCACAGTCACAGGTGGTGACAAGATCCATGGTGAATACTGAAAATAATAAAAACATAGTTTATATTATAAGGAATACAGCGGATTTATCTATTAATTGAAATTAATTGAAACTAATTAATTCTTACCGACATTTTTTCTTCAAACGTGCGTATAGAATGCGAGTATCTGATAATAATAAATATTTGTACTAAATTTCGTTCATTTTATACTTTTTAATTCTATAGGTATCTATAGTTTATAGCAGTTTAAAATGTCTATAGCAAAAATGCTTAGTAACGCACCACAGAATATGAATATAATACCACCCAGTGCTACGGCTGTGTCGAATGACGTGTTGCTAGCCGCTCCGGATGAGTGGTTGGATAGAATAATGCAAATGTGAGGGTTTGATTCCCCAAATAAAAGTAGCATGTAAGACATACTAATCTTACTAATATTCTAGCATGATTTATGTAGGTATCTAATATTTATCTTTTACAAGTAAAGTTTTAAAGTAAACCTATCTATCTACCTACCTATTATTATCTAATAAATATTTGTACTAAATTTCGATCATTTTATACCTTTTAATTCTTATAGGTATCCATAGTTTATAGCAGTTTAAAATGTCTATAGCAAAATGCTTAGTAATGCATCACAGAATATGAAATAATACCACCCAGTGCTATGGTCGTGTCAAATGACGCGTTGCTAGCTGCCTCGGATGAGTGGTTGGTTAGAATAATGCAAATGTGGGGGTTTGATTCCCCAAATAAAAGTAGCATGTAAGACATACTAATCTTACTAATATTCTAGCATGATTTATGTAGGTATCTAATATTTATCTTTTACAAGTAAAGTTTTAAAGTAAACCTATCTACCTACCTATTATTATTATCAACATAACTATTCACTTTATATTGCTTAATAACGCTTAGCAATGCAAAACAGAATATAAATATATTACTCCATAGCGCTAGGACGATTATGCACAATCACCCTTATAGTTGCGTCACATGACGCGTTGCTGACTGCAACAGACTAGCGGCTGGTTGGGATAACACAAATGCGGGGGTTTGATTCTTAAATAAAATTAAATAGCATCTAAAGAAGACTAATCTTACGACTATTATAATTATGATAGTTTGTATTTATGTATGTAATAATACCCATCTTTTAAAATGTCTTCGTTCAATCAAACAAAGTTTCAAAGCCGCTTTGATAAGTAGTAGACATCCACAGCATTGCCCTAGCAGGTCCTCAGATCATTAGTGCAGTGAACCTATCTATTATCGACATAACTAACGACATTATGTCACTTAATAAGGCGAATAAAATATTATGTGGCTCTCTAGTACCAGGGACGCTAGCAGGGTTATACGTTTGTGTGACTACAAAGCCATTGGACGCGTCAGACACTTTTAAACAACTCTGAGCTAGCCGCAATACGTCATCATAAACGAATATGCTTACAGGATAATTTATAGTACCTAGAATCTTTCCCAAATACGGAAAATGAGCACGTGGGCTGCGAGTATAAAAGGTAGGGGTGATACCCCAACAAAATGCATTCTTATCTGGAGCAGCAAGCTTTGTCAACCTGTATCTGTATCTGTATCAGGAAAAATCATTAGAAAATCACGATGTAAGTACATTATTATCAGTAATCAGTAAATTCAGTCTACTCCATCTATTCAACAGTTCATAAGTTATTTATATATTCAACACTTTCAGTTATTGTTCTGGCTTATTCAATAATCGTATTATTATTATTATTATCATTATTATTATTATAGATGATTCACCTGCATAATTTCATTATTATATTTAAAAGTAATTTTTAATATTTTTTGTTTCAGGTCTAAAAATGCTGCAATCGGATTATCTTCTGATGAAGAGATAGCACAACCCTCTACAAGTCATCGTGCTCGGGAGGAGCAATTGAAGTTTTCTAAGAAACTATCCACCAACAGACAGCGCGACACTTCATCGCCATCATCGAGCAAGAAGCGCAAGCACAGCATCAATCCAGTCATGCCTACCAAGCACTCAATGTATGAACTGTTTGGCTCGGAAAGTGAAGACGAAGAAGCTGAAAAGCGAGTTGATAAACGAGGTAATTATTCAATGCATTCATATTTTACACAGAAATATCCTAAAGCATTCAGCCGACTAATACATCCAACAAAACAAGGAAAATATTATATTGTTTTAAAAACATACAAAGTACCTGACATAGAGAATACCCCTCAGCTGAGTAAATTTGAATGCTTAGATTTGTTGATCAAGAATAGAACGGAATATGGAACAGTAGTGTGGCATCATCTTATAAAATTTATTAATGCCGCTCGCAGACAGCTTAATAAGTGTTTCATGTTTAGTGCATTTCAAAATAATGGATCATTGAACAGTGAGTTTTCTTTTCAAGATGGAGCCCGAAAAGCTGAATACGCTGTAAAGAAGCAGACCAGCAAGAGAGCATCGGCTTCCGAAATATTCGGTAGTGATAGTGATGAAGAACTAGTGGCGGCTAAGTCTGGTAAAACACCTCCACCAATAAGCTCATATTTCAATAAGCGTTTGGCCAATGGAGTATCGCGTCAGTCCGATCCAAATAAAGTAGGGTCGCATTACATCGAGTTAAAGGTATACAGTTGCGATGAGATTCGCAATATACAGCCTATGAATCGCTGGCGGCATGCCATAATTACTGTTAAAAATCAGACAAATGACGATACAAAGGCTTGGGAACACCTTACCCAGTTCATTAAAGCCACTCGCAAGGAATTTAAAAACTGTCGTCCAGACATCCTCAGCGGGGGTGGTGCATACTTTTGAAGTAGGTTACTAGTAGCGTAGTAGGTGAAGCGCTAGTTAGGCACTTATTATAATGATAGGTAGGTATAATTTAGATTGTCATCTTTAGGTATCTATTATTACAAACAACGTATTTAATCAATAAGAATAATTTGAGAATGTAATCATGTGAATTATAGGTTTAATCATAGAATTGAAATTAATTTGTTGTGAATAAACAATGCATTGTATTTTTCTAATTTTCTTTCACAGACCTACCCGACCCTGAACTTGAAAAAATCGAATGCGTTAAATGTCGCATAGAGTTAACCCGTTATGAATACAGATATCATTTGAGAACCAATTTGCATAAATCAAACTGTTTGCTAAAGACTCGTTTTCATAATATAGATGTTATAGCTACTGCATTTAAAAATCGAATAGTAACTTATCGCTTAAACCCTGATCAAGAAGTCGAGTACCTAACACCAGAGGCGTTCCTGATTGAAAATAAGAGATATCTGATTAAATTAATACAGTTTTCGCTAAAAGCACATACATGTATCAAATTAAATTTTGAGTTATATGCTTACTTTACTTTACCTAAGTCAAATGAGCGGCAATTGAAGTCGTTTAACACAAAATTTGAAATCATTTATCAATGCACTGATTTGAATGAAGTATGTATTAGTTTAATAAATGTTTTCAAGACAAGACTTGAAGAATGTGAACTGCGCGAGTCTGGCTGGACATATTCATCAATGAGTCATTTGGAAATTAATGTTAATAAATACAGCCCTATGAGAGGAGGTACATACATAGATCTACCTAAATCTATAAAAAACAGAAAAAGTTGTGTTAATATTTATAATACTGATAATCACTGTTTTGTTTGGAGCATAGTAGCTGCACTTTACCCCTCAAAAAATAATGTATGCAACGTGAATTCATATCCACACTATTCCTCCGTTCTCAATGTTAAAGGGATGTCATTCCCACCCACATACTCAGATATCAGACTGTTTGAATTAAATAATCCAGAAATAAGCACTAATATTTATGGTTTAGATAATAAAAACCGTGTTACGGGGCCGCTATACCTAACGAAGAAACGTAAAATTAATCATATCAATCTTCTGTTTATAGAGCGTAATAATAAAGGTCATTATTGTTTGATTAAAGATCTCGCAAAATTGGTAAGGCGACAGATTACACGACACAAAGCCAAACTATTCTTATGTGAATCTTGCATACAGTTCTTTTCGAATAATGCTAAACTCATGCTGCATAAGTGTCATGGTATCTCAAGCGTATTGCCTCCAAAAAACTCTTACTTGAAATTTAAACACTTTGAAAGACAGCAAAAAATTAACTTTGTAATTTATGCCGATTTTGAATGTTTGTTGACAAATTGTAAAGAGCAACAGTCGAGAAATACTGAGACGCTAGAGTTACATCAGCCTTCTTGTTTTGGTTACTACATTTCCTGTTCATATGATTCGAAACTAAACAAATACGTGACTTACAGAGGTGTTGATTGTGTTCAAGTATTTATTAAAAGTTTGATTAAAGATGCTACTCGACTTCATAACATTTTATGTTATAAACAGCCGATGTCGCCTTTAACTCATGATCAAGAATTAAATTATCGGAAAGCTACTGTTTGTCACATATGTAACCAAGTTTTATTTGATGATAAGGTGCGAGATCATGATCATGTTACATCCGAGTTTCGAGGTGCTGCACATTCTCAATGTAATTTGATATACAAAGTATGTCCATTCATTCCAGTTGTCTTCCATAATCTATCCGGCTATGATTCACATTTGTTTATTCAAGAGTTGATGAGACCTGAAGGTGCAGTTAGAATTATTCCGAAAACAAAAGAAAAATACCTTTCAATCACGAAAGTTATTAACATAGCGGGAGGTTTACGACCACTCGAAATTAAATTTATTGACTCGTTTCAGTTTTTGAGCTCAAGCCTTGATAAGTTATCTAAAAGTTTGTTGGATACAGATTTCGTTCATTTATCTCATGAGTATAAAAATGAAAAACAGTTTAATTTACTGCGAAAAAAAGGCATTTACCCGTATAACTATATGGACAACTGGTCGAAATTTGATGAAACAGAGCTCCCGTCTAAAAGTTCTTTTTATAATTTATTGAATGATGAACGCATAAGCGAAAGTGATTATGAGCATGCATGTACAGTATGGGAATGTTTTAACTTAAAAGATCTGGGGCAATATACTGATTTATATTTAAAAACCGATGTACTACTTTTATGTGACATATTCGAAAAATTTAGACAGACAAGTTTGTTCTACTATAAACTAGATCCTTTATATTACGTAACATCACCTAGTCTAAGTTGGGATGCAATGCTTCTCCATACTAAAGTTCAATTAGAATTGATTGATAATATTGAAATGTATCAAATGCTGGAAATGGGTATACGCGGAGGCTTAGCCCAATGCTCGTTACGTCATGCGATAGCTTCCAACAAGTATTTGCCAAACTTTGATGAATCTAAGCCATCATCTTATTTGATATACTTAGACTGTAATAATTTATATGGCTATGCAATGACAAAAAAGTATCCAATTTCTGATTTTAGATTTTTATCCTCTCAAAATGTAAGCAGTTTTGATGTTATGAACGTAGCTGACGATGCTGACTATGGATACATTTTAGAAGTCGATCTTTTATATCCAGATTACTTACACAAGACGCATCGAGACCTGCCTTTCGCTCCTGAGAAGTTTACGCCTCCAGGAAGTAAGAACGATAAATTAATTGCTAGCCTCTACGACAAGTTTAATTATGTGATTCATTACATACATTTAAAGGAATGTATTAAGCATGGTCTTAAGTTACAAAAAATACATCGGATTCTTTGTTTCAGACAAGATAACTTTTTGAAACCTTACATAGATCTTAACACTTCTCTTAGGCAGCGTTCAAAAACTACATTTGAAAAAGATTTTTTTAAGCTGCTTAATAATTCGATATTTGGAAAGACCATAGAAAATAAAAGAAAACAAGTAGATGTCAAACTAGTTACGAAGTGGAGAGATCACCAGAACGTTACAAATAAACATCTCACTGCTGAAAAGTTACTAACAAAACCAAATGTAAAAAATATAACTGTTTTTTCAGAAAATTTTGCGGCTATTCAGTTGAATCATGAGAAAATTGTGCTAGACAGACCAATTTATATAGGATTCACAGTTTTAGAATATGCTAAACAACACATGTATCAATTTCATTATGACTTCATCAAGGCTAAATACAGTGATCGAGCACAACTTTGTTATACTGATACGGATAGCTTACTATCTAAATATATAAAACTCTTTCGTTACTGACTGACTGACTGACTGACTGACTGACTGACTGACAATCAACGCACAGCCTAAACCGTTAGTCCTAGAAACATGAAACTTGGAGGGTATGTTCCTCTTATAACGTAGAGGTGTACTAAGAAAGGAAATTGGAAAACTATTTCCCGAAGAGGAGAAAAAGGGGAAAAATGGTTTAAAGAAAAATCAACGCACAGCCTAAACCATTAGTCCTAGAAGCATAAAACTTGGAAGATGTGTTGCTCTTATAGAGCAAAGGTGCATTAAGAAAGAAAATCGGAAAATTATTTTCATAACAGAAGAAAAAAAAGGAAAAAAAATTCATGAAAATTCACAAAAAATTGCTTTACAAAATACGCAAAAAAACAGTCAAAAAAAATCTGCTACCGCAGCATCTGTCACCAAATTTGAATACACATAAAAGTTTACATTAACCCCACCGTAACCACTGAGACAAAATCGCGGAAAACACCTATCGTACCGAAACTAAACACCGCACCGCTTCAAAAAACGGCTAAAGTACATGCTCAAAACTATGGTAACCAGCTGGTCATGTCAAATTAAAAAAATCTGATTCGATTATACACCAACACGCAGACGAAATTCTAAATTAGCCACTAATATAACATAAAATCACAAGAAATTGCTTTACAAAATACGCAAAAAAAACCATTTAAAAATTTTCAGCTACCGCAGCATCTGTCACCAGGTTTGAATACACACAAAGGTTTACAAAAAAACCAATGATAACCACCAAGACAAAATTGCGGGAATCATCTATCATACTTAAACTAAACACCGCTGAAAAAAAACAGCTACAACAGAACTCGCCTTCAAATTCAAATACACTCTAAAGTACATGCTCAAAACTATGGTAACCAGCAGTTGGTCATGTCAAATTAAAAATTCAGATTCGATTATACACCAACATGCATACGAAACCCCAAATAAGCCACTAATATAACAAAAAATCACAAAAAATAGCTTTACAAAATACGCAAAAAAAAACATTAAAAAATTTTCAGCTACCGCAGCATCTGTCACCAGGTTTGAATACACACAAATGTTTACAAAAAAACCGATGATAACCACCAAGACAAAATTGCGGGAATCATCTATCATACTTAAACTAAACACCGCTGAAAAAAAACAGCTACAACAGAACTCGCCTTCAAATTCAAATACACTCTAAAGTACATGCTCAAAACTATGGTAACCAGCAGTTGGTCATGTCAAATTAAAAATTCAGATTCGATTATACACCAACATGCATACGAAACCCCAAATAAGCCACTAATATAACATAAAATCACAAAAAATAGCTTTATAAAATACGCAAAAAAAAACATTAAAAAATTTTCAGCTACCGCATTATTTGTCACCAGGTTTTAATACACACAAATGTTTACAAAAAAACCGATGATAACCACCAAGACAAAATCGCGGGAATCATCTATCATACTTAAACTAAACACCGCTGAAAAAAAACGGCTACAACAGCACTCACCTTCAAATTCAAATACACTCTAAAGTACAAGCTTAAAACGATGGTAACTTGCATTTGATCATATCAAACTAAAAAAACAAGATTCAATTGTACACCAACGAATACGATAGCCCAAATTAGCCACTAAAACAAAATCACGAAAAAGAGCTTTACAAAATACGCAAAAAAACATTAAAAAAAATTCAGCTACCGCAGCATTTGTCACCAGGTTTTAATACACACAAATGTTTACAAAAAAACCGATGATAACCACCAAGACAAAATCGCGGGAAGCACCTATCATACCAAAACTAAACACAGCTGAAAAAAATCGGCTACAACAGCAGTTACCATCTTTCGAACACACTTTATATAGTTTTGAATGCTAACTCAAAACTAAGGTAACCAGAACTTGGTCATGTAAAACCAACGCATAAATAACCCAACTTAGCCACTAAGGCAAATTCACGAAAAATAACTCTAAAAATATAAGCAAAAAACAGTGAAAACATATCAATAGTTGTCCGCTTTCCACCATAAAATAGTTTCTTTTTAAACGAACTCAAACTATGACTTTATACTAACCACGCGGACGAAGTCGCGGGTGTCAGCTAGTATCTAATATTTACTGAAGACTTTTATAAAGATATGAATGAAAATATTTCAAAATTCGATACTAGTAATTTCACTGAATTAAATGAATATGGCATTCCAAAACTAAACGAAAAAGTTCCGGGATTATTCAAGGACGAGATGGGAGGAGACATTATAACTGAATTTATTGGTCTGAGAGCAAAACTGTACTGTATAAATAGTGTAAAATGTAGCATAAAAAAAGCAAAGGGTATAAAGAAAGTGGTAACAAAGAATTTAAAAATGAATGACTATAATAATACTTTGTATAACAATACAATCTCAACATGTAAGATGAAATTGATAAGATCTATGAAACATGTATTATATACGCAGCAGGTTACTAAACAGCTTCTAAATAGAAATGATGACAAAAGACAAATACAAAGAGATCAAGTTCATACTTTACCATGGGGTCATTGCGATACTATATTTTGACAAGCAATATTATTATTATTATTATTATTATTCTACCATGTAAGTGTGTTTTGCTTGTATACCTATCTATTTATAAGTTATTGAATAAATCTGAATTATATAACCATGTATACAGGAGGTTGATAAATTAAGTGATTTATTGTTCTATAGCTACTTGTTTAAATTACTCAATAAATTATTTAGTGGACTGCATACATGTTGTATTCATTTTTAACCTTTTAAAATATCTAGCACGACTCACTTAGAGCAATGAAGGATGAGTAGGTAGAAATTGGGGATTCTGGAAATTGATTGAATGATGATGATGGAAATTGATTGATGTATTAGCAACTGCTTTCATCGATTTAACTAGTATAATACAGTCGTTGTTGTATTTTGCTGATCAGTTAATTAGAGAGCGTCTCACAATGCAGTTCGTGAAACAGCCAGTAACGCTACAGTTTGACGAATTTAACATTGATTCCATAAAACGTAGGTCTCGCCACGGCAAACTTTTACCAAACACGATACGTTGCATAATTTGTGGTCCATCAAACTGTGGAAAAACGAACTTGATAGTTGGACTACTTCTACATGAAAATGGATTGCAGTTTCGAAATGTCTATGTATATTCTAAAACTCTATACCAACCCAAATACATATTTCTGGAGCATGTTCTAAAAATGGTTCCAGATGTAAAGTTTTTTAAATATCATGAAAACGAAGATGTTGTAGCTCCTGAGGAAGCAAAATGTAAATCTATAATAGTATTTGATGATGTTGCGTGTGAGAATCAAAACAATATTCGAAATTATTTTGCGATGGGTAGACATAAAGAAATAGATTGTTTTTATTTAAACCAAACTTATAGCAAAATACCTAAACAACTAGTAAGAGATAATGCAAATTTAATAGTTATTTTTAAGCAAGATGACATAAATATGAAACACATTTATAATGAACACGTTAGCAGTGATATAACATGGCAAGAATTTCAAAATATGTGTTCAAACATATGGACAGAACCCTACAGCTATTTAGTGATAAACAAAGATTGCGAAAAAAATAAAGGGTGCTATAGGAAAAACTTTGACACGTTTGTTACGTTCAGCTAGTACTTACAATTTTATTGCTCACATTACATGTTTTGAAAACCAATATAATATATTAGCCTACCCATTTCAAACTCAATCGAAAAACTTTAGTCAAGGGGTAAAAACGTGTTATTAATACTAATATAGTTGAATGCATGTTTGTAACAAAATAAATATGGAAAAAAAATTGAAAAGACAAATTATAAAAGCTGCAGAGAATGTTAAAAGAAAAGTTCGTAAGATGCGGGATATGGAAACTGAAAATAGTACTGTCTTGGAATCTGTTTTTAAACCAATTACAAATTCTCTTAGTCTTCTGACAGACAGGCAAAAGCATTCAAATGTGAGAGCAAATGAAGTAAAATCCAAATTTGAATCAAATTCGAATCAATTTGAAGTATCAAGTCCCCTAGATAATGACCCAACAATAAAGAAAACTGAACGCCGTGTAGAATCAGACGAGTTTTCTACGGAAAATTCGAATTGTTCAAATGATGATTCTGAATCCGGTTCAGAAAAATCTGAAAACTATTACGAAGCTGATGTTAATAATGAATCTTTCAAAACTGTAAAATCTGCTTCAAGCAATGGAAGTTTCGATATTTCTTCCTGGTCTAAGTCTTCCGAGGTGCTAGTCGATGTTCCGTTTGGCGTGAGAAATGATCGGGGGGAAACTAATGATGGGATCAGCACACGTAGCAATTTCCGGCGAATATATTCAAGTCGGATCGGACAAATTTAGAAGTTCGCCTGGTTTGAATGAGCTTTTATTTAAAAAAGAACCGGACTTATCGCTAATAACTAGCAAAGACATGGAAAATTATAAGTTAATGTGTCTAGAAACAAATGTTCATCGAAGAGATTATGATTCTAATAAACCAATTAAGAGCAATAAAGGTTTTAAATACATGAAAATTATTAAACCATTATTCACAATGCGTAAAATATCAGCAAGCACTGACAGTAGTCAGCCGGACTCATATCATGGTAAAGGTTTACCTAAATTTAAAAAATGGAAGAAAAATGTTGACTATGTTTACTGGGATGATCCTAATGAGTTAATCGATAGACTGAAAGTTCTGATTGCGTCGCGGGAAGCGGGTAACACTGGACTAGATAATGAAATAATATCTATAACTAGCTGATACCCGCGACTTCGTCCGCGTGGATATTTGAGTTTGTTTTTTTAGTTTGATATGACCAACTGCTAGTTACCATTGTTTTGAGCTTGTTCTTTAGAGTGTATTTGAATTTGAAGGCGAGTGCTGTTGGAGCCGATTTTTTTCAGCAGTGTTTAGTTTAAGTATGATAGATGTCTCCCGCGATTTTGTCTTAGTGGTTATCATCGGTTTTTTTGTAAACATCTGTGTGTATTAAAACCTGGTGACAAATGCTGCGGTAGCTGAAAATTTTTTAATGTTTTTTTTTTCATATTTTGTAAAGCTATTTTTTGTGATTTTATGTTATATTAGTGGCTAATTTGGGGTTTCGTATGCGTTTTGGTGTATAATCGTATTAGGTTTTTTTAATTGGCATGACCAACTGCTGGTTACTATAGTTTTGAGCTTGTACTTTAGAGTGTATTTGAATTTGAAGGCGAGTGCTGTTGGAGCCGACTTTTTTCAGCAGTGTTTAGTTTAAGTATGATAGATGTTTCCCGTGATTTTGTCGTAGTGGTTATCATCTGTTTGTTGGGAACCTTTGTGTGTAATCGAACCTGGCGCCAGATGCTGCGGTAGCTGAAAATTTTTAATGTTTTTTTTGCGTATTTTGTAAAGCTATTTTTTGTGATTTTTCTTAAAATCATTTTCCATTTTTTCTTCTTTTAGGGAAATAATTTTCCTATTTCCTTTCTTAGTGCACCTCTGCTCTATTAGAGGAACATACCTTCTAAGTTTCATGCTTCTAGAGCTAACGGTTTAGGCTGTGCGTTGATTTTTCTCCAAATCATTTTTCCCCTTTTTCTCCTCTTCGGAAAATAATTTTCCATTTTCCTTTCTTAGCGGATGCCTACGTCATAACATCTACCTGTATGCTAAATTTCAGCCCGATCTATCCAGTGGTTCGGTCTGTGCGTTGATAGATCACTATGTCAGTCAGTCACCTTTGAGTTATATATATTTAGATTAGTGGCTAATTTGGGGTTTCGTATGCGTTTTGGTGTATAATCGTATTAGGTTTTTTTAATTGGCATGACCAACTGCTGGTTACTATAGTTTTGAGCTTGTACTTTAGAGTGTATTTGAATTTGAAGGCGAGTGCTGTTGGAGCCGACTTTTTTCAGCAGTGTTTAGTTTAAGTATGATAGATGTTTCCCGCGATTTTGTCTTAGTGGTTATCATCGGTTTTTTTGTAAACATCTGTGTGTATTAAAACCTGGTGACAAATGCTGCGGTAGCTGAAAATTTTTTAATGTTTTTTTTTTCGTATTTTGTAAAGCAATTTTTTGTGATTTTATGTTATATTAGTGGCTAATTTGGGGTTTCGTATGCGTGTTGGTGTATAATTGAATTAGATTTTTTTAATTTGACATGGTCAACTGCTGGTTACTATAGTTTTGAGCTTGTTCTTTAGAGTGTATTTGAATTTTAAGGTGAGTGCTGTTGGAGCCGATTTTTTTCAACAGTGTTTAGTTTAAGTATGATAGATGTTTCCCGTGATTTTGTCGTAGTGGTTATCATCTGTTTGTTGGGAACCTTTGTGTGTAATCGAACCTGGCGCCAGATGCTGCGGTAGCTGAATATTTTTAATGTTTTTTTTGCGTATTTTGTAAAGCTATTTTTTGTGATTTTATGTTATATTAGTGGCTAATTTGGGGTTTCGTATGCGTGTTGGTGTATAATTGAATCAGATTTTTTTAATTTGACATGGTCAACTGCTGGTTACTATAGTTTTGAGCTTGTTCTTTAGAGTGTATTTGAATTTTAAGGTGAGTGCTGTTGGAGCCGATTTTTTTCAACAGTGTTTAGTTTAAGTATGATAGATGTTTCCCGTGATTTTGTCGTAGTGGTTATCATCTGTTTGTTGGGAACCTTTGTGTGTAATCGAACCTGGCGCCAGATGCTGCGGTAGCTGAAAATTTTTAATGTTTTTTTTGCGTATTTTGTAAAGCTATTTTTTGTGATTTTTCTTAAAATCATTTTCCGTTTTTTCTTCTTTTAGGGAAATAATTTTCCTATTTCCTTTCTTAGTGCACCTCTGCTCTATTAGAGGAACATACCTTCTAAGTTTCATGCTTCTAGAGCTAACGGTTTAGGCTGTGCGTTGATTTTTCTCCAAATCATTTTTCCCCTTTTTCTCCTCTTCGGAAAATAATTTTCCATTTTCCTTTCTTAGCGGATGCCTACGTCATAACATCTACCTGTATGCTAAATTTCAGCCCGATCTATCCAGTGGTTCGGGCTGTGCGTTGATAGATCACTATGTCAGTCAGTCACCTTTGAGTTATATATATTTAGAAGAAGAAGATTTGAATTTTAAGGTGAGTGCTGTTGGAGCCGATTTTTTTCAACAGTGTTTAGTTTAAGTATGATAGATGTTTCCCGTGATTTTGTCGTAGTGGTTATCATCTGTTTGTTGGGAACCTTTGTGTGTAATCGAACCTGGCGCCAGATGCTGCGGTAGCTGAAAATTTTTAATGTTTTTTTTGCGTATTTTGTAAAGCTATTTTTTGTGATTTTTCTTAAAATCATTTTCCGTTTTTTCTTCTTTTAGGGAAATAATTTTCCTATTTCCTTTCTTAGTGCACCTCTGCTCTATTAGAGGAACATACCTTCTAAGTTTCATGCTTCTAGAGCTAACGGTTTAGGCTGTGCGTTGATTTTTCTCCAAATCATTTTTTCCCTTTTTCTCCTCTTCGGAAAATAATTTTCCATTTTCCTTTCTTAGCGGATGCCTACGTCATAACATCTACCTGTATGCTAAATTTCAGCCCGATCTATCCAGTGGTTCGGGCTGTGCGTTGATAGATCACTATGTCAGTCAGTCACCTTTGAGTTATATATATTTAGATTCAATGTCGTAGTGGTTATCATCTGTTTGTTGGGAACCTTTGTGTGTAATCGAACCTGGCGCCAGATGCTGCGGTAGCTGAAAATTTTTAATGTTTTTTTTGCGTATTTTGTAAAGCTATTTTTTGTGATTTTTCTTAAAATCATTTTCCATTTTTTCTTCTTTTAGGGAAATAATTTTCCTATTTCCTTTCTTAGTGCACCTCTGCTCTATTAGAGGAACATACCTTCTAAGTTTCATGCTTCTAGAGCTAACGGTTTAGGCTGTGCGTTGATTTTTCTCCAAATCATTTTTCCCCTTTTTCTCCTCTTCGGAAAATAATTTTCCATTTTCCTTTCTTAGCGGATGCCTACGTCATAACATCTACCTGTATGCTAAATTTCAGCCCGATCTATCCAGTGGTTCGGTCTGTGCGTTGATAGATCACTATGTCAGTCAGTCACCTTTGAGTTATATATATTTAGAAGATTAGTGGCTAATTTGGGGTTTCGTATGCGTTTTGGTGTATAATCGTATTAGGTTTTTTTAATTGGCATGACCAACTGCTGGTTACTATAGTTTTGAGCTTGTACTTTAGAGTGTATTTGAATTTGAAGGCGAGTGCTGTTGGAGCCGACTTTTTTCAGCAGTGTTTAGTTTAAGTATGATAGATGTTTCCCGCGATTTTGTCTTAGTGGTTATCATCGGTTTTTTTGTAAACATCTGTGTGTATTAAAACCTGGTGACAAATGCTGCGGTAGCTGAAAATTTTTTAATGTTTTTTTTTTCGTATTTTGTAAAGCAATTTTTTGTGATTTTATGTTATATTAGTGGCTAATTTGGGGTTTCGTATGCGTGTTGGTGTATAATTGAATTAGATTTTTTTAATTTGACATGGTCAACTGCTGGTTACTATAGTTTTGAGCTTGTTCTTTAGAGTGTATTTGAATTTTAAGGTGAGTGCTGTTGGAGCCGATTTTTTTCAACAGTGTTTAGTTTAAGTATGATAGATGTTTCCCGTGATTTTGTCGTAGTGGTTATCATCTGTTTGTTGGGAACCTTTGTGTGTAATCGAACCTGGCGCCAGATGCTGCGGTAGCTGAAAATTTTTAATGTTTTTTTTGCGTATTTTGTAAAGCTATTTTTTGTGATTTTATGTTATATTAGTGGCTAATTTGGGGTTTCGTATGCGTGTTGGTGTATAATTGAATCAGATTTTTTTAATTTGACATGGTCAACTGCTGGTTACTATAGTTTTGAGCTTGTTCTTTAGAGTGTATTTGAATTTTAAGGTGAGTGCTGTTGGAGCCGATTTTTTTCAACAGTGTTTAGTTTAAGTATGATAGATGTTTCCCGTGATTTTGTCGTAGTGGTTATCATCTGTTTGTTGGGAACCTTTGTGTGTAATCGAACCTGGCGCCAGATGCTGCGGTAGCTGAAAATTTTTAATGTTTTTTTTGCGTATTTTGTAAAGCTATTTTTTGTGATTTTTCTTAAAATCATTTTCCGTTTTTTCTTCTTTTAGGGAAATAATTTTCCTATTTCCTTTCTTAGTGCACCTCTGCTCTATTAGAGGAACATACCTTCTAAGTTTCATGCTTCTAGAGCTAACGGTTTAGGCTGTGCGTTGATTTTTCTCCAAATCATTTTTCCCCTTTTTCTCCTCTTCGGAAAATAATTTTCCATTTTCCTTTCTTAGCGGATGCCTACGTCATAACATCTACCTGTATGCTAAATTTCAGCCCGATCTATCCAGTGGTTCGGGCTGTGCGTTGATAGATCACTATGTCAGTCAGTCACCTTTGAGTTATATATATTTAGAAGATTAGTGGCTAATTTGGGGTTTCGTATGCGTTTTGGTGTATAATCGTATTAGGTTTTTTTAATTGGCATGACCAACTGCTGGTTACTATAGTTTTGAGCTTGTACTTTAGAGTGTATTTGAATTTGAAGGCGAGTGCTGTTGGAGCCGACTTTTTTCAGCAGTGTTTAGTTTAAGTATGATAGATGTTTCCCGCGATTTTGTCTTAGTGGTTATCATCGGTTTTTTTGTAAACATCTGTGTGTATTAAAACCTGGTGACAAATGCTGCGGTAGCTGAAAATTTTTTAATGTTTTTTTTTTCGTATTTTGTAAAGCAATTTTTTGTGATTTTATGTTATATTAGTGGCTAATTTGGGGTTTCGTATGCGTGTTGGTGTATAATTGAATTAGATTTTTTTAATTTGACATGGTCAACTGCTGGTTACTATAGTTTTGAGCTTGTTCTTTAGAGTGTATTTGAATTTTAAGGTGAGTGCTGTTGGAGCCGATTTTTTTCAACAGTGTTTAGTTTAAGTATGATAGATGTTTCCCGTGATTTTGTCGTAGTGGTTATCATCTGTTTGTTGGGAACCTTTGTGTGTAATCGAACCTGGCGCCAGATGCTGCGGTAGCTGAATATTTTTAATGTTTTTTTTGCGTATTTTGTAAAGCTATTTTTTGTGATTTTATGTTATATTAGTGGCTAATTTGGGGTTTCGTATGCGTGTTGGTGTATAATTGAATCAGATTTTTTTAATTTGACATGGTCAACTGCTGGTTACTATAGTTTTGAGCTTGTTCTTTAGAGTGTATTTGAATTTTAAGGTGAGTGCTGTTGGAGCCGATTTTTTTCAACAGTGTTTAGTTTAAGTATGATAGATGTTTCCCGTGATTTTGTCGTAGTGGTTATCATCTGTTTGTTGGGAACCTTTGTGTGTAATCGAACCTGGCGCCAGATGCTGCGGTAGCTGAAAATTTTTAATGTTTTTTTTGCGTATTTTGTAAAGCTATTTTTTGTGATTTTTCTTAAAATCATTTTCCGTTTTTTCTTCTTTTAGGGAAATAATTTTCCTATTTCCTTTCTTAGTGCACCTCTGCTCTATTAGAGGAACATACCTTCTAAGTTTCATGCTTCTAGAGCTAACGGTTTAGGCTGTGCGTTGATTTTTCTCCAAATCATTTTTCCCCTTTTTCTCCTCTTCGGAAAATAATTTTCCATTTTCCTTTCTTAGCGGATGCCTACGTCATAACATCTACCTGTATGCTAAATTTCAGCCCGATCTATCCAGTGGTTCGGGCTGTGCGTTGATAGATCACTATGTCAGTCAGTCACCTTTGAGTTATATATATTTAGAAGAAGAAGATTTGAATTTTAAGGTGAGTGCTGTTGGAGCCGATTTTTTTCAACAGTGTTTAGTTTAAGTATGATAGATGTTTCCCGTGATTTTGTCGTAGTGGTTATCATCTGTTTGTTGGGAACCTTTGTGTGTAATCGAACCTGGCGCCAGATGCTGCGGTAGCTGAAAATTTTTAATGTTTTTTTTGCGTATTTTGTAAAGCTATTTTTTGTGATTTTTCTTAAAATCATTTTCCGTTTTTTCTTCTTTTAGGGAAATAATTTTCCTATTTCCTTTCTTAGTGCACCTCTGCTCTATTAGAGGAACATACCTTCTAAGTTTCATGCTTCTAGAGCTAACGGTTTAGGCTGTGCGTTGATTTTTCTCCAAATCATTTTTTCCCTTTTTCTCCTCTTCGGAAAATAATTTTCCATTTTCCTTTCTTAGCGGATGCCTACGTCATAACATCTACCTGTATGCTAAATTTCAGCCCGATCTATCCAGTGGTTCGGGCTGTGCGTTGATAGATCACTATGTCAGTCAGTCACCTTTGAGTTATATATATTTAGATTCAATGTCGTAGTGGTTATCATCTGTTTGTTGGGAACCTTTGTGTGTAATCGAACCTGGCGCCAGATGCTGCGGTAGCTGAAAATTTTTAATGTTTTTTTTGCGTATTTTGTAAAGCTATTTTTTGTGATTTTTCTTAAAATCATTTTCCATTTTTTCTTCTTTTAGGGAAATAATTTTCCTATTTCCTTTCTTAGTGCACCTCTGCTCTATTAGAGGAACATACCTTCTAAGTTTCATGCTTCTAGAGCTAACGGTTTAGGCTGTGCGTTGATTTTTCTCCAAATCATTTTTCCCCTTTTTCTCCTCTTCGGAAAATAATTTTCCATTTTCCTTTCTTAGCGGATGCCTACGTCATAACATCTACCTGTATGCTAAATTTCAGCCCGATCTATCCAGTGGTTCGGTCTGTGCGTTGATAGATCACTATGTCAGTCAGTCACCTTTGAGTTATATATATTTAGATAGAAGAGTTGCGGGAAAGTGGTATTATATCTTAATAAATAAGAAAATTAACTAATTTAGTTTCATTCGATCTTCATCCCTAAGACCTAGCAGCTAGACCTCTTTGTAAAATATGGATAAATTCGGTCATTACAAATATAAACGATTCAGTTTACCAGAATCTCTCGAAACCTTTAGTAAAGCATTTATTGAAGGAGACATTGATGTGCAATCAAAAACATTAACCGGCGTTAAAAACCCTCTAAAAGCAAACGACGCTGCTAATAAAGAATACGTTGATAGAGGCAGGGAAGAAGTTCATGATATTATTAACACTGTAAAATCAGACTTAAAAGCTTATATTCAGCTATATATGGAAGATTATTGTACAAAGCTAATTTCAAACAAAAAAAATGAGCAAGTTACAAGTGGTAAACGAAATTCATAAGACAGCGCGTAAAAATTTTATTCGACGATCTGTGACATTAAAAGGAATCAATGATTTATGGCAAGCAGATCTTATTGATTACCAAAACTTACAAAGTTACAACAATGGCTTTAAATATATATTAGTAGTATTAGACTGCTTTTCAAAGTTTTCATGGGCTATTCCACTAAAAACGAAAAGTAAGTCTGAAGTGGCAAATGCGTTTACAAAAATTTTGGCTGAGACTCGACGTAAACCTATTAACTTGCAAACAGACATGGGTACAGAATTTTATAACGATGAATTTAAAAAAGCTATGTCTTCATTTAAAATTAATCATTACTCCACGTACTCCATAAAAAAAGCATCTTTAGTCGAGCGACTTATCAAAACTCTTAAAAACAAACTACATAAATGTTTTAGTTTAAATGGTAGTTACAAGTGGGTTGGGGAAACCTTGCGAGGTGTTCTGAGCGCATACAATAATACAAAACATCGGACAACGAAATATAAGCCAACGGGAGTAAGCCATTCAAATGAAAACATAGTCATGATGAACATAAAAAAGGCTCAGGCCGCGAATAATTACAAATTAAAAAAAAACAAATTTTCTATAGGAGATTTTGTACGTATTAGCAAATATAAAGGTAGTTTTGAAAAAGGTTACACACCAAACTGGTCTACTGAATTGTTTACCATAAATAAAGTTAATTCTTCTATACCCGCTACCTATGTGATTGAAGATTTGCACAAGCAACCAATATTAGGAACTTTTTATGAGCAAGAACTACAGAAAACAGACTGTCCTAATGTTTATCTAATCGAAAAAGTTTTAAGAAAAAAAGGTAGCAAACTTTTTGTCAAATGGTTAGGACTCTCTAGTAATGAAAATAGCTGGATTAAAAAAAGCGAAATTTTAAGCTCTTAAAGTATTCAAATTATATGATACTAATGAAATTAAGTCATTCATGATTAAGCAATGCGGGGTGGTGGTCTTGTTAACAGCTTAATAAATCACTTGCCTTTCGAACTACATTTACCTGGCTATAATTATTGTGGACCTGGAACGCGATTAAATAAACGATTACTACGAGGTGACAAAGGAATTAATCAGCTGGATGACGCTTGTATGCAACACGATATAGCATATAATTCTAATAATTTGGAAGATCGACATAGAGCTGATTTAAAGTTGTTAAGTATGGCCAAACAGAGGCTTAAATCAAAGAATGCTGGGAGAGGTGAAAAACTCGCATCATGGCTAGTGAGTAAAGTAATGAAAACCAAAGTGAAACATGGAGCAGGAACAAAATCATTTAAAACAATTGTCTCTAAAATACGCTCGCATCTGAAGAAATCAAAACTCAAAAATAATTCTAAAGCTATAAAAATAGCATATTCAGCTGCGAAAAAGATAGTTGGAATAAAGAAAGGAGTCCATTTACCTCGTGTTATTCCGCTACCGAAAACAGGAGGTTTACTTCCACTGATACCAATATTTGCCGGACTTTCTGCACTAGGTGCATTAGCAGGTGGAGCAGCAGGTATTGCTAAAGCTGTTAATGATCATAAATCAGCTACAAAAAACTTGGAAGAGGCTCAAAGACATAATAAAACGATGGAATCTATTGCATTAGGAAAAGGCTTATATTTGAAACCTTTTAAGAAAGGAAATGGTATTTTTATAAAAAGTTCAAAAAACTAATAAGTCGGTTACCCAATCGTGCTCTTACTAATATAGATTTAATTGAATATGCTTTCGAAAACATACCACATTTTAGAGGTGTTTTTATGAGAGATAAAATACCGAAAAAACCTAAAGACGTTGAATGTGCTATTATCAATTTAGACACATCATATAATGAGGGAACACATTGGGTAGCCTATGTAAAATATTTCGATTATTGCGAGTATTTTGATAGCTTTGGAAATTTAAAACCTCCATTAGAATTAATTAAATATTTAAAAACGAACGATATAACTTATAACTATTGTAGTTATCAAAGTTTTGATACGTTTAACTGCGGACACCTTTGCTTTAAGTTCTTAGTTGCATTTTGGAATAATTTTTATGTTAATACAGGTTAGTAGGTACCTAGCGACTTAATTGAATAAATTGTATAAATTAACTGAGCTGGTTGCATTTCTTTCATTTACAAAATGTCCTTCACCCTGTCTATAACGGGTAATACATCTACTTTATCAAGTTACTATTATCCTGCTTTACAATTTGACGATAAATATGAATGCACTTTACTGCATTTAACTACGTTTAATTCGATTCCTAACATCGATAGTAAAAATAATAAATTTCATTATGGAGATAACGAGGTGGAAATTCCTGAGGGCGCTTATGAACTACAAGATATCTCCGATTATTTAAAATCATCTATTAAAAACGGAACAACTTTTAATTTGTTTTCCAACAACAACACCTTGAAAACTTATATTTTCTGTTCACAGGAAATTCATTTTGAAAAAAATAATTCTCTGGGAACGTTACTCGGTTTTGATAAACTAACTTTAAAACCTAATATAATACATGAGTCGCAGCTCCCTGTTAACATTTTATCAACGACAGTGGTGAGGCTCGAATGTGATATAGTGAGCGGATCATATATTAATGGAAAATCAGGACATATAATTCATGAATTTGCACCTAATGTTGCACCAGGGTACAGAATAATTGAAATACCTAAAAATATTATATACTTCCCCGTCAATCAAACTAGCGTTAGCTGTATTAATATCAGATTATTAGATAATAATAATAATTTGATTAATTTACGCGGAGAAGAAGTTCAGCTATATCTTCATATCAGAAAAAGATGATCGATTACAATAAAAACAGCGATACAATACAAAAACACCTCAGTATTAATCGGACAATCCGAAAGGGAACTACTAAACGGAAAATTAAAATAACCGAAGAAAATAAGAGATATCTGAAATTAATTGGACTTCGAAAATGAGTATTTTGGATATATCACATTTACCAGTATATGATAATACCATTGATAGTATTGAATACCATTCATATAAACCCTATGTAACAAGTTTCAATAAGAACGATGAAATTCGTATACCTATCAATCAGCAGGATTTATATATACTTCCATCGGCCAGCACCCTTTATTTAGAAGGAACAGTGAACATAGTAAAAAAGGATTCGAAACAAAAAGTTACAAATGTGGAATTCACTAACAATCCACTGCTGTTTCTATTTCAAGATATTCGTTATGAACTTAATGGAGTTGAAATAGATAGATTAAAAAATGTTGGAATAACCACAACTATGAAAGCTTTATTATCTTTTAATGAAAACGATGCCAAAATAGCAAAATCTTGGGGATGGGATGTGAATGGTACAAAAACAAAAGGACATTTCTCAGCTTCCATCCCACTAAGCAATTTTCTAGGGTTTGCCGAAGATTTTAAGAAAATTATAATCAACTGTAAGCATGAATTGATACTACTACGCAGTAATACCGATCTGAATTCGCTAAAAATTCCAACAGGAGAGATGCTTGAAGAAATAGTAATAAACAAATTAGTGTGGCGCGTTCCACACGTTAAGGTTTCTGATAAGGAAAGAGTTAATTTATTAAAGATTCTAGAAAAAGATCGTCCATTACGTTTTGCTTTCAGAAATTGGGATTTGTATGAGTATCCGTTATTACCGCAAACTACAAAGCACACGTGGTCAATTAAAACCTCCTCGCAGGTTGAAAAACCAAGATATGTTGTCATAGGACTGCAAACAAACAGAAAAAATTTGGCAGAAAAAGATATGTCTCGTTTCGATCACTGTAATTTAAGAGACATTAAAGTATATCTTAATTCTACATATTTTCCTTATGAAAGTCTTAACGCAAGTTTTAATGATTTAAAATATGCTATAATATATGATTAATATGTTAAATTTCAGCAGTCGTATTATGGGAGCAGAAGTGAACCGTTATTAAGTGCTTCTGACTTTATAGAAAAGGCGCCACTATTTGTAATCGATTGTTCAAGACAAAGCGAAAGCCTTAAATCAGGCCCCGTAGTAAGTGTGCGCGTAGAACTTGAGTGTAATTCAGATATACCCGATCAGACAGCGGCATATTGCCTCATTTTAAATGATTGCATTGTAGAGTATAGACCACTGAGCAATTTTGTAAAGAAAATATCATGAGTAATATGAGAATAGTAGATTTGCAGGGATTCAAAGACGCCAATAATAATTTTATCATTAAAGAGATTGCTATTTTGTTTGACGGGGTAACTCAAACATTTATTATCAAGCCACCCTATCCATACACGAGCTTATCGCCAGAAGAAAAAAAACAAGTGCGTTGGCTAGAAAACAATCGAGGAATTTTTTGGAGTGAAGGATTCATCGACTATCGAGAATTCAAGCGTACTATACAGCCTTATTTATATAATAAGAAAATGATAACTAAAGGTACTGAAAAAGTAAAGTGGATTCAAGAGCTGTGCAATAACTGTGATATAAAAGATATTGGTGAAAATGGTTGTCCTAATTTCCCTCGATTACACCGTCTCTATGACAGCGTGCTTAATAGTTTAAACTGTGTACATCATAAGAAAACGTGTGCTTTGAAAAATGTGCTATGCATAAAAAAATGGTGTGATGATAATGATATTGATATGTTATAGAATTAGACTAATTAATAATTTAATTTGACATTATTCATTAAGTACTCGTATGTAAAACTATGTTATTTTTACCTTTTTTATAATATAAAATAAATCAAAGTGCAAACCATATTTTATTAGTTTTTTTACTTATACCTAAGATATAATTTTATTGAATAATGAAAATTAGTGACGACGCAATGCTTTGTTTGTTGGAATAGATGATTTGATCAAAATGAAAAGAAGAACAAATTGAAACTAATAGATAAAAAAAAGAGTTGATCGAAATAGAAGAACAGATCAAAATTGAATAGAAGGTAGATGGAAATTAATAGATGAATGGAGCAAAATTGAGTAGAAGAACAGATACAATTCAAATCTATCCTTAAATTCAAATTGAATATAAGGATAGATAAAAATTAATAGATTAATAGATCAAATTGAATAGAAGGATAGATAAAAAATACTACATGATTAGATCGAATTGAATAGAAAGACAGATAAAAGTAATAGATTAATAGATCAAATTTAATAGATGGATAGATAAAAATTAATAGATCGAATAGATCAAATTGAATAGATGAATAGTAGAAATTGGGGACTTCTGGATATCTAAATATCCAGAATCCCCAATTTCTACCTACTAACGGGGTGAGTGAAGCCGCGGGCGGCCGCTAGTTAACTCATACTTCTAAGTAACATTTTTAACAAGCTGCTATTAGTTTGTGTACTCTAACTCAGATAAATAGTCACATACCATTTATATACAAAGCTTCATCCAAATCTACACCTTTTTAATAAAGTAAACATCTTATAAAAAGTATAGTATTCATTACTATTTGTCCATAAACATCTGAGCACAAAAACAATACAGAATCCTTGTTTATGTAGAAGAAACGTATTGAAAGAAATCTGATCCGACAACAGTAGAGTTTATCAAAGCATCGTTACCAACTACTTTGTTTTTGTTTCGTCCGCGATTGTACGGCGATACGCGCCGCCCGCCGCCCGCCCCGATCCGAGCGAGCAATCAGGGACACCAAAGCATAACAAATAGTAATCACATTATTTCAATTGAATTCTTACTTTGACTGATAAATTAAACTTTTAGTGGAAAACGCAATTGAACCAAGCATCATCGCTTGGTTCAATTGCTTGAAGAAATCCATTGCTAAACATAGGCCTACCAGAAATGTGTACTAACTTGTGGCCTTGCAATATTTTTCTTAACCATTCGAAAGCGATTTTTTAATGCCAGCCATAGAGTGGAAATCGTTGCTGGCGTCTGTTTTTCCGAATATCTGCGGTATGGACGTTTAAAAAAAGAGTGAATAGGTATCTTAGTGAGCGCGCTACACCGTCGACCGCATCATCATTTACCATCAGATTAGATTGGGGTCAAGCGTTAGCCTATAAATTGTAAAAAAAAATCCCTGGCATTGCTTCTTTGTACTGTAAATTCTAGTACACAGGATTGTCTCCAGTGATTTTTGGGTGTTATTTTGTGAATTTGCATAGTTTAAACAGAGCCAGGTTTTTGACTGACATTATGCAATGATAAATTTTAAACCAACGCTATAAAGCACATTTTGCATTGCAAGCGTATTCAAAGTGACAACACGCCGGCGGCGAACCTCGTAAGCTGAAATAAACAATAAGTGCTGGAAAATACTCTTCGAGTCTTCGCTGTACTGTAGAGTTATCTCAACGCGAGGAGTAACGTTTTTTAAACTGACAAACTACTTGCTTTACTAGTTTACTTAGCAGGCAAGTGGCACATTCACAATCGTTCTATAGTGTTCTATATTTAATGAGAACACTGGTGGTCTAGTGGTAGCGGCCCCGCCTTCCGATCGAAGGTCGTGGGTTCAAATCCAGTCGTGTACCAATGAGTTTTTCTGTCGAAAAATGTATGTGCACTATGCCAGTACTCTCACAACGGTGAAGGAAAACATTGTGAGGAAACCGGCGTGTCGTAGAACCTAAAAAAGTTCGAGCAACACGTGTCAAGGGTCACGCAAAAAGGGCCCGCCAGCGGCCTACTTGCGGAAAAACCAGCACATCAAGTGCGGTTTATACAAAAATTTGCCGAAATTTGCCGATCTATATTTAATATTATGTTATACATGTAGATAGTGCAATCCACGAAGGCGCGCCCCACTATTCCTCCTAACCGTTTATAGTATATGTGTGCAAGCTTCCGTCAATGTTCGAGTGTTATCGGTACACACTAATTACCTATGAGTGCACACGCACACTACAATGAATAGACTACGGTTCGCGACTGCCGCTCGGAGCAAACTCCCCGCACCCCGCGAGGGGCGCGTCTTCGTGAATTGCACTATCTATATCATACGTTAAACCTACACAGGCCATCAGAACCATCGGAGACTAGCAGGTTACTTTTCCCTGAACAATCTAAACATCGAAGCCACAAACAGCCCGCTCAGCAGAAGTGCAGAGGATGCGTATCCGAAGAAGAATTAGCTGCGCCGCACGTTGTCCTGGAATGCGAGAGTGTAGGAACTCAACGATAGAAAATCCTGGGCAACTCCAGGTAACTCCTCAAAGTCTGTAAAGCCCACAAGAAGCTTCAGAAGCTTCCTGGGAGCTTCGCAGGCTTAGAACAGAGCAGAAACTGCTCTTTTGAGAGAAGTTAGGCCATCCTGACGCACGATGGACTACTTTTGTGTCTAATCTAATTGCGGGCACAGGAGCTCTTTTACTAGGTAAAAGCAAACTTCTATTACCAGATTTTAGATTTTTAACAACATTCAAAAAGAAGTTATTCTTTCACTTTTTATCCCATCAGGCATCTCAACAAAATTGAGCATTTTTATAGATTATATTTGTACTTATACATGTATTATGTGTATGTGTATGTTGTTGTATGTTATGTGTATATGTATTATTATTATTTTTATTTATTATTTATGTATTGTAGGTACTGTAGATATGTAGTAATGTGTAGGTATTCTATTAGTAGGTTTCTAGTTTTAAGTAAATGTCTCTCTCTTCTCTTGTCATAAAGCACTACCACCCACTCCACATAACACAATGGTTAACTGGTAGAAAATGCTAATTAGCATTAAGTTCGCCTATGTACTTAATTTTGTGCAATAAAGTATTTTCTAATCTAATCTAATCTAAAAGATATCATACGCTGTCAGCCTCTTGTATTTTCGAACTAGCGGCTCAGGCGCAGTCACTACAGATATTTCGCAGTCGGAGCGCACGTATAGACCGCGTTCCGCACTTAACTGTTTATATTCGTTCCTGCAGCCTGTAACAGACTTTAAAAGCAACTTAAACGTACAAGATATTTCAAGTTTAGTGTGAAATGAGCGTGCATGTGAATGGCCCAGTGTGGAGTGTAAAGAATATGCATTTAGGTGCATGACTGGGGAACCAGGTCACGTGGTACGCGGCTATATTTTAATAGAGCTGCGTTCGTTCCCTTTCCCGAACGAACTTTATTTGACGTTTAATCAAGACCCGAGTTTTGAACACCTGATAAGTAAACATTGCGGGGAAAGTCATCTTTATGGATGGCAGGGTGTAAAAACAATTTTCATTATACACTTTTGCCCAATCAAAGGGTAGAGGTACCATCATACTTAGAAATACCAATTTAGTTAATATTAATAGAAAATAATTTTAATTAGCTGTTTCGTTTGACAGTTTGTAGTAAATTATTTAAACTAGGTATTATTTTTTAAATATTTGATGTAAAGATGTTTGATTTGTACACAAACATTTTATTTGTGTTATGTTTTTAGCTGATAAATAATTAAAACAAGTAAAAACCGTTACAAAACACATTCTATGAATGAACTATTTGAAGCTGATAATTTTTGAGAGGTTAAATGACTTTTGAAACTATCATGGTTTTTAACACTATTTTTATGAAACAACCGGATATATACCATGATTAAATTTTTGTGAGTTTTGACTTCCGATATTTCGGCACAGTTGCATGCATCATGATCACGGTTGAACTGAGGTTTTGAAGCTTATTTTGTTTCACCCTGTAAGTTCAGGTTTTAGTTTTTGACAGCTAATTTTCTTTCTAAACGCAAGGTATGAAAATAGCTATTTATAGGTGCACTTTAAATAGCTATTTTCATACCTAGCGTTCCTTTCTAAAAGTGTAATTTATACAAAATTCCTAAACGTTCAACCAATACTTAATGAAAACAAAACAATTCATACGACTGTCATCTCCAATCAATATCTTCAGATTGGATCTTTTGGATTGTAATGAGGATAGTCAAAGTCACTTCTAAGCATAAGACTGATACTGTAAAATTCTCCTCCAAATGAATGAGTTCAAGCATAAAATCAAAAGAAGCAGGCGATAGATTAATTGCATTCCTAAATAAGGCCTTTTCAAAAGAAAATATGACAAAGGTGGCTCGTTAAAGTTAATGGTTAACTCCAACGCCCTTTCTATTTCATTTCATTAAAAAACCCTCGTTTTCCGCGGCGATTGATTTTCTTTTACAAACCATTGTTTTAAACTCTACAACTTAAACCACCTCTATCACGTTACAATAGAGTTCAAATTGATTTAACCCGGATGGTATAGAAATTAAAATGGGAACCTCTTCATTTGAAACGACATTACGATAAAAGAAAAGGCTTCGATGACCATTAAGGAATGTTAAAATTTTCTTCCCCATTGTTACAGAGTTTTATGGAGATATTTTTAATTTGTGAATGTTAAATCAATTAGGGATTTCGAGGGGTTGAAAGGGGGTTGGTCACCCGAATTGTTTTCTAAAAGGGTTTTTCATCAACCGCTTTAGTATTAACGAAAGATTGTCATTTGAGTTTTAAAATGTCGTTCTAAAATAATGTCCTTAATAAAAGTGTTATCAAAAAGTCAGGAGCAATTTACAAAAATATGAGACTTTATTATAAGTATAATGAGTAATAACGTTCATCCCCTCATTACGTCTGGGTAATCAAAATATTAAATGTAAACTAGCAACCACCCGCGGCTCCGCTTGCGTGGTACAGACATCATAAAAAGTAAATGGCGATATAACTTCAAAATTTGCTTTAACAATTAAATTAAGCCAGTACGTTCTAGTCATAATAGATCCTTAAATCAAGAAAGTCCTAACAAGACATCTATTTTTTACCATTTACGTCCAAACATATTTTCCAATGATCACATAATAATAGTCGGACGTTGCAGGAGTAACCTGAGCAAATGATATGATTGCTAAAAACGACACGCAATGCCAGTGTGGTGGCAGGTGCAGTCCATGCAACATGTCGTCACGTGTCCGGCACGCCTCACCTCATGCACAAGGGTGATCTCTTGACTAGTTCCGCCAATGCCGTGGATGTAGCCACCTACTGGTCGAAGTGGCTTTAATTACTTTAATATCGACACGAAAGAAAAAGCATAATGGTAGGTTATTGTTCGTAATCCCAGTACTACCGGTAAGGTACGGTATGGTACCGGCGTCGAGTCAAGCAAGCGGCATTGCGCCGGTATCTAACGTTGTTATTGCGAAACGTGATCTGTTCAGGATGCTGTTGTGTATAGTGTATCGAAATTGAATTATGATTCTCTTTGTAGCTTCTGTTGTCAGGAAGTGCAGCGGTATGGAAGCAAGTTACTAGCATCCGCCCGTGGATTTGCTGGCCTACCATGAGCTTCATATGGTTATGATTATGGCTGTCAAAATTGTGTCAACAGTGTCAACACATTCAAACCCAAAAATAAAATCAATGTGTGGGTCAGCCTATCTATACACAATTTGACAGCCATAGCCATAACCATATGGAGCCCGTGGTAGCCCTGCAGCTCGCGTATATTATGCGTAGTGGTATCATGGAGATGAGTAGTAACTAACATCACAACCACTAAAATGTCATTCAATTTATTTAAATGTTTTAATTTATTCGATCGAGGGAAACGTCAATGAGAGAACTATTGAAGTATTTCATAAAACATTTTTGGGGTTCCGTAGCCAAATGGCAAAAACGGAACCCTTATAGATTCGTCATGTCTGTCTGTCTGTCTGTCTGTCTGTCCGTCCGTATGTCACAGCCATTTTTCTCCGAAACCGTAAGAGCTAGACTGATGAAACTTGGCGAGTAGATGTATTCTGTGAACCGCATTAAGATTTTTACATAAAAATAAAAAATAAACTATAAATTTCGGGGGTCCCCATACTTGAAACTGAAACTCAATTTTTTTTTTCATCGAACCCATACGTGTGGGGTATTTATGAATAGGTCTTCAAAAATGATGTTGAGGTTTCTAATATCGTTTTTTTCTAAACTGAATAGTTTGCGCGAGAGACACTTCCAAAGTGAAAAAAGTTGGTCCCCCCCCCTCTAACTTCTAAAGTAATATATCTAAAAAAATCTAAAAAAATATATGTTGTACATTACTATGTAAACTTCCAACGATATTTGGTTTGAACGAGATCTAGTTAGTAGTTTTTTTTTTATACGTCATAAACCGTAAACCGCAATTTACCTTTCGACGAACTACAAGAACCTTATTATGTTACATCAAGTAACATAATATAAAGGTTCTTGTAGTTCGTCGTGCTACGGAACCCTTCATGGGCGAGTCCGACTCGCACTTGGCTGCTTTTTTTTTCTCGGTATTGATCGAACCCACTACCCATACAGTAAGTAATACTTGTTTCTTTTCTGCTACAGTGCAGAAGGCAGAGCTCTACAGACTGAGATTCTGATGTGAAGCCTGTCAATGCAATGTGTGGAGTGACATGATATACTTACCACACAAAATGCAAATTGACGCAGTTTCAACTTAAAGTTATCTCTTTAAACATAACTTACCATCAGTAGCAAGCACCCAGCTTAAGCACAATTTAGAAACTAGTTAAGTCGAAGTATGTCATTCGAATCCCTTAACCCATTTTAAGTCAAACAAAACATCGAAGAGCAGTAAGTACTTAAGAATAGATTAATCCGACTTTAGCTGACTCGAAACAGAAATCACACTAGCCCATTAAAACAAGAATCAGCTCTGGCCCTAAATCTAAAGCTAAATATGGGCATAAACTGAGCGATCAACAAAGTTTTGTAATTTAGTGAACATACTTAAAGGTTAATTGAGGAATGGGGATGAATAAACTGTTGAAGAGCACAAACCTCAAACAACTTTATATTATATTTACAGCAAAACTGACTAGTAAAATCCCAACAGAAGAAAGATTTTCGGGTGTAGACATTCATAGTTTTCTCTGTAATTTAGAGCAATTGGTCGATTGTTAATATTTATCAAATAAGTGATTTTAAATAAATAAAACTCTATTGTAAGTAGTTATTTATTTAAAAAAAAATTAAAGAGCTTGAAATTGCTAATAAAATCACTTCCGCCTCTCCCGACATCCCCGCTTGTTCCCATACACACGCACACACCCTCTTCGCGGCCTAAATCTAATTGATTACTGAATGTGAACTAATTGCTAATCTGTTTCAGATGAATAGGCTCCGCGGGAACTAATAAAACTGCCTTATTTCATGCAACAGCTTGCCTAGAATAATTTATGCCAATGTCAAGAGTTTTCTAAAATGCATCGAGCGTCATCAAACGCTCGTAATCATGTTTTTTTTAAAATAAATTTTGTAGACAATCCACTCAACACTATCTAGCCCCAAATTGAGCCGAGCTTGTACTATGGGAACCAGCTGATATAATACTTAAATACATTTTTTGTTTTGTAAATACATACTTAGAATACAATATAACACCCAGACAGAGAACAAACATCTGCGTTCACCACACAAATATTTGTTCTCGGTGGGGATCGAACTCACGACCTACGGCGCAGAAGGCAGAGCTACTACCAACTGAGCTAGAGGTCAGTCAGATTGTATTGCTTTTTTATAAAATTATGATGAAAATAAATCATAGCTCAAGAAAAAATTCGGTTTACTCAGCAGGTGTTACCGGTTATTTAGATAAAAAGCCAAAAATCAAAGACGGCCGTCAAAAAACAGTAGCTCCTTCTTTAAAATCAGGAGTCTATCTTTAATTGGGAATGGAACGGTTAGAAGGCTTTGTAAATTGAGATAAATTACTTAATTTCAGTTATAGTTTATAGATTAGTTAAGAAAACTAGTTTTAACTTACTATGAGTGATGAGCCTCATTATTTTGTCATTACCAGCCTTGTTGCCTAGACTAGACTTATAAATAAAGCTTGAAGTTCTTTTCACGGCTCATTTCATTATTAGTACTAGCTCAAAGCCTAAAGAGCACTGTTGGTCTAATGGTAGCGGACCCACTTTCCGATCTTTGGGTCGTGGGTTCAAGTCCAGTCATGTACCAATGAGTTTCTCTGTGGAAAAAACTATGTGCACTATGCCAGTACTCTCAAAACGGTGAAGGAAAACATCGTGAGGAAGCCGGCTTGTGGTAGAACGAGCCAAAAAGGGCCCGCCAGCGGCCTACTTGCGGAAACCAGCCTGCACACCAATTTGCCGAACCTAAAGCTTTGTTCAATAATACCGTACCGTACCCATAAGTGAAAATCAGTTCAGTGTTGCCAGCTCTTTAAGACTATATTATAATGATCCTTGTGATTCAATTGACTACCTTTTGATTTTGGTATAGGAAAGGTATTTTATAGAAAAAATATGTTTTGCAAACTACAAAAATTGTACTTTTACAACACAACTGAAATCCTTTTGTTATATTTTAATTCAACTTGTAACATATTGATAAAATGTACCACCTGCTTCATAAATTACGATTTCTTTTCCGTCCCCAAAATAAATAAGCAACGCTCTTTCTATCCATCAAAAAGCACCTCAAAGAAACGTCAGAACAAGGGGAGGATCCTATTAAGGGTCGAACTACATTTACAAAAACACTTCAGTATTACGCCTATGCATTTTAACGTAGATACGTTTTTAAAATTGTCTTTATAGAGACGCAGTTAAAAAAAAAAAGCGGCCAAGTGCGAGTCGGACTCGCCCATGAAGGGTTCCGTAGCAGTAAGTAATATAACATAGAGTTCTAGAAGTTCTAGTAGTTCGTCGAAATAGAAGTTCTAGTAGTTCGTCGATTTCCTGGTTTTCCTTTCATTTAATTTATCATGTTTGTTAGAGAGATTTCATCCTTATAATTGACCCTAACGATCGATGCAATAAAAGTACGGGGTATAATTTTTTCACATTTTAGCCGGTTCGATTCCCGGGTGTGAAAAGAGAATTTTCGAAAATCTTTGAATGCAGTTTGCTTTCTATTCAAAAATAAAGGAATGTTTCTTTTGAGTAAAATTTTCTATCTGCAATATTAAGAGTACTTTCCCTCCAGGTGGCATTAAAAATTCCACCCTGTATATGCTAAATAAAGACTGTTACCTTTTTTAGCTTTTTTAAATCCTGTTAAAAATTACCATTGAAACAAGAAAAAAACCTAAAACTCAACCCAGTTGGACGCAAAACCACAACAATCATCATCATCATCATCACAATATCAAACTATCTTAAAAGCTGGATGATCTAAACTGTGTTTAATAACAACGTGGCACGGCAAATGTGGCTACTTTTCCGTCAGTTCTATGAAAATGAAAGTGAAGCTACTGCTAGGCTGCCTTGTGTTTGCGGCGTGAAGTTTCCCATATAACCGTCATCACTCGGCGGGAACGATAGCTATAAACCCAGGCCACATTTCCAAAGCACCTGGAGAGAGACTTTCGAGTTACCAACTAAAGAGAAAACTAATAATGCTGCTTGAAGATAAAAAGGTAAATACTTTAACTTTGTCGTACTGGCGTCACTGATGTCGTCTTAAGCCAAATAATAAGTCAATTACTGGACATAAGCCGCTCCACATTAAGACTGACTTGCATGTTTTTGTATTTTCAATTATAAACAAGCTAGTGTGGTACGAGCATATCATCAGGAGGGATGAAAGTCATAGGACCATTAAAATGATGAATATGAATGTAGATGATGGATATATGGGTAGAGGTAGGCCAAAGAAAAAAAGTATGAACAGTGTGAAAGATGACATGGGTAAGAAATAGTATAGGATCCCTAGAAGAAGGACCTTCACCGAGCTGGTTATTTAATGAAACGTATTTTGCCAATAAATATATTCTATATGGGTTGCCTATCAAATTTCAGTCCAGGATATGATTAATTAATAATTAAAAAATAATAATGTTTTTTTAACTTTCCACCGGTTTGTTTATTAGACAAATTCTATACCAATCGAAAGTATAGACCCCATAGAATATGCAAACTTTAGGTTGCCTATTTTTTTCCGGTCACAACTCTCGGGTAGCCAGGTATAAACAGGAAAATCAATACTAGCATTTTGCACCGGTATGTTTATTGAATAAAAATACTGGGGTCTATACTTTCGATTGGTATAGAATTTGTTTAATAAACAAACCAGTGGAAAGTTAATTTTTTTTTTTATTATTATTTAATCATAATTATCCTGGACTGAAATTTGATAGGCAATCCATATAGAATATATTTATTGGCATGTTTAATTATATATAAAATACGTTTCATTAAATAACCAGCTCGGTAAAGGTCCTTCTTCTAGGGATCTTAGACTAAAAGAAGTGAATACATGACGGCTGCCAAGGAGAATGCAAGAGAAGAACTTGTTTTGCAGACCCCACATAGAGTGGGATAAGGTCTGGAAAAAAAAGAAACATAACATATACCATGACTAACACAGAGTAAACAATGATTACGTAAATATACAAATTGATTCACTTTTTTGATATCACCAGATCAAAAAAGTGAATCAATTTGTATATTTCTAATGTTTTCACTACTTCTTCTCAAGACGGATATGGTGCAATGTTTATTATTTGCGAGTGAGTTGAAGCGTAGCGAAGCTACTATAAGTGATATTAATATATTCAAGATTTAACAATTTTGAAACCGAATATGAAACAATGAACAATAGTATTTTATTTTATAGGAAAAATGCAAAAGGAACACGTACTCCCAAAAGGCCACTAGAGCAGAATAAAGCTGAAAACGCCACATCTGACTAAATCCAAGTGTCTGGCAACTCTTACCACACTTCAAGCCGCGATGTTTGCATCAAAGGGTACGCTAGTGCGAAGGGCTTATTCCTGAAATGTCATGGAGACAGTTAGGTAAGAGGGAGGAAGTGGTGACATATCGTTGCATTTAGAATTTAGAATTTGAAAGGTTGTGTTGATTAATTAAATGGCTCTACAGGTTTTAATGTGGTTCGTCACATTTTCTTACCTTTCACCAGTAATCTACACACTACTTATTCTCAACAAAATATCGCTTATCAGTGAGTCTCAATTCCAACACCAGAAGGCCTACCAAAAGGTCTGTCTGGCTCTGTCTCTGGCTCTGGTTTTGAGTCTATGTGAGTGTTGACTAAATAAATCCTACGTCGAAACGTCACACACACAGTATAATTACACTTGGTGAGCACTCATATAGACTCAAAACCAGAGCCAGAGACAGAGCTAGACAGAGCTTGTGAGCTAGGCTTACAGATTTGTCCCAGAATAATTGCAAAACCATGGTGTTCAGAAGCCAAATAACAATATTTCATCTTTTTCCGCCTATTTTCCCGCCAGTGTCCCTAAAACCTTTCATATACTTTGTTAACCCAAAACAATAACGATAATCTTTTTCTATGGTTTTTTATATGTGTCTACTTCATTGCACTAACAAGCTTGTAGTTCAAAAGCTGATCATAAGTTTCTTATTTAAATAAAAATAATAAATAAAATTAAAATCAAAAGTGTATATATTCAGTAGGATTGCAAGAATCACTTTGAAACGTCTTAAATCATCATGACCATATAAGCCTGTGCAGCCGGTCTGCTCTAAAACGGGATTCCGATCGCAATTTTAAATTTTGACGGAATTCTGACGGAAAACCCATAGGATTTCTATCAAAACTCCGTCAAGGCAGGTAACCACTGTCAAAATTAATCTAAAATCAACAAAAGCAATGTTTTAGGAAATTGTGCTGGAGAGGGGACGATGTAGCTTCTTCATTTTGGAGAAACCAGCTATTTGATAAAGAAGTAAGAAACGTAAACGTTGTAGAAAACTAGTCTAACTCTCAAATTCTTCTCGAATCTCTGTGCGAAATTTTGTTTGAATGGTTTCAGTGGCTCAGGCTTAAATTAAAGTAAGTGAATCACAGCAGTCTCCTAGACTACACTATACGAATATTAAAGCACACGTTGGTGTCAAGTAACCTTTTGTGTACCGGTATTGTATCGATATCCGATATTTGTACCGGTACGTCACAATAACGGGTATCGTTTAACTATTACCGTTATTTTTAACGTTCGGTTCAATAAGAAAACTCTGTCGAATAATGCAATTGCCACGGGACATGAGACGATATCAAATTAGATGATAAACAGGAACTATGGGAACAAAATATTCGCAGTCGGTAATATTCGAACCTCCGATCCCAGGGGGAGTCTGATTTCGACTCAGACGCCTTAACCACTCGCCCACATCTGTTGCTTGAAACACTCAAATAACATAATGTCCTTCTGTCAAACTGTAAGTGAATGTCAAATCTTGAATCAAACAGTAGACCTACCACAAGCTCTGTCTGGCTACATGTCTGGCTCTGGTTTTGAGTCTGTGTGAGTGTTGACAAAATAAATCCTACGTCGAAACGTCACACACACAGTATAATACACTGATGAGCACTCACACAGACTCAAAACCAAAACCATAGACAGAGCCAGACCGAGCTCATGGTAGGCTACAGACCACTTTAAAACATTTTATAAGCTGGGTTAAGGTGCCAGTTTCATGTGATACCTAGAAGAACAGAGTATGTATTATGTTTTTTGTCCGATCCTTTGAACAAAATAATAATAAAAATGCTTGTAAAAGTCCTAGTGGGGTGCTATTTCATCTTATTGAGAGCAAGACAAACACATACAAAAGCAATCACGTCTAGGGCAGTTTTCCCTAGTTACTCTATTCTGAGTACCACTTAAACCGTCGGTACTCGCCGTGATACTCAAGTAATGAGTTGAATTTATTTTTAAAGCCAATCAAGAGAACATAACCGGTGCAGATGCAGTCCAAACCGGTGCAAACCGGTGCACACTGGAACATACGCCGGTACACATTTCGGTGCTGTACGGAACACTACAACACTACTCGACCGACATAAGGTACTGCATTGTTCTGTAAATTGGACAGATGAATTTAAAGCAACATCTTGGAGTGGGCTAGTCTGAATAATAAGTGAGACTAGTCGTAGTAGAATGAGATTATGACTGAGAATACCTTGTTTGAAGTATGAATATAAGTAAATATTGTGGACAATCTACACAACACTGTCTAGCCCCAAATTAAGCAGAGCTTGTATTCTGGGAACCAGACAGCTGATAATAATACTTTAAGTCTGTATATTTTTTTGTAAATAAATGCTTAGAATATAATAAATAACACTCAGACAGAGAATAAACATCTGCGTTCATCACACAAATATTTGTTCTCGATGGGGATCGAACCTACGACCTACGGCGCAGAAGGCAGAGGTACTACCAACTGAGCTGAGAGGCTAATAAAGTAAGATAAACGATAACCCTTATGGTGTGGTGGTGGTGGGTTGTGTCACGATTGAGGGTTCGAGTCCCGCGCCAGGACGTTACGGTAATCTGTAAATATTTATTCCGAATCCAGGCAGGTATTTAGTACTCTTAGGACCCAGACCGACCCAGTTATAACGTAGTTCACGTGCGCACGCGTAAATAGGCAATCATGGCGTAAGAAAGCGTCTCTGAAATTCTTGAAAGTAACTCTAAAACCGTTCTGTTCATCAATACTTGACCTACGACGTTCGCAACCATTTCGATGCAAAGACAATTTTATTTAACTGCTAAAACCCATATAACTTCTAATAAGTTTCTCGCTACGTTTATAGCCTTGATACGAGTATAAATTTTAGTTTTATTAGGTACTAATTCTTAACTGCTTTAATACTTTCAACCGTAATGCCGTTATGTTCATTCTGGAAAACAGGTCCACTAGATAAATTCAATAGATTAAAAATAAAACTGGATAGGCCACGTGACGGCGCGGAATGGCGCCGCGGTCACATTACGCGTTATTGGGACGTGTGTGGCAACACTGCACTAGGGCTGTCAACTGCAAGTTTGATTTTCTGAATGCACGTTTGTGATTGCAAGGTGCCTTGGGGGCGCACGGAAACTCGGTGTTACTCTTACCCCCGAATACTGAAACGCAACTCAGATTTAAGCACGTCTCAAGCGACAAATATTTGACAGTTTTCAATGAAAATCTGTCAAATATTCGTCGCTTGAGACGTGCTTAAATCTGAGTTGCGTTTCAGTATTCGGGGGTTAGACTCGTATGACGGTCCCTAAGCGCGGTTGCGTGCTGGCTGAATTCATTCGTCTTGAGCAAAGGTGGTAGGTATACATGTTATACAGTCCTGGTATTTACAGTATGTATAAAATATGGCATGTAGGTTCATATGCGAAGGTCCGATAATGGACTCATTCCACTCACGGTGAAGATTTATTACCAAATATTTCGGTTCCACCGTCATTACGCAAGCGGCTACGGAATGGGACTCATCAATTTTGTCTATTCGTTCTGATCACTTCTATCAGGTATTTTTTAAAGCAAGCGTAGGTACATAGATGCCTTATCATCCTGCTTCAACGTCACTTGCTGTAATAAATGCAAAGAGAAAGGTTAATTTTTCATAAACGATAATAAAAATGCGAAGAATTTTCATATGGACACTGTTTACCTTCCATCCAAAGGTCATATGGTAGAGATCGCTGTTTAATAGTGTCTAATAGTGAGTGAGTGATAAGACTGCCCATTGTTTTAAGCAAATAGTTTTCAGTTTTTATGTACCTACTATGCTTTATTAAGTTGTTGCTTGCACTAAAGTATTTTGCTATCTTTCTATCTTTACCAGTGGCCAGAAACTGCCAACCCTATTTTTCCATAGCTATATTAGCTTCCTCTTGTCGTTCAGTTATGAGTCCCCGGCTGACTATTGACACTTCGCTGGCGTTATAGTTCTGCAAATTTACGGCGAAGGCCGGAACGTACAATATCGCATGCACATTACCCGCACTCCGTATACGTGTCCGCGTTGTTTCAATTGAATCTTATGGTGCCTAGACGTGTTTGTACGGGACAATGAGAAAAACTTCTATTTGTCTGAGGATTTACCAAGGTAATTCCATATGCTTTGTTGACAAAAAAATAATAAGCAATAGAACTGAATAAAGAAATAACATTTATTTGTCACGATTACAAACAAAGAGAATAATAGGAAAATAATATTGTGTAACACAAGATCACATTTATGATAAGGTAAAAGAAACCAAGCAAACAATGATACAGTTGTTATTGTAGGTACTAATACAGAACTATAAGCAAACATAGTAGCATATCTTAGCAACATAAACTTCCAAATCTTAGCTTGCGCGTAATTAGTTTCCGTAAATCATAAATTCATCAAGAACGTTCCCGGTTCCAAATTTCCAAGACATTTTGCACCGCTGCCACTGCCGCTGCGGAAACGAAGCTTCCATTGCACGTCTGAGGCAGCCACCTCTATTGCAACCCTTTCTAAAGCCTCCCTCGACTCTTGCGTAATAAACAATCTTTCCCTCGCAGACGTGTTCTGGTCTCCCGACGCATATTAATGACGTCCTTACTTTAAATCCAGCCGGATGAGGCGCGGTTAAGTCAAATCCCGGATAAATTACTCAGCGGCGGTACCTACCGTACCCAGGCACTTCTAGGCACCATAGCTATATACAGTTAACAAAGTAAATGACTAACCCATTCGCATAGAGTTTGTTTTACATAAACCCGCTGAATCGTAAGATGACGCTGTAGAAAAAACGGCTAAGTGGGGAATTATCGACCTGACCAGAGACTGGGCTATCGCGGAGTCATCATACAGGATACATCTTCTTTTCAGCCCTACCTGCAGCACTCAAGAAGGACTTAACCCAGACAACAAATAGGTACAATAAGGTGACACCTAGGCGAAAAATATTTTAATAGTTTGGTGATTGTAGACTCGAGCATAAGAAATTGATATTTGATTACACAACGATACAAGGCACCTAATAACACAAGCTCAAAGTCGCGCAACGAGCTATGGAGAGAGCTATGCTGGGAGTTTCACTACGTGATAGAATCAGGAATGAGCATATCCGTAGAAGAACCAAGGTCACCGACATAGCTCGTAGAGTTAGTAAGTTGAAGTGGCAATGGGCAGGCCATATAGCTCGAAGAACCGACAACCGTTGGGGAATAAAGGTTCTCGAATGGCGACCACGAACCGGAAGTCAAAGCGTAGGGCGCCCACCTACCAGATGGACCGGCGACATTGTTAAGATCCCGGGAAGTCGATGGATGGAAAGGGCTCAGAACCGTTCTTCCTGGAAATGTGTAGGGGAGGCCTATGCCCAGCAGTGGACTTCTTCAGGCTGATGATGATGATGACAAGGCACCTAATGCACAACATTTACGAGGACAACAACACTACAAAGAAAACTTATAGACATTACAGTCTATGAGTGAAAACAATTTGACCTTTTTACATGATGTGTGTGAATGAAGTGTGTTGACTGTACCTACCCGGGCATGTCCCCGGGTCACATGTACCGGCGGGTGTCGGTGTCGGTGTCGGTGTTGGGGAACCACGCACTCTGCCGCATACTGAATGCCTAATTGAACTGAGAACTTTATGACGTCATTGAACTTTGAACCTGTGCATGTGTGCTGTGATAAATGTCTTTACTAAAGAGAGTATTTTACTGATTTGTAATTTTTTTTGTAGCGAATAATATGATTAATAAAAACGGTTATCTGTAAAGTCGGTTTACTGACGATAGTTGAACGTGACAGCGACATACAGCTGTCCACGCGGACGCATCGCTCACTCAAGTAGGAGAGAGACAGATGTCGAACGCTGCGGAGGCCGTGCGCGTGCGTGCCTCTTTGTCGCTCGTTCCGCGCTCTCGCTTGCACTTCAAATTTAAATGGAACGCCTCAGAGCGAGGTATAAGTCATGTTTTTTCGTGCGTGCAGCCGGCTCCATCGATTTATAAGACGTTGTCACGTCAAAAAGAATTTACTCACACAAAAATATTATCAGACTGTCTTTTACATAACTTACATAGTAAACAAGATTACCATTGCATAGTTCTTTGTTCTTTTTCTACTTCTCAAAAGCATAAAAAAATTTACTTCTTTACTGGATAAAATATTGTAGGTACCTACTCCAAAATGAAGCTTAGCCCAACCGGCCGCAGGCAGTAATTAGTTAATGAACATCAGTGCGGTGAGCAAAGCGCACTTATAATGAGTCCGTTCTGACGGTGGTGCTTCAAATGAAAGTATTACATCTATAACTACAACACTATCAAAAATTTAATTTTATGTGCGGCTGGTGGCCTAGTTTATTATTATTATTATTTTATAATGTTATTTATTTCAGATATTAATCCACATTACAGTTACACAGAAATCATACACACACTATACTATTATAGTAGTGGTAGCAATCTGGCCTTTCGACCCATAAGCTCCCTTGGACTGAAGTCCAGCCGAGTATAATTATGGATAATTCATTTTTAGGGTTCCGTAGTCAAATGGCAAAAACGGAACCCTTATAGATTCGTCATGTCTGTCTGTCTGTCTGTCCGTCCGTATGTCACAGCCATTTTTCTCCGAAACCGTAAGAGCTAGACTGATGAAACTTGGCGAGTAGATGTATTCTGTGAACCGCATTAAGATTTTTACACAAAAATAGAAAAAAAACTATAAATTTTGGGGGTCCCCATACTTGAAACTGAAACTCAAAAAATTTTTTTTCATCGAACCCATACGTGTGGGGTATCTATGAATAGGTCTTCAAAAATGATGTTGAGGTTTTTAATATCGTTTTTTTCTAAACTGAATGGTTTGCGCGAGAGACACTTCCAATGTGGAAAGAGTTGGTCCCCCCCCCCTCTAACTTCTAAAGTAAGAGAATGATAAAACTAAAAAAAATATATGTTGTACATTACTATGCAAACTTTAAACGATATTTGGTTTGAACGAGATCTAGTCAGTAGTTTTTTTTTTATACGTCATAAATCGTAAACAGCAATTTACCTTTCGACGAACTACAAGAACCTTTATATTATGTTACTTGATGCTACGGAACCCTCCATGGGCGAGTCCGACTCGCACTTGGCTGCTTTTTTATTCAAGCGGTGAAGGAAAACACTTTGGGAAAATCCGCGGCTTAGTCTTAGCACTTCACCAAGTCTCTGTCGAAAGGCATGGGATAGGTGCTAGGCAAGCCTACTCTATCTAAAATGTTGGCCCAAGGCACTCCTTAAGAGCAAAATGTTTTCCCTGACATTATTAAAATCGTCTAAAATAAATGTAAAGCCTTGTATACTTACTTAACTCCATGTAAGTACCACACAAACTTTAATTACAGGCATGACAAATAAGTGTATGCAAATGAGCGGAACACCGCCCTCCTCTGCTGAGTGGAAATCTAATTAAATCATCCCGCTCATCAAACAACGCCTGTTTGCGAGCTCATATTTATTCTTTGCCGCAGTAAGATTGTACGAGCACTGAGAATAAGCATTCACAATCGATATTGTCGTAAATTGAATACTTTTGCCAATGCAAGTATCATTTTTCCGCTAAACGTTTTCGCTGTCAAAACTTTGTTAAATGTTTCTAAAACAAAACAGAGTGGAGGAGGCGAAATATCAAGTTGTTTTAATTTTTTTTGTATCCAATAAGTGAAAGTTATCTAAGACCATCATCATCTCCCTGCCTTATCTCACGCTGATTTGGGTCGTCACAATAAGTCTTATTCTTCCACTCATCTCTATCATTCGTCATCTCGGTGCTCATATCCTTTCTTACTCATGTCATCTTTCACACATTCCATTTATTTATTCTTAGATATATAACTTTTCTTTTAAAACCACCATCCACATCCATGCCTAACAATTTTCTCGTAATATGGCTTTCATCTTTCCGCCTGACATTCATCCCTTACTTAGGTCCAATTTCACCGTTAAACGCGTTTAACTAAACTCGTTTATATGTACGTACACAAAAGAAATGCAACGACATTGACAGGTCTTTAAGCGCGTTTAGAGAAAAATGTACCAACTGAATGCTTAAACGAGTTTAAACGTCAGTAGAACGCGTTCAATTTCAACGGTGAAATTGGACCTTAGAAACCATGATCTATAGAATTAAGTATCCGAAATAATAAATAATTTCTTCGAAGTCGATGCTTCTTCGCAGTTCGATCCCAAGCTAATTGTTTTATTGCCGGCTATAAAGTCGGGAGCGGTGCGAGGACGCAGCTCACATACAAACAGTCACATCACTTCAGCCAAGACTTTTCTTAAAACAACTAGTTGATGAAACAAGTATAATAATGACCCGCTTGACGTTAAGTGGTAACCATCGCCTATAACGAGGCAATCGAAGGTCACGCACGTCAAGAACATGCCCTACGATGCGTTGCCCTGCGTCCATCAACTTGAGGCATTCAGCCACACGTGCCAGTAATTTCAGTGTGTTGCCAGTGATGTCGTATGGGAGTTTGACATAGTTACACTATTGGCTTTACAAGTTGAAAGTTATACAAGGGGCTATGGATTTTCACTCTATTATAGAATTAGAAATGAGGATTATTAGTAAAACCTAGATTACCAACTGCTTGCAGTATTAACAAGTTGAAGTGGCAATGGATAGGCCATTACTTCTCTTAGAAGCGACAGCCGCCGGAAAGTATTTTTTTTATACAACTGTTGGAACAAGCACATGGCTCACTTGATGTTAAGTGGTAACCATCGTCTATAACAAAGCATCGCATAGTTGGTCACGCACGTCAGGAACGTGCCCTACGATGCACTGCCCTGCGTCCATCAGGTCGAGGCACACAGATGATAAAAAGTATTAGCGAATGGCGACTAAAAAGCATTGTCGACGCTCTAATATAAAACTATGGTCCTTCTCGTGGTAATATGGGCTACCGTCAGTGCAAAGTTTCCTGTGGCGTTGTTATCCGTGACCCAGCCGTTTCATAAAGCTGTGGCATGGCAATGATTGAGCGATTCGTAGGCAAACGTCGCGTCGCGTCCCGTTCCCGTCACGCCGCGCCGCGCCACGAGCCGGGAAGATAAGCTGTTGATATATCGCCACTTGAAGCCAGGCTATGGGTTCGAGTGTTTGTCGTTACATTTCATTTCTATGGTTTAAATATCTTCTAGATATGAAATAACTGTCAGCTAGATTTATGTAGAATCAATATGTATTTGATGATAAAGGGTAAGAATAAAGTGTTCCTTTTGATTTTAATAGAACAACTTAAAACAATTTTGATTTAAATCCAATAATATCCCTAGTTATTTGGTTGTCTTTGAAAGATAACATGTTTGAAATAGGTTTGTTAATTCAAACGATATGAGATTTCTAAATAGCAAACACGCTCGATGCAGTATATTGCGAAACGTGGAGCGAAAAGTTGTGCGACGGATAGATTTTCCTCCACAACTGGACTGGATATGCAGACCACAGACCAAACTAGGTTTAGAACTGATTAATTCACGAATTACTCGATTTATTAATTCAGTTAGGTTAGAATATCTAGCAAACTAAAGCTGTCGAAGTTAGTTAATTAAATTCCCGCATTGGAGCCAATATTTATTGTATTATTATTGGAGCTAGATTGATTACAAGTTGTCACATAATATGTTACTGTGAATATTGGATAAATAAAACAATTTTGTTTTTGGTCCAAGGGTATTATTTAGTTTTTTTGAGCTTGCGTCACCTCTTCGGTCGGTAACAAGTACGTCTTCTCTTCTGTAGGTTGTGGGTTCGGTGTTCACAGTTCCATTTAAGTTTTCCACCCTTAATAGCTTTTTTCCACCCTGTATAGCCTGTTCATCGGATACGTTATTTTTACCACATGTTGGCGAAAAGCAAATGGCCCCACCATTCCAGAAAAGTGCGTTACACAATTATTATAATCTATATATGTGCATTACTTTGCCTTTTCAAGCCCCGGAAGTTGCAGAATAAAACCAAATAACCATTGATAATAGTCAATGTGTAGTACTGATTACAGGGGGGTACTGAGTTATAAATCCATTAGCGAAAGTAAAATATCACCGCATCCCGGCAAAGTCTTGTACTGCTGCCAGGGGTGGGTTAAGTGCCAGTCTAAACCATTGGCGTCCACGACCCTGACTTTGTCGTCCATCCATCTTGCTGCAGGGCGCCCTACGCTTCTGTAGCCGGTTCTTGGCCACCATTTGGTTGTTGTTCTACTCCACCTGTCATCACCACCCCTAGCAATGTGTCATGCCCAACTCCATTTAGGCTCCGTTATCCTTATGAGCGTGTTATTCTGAGGAAACTGTTTTTGCATGACTTTAAACAATTTCGGGTTTGGTCTTGTGCCTACCGCAGTCTCTTATAGCCCCTTCCCACCGGTGCGTGATATCGCGCACCAGCCCGCACCAGCTCGCACGACACACCATGGGAACGGTCTCGTGCGGCGAGGTGCGCGGTAGCACAGGAGCCTTTTCTGTGTGCGTTGCCGTGCGTCGTCGTGCGCGGTGCGTGATGATCTGCAGAACCCGCACCGTAGGAAGGCAGCATTAGGTTTTGATATAACTTTTTCATAAGACTGAAAGGTTACACCTAATCATTTGTTCCCTTAGTCTGTTGACAGAATACAAGTAATTTTGCAAATTACATCTCGAGGTTTAATAGTTTACCTGTGTAAACATAATGAAGTGACGGACGATTATTGGCATTTGTAAATAGGTATGGATGGAGTCCCCCTTCCCATGTGCCTGAGTATCCCCCTGGCAGGCCTAATCTCCCATTGCGTGGCGATTAACGTTTCGCTCCGGGACTGTAAACTTTACTCCAGATAAGGATTACTACAACGGATGAATTACAAAGTACCTACAATAATACTCGCGACGCAGATTAGCGAACAGTGTCTACTACTGCCGCATTTGTTTTTGGGAGGGACTGACTTGGTTATACGAGACGACACGATAACCAGTGAATTAGGACTCATTAAGTAGATTCAACTTGATTATGACTATCCTCCTAAATTTCTACTTACAGCCTGAAAGAGCATAATCAGAAGATATAAAACATAGTAGCAAGTCTTCACTTAAAAAGCACGAATAGAGCTCATTGAACGCCCCCCGCCACTTCTTTTATTAGAGTAGACTAGAGTAGAATTTTAGTAACAATAAGATGTCGTCACCGCAGAACGCTTAGATGTGCGCAAAGGTTCCTACAGGTTTCAATGTTCTATCAATAAATTCACGAGGATCACTTTGAAACGTCTCTAGGCTAAGTGAATCAACTAAGAAGCTATCGACCTAGTTGATGCCTGAAGGCATAATAGAAGAAGTAGGTAGAGGTCGGTATCCTGTCGGGGGATGTAAGGATGCGCATTGATTCGAGCGGCGGCATAAAGTTGTAGGCCGATGTTAAAATGTCGTTGCTCGTGATCGTAAATGTTGAGGCACGTAGGTACAGTGGCTTTATTGTATTTCTGTATCGTTTAACAACGGCCTTTTTGTACGAATTTCGTGATTGGATGCCGGATCTGTGAGTAGAACAATAGCAGGCAACCACTCGTGCTATTAAAATGTGGAAATCCATTTTGGAAGTTGACGATGCGGTATCCTTTTCAACCTTTGCTTTGCTTTTGTGTTCTGTTTTGATCGGCCTATACGTATACATTTCAACGTTTTTGGAGGATGCTAACAACTGTGCATAAATCTATTGAAGATGATTTAGAGAGAATCAGATAACTATGAGTGGATAGTTTAAAAAAAAACACCTTTTAATAAAATTGTCTTTAAAAAAGTAAGTAGGGGCATGAGTAATCACCAGTTGCCTCTGACGCTATATAAATCATCTACAATAGAGGCCTGTTTACTTTTTTCTTTAAAAAAACCCGTGATCTATAATGTCCTATAACTACTTACAGGGCATTGTAGTCCGCGGGTTTTTTTTTAAGTACTTACATATACCATGCTTTCATCCTAGTCGGCCTAGTCCTTATTGAAGGGTGTGGTCAATTGTAGAGTTGATCAAACTGTGGGTTTCCTCACAGTGTTTTCTTTCACAATTTGAGAACGTTTCAATCATAATGTTATATATGATTTAAAATTTAACTTTTAGTCCATCCCTGTTATCCTTATATTTTGATAGAACGTTCAAATTTCTATGATTGATGTTAAGAAATACAAGATAGAACCCTTTTTAAAATGCCACGAACCGAAAGGGACACCTTATCAAAAATCTATTCGCATTTCGTGAAAAGAGGAAGAAAAAGATTGATATAAAGTTATCAAGATAAGTCGGTTGGCAGGCCACGGAATGCATTCAAATTAGTCTGGATTAGATCAGGAATTCCTGGAAAAATCCGTTCCAACGGAAATACGGGGTAATGAGATCGGACGAGGTCGGTGTGTGCCTGCGTCGTCAGTCGTGACGCACAAGTCTTCATTAACATTGGGAAATGAACCAGAAGAAATGTTTTTAAAAATCCCTTGTTGTGAGAATCTTTGTTCTGGCAAATACAACGCACAACCTTAACCGCTGACCGTAGAGAGTTTAATTACTGAGGGAATTTTGGTGGTGAGGGCTCGGAAGGGAAGCTTGCATGAACTTCACGAGGGCAGAGTTTTGCTGAAATCTAAAACGTGCGTACTTATTATGAGAGGAGTTCAATCAGCCTACATTGGTTGGCGGTGATTTATATCAGCTTAATAAATACGAGGTTTATAGATCCTCCAATTCACATCGGTGTCCTGTTGAACGCATTCTCAATTTTATGTTTAGTCATAAAATAAGTGTAAAAGACCCAATAAGTCGTAATACTGGTAGCTTTGGTTTTCTAACATTCAGACCAACATTACCCCTGCCTACCCCAGCCTGAAGCTAGACTCTGTATCAAATTGATAGTCGTGAGACTCTCTTCTGTCTGTGGCTTAGTTTGCCTCCACCACCGGTACCAAATTAACATATTTATTGTTTTTTGTAGTTATAATATCATGATTGGCTTTGGGCATTATTTTGATTCAAAGTGAAAATAATTGAGACCATTTTGTGACGTGTAAAGAAGTAAGTAGGTAATCGTAATTTTATGTCTGTATTTATTAAGATTTGTCAAAAATACACTCAGGTACCCGAGTATCACGTGATCAAAAATACGGTCGGAAGCTTGGAGCAAACCCACGGACTGCATAAAGTAGCGGTCATCGCATTCTTAGAGACGAGGACTTCACCCCTACACCTGGGACAGGGCTGTCGCGAATGAAATTCCAGGAAGGCTATTAAAGTTCCCAATTCAGATTATGACTATCTCGGATTAAAGCCGAAGTAGCTTCGTTTCTCTCACAAATCGCTGTACAATAGAATAGAATACTCGTTTATTTAGCATAACAAGAACACAGGGGCGATGAAATAATCAGATGAAGAAAAAAGAAGGTGTACCTAATTTAAGAAGCATAATGTACTAAGTACGATGATAGCCATGCTCAAAGATCTTCCTTGTTTTGAAATTGATTAGAAATCGCCTTTACCTTCAGACAACGACGACGTCATTACATATTATGGGTATTTGTAATGACGTAATGGTACGAACACAATGGTAAAATTTTACCATTGTGTTCTGTAAAAATATCATCCTCAATTATTGTGCAATATTATACATTAAAACAGATAAAGTAAAGAACCTTGAACGTATTTAAAACCGCGCACCCGTAGAGCTTATCCTTCTGAGTTAACGTCTTTGGTTCCGATTAATTCGTTTTAAACTATAAAACCCTGAATACGCAATGGCTAGCGGTTTAAACCCAGTTTTATTAAGAGCGGTTTCTGACATTAACGGGTGTAGTAAAGCGGCTATCGTGTTAACGCAAAAGACATGAATCACCTTTTTCCCGGTACGAGGTGGCTACAACTGTGTCTGTTTATTCCTCCACTTTCTTCTTTCAGTCGTTGTTACTGTGTTCACGCTGGATAATTTTGACTGAGAGAAATAAAGATTATGATTATGATATTTATGTCAAACTAGCGACCGCCAGCGGCTTCGCTCGCCTCGTTTTCATTACTTTTTCGGGATAAAAATCTTATATCAGCCTCCTAATTCTAAGCCCCATCAATTTTCAGCCAAATCCATTCAGCTGTTCTTGAGTTATAAATAGTGTAACTAACACGACTTTCTTTTATATATCTAATAGATAACGGAGACGACTCCCTAGAACCACAGCATAAAGCCATCGTTAAAGACAAAGACAAAGAAAGTTGAACTATGGGACATAAACTAGAGATTAACATAATATCAGCACCAGCTCTTAGCCGGTTTTAATAACCCGTTTTATAACTAAACTCTGAAAGGCGGGACGGTCAGCGCAGTTAATATTTATGTAGATGGCGGTTCAGAGGATTCCCGTAGACTTAGGAGACGGTTATAAAGCGAATAAGCTTATGATGAAACTGAGCTCTGAATAACTATGTTAAGATCATGTGTACAAAAGTAAGCCTGCAAACTCCAGGATGTGCCATGTGCCTCTACAAGCTCTACAAGTTTGCAAGCTTTAGCATTTCAACAAGATTTTCTCTAATCAGTAGTACCACAAGCTCGGTCTGTCTCTGGCTCTGATTTGAGTCTGTGTGAGTGCTCACCAGTGCATTATACTGTGTGTGTGATGTTTTGACAGACTCAAAACCAGAGCCAGAGACAGAGCCAGACCGAGCTTGTAGTAGGCCTACAGTACTTAGATAAAACTAGTATTTTTATCGCAAATAGTCAAATGCAGCATGTAGTATTTAAGTTTAAAATACTGGATCACGCAGACGGTGATTTTTTCTGATCGTTTATTTTTTTCTGACCGTAGTGCTTGATGGTTGAAAATAAAGTGATTGCGACGAAATTAAATGACGTTAAACTTTCTCGTTCGTTAACCAAATATAATTAGTTGAGGGCAACATAAAATGTTTGTACCTCCTGGTGCTTCCTCTCAAAGTCGTGTTCTTCGGATGACACAATCAGCTCAGCCATTGTTGTGTAAGCAAGCGCAAGTAAAGTTTAAATCGCAATTGTTTACGCAAATTAACGTCTCGGAAATAGTCTGCTTTTAAATCCGTGCCTTCGCGGCCTTGATTTCCAGAAGATCCAAAAAAGGCGGGAAACTCCGCCATTACTGAGATAAATTGGAGCCGTGAATTTCTTGGTAAACCTCCCCCCTCCCTTAATCCTCTTAAGGTAAGCATTTTAGGGGGAAACGAAATATTGTTCCTATGTCGTGGTCCGTGGTGCGTGTTCACTTGTTGATGGACATCATTTTATCTGAGTACTTGCTTTGTGAGGTTTTCTTAGAAGTCGGCTCTCTTTAGCCAATAAGTATTATTTTGTTTGTTTTGTTTCCATAAGAAAAGAGCTACATTCTACCATTATATAGATTACCAACCGATCGTACCGTCTCTTCTTGAAAATCAAAACAGTGACTGAAAGACGAGAGAAATTTCAAGATAATCCAAAATGAGAGAAATGGAGCTCTTGGATTAAAGTTATCTATAATGGCAACATCGTTAAATCTTTAATTCTGATCATATTTAGTTGTACAATTTTCAAAGCTTCTTTGTGGTGTTTATAATAGGAACAAACACGAAGTTGATATCAACTAGAAGCGAACTAGAACTTAGCTGTAGAGCTACTAATTTGTAGCTAGTGCGGCTACATAATTAGTAGCTACATCAATCAGTGTACTGCGTCCAATTTCCGTGACTGGAAAAGGGTGGATCTACAGACCTGGTAGCTTATACCTTATATAATATTATCTACTACGCCTTTGTACTAAGTCAGAGTCTAATTTAAAAAAAATATTTTATTCATAATTTTAATCGTCAATAGATTCAATTTGATCAATAGTTTTGTAGCATAGAACCAAACTTCTGATTAACTGATTGTTAAAAATGCTGCGAAACTATCTTTTCAGAAAAATATGCCTCGGTATTATTTTAAGCAATATGACGCAGACACCCTTTTATTTCAAGTCAAAGAAAAAAAACATTTAACCACGTAAATCACAAGGATCACTTTGGATATTTACCGACTTAAATCTGTTGGAAACAACTTACAAATTTGCAAGGTCAAACAGCCTAAATTTGCTTTGTAGCTCAAATTATTTTCTATATTAGGATAGGTATCTAGATATCAACAGTCTCAGTTTCAGCACACAAGCCACCCTCTAAACGATGTCTCTTCATTTTACACCAAAAATAAAATCTTTATCCGTGGATTAGGGGCGGGCCTGCCCCTATAATTTATCTCACTAATGGTTTTAAAGCTGACATCTGCCCTTTCGGGGCCTTGGAGCAGTTTATTTTCTTAAAATGCATTTTTCCTTCTTGTTTATAGCTTGGCTTTTAAATTGTTTTAGAAAGGAAATGAAGGAACGTTCACATTCACAAAATTGAGGAAGGAAAAACTGCTTATTTACTTTGATGGTGTTTTAACTCACAACTCATGGGTTAGTATCTGAGGTTGCTGGTTCATTTTCTGCCAAAGATGTAATGAACCATCAATTCTAAATATTATATTTCAACAAATAAATCTATAAGCTTTTAACTCTCATTTGAATAGCAAAAGCCATTCAATTGGAGCTGTCGGTTCTCATAATTTACCCCAGTGCTAAGTACAGCAGATATTTAGCTGAATATTTAATCCCGAGCCGTCGGACTGAGATAAAGGGATCATTGGTGATAATGCGCTGGAGTTGTGACGTCACCGCTCCGTGGACATCTCAGCATTGAGACCCAAATAATACACATACCGTCAAAAATATTTAGTAAAATAAGACTGTTTTTGTTCACTGCTATTTTTATACTGTAAAGCCTTGCGCCCATCTAAGCGTTCTATGGTGGTAATCAGTGAAAACACGTCAAATATGGCTGTCATATTTGACAGCGATTCACTAATCGTCACCGCAGAACGCTTAGATGTGCCAAAAAAAATCTACATACTTCCGAGTTTCAGAGGAACCGGTAAGCTTCCAGTCCCGGGTCTAGCAGACCCGAAAACCGGTGGTGTATAAGTTCTGTCATCAAAGTTGGCCTATAGCTATTACGAACTTGCTTAATTGCGTCCACGAGAATTCAGTCAAAGGTACAAAACGGTACAATCCGTATTGCTGACGGCGAGTCTTATAAAAGCCATCAAGTTTTATGCCAACACCGACATGGTTAGATCTCAGCTTACGCCATCTTGACGTTAACAGCCAAACATGGTGCCTTTTTATAAATTTGGCCTTTTGGACGTAGACTACCTTCAAAGAGTCTTCAGGGGAAGTTGTTTGTTATAGGAGATTGGAAGAGATAGGTACTGAGGCTGGGGATTCAACTGATAACTAACTGAAAAATATATTCTCTATAAATATATGTGTAACGTATACTCTCTTACTTCGGCCATATAGCAAGGCGCGGCGACCAAAGCCTTGAAAAACTGGTTATCGTTGGGAACGTGGAAGGAAGACGGTCTCGCGGTAGATCCCCAACTAGGTGGACCGACTAGCTTAAAGAGAGGAACGTGGTGGGGAGAAGCCAGTTTTATGATGTGGTGAACATGGCTACAAATAGGACGCGCTGGAGGCAGGCCGTCCACTCTGTACAACAATGAATCCTAGGGATCACGATCTTCAGTCATGAAGTGCCGACCACAGAGAGAACTGAAAAATATGAGTTCATTTACTCGGTCACACACTGCGTTAGGGGACTATATACCAAGCTTAAAGAGATAGAGATTTTTACAGTCGTGAGCGTATTCCATTCCAAGACATGCGTCCAACTTTGGATATTAAACATTTTTGTTATTTATCTCTCCACTCGCTCTCTTCAGTCGCAATAGAATGCTCAGTCAACTAAGAGATAGCTAGTGACACGAAGTAACCAAGATTACTCCCTTGTGCCCACTTCGCTTTTCCATTAGGAGAAATGCAAAAAAATGCAGCGAGAATTGTAAAAATAAGTAATTTCACAAATGTTTTTATCGCGGCGACAAACCTGGTTATTTCAACTTTACTGGCATAATCCCCAGTTACTTTCTGCATTTAACAGTAAAACACCTGAACCGGTAACCGTTCTAATTGCCGAGTCAGCAAAAACTAAGCCTTCATTTACGTAGAAAGCAGGTTGCCGACGCGTGAACCGGTGAAGGCACGCGCTGCGTTAGGAGGAACAAAGGCTTCGCCAGATTGTATTGCCTAATATAGTTACTTTGAGTGGTAAAATTAAACCTACTGTGACGCCGTGCTGACGTAACTACGTAAGCGTGCAAGGCAGTGAAGTTTTTGGCAAACATCGTCATTGTCACAACGGCCGGGCTGTCAGAGCTACGACTGCAAAGCAGACGTACGCGAGTTCGAGCCCGGTCCAGCTATGAAGATTTTTGTTCGATATTTTAATGTTACCAGAAAATTCTAGTAGCGGCGAGTGCCTTCTTTAAGGAATTCAAATAAAGAACCGAAAGTTCTGGACTAAAACAAGAAATGATGTAAGAAGGAAAAGACGATCGGAATCCAACAGAAGAAGACGAAAAGACTAACGAAATTCAATAAATGACGATCAAAATCCAATAAATGACAATCGAAATTCCGGGTATATAAGGAGCTGCAAGCGCGTCTACGGGCAGTTCAGTGGAAAGTGATCTGAAGAAAGGAACAAGAAGAAAAAGTGGAAAAGTGGAAAAAGTGAACAGTGAAAGTGAATAGTGAACAGTGAATAGTGAAGTGCAAAGTGGTGAAGTGCTCCCAGTGGACTGTCAGTGTTCGGAGCACAGCGTTGCACCGTGTAACGCGCAGTGCGCGGGGACAGTGTCGGACAGTGCTACGCGTTTCGTGCAGTGCTACGCGTTCAGTGCAGTGTTACGTGTTCGTAGTGCGAATAAATCGCTACTTTGGGTAAAACGTTCGTTTCCTTCCAATCCCTGTACCCACTTCCGTAACATTTGGTGTCAGAAGTGGGATTGGAAGGTAAAATGCCTGTCATGCCGAGGGAAGGCGTGAGCACTCGCGCTAAGACTGGCTCGCAGCAAGCAGGTGGCTCCGGCGCCGAGGCTCCTGAGGAAGAAGCCCCTGGGCGCCGAGACAACTCCGGTGGAGCAACCTCGGAAAGTCCGTCGATGAGGACCCAGGTTGGACCAGACCTTGGCGCCTTGTTTGAGCAACTGCGCGCCATGCAAGCGGACCAGGCTCGCCGGGAGGAGGAGCAAGCCCGCCGGCAGGAGGAGCAAGCCCGCTGGCAGGAGGAGCAAGCCCGCCGGCAGGAGGAGCAGCTGCGCGCCATCCAGGAAGAGCACGCACGCCGCCAAGAAGAGGATGCCCGCCGGCAGGAGGAACAAGCCCGCCGGCAGGAGGAGCAGCTGCGTGCCATCCAGGAGGAGCAGGCTCACCGCCAGGAGAAGCAGCTGCGCGCCATCCAGGAGGAGCAGGCTCGCCGCCAGGAGGAGCAAGGCCACCGGCAAGAGGAACAGATGTGCGCATTGCAGAAAAGTCTTTTGACCGCCATCACCGACAGCATGCGGAGGGTAGAAGCGGTGGAGGAAACTATGCAGCAACATGAGACTCGCCTCTGTTCCATTGAGGAAGGTATCGAAACTGTACAACAACACGGAAACCGCCTCTCCTCCGTCGAGGAAGTTGTCAAGAAGCTCGAAACGAATGGAATCCCGGCCTCAGCGTCCATAGTAAGTGCATCGACTGCAGGCGGAAATTTCAAAGTCCCGCCTTTCGATGGAACCTCTTCCTGGGCGGCTTACAAGCTACAGTTTGAGGCTGTGATGAACCTGAATGGGTGGACCAAGAACCAGGCTAAAACCGCGCTTACTTTGGGACTACGAGACAAGGCGTACCAAACATCGCCGGCATCGGTCATTGACAGCATGCTCTTGCAGTCGTTTGTCGACGGTATTTTCGACGCGGAAGTAAGAGCTGCCGTGCGCTTGGGTCATCACGGTCACATCAAGGAAGCCGTCGCGCATGCGCTCGAAGTAGAAGCCGTCCGACGAGACCCGAGGAGTGGACGTCTGAGGGAGATTAATTCAACGGAAGTGGAGCGGGTTAACCAACGCAGAGCTTTCGTCCCTAGATGCTACAACTGTGGGGAACGGGGACATCTGAGAAGCGGCTGCCCAAATCGGGTTACAGAGAGACGAGGGACCGATGCTTGTGTACAAGCGTCGGAGAACCAGGAAAACTAATTCCAGCCAGGGCTGAGGGGTGGGCGCTGGCCGGTAGACATGGAGCCCCGAAAATCAAGGTTCATCAGAGCACAGATGGCAACAGCTTGACTGTTAATGGATCAGTAAATGGAATTCCGTGCTCATTAACTTTGGACACTGGAGCGTCGCGTACGGTAATTGGAACACAACTGATAAGAAGAAGCGGAAAGATCAACGTTCGGAAGGGAGCTTACCAGCTAACAACGGCTACCGGCCAGCGCATACCAGTATCAGGTGAACAGAAAGTGGCTATCAAGATTGGTGATAAACTTTACTGGCAACAAGCGGTAATAGCTGACATCGTGGATGACTGCATTATTGGCCTGGACTTTTTGAAGGACCATCGGTGCAAGCTCGACATTCACTCCGGCGTCTTGAAGTGTGGAGAAGACGAAATACCGATGAGAGGCGGTGGCGAAGGCAAGGTGTACTGCATTAAGAACACTAAACTATTGCCTAGATCACAGACGCTAGTTCCAGTAATTTTTCCTGGAAGTAAAAGTTTGAAACAGCGACGAGTCATCGTGGCTGCCAGCACGTACGGTCATAAATTCATCCGCAGAAACAGTGGTACCTGTGTTAAATTTGAGCAATAAAGAACAGGTGTTAAAGAAGGGTACCCTAATAGGGCGGAGCGAAGAAATCGTGTGGTTGCGGAATTGTCAAGAAACCAAAAAGACGGATGCAAGTTCAATCGACGTTAACAGTATACTGGAAGAATGTAAGCGCGATTTGACAACTATTGAATTGCTCAAGGCGAAGAATTTGCTACGTCGGTTCTCCGATATATTTTCGAAGAATGATGGTGATATCGGAAGGACGAGCATGGTTCAGCATAAAATCAATACTGGAAATGAACAACCTATACGACAACGACCCCGCCGAATTCCTTTTGCCAGAGAAAAAGAGGTGGACGACATGATTCAAGACATGAAGGATAATGAAGTAATCGAACCATCGTCCAGTCCGTGGTGCTCACCAGTGGTTTTGGTAAAGAAGAAGGATGGGTCAACGAGGTTCTGTATTGACTATCGCCGCCTAAACGACGTGACCAAAAAGGACAGTTATCCATTACCAAGGATAGACGACACCTTGAATACTCTCAACGGCATGAAATGGTTTTCTACGCTGGACCTAAAAAGTGGCTATTGGCAGGTGGAGTTGGATCATGGATAAGGAGAAGACCGCGTTCTCCACAGGAAAGGGCCTCTGGCAGTTCAGAGTGATGCCGTTTGGGCTGTGCAACGCCCCGGCTACTTTCGAGAGGTTAATGGAACGTGTCCTTGCTGGGTTGCTGGGAGAAACCTGCTTGGTGTATCTCGATGACATTATAATAGTGGGGCGAGAATTTGATGACCATTTGAAGAAGCTGGAATCCGTATTCAACAAGTTGAGAAGTGCAAATCTGAAACTAAGCCAGAAGAAGTGCTCATTCTTCAAACGGCAGGTGAACTATTTGGGACACGTTATTTCGGAAAGCGGCGTCGAAACGGATCCATCGAAAATTTCGGCGGTTAAAGATTGGCCTGTGCCTGCGGACAAAACACAAGTACGGGCGTTTATGGGACTTTGCTCTTATTACCGTCGTTTTGTCCAGAGTTTTTCGGATATAGCGAAGCCATTGCATAGACTCACAGAAGAAAAACGACCTTTCGTTTGGGACCAACAATGCCAGGTGGCTTTCGAGGAACTAAAGAGCCGGTTATGTGAAACACCAGTACTCGGATATCCGGATCAGTGCAATGAGTTTGTAGTTGACACGGACGCAAGTAATACAGGGATAGGAGGAACACTCTCACAAAAAAAAGAAGATCAAGAAGTTGTGATAGCTTATTACAGTAAATCCCTGTCAAAACCAGAACGGAATTATTGTGTCACTTGAAGGGAGCTACTTGCAGTTGTCAAAACACTTCAGCATTTTAAGAAGTATTTATTGGGTCGGAAATTTCTAGTCAGAACAGATCATGCAGCCTTGAAGTGGCTACTGCAGTTCAAGAATCCTGAAGGACAAGTTGCGCGATGGATTGAACAACTACAGGAGTACGACTTTGTAGTAGAGCATCGCAGTGGAAAGTCTCATGGGAATGCTGATGCTTTGTCAAGACGGCCGTGTTCTGAAGACTGCAAGCACTGTGTGAAACAGGAAGATAAAGAAAAATCTATGGTCCGAGTTATAAGAACTGATACAGTAAATGATGATTGGAGCAGCGATGCCATGCGTAAACTACAAGAAGAAGATGAAGACCTTAGACCAATACTCAATTGGGTGAGAGATGGATCCGCACGCCCAGGATGGAGTGAAGTTGCTGGAATGAGTGCAGTAACGAAGAGCTATTGGGCACAATGGAATAGCCTGCTCTTACACAATGGTCTTTTATGTCGAAAATGGGAGAGTGCATCAGGACAAGACAATCATCTTCAGACAGTTGTGCCGAAGTCAAAGATTTCTGATATACTGCGAGCGTATCACGACGGAACATCAGGCGGTCATCTCGGTGTGAAGAGAACTTTGGTGAAAATTCGTCAACGTTATTACTGGTTGCACTGCAAGGAAGATGTTGAAGACTGGTGCAAGAAATGTACGAGTTGTTCCTCTGTCAAAGGACCACAAACAAGAAGTCGGGGAGCGTTGAAGTTATACAACGTGGGTGCTCCTTGGGAACGAATAGCTTTGGATGTGGCCGGGCCGTTTCCAATGACGAATAGTGGAAATCGTTACATTTTGGTAATAATGGATTACTTCACAAAGTGGCCAGAAGCGTTTGCATTACCAAATCAAGAAGCTGTTACTGTGGCTAGCAAACTGGTGAATGAAGTTTTCTGCCGATTTGGACTACCCCTTGAAATCCATAGTGACCAAGGCAGGAATTTCGAGTCGCAAGTCTTTCAGGAAACATGCATGATTATGGGCAAAACTCGGACTACGCCGTATCATCCGCAATCTGATGGAATGGTGGAGAGGTTCAACCAAACTCTAGAGCGGCATCTGGCAAAAGTTGTTGAAAGCCATCAGAACAATTTGGACGAGTACATTTCTCTGTTCCTTCTGTCGTATAGAACTGCGGTTCATGAGAGTACCTCTACTACACCGGCCCGAGCGAACTTTGGTAGAGAGCTTCGACTTCCAGCGGATCTTCTCGCGGGTTGTCCTCCAGATACGCCTAGCTGTATTTCGGAATACGCGGAAGATTTGAGAAGGAAAATGGAGGAAGTTCACGGGCATATGAGGGAAGAGAATCTGCGTGCTAGTGAGCGAATGAAAACGCGATACGACAGAAGCGTCAACTCCAAGTCCTTTGAAGAAGGTTCTGCTGTTTGGCTTCACAACCCCGTTCGAAGGAAAGGAAAATCTCCAAAACTACAACCGAGTTGGGAAGGCCCTTTTCAAGTAATTACGAGGATCAATGATGTCACATATAGAATTCGGAAAACGCCAAGAAGTCCAGCGAAAGTGGTTCATGTGGACAGGTTGGCACGGTACTACGGCTCTAACGATGCTCGGGACGAGCACGTCTAAGGAGGGGGTAGTGTGACGCCGTGCTGACGTAACTACGTAAGCGTGCAAGGCAGTGAAGTTTTTGGCAAACATCGTCATTGTCACAACGGCCGGGCTGTCAGAGCTACGACTGCAAAGCAGACGTACGCGAGTTCGAGCCCGGTCCAGCTATGAAGATTTTTGTTCGATATTTTAATGTTACCAGAAAATTCTAGTAACGGCGAGTGCCTTCTTTAAGGAATTCAAATAAAGAACCGAAAGTTCTGGACTAAAACAAGAAATGATGTAAGAAGGAAAAGACGATTGGAATCCAACAGAAGAAGACGAAAAGACTAACGAAATTCAATAAATGACGATCAAAATCCAATAAATGACAATCGAAATTCCGGGTATATAAGGAGCTGCAAGCGCGTCTACGGGCAGTTCAGTGGAAAGTGATCTGAAGAAAGGAACAAGAAGAAAAAGTGGAAAAGTGGAAAAAGTGAACAGTGAAAGTGAATAGTGAACAGTGAATAGTGAAGTGCAAAGTGGTGAAGTGCTCCCAGTGGACTGTCAGTGTTCGGAGCACAGCGTTGCACCGTGTAACGCGCAGTGCGCGGGGACAGTGTCGGACAGTGCTACGCGTTTCGTGCAGTGCTACGCGTTCAGTGCAGTGTTACGTGTTCGTAGTGCGAATAAATCGCTACTTTGGGTAAAACGTTCGTTTCCTTCCAATCCCTGTACCCACTTCCGTAACACTACGTAGGATACAACTAACAGCTAGAGCTATACTGACTGTAGGCCTACCATGAGTTCTGTCTGGCTCTGTCTCTGGCTCTGGTTTTGGATGCTGAAACTGATTGTCTTTTCAATTAACAACTTCTCGCTCGCACACTTTAACCTTTTGAAAGATATAAAAACATTGAACTATTATTATTATGAGCCGGTGGTGTCCCACTGCAGGGCAAAGGCCTCCCATTCCTTCTCTCCAGTCGTCTCTATTTAGTGCCCCTTTGGACCATTCTTTTTGAACTAATTCAAAATTTCAATAAATAAGTTAATTAATTTTATATTATATATAAATATTCCAGTCATGCTTACCCCTGTAAACATTGTGAACGCGTTCTAAGCCAGGAGAGAAATTATAATTAGCAAAAACTCGGGAGGATTAGGATGGACTGACTAAACGGAATTTTGCTAAGAAAATTGGTAAACTTTGCAAGTCGACAGTCAGTTGGGATTGACCTGTGGCCCACGGAGAACAAGCTATAATATTAATCGCCTGCAAAGATATTTTCAAAAAGTTCTTTCACTGTAAAAAAACGTGTTTATTTTAAGTTACGTTCCCAAATGTTTGTCAATTATGTGATTTATCTTGCCACGCAGGAATATGAAGAAAATATGCCATAAAATTATTTTGAACAAGGAGACAAAAAGAAGCCCCTCTTACGTAGAGAACTATGTAAGTACTCGTTTTTTTTGTGACACACGGCTTGCTACAATTATGAAATTCCCCTGTAACTGTTCTACAATTTAAAGTTTTAAATACAAAAGAAAAATGTTGGGTTTCCTTGAAAATATAACGCGTCGCAAAAAAATATAAAAATTGGCGGAGACCGGCGCGTAATAAATGGCCGGTAATTAGGGCACACACCCGCGGCTCAGGCACACCGAGGTCGAATTACATTTTTGGTAACGTCATCGTGGGTTGTGAAAATGTCATACAAGGTAATAAACGTAACCGTAGATATTCTATTATCCTAAATAGTGTAATATAGTATTCTCTGGTCATCACTAATTCAACTAGAAAATTAAGTTGTTTACATGAATTCATTTTTCTTGTCCCAAGAATTTCAGAATAGGTTTTCATTTATATCTCCTTTCAAAATCTTGCCATCATACTAAGGTTTTAAAAAACTAGTGAAACGACATTACGTAAAAATACAGATACCTACAGCTTATATCATCGTCTATTTTTTGACTGGCCTCTAGCTCAGTTGGTAGTAGCTCTGCCTTCTGAGCCGTAGGTCGTGGGTTCGATCCCCACCGAGAACAAATATTTGTGTGGTGAACATAAATGTTTGTTCTCTGTCTGGGTGTTATATTGTATTCTAGATTCTCAAGTATTATATCAGCTATCTGGTTCCCATATTACAAGCTCTGCTTAGTTTGGGGCTGGGTAGTGTTGTGTGAATTGTCCACAATATTTATTTATTTATTAATCTATCAAAACAATACATATTTTAACTCAGTACATCTCAATCCTAACTTTTTTCTAGCTTCTCTGTTACAAGCCGGGACTTTTTGTGGATATTATCCTTTTAGCGACGTGTACCTACTATTATTATGAACGCATTGCAAAAACTGCACACCTCTTTATATTGCCATCATTTTTTCACGTGTACGTGAAAGAGATAAAGAGTGATGAACTGTATGATTTTTTTAAATACAATTTGCTGAAGGAACAAGCATATGGCTCACCTGATGTTAAGTGGTAACCATCGACTATAGCAAAGCATTGCTTCGTATGCACTGCTCTGCGTCCATCAGCTCCAGGCATAAGACGTTCAGCCTCACGTGCTAGTAATTTCACGGGCACCCAAACAAATAGTACTTGTTATATTATAATATAATTATTTTACACTCACACCAAAGAAGTCCGCTGTTGGACATGGGCCTTCATAAATTTGTTATTTAAATTAATTATGTTTGCTATAGTCAACATGTTTGGAAAGATGACTAATATGCCACTGGTCCTTTCCTAGTCTTCCTAACTGCTTACGACATCCATGAGGGGAGTTAGTAAAGTCAATTTTAAATGCTTGGACCCCATTAATAGCAGAAGTTTGTTGAGTGAATCAGTGTTATTCTGAACTATTTATATGAAATATAAATATAACAATATTGGATTCGTAAATAATGCTTTACTTGTGTGGTATCATTCCCTTTTCAATAGCTATACACAATGAATCCTTTTACTAATAATGTGTGCCTGAATTGGTTTCAATTCATTGAATTGAATTATACCGATCATAACTAAATGTAAATAATTTATGATAAATACAGTAGAAAGCAAACAAAAGCACTGAAATAAACATGTATGTTTCCAATATAACGTTAAAATTTTAACTTTTCTCGCCAAAAGCTACAGTAAAAAAACATTAGCTTGCTGTCGCCATTCAAAAAACCATTAATCATGCTACTACTGATTATTTAATAAATTAATAAACTACATTTCTTAGCGATAATAGGACCCAGAAGCAAACAAGAACAAGTCACTGGACTAAAAAACCCGAAGACTATTAGCAAGTGGAGCTATAGCTAGCCACAGAGGGTAGATCAGGGTAACTCGGGGACATTTTTGTCGGCTCAGCGCGCTGGACAAATGTACCGGAAAGATAACCGGAACGGCTTCGAACCCGGCACTATATGTTATGTTACCCTGCATGTAACACTGCGCTATGTTATGGCAGAAATTACGTTATGGCGTTGCTCGGTCACTGAGCAAGCCTGCTTTTTGCCACATAGTGAAAAGAAACTGAAAAACTTTGAGTCGCATTTGACTGACAGGACTTGAACTAGACTAGAGTCTAGAGCTTTGCAGTCGAAGAAAGGTCATGATTTTGTTTCCCACGTTTTTGATACTTTGGGACACTGCCTTTGGTCAAAAATTGAGTAAACCTATCGTCAAAAATGGATATTCAAAATTTAATAGCTTAAGTTTACCTAGCTAAAGTGAATTGCAACAGTTTTAACAACACTTTCGCCTGACTTTTTCATAATATTTTCTCTCGATAAATCAAAAACCAAATAATTTGATCGAAACGACTCAATCTCCTCAAACTAACGAGAAAATTTGAATTTAATACGCCAGGTGCGCCGGTTGTAAAACAGACGATATAACCCAGCTATCAAGCCTGGACAGACTATCAACTTTCAAGAGTTTATCTTTACTAACCTGAAAAGCGATAGGTGGTGACCACACCACCTGCTTCTGGCACATGCCTACCTACCTGTTTTTTATTGTTTATTTGGCTTTTCTGTTTTGGTGCTACCATCGCATCGTCTCGTAGGTTTTTTTTATACAACTAGCCGATGGAAAGCATTGCTTCGTAGGTCACGCACGTTACGATGCAGTGCCCTGCGTAAACCTACTTTAGGCATGCAGATGTTCAGCCCAGTAATTTCTCTGGCACCCACACCCTTCAAACCGAAACACAGCGATATACTGCTTCACGACAGAAATAGGCATGGTGATAGTACTTCCCCAGACGAGCCTTTCATGAAGAGCTCTACTATTAGCAGGTCACGCACGCTTATTTTTCAATAACCTGTGCTTATAATTTTTGTAATATTTTAAAATTCTTGAACAATGATCGGTTTTTTTCCTAGCTAGTTTGTTCCTGCCCTTATTGAACGCTGCTAGACTGATCATCAATAACTGAATGTTTTCTTTATTTACTCGCGAGTATACGATTCGTTCAGCAAATAACATATTTTTATGATTCTATTTCTCTGATTCATGCTAGATTTGTTTCTTGGAAGTTATTACTCTCTTCGATTCATCCTCGATCTTGAAGATATTAAGCATTGCTTTTTTGAGACATTTGTGGACTCTCAATCCTTAGAACTTTCACAATGTTGTCGGTCCATCAGTCCTACGCTTTAATAATGGTTGGCTGCCGTCATTTGATACATGACATGGGGGTGCCACAAGGTTCGATATTAGGTCCTTTCTTGTTTCTAGTGTACGTAAATGACCTCCCTTTTTTGGTTAAAAAACTATGTGAAATAGTACTATTTGCTGACGATACATCATTAATTTTTAAAGTCGATAGATTGAAGACTAATTACGATGACGTTAACGCATCTCTGTCGCAAATACTTAACTGGTTTAACGTTAATAATCTTTTACTGAATGCTAAGAAAACCAAGTGTATTAAATTTATCTTACCAAATGTGACTCTCCGGCCAACTAATATTATACTTAATGGAGAGTCACTTAACCTTGTAGATTCTACTATTTTCTTAGGACTTAATATTGACAAAAAATTGCAGTGGAGGCCACAAATCAAAGCACTTGCAGCTAGACTAAGTTCGGCTGCATATGCAGTTCGGACTATAAGATGGCTTACTGATGAAGCTACAGCTAGGCTAGTTTATTTCAGCTTCTTCCATAGTGTTATGTCTTACGGTATCCTTCTCTGGGGGAAAGCAGCTGATATTCAAACTATATTTGTTTTACAAAAAAGGGCCATACGTGCCATATATAAAATGAAATCTCGAGACTCATTGAGAGAGCGATTTAAGGAAATTAATATCCTCACAGTAATTTCACAATATATATATGAAAACTTATTGTACACTCACAAACACATCTGTAGCTTTCAGAAAAATTGTGATTCACATAATATTAACACTAGAAATAAAAATAAACTTTATATTCCCAAATTTCGCCTGTAGAAGGTAAATGGGTCTTTTATGGGGAACACTGTACGCTTTTATAATAAACTTCCGGAAAATGCAACTAAGCTTCCTATTCGGAAGTTTAAAGCCTATGTTAAGAATAATTTAATAAAGAAAGCGTACTATACTCTAGATAGCTATATGAATGATAAAACTGCGTGGCCCAATGTCCCGGTCACTCTACCCATAGGAAGCTAACATGTCGATTTGCAATGTCTGTACCTACTATTTCGTATCTTATTTTTATATAAGCTGTGTAGATACTATAGTATAACTTTGAAGCGTAGCGTGTGCTGTCTTTGAAACTTTTGCTTTTGTATTATTGCATTGCATACGTCTGACTAAGTGAAGTGGCACCACACTGGAACTTCACTGCTATTATTTTAGACTATTTTTGATTTGTAAAAGGGTCATATAAAAAAACAGTAGGAACCGAGACGTAGTTTGTTGCCTGTTCTTCTACGCTTGGTCGCGTGGAACTGGCACCTAGACTCACCTAGCTATAAGACGTTTCAAAGTGATTCTTGCATCGTAATGAATAAAAAATTATTGAGTTTGAGTTTGAGTTCATTAATTCCCAGTAGTTATTAGTTCTTGGAGCAACTTAGCTTTATAATTGCGATTTCAACTTATTCGTTCTGAAAGATTTGTCAAATGCTAAATTTCTTTATTCAGGAATATCACAAAGATCTCTTTGAATCGTCTGAAAGGTAGATGAGTTTAGATACCAGTTCCACGTGACCAAGCCTAGAAGAGCAGGCAACAAAGTACGGCTTGGTCGGCTTGGTTGTACGGTGAGTAGCGTAAACGAAGGTTTGATAAAAACATTCAAAAACGTTTACCTTATTATTTGAATAGAACACGCGGAAGGTAAGTTCCTGAAATGCAGTACACGTATAGAAAGCTATGCGGCATGTGTACCGGCTCGGAAATAGGAATCTACTGGACCTGAACGTCTGCGAGACGCCGGGATATAATAATAAAACGGGCGTCCGCACGCGAATGCGAAATACTCGGAAGGGATAAACGAAGCGTTTATTTTAATATGTTTCGACTTGGGAAAGAAAGTTTGCGTTAAATATAATTATTTATTGACTTAGAACGCCAATAGTACGAAATACTGCGGTGCAGTCCAGTATTGATCCTCACAAAGATCTTATAGTCTTCATTCAGGCGGCGGTGGCGATTGGTTTTTTCCGGCCATGTTACCTAATGTAGGTACTGCACTGTAGGTTGTGGGTTCGATACCCACTAGCAATGAAAAGTTTGAAACTAGATGGTGGTATGATATTAATTTCGCTTGGGATTACAGTCATTTTATTTTCCATGTATGCCTAGATGACGAGTAAAGACCTCTGTTTCCTACAAACAATTGCTTGTGGCTGGTTGATCTTGACTCGATTCTCCGCAGTACAAATTGAAAAATAAACTAATTTCAACTTTTTTTCCAAACAAAGTTTTTTAATAAGACAACGGCGATATTTGAATACGACTGAGTGGAGCTACATAAAAACACTTGCCGTCCGCCCCGCGGGGCCAATCCAGTCCTCTCCACTTGCAACCTTTTTACATTCGCATGCAAACAAAGAAACAACTGAAAATGCACGGAAAAGTCAATGGGCGAACATGCAAGTTAAACTGTTCGCCTGTAAACAGTAAAACAACAAGCCAGGCTTGGTGTCCACTGGAGTGTGATTGGACTTGGTTTGTGGGGGAAAGTTTACGAAAGAAAAAAACCATTAAAAATAACAATCAAATTCGATCGGAGGTCATTTTAAATTAGCTAGGTGTACTACGCAAGTACCTACAGTATAACAACGTAAAGTTATTAGCAGAATATTCGTACTGAAATTATTAACTGTTTTCGCATGGGGTCATTTTCTAAAAAGCTCGAATAAACCACTTTGTGAAGTATCAATAGTGTGTTCGTGCATTGATGCTTCGGTAGACAACAGTCCTTAAAGAATAAAACAATCGAATTCTAATTCGCATTAAAAACTGTGAACATAAAAAGCAGAGGACGTGACAATAAAAAGGGAACAAGAGCATACGCGCCGAGCGTTACTTGAACATCCTACTGTACCCACTCGCCTCGTGTGCACGGGGACTTATTCTGGTGGAATTTTAAAACAATCGCTATGAAATTAAATCTTTATTTACGAGCTTGCGGTTCCGTTGCTTTGTTTATTCAATAAAGATTAAATACACTATTTACTTTAGAAGCAAAACGTTTTTCATAGCAACTAATCCCTCGCACAAAATAAAGCCTTTTTGTGGTTTGGGTCAATCCAAAATAGAATAAGTTTCCCGTACGAGCTAACGAACAGTTTAAATGAAATATTCAAAGCGGTCCGAACAGAAAATAACCAGAAAATAAGGTCCAACTACAAGAAGAACTAACTAAAGTAAAGGTTTTACTTGCATAGTAGTTAATAGTGTGTGATAGTGTATCTAAAGTGACGGACGTCAAAAGTGGATACTGAATTGATTTGGTCACTGCCACCGGTTCCACCTATGCTTCTGTGATCAAAATAAGACAAATTCGACTGAAGGTGGCTGATTTAGGGATTAGATAAAGATTTGTAAAAGTGCTAATTACATTTAGTCCGGGTCCAGAATAAGGTTAGTCCAGTGCGGCTTGGCGCGGCGTCCCCCGTTCCTGTCCGGTCGACATTTATTGTTTTAATGGCGCTCCCCACTCATATTTCTCTCTCTTTGTTAGTTTTTACTTATTACCACGTCGCTGCAGTGGCCGTATGAATAAATTCCCCGGAATGTACCGTCGGTGTTAGCGCCGCGATCATTTCGGATTAAATTTTCATTTCACTTTTGGCTTTGGAATCAGCCATGTATTCGAATACCCACGCTGTTCCTTTCATATATTCAAGTGGGTTTTACTTTTTTGCAACAAGAATATGTGTATTTTGATCGTATGCGATGGTCTACACATATCAGCCATTTTGTGTGCTTTTATTGTACATTTATTTGTGAGTCACTGTCATTATCTTTATACATTCCAAAACCCTAACAAACCCCTACTATAGACAACAACCCCTAAAACCCATTTCTCTAAATGTGTATTTTTGAAATTGTGGATTTACAAAACTAATATTATGTATTCTAGTCAATGCGATGCACTCCCCCCGTCCGACGCAAAGAGATGCAATATTCATAATACGGGCTCGTCGGATCTGCATTTATGTTTATCCTCTAATTCAAATGTGGGCTCTTTGTAAGTGTTTTTGGCCCAAAGTTTTTGAGCAGATTAATTCGCTCCTATTCATAAGTTTCCATCAAGTTGTTTGAGTCGTGCTACTTTGTTAAATTGTTATATAATTATGCTTTTTATCTGTAAGAGGACTGTTATCGCATGTTAAAATTATAATACGTGATTTTATAGCTTTTAGTGTCCACTAAATTCTTGCTTTCTTGTACCATATTTTGTAAAGATTTCATATAGCGACTAATACATTGAGGGTACGCAAATGTTTCGTAAAGACTACGTAGAAGGATAGTAGTGACTACGTAGTAGCTTCAGAAGCGAGTTATCAAACATGTTTGATGAAACTAATTCCTGAGTAACCTAAACTGACTGCGCTATCCCATACCTCGAACTTACAATAGCAACATCTCACAATGGTTTACAACCTGGCTTACTAATGTCTGTAATACCGTGTTTTCGAGCCGTGGCGTCCGTAACCAGAGTCGACAAGATGGAGGGCATCGGAATACTGTTTGTACTCCACAAACAAATGTCTGTTTCAATTCCGTTCGGTTGTAGCGTCCCCTGCTAGCTTTAGAAATTGATGTGACTTGGTCACTTTGCAGCGCAGCTCTTTTTGGCTGTGCTTTAGAGTTATGATAAACAAATTAAAACAAAAATAATTAGCTAGCTGTCCATTTAGTTAATGAGTTGGTTTTTCAATACTAGATTTTGTTAAATAATAAATAAAGCACAACTGCTCCTCGTAGAGACTTCAAATTAAATGTTTAATGGGGTCAACGAGAGAGGTCAACTTCCGAGTTTGTGTGGAAATAAATTCATGCGAGTGAAGTCACGTGCGATTTGGCATTAATCATTCCCGAAGATCTTAAGTACCTACACTTACTAAGAGGTATGTACGTTGTACATCCTCAAATTTTGCCCACAAATAATTACAAATAATTCATGGATGAAAACTGTAATAACAGTATGCTTTTATCGTATATTTCACATTTCATTAGTTGTTGCATAAATTATTTAAATAACACGTAGTTTCTGTACCATTGGAGCTTAATTTAAAATAACGTAAAGCTAAGTCTACACTAGTGCGATTTGCTTTATTGTGCGTTCCTAAGAACTGTATTATCATTGATTATAGGTACAATACCTGATGCAGATGTCAGATAAATTGACAGCCAAAAGCATATAAATGCCTAAAGATAGAAATACATTGACCTCTTCTTAAATGTGAGAGCTTTAGCTCTTTTCGGAGTTTTGATGCAGTGAAGTTTTTTCCAATTGAGTCTTTCTAATGTGGCCTCCTTGACTTCCTTATAACGACATGACAGCGACCTTTCTTTTGTATGGCTCACGTAACTTATTCTTGGCCTTCCTCTTCCCCGTTTTTCTTTAATGATGTTCTTTATGTAGCTGTAATGTCGTAGAAGATGTCCAAACATTTTTCCTCTTCGGTTTTGTATCGTCTCAAGTATAAATCTTTTCTCTTTTACTCGCTCTAAGACCTCTTCGTTCTCAACTTTTTCCTTCCAAATATTTTTTTCCTTTCTCCGCCAGCACCACATTTCGAAAGCTTCCAGTAGTTCTCTATCCCGTTGCGTCAATGTCCATGTCTCACAGCCATATAACGCTAAGCTCCATACATAACTTTTTATAAACTTCTTTTTAAGTTTTGCTATTCAGAATTACAAACATAGATATAGATGCATAAATATATAGGATCATATAGCTTAGAGAGGAAGCAGTTAGCAGTTGTAATGAGTATTGTATAAAGTTTCAAATTCGCTTAACCACCGTGTAATTGGGTAGCCAGAGAGTTATAATACAATAGCACCCGTATCTTTAAGCGATACTCAAGTACTCTTTAGCTTACTCACTACTTAGGGCTAGCGTTTCCATCTACAGATCTGTCAAATAAAAAGCTTGACAAAAACAAGGACTGACCTTTTTTATTCAACAAATAGCGTTATTCCGTTGATCAGGCCTTAGTAAAGTGCTGTTTAAAAGTAAGGGGCATTTGAATTAATCAGTATATGTGGTATAAGTTGAAGAGATAAATAAATATATTGTGGACAATCCACTCAGCACTACCTAGCCCCAAACTAATCAAAGCTTGTACGGTAGGAACCAGATAGCTAACATAATACATAATATTTTTTTGTAAATTCCTACGTACAATAATAATACCCCGACAGAAACAAAAATCTACGTTCACCACACACATTTGTTCACAATGGGAATCGAACCCAAGATCTACGGCGCAGAAGGCAGGATTACTACCAACTGAGCCGTGAAACCTGCCGCATACCTAGCAGCTTGAAATACGGACGCTAGGTAGGCGCTTTCATGTGAACAAATGTTTATTTAGGCACTTGTAAAGTACAACCACAATGAGAAATTATATAATTATATTCTGTCTACATAATGGATATTTTCACTGAAAATAAAATATTATTTTGATGAAATCATTCAAAATACAACAGGAGTTTGTTTAACCTTTTGTATCGGTAGTAGTATTGTTTTAATATTGAGGCGTACGAGGTTTTATGAGTTAGATCCACCAACTCGTACTAACAGCGCCCACGGCGCGGCTTCCATCATGGTGGCCAGTATTTTGTACGTAGTAATAGAAAGCCAAAATTTGAAACAAATATTTAAATAAAGAACAAGGTATTTCAGATCACAGTCAAGTTTCATCAGTAGAAACCTCGAAGTCGCTAATATTGCGTCATTTTATTGCTAGTAAAAGTTGAGCAATTTTGTATTTTCACTGTTGAAAATTACAATTTGGTTGCCACTGACCCAAAGCCTGCACGCAGCGGCCACGGCAAAGGAGCAAGAAAGGCGTCGATTGGCGTCGTATGAGCGCCGTTAATCCGCAAGCGACGAGGCGTTGCGACGCAAATTAATTAATTCCTGCAGTCAAGTTCCTTTACGCTAGATAGGCCACATTCACGTGGAAAACAGGGTCTTTAACACTAGTTTAAACGCTGTTTTCTAGTAAAAAACTTTATTTCTGAACCTCGACTCTATATGTACCTCAAAATGTGCAAGTAAACAACAGAAAACTGAAGTTGACGTTCATAAAACAAATTCAGCGTAGCCTGTTGGTCAATAATAAAAACTGTTTCATCAAATCAAGATTTGGTGATGAATGTCCGTCCATTGCTACTGAAAATTAAACATATTCTGGCAACCCACTTTCGATGTGAATCAGTCTCTGTGATCAACCCCCAATCACTCGCTCACCGCTTCAGATATGTAAATGAACGCTCAGGTCAGCCAAGCCACAAAGAAATGGACAAAAAAAACAAAAATTATCAACGCCAGAGAAAAGATATGAAATAATTTATAAGCGCTTAATTTATTCTTTTTCATCGTTCCGTATCTCTAATGGCGGAGTTTTCTGTGCCTGATGTTTATTAAGCAAAGTTGGAGTGTTTTAGTATGAAATTATAATTTGAAATATTGTGAATGTGATTTATGAGATACATTATAAAGTCTTGTGTACATTTTAATTGCCTAATGTTACGGCAGATGAGGCTCAAGTCATTGGTGTTCAGTTTAGTTCTAAATAAGCTTTTTAAATAATATGACCTCACAAACATCAAGATCATTCAAACTACATATACCTACCCGTATTTCTTTAGAAAATTACTTATGTTTCAATATTTTGAAAATCATTCTCAATTCAAACACTGAAAGCCAAACCTATCCAAGCAAACAATCGTAGTATATCATGCGATATTGTTTGCGGTCAACATATCCAATGGGAGCGTAAGATGCCATTTCTCAGTATAAAACCCCTTACCCGTTGCATAAGCGCAAGACAAATAGCACGGTCGCATCGACCCCAGCGGGCGGCGCCGGGTTAACTAATAAATATGCAAAGTTTTGGGCATTACTAGACGAATCCTACCTATGACGATGCTTGACTAACAAATTATGAGCAGGTGCTCTTAATATGTGTTTTCGGGAAAATTATATTGGCCATCTGTGGCATTAGACCTACGTGGTACGTAACCTTTTGTTGTAAAAGTTAAGGACATTGATCAGTGTTTATCAATACTTTTATGCCGCTCAATTCACTCGGGGCTTCGAAAAAAATACAGTTTTTTTAATCCTGTAAATAAAATCAGTTATGTATTTACATATTTTATTTTTTTTTGATACAGAAGCAATAAAAATTAAGAATTGGAAGGCGTCAAATAAAATGAAATGAAATTATTAATTTTTGTTAGAAGTATTGTTAAAAACACACGCTTCACATGTCGTTACTAGCACACTTCACCGATTTACTCGGTATTACGCAACGAAATTATATTGAAAATAACTATTTGGGTAATTCCCAAACAATTTATATACAAAAAGTCACAAGTATCACGTTAATTTTTTCACCATAACAGCTGTGTAGTAGGTGCTGAGTGCAAGTTTTCAGTAATAGAGTGTCAGGGCGGGCGGGAACGCTAGGGCGAGACCGGAAGTGATTATCCACCGGAAGCGGGTGCAATGAGGTTCCGTCTAACTGTAATGTTTCTATGATTTGCTAACTCGGCAACTTGAGACATTTTTCATACGTGAATACTTAAAGCACGCACCAAGGGTTCAATTATACACCAACGATGGTGTTAAATTATAAGCACTTACCTAAAGCCAGTACGTACTACATAGTGTAAAATAAATTAGTTCCTAGACATTAGTTTGTATATTTCTTTATCCAATAAACGGCAAAAACCAAATAACATCGCCAAGTCACGATCTCTCCCAGATTTGTACTGATTCATACGAATATAAATCCTCTCAAGTAGTACTTAGCGACAATAGCAAAAGGGTACATCAATGGGTCTTCTCGGAATGCTACACAAAAGAGACATTTATTCGGAAGGGTTCATACAAATTAATTACTTTTCTGCCCATTCTTGTCACTCACCCATACTCCATTTCTCAGATACTGGAACGTCCTGGTTGTTAAAAAATGATGACCGGCATATTAATGACGTAAAACATGTTCGATAATTAAAAAATGTTTTGGCTGCGTAGCAGGGCTGTTGTTTCCAGTTAAAGATGTTTTATCCTAATTATAAATTATCATCTGCAATAGATGTAAGAGGCCAATGATGATGATGATGATGATGATGATGAAATTAGGTTAGGTTATAGTGTTGTGTGAATTGTCCAAAATATTTATTTATTTTATTTTATTTTAGGTATATAATATAACATAATTCATCTTATTTTTTTTACCTGTAATTCGGTGATCATCATTATCATCATCTCAGCCCGTTTTCAGCCACTGCAGTAGTATTAGGCCTCCTCTTTATTGCGCCACTCTCTCTAGTCCCTCGCGAGTCTCAATCACTCATTACCAGCATTAGCAATAATATTTGGTAAGAATCGATAAAATAAAGTCGGCCAGAGTGTAACCCATTCATAAACCTGACGCAGAATATATAATAGTAGATGAGAGCGCAAATAAAGAACAACTATTTAATCATGAAGAGCGTCCTTTCGTCTTTCGAACGCCTTTACACAAGAGCGTGCAATGAAACTGTTGAAGCAAATCCTAATTCCGTTAGATAAAGCTTTTCCAAAAGCTTTGTTTGAAAGAACAAAGGTATTTCATAGACTTGTTTTACATAAAGAAGGTGAAAAATACTCGTTGCTTCTCATCATATAATTTATGTATGTTTGTTTTCCTGAAAGAGATCTCAAAACGCTACGATGTTACTGGTGACATCGTAGCGAACCTACTTAAATAAACACTACATCGGTGTAGTGTTTATTTTGAACAAAGTAGTTTGTACCACTTTCTTTTATGTAAACGTTGCCTACATTATACTTTGCTAGAAAGACTATAGTTTGGTATTAGTAGTAAGGATTTTTGTGAAGAATATGTTCAGAAAGTAGTAACTCCAGTGACAATATTTCATTTTAAAATGTACTTAGATGGTATAACCTGGAATAACACATAAGCTACTTTTTATTTGGGTAGGTTCCACGCAGCCGGAGCCACTGACGAATACTTTTTTTTTTACTAGCCTATTTCGTCTCACTGCTGGGCAAAAGCCTTCCCCAAAGACTTCCAGCTCCCTCTATTCTGAGCCTCCTCGAAGGCGTCCAGATCGTCCCGCCAACTAATAATAATGGCGAATACTATAATGTATAATAAGAATAATTAAATAATATAAGGGCTCAGAATCGGCCTATGTCCAGCAGTGGACTTCTTCAGGCTGATAATGATGATGATGATTACTATAGTGTATTATAATATAAAGCCAACTACTCACTTCCGCACAAAGACGTTGAATTGTGAACCGACCAGCAGATATTGTTAATTAAAAATAGCGTTTGAGGCGGGTGTTGGTAAATTTAATTAAAAACGGTCGTCGATCGAAGCGATTTATTGGAACCGCATTGAGATACTTTTATCACAGTGGAACTGCGTTGTTTAAGGGTTGATCTACGTTTTCAAATAAACTTTACATGTTTGTCAATCATTTCATACACAAAAAAAAACATAATTTCAAACGGCTGAATTGACTTTTTAACCGACTTTAAATTAAAAATGAGATTCTCAATTCCGTTGTCTTTTTTCTAATATTTCTTATCGCATAACTTCGTAATTTAATTTTATGAACCGATTTCTAAAATTTCTTCGACATCGGTTCAGCAATTTGGTCTAGAAGTCATTTTCAAAATTTTTTTAAACTACAATTGTTATTTTAATTATAGCAAAGTACAAGTCAAATTGGTAAATCCTCTTGGTGGCTGCGATGCTATCAGATACAAACAGATACTACAAATCTCTGTTTGTGTCGCGGGTTATTAATAAAACGATTCATATCACTGTAATTGCTATTGCAACTGCTCGTCTTAGGTAGTAACCCTGCCGGATCGTGCGTTGTATAGACGAGCCTTTACTTTCCTTTTTATGAAGCAGGAGTTTCAATTGTACTTGGTTGTTCGGACGGCAGTGGCGGCTTTGTGCGCGACAAGCGACTCGTGAACAGATAGGTTTGTCGCGCGACAACCGCGGTGGAGGCTTTATTAGCTTTGTTACCACTAACAATAGAACGAAACATTTTTATTGAAATTCAATATTTTTGGCAAGCCGCGCGTTTGATTTTTGAAATCGAATTTACGGTTTGTAAGCTTTTCAACGTTATGTTCGTTTTATCGCACGGCAAAACTAATAAAATGGATCGTGGTTCTCTAAAACACACTAAAATAGCAATTCATCTAAATCTAAGGTTGAAATTATTCCTATTAAATATATTATTGAAATTGAAAGTTAGTACCTACATTTTATTCTATTCAAAACCAACCCATTTTGGATAATTTTTTCATGTTATTTTCATTTGAAGAAAGTATGCAGGTACAATTGATTCTAACAAGTTACAACCTCCCAGAAACATTAAGGTCTTGAATATGACAGTGATATTTGACAACGTTTCTCTGATCGCCATTGCCATTGCGCCAGATGTGCGCAGGCCTTAAGTCGTCAATCCTCCCGCAATAAAGGCCTCCTTGCATCCGCGAAGCAAAATTAAAATATATTATGCAGCGTGCAGCCACCTCGAGTCGTCGCCTCGAAATAATTAAACTTTCCTCAAACACAGAGCAAACAATACCATTGCCTACACAAGTTTCACTCAAGTGAAGGTCAAACAAACGTCGATCAAAGGTTGTTCAAATTGCGTCCAACAATATTATGTTCTAGAGACTCGCGCACATCTAGGCGTTCTGCGGTGGCGAAGTGAAATGCTGTCAAATATCGCAGTCATATTATTTGACATTATTTCCCTGATCGCTACCGCAGAACGTTTAGATGTGCGCAAGGCTTAAGTAATCATCTGTTTTGCAATCTCAAAAGGTACTTTTATTTTTATTTTTTTATGCATATGATAGACAAACGGGCTTACGGCCCACTTGATGGTAAGCGGTCACCGTTGCCTTAAAGGGTGCTTATAGTGGTGATAGGTAAAAGTCTATTTGCTGAGATAAAAATCAACCTTACCTCGTGTACTTTAAGTCTTAGACTTAATTTCCTGGAGTTTGTGCTCTCGGACATCAAGTAATAAAGCAGATTTCACACGGAAAGGCAATCCCGAATGGCACAGGCTGCTCCAAATCCCAGCTCAACATAATTCACTGATTTCCATATCGCCGTGGGCTAATATGGATAACTTATCAACTCGCCCAGTTATGAACGCGGTATAATCTCACCGGCTTAGACGCCGCTTTAAAGATAGATTGACTTTATAATTATAAAAGTTTGTGATTCAATATTATTTAAGGTATAATTTTCTTTCCAACGCCTTTTGAAGAGTTTTTCGTATTCCATCCAAGAAAAGAAAAGATGGATGGAATGCGTCAAGGATGACATGAGCAGGAAAGGAGTGAGCACTGAGATGATGAATGATAGAGGTGAGTGGAAGACGAAAACCTGTTGTGCCGACCCCATGCAGCGTGGGATAAGGGCAGGAAGATGATGATGATGATGACCTTTTGAAGAATTTTGCTAGATATAATCTGCAGATTTCAAAGATTTTTATGTTCACCTACACGAGAATTGCGTTCATAAAATGTTCGATTGATTTTTGATCCTGTGACATTTGGTTCGGAAGGCGCGCTACCGTTAGGCTACATTACTCTGTTAAAAATTCAACATGCGATAAAAGAGAAAAAACAAACAATGAAATGGGAAAATATCTACCCACCGTGTACCCAGGAGGTACGCCAGGTATGCAAATTACCAGCGTCCACAATTAACGCCCTAATTACCTGAAACTTTTGAATGGGAAGCCATCATTTAAAATATCGTATGAGTCCAAATCCTGAATGGAATTTGAACATAATGCAGGTTTTAATTAATGGATAGGCGACTAATACTGGGATAATGGGATCGAGCAACAGAGTAATACATCACAGTAGAGTGGGTCTATGCGGGTATGAACTATCAGGTCTGAAGATGAAGCTAAAGATACATCCCTAAGATACTTAAAGAACACTTTTTCAATGAAACACTCAAACAAGAAGTTAAACACCCTGTATACACATTCGTAGGTACTTACGAGTATTTATAAGGTATCTTTTGACTCTCTAGTAGCATTACCCCACAAACCTTATTGGTTTCTTTACTGTTATTTATAATATGTATAGTTTTATAATATATATAAAAATACATAATATAATAATTTTTTTTTTTTTTTTTAATATAAATAAATTCAAAAAAAAGCTTGCGGGAATTAGAGCCAACAGCGAGGTAAGTTAAGACATCTTCTTTCGCTGTATCAAGGTCCTAGGTTTAAATCTAGGAAAAAAACTGACTGAAGCAAAAATACACACAAGAGCAATGAATTCGAGTCACTGCATCTGTCACACACATCTTCATCTGTTCCACATTACTCCATGGTTCGAACAAACGCGAGTGGATATTAGGATTTTCCGGTCTAACTGAATGGAATGCCGAATTACATTTTGAATTAGAATGTTGTAATTAATTGGGAGATAAAGAATTTAATTCGCAAAACGACGTAAACGTAGCTCAAAGGATTAGCAAGCTGATGTAACAGGAATGTAACTAATAACTGAATAGGTTGAATTGTCGGAACAGCATTGCTATGCAATAAAATATCGTAAATACACAGCTCTGTCCCAAAAAACAATGCTTTTCTTTGGGAATGAAATAACTGATTGAAGTAGATAGGTACATAATTTTTCGTAAATATAAATTAATAAATTAAACAATGAAAATCTATGCACAAGCAACACCGTGAATACTTTTAAAAGATGTTTATGTACTATAGTTTTTTTCCATACCTTTTTAGCGGCTTTTTGGAATCGGATAAGTTGCTCAAAAAATGGCATCCTGAGGGCTGTTTCTGATTACCTGCCCAATCCAATATATCTATATTGGATTTCTCTCCATCTCAACGAAAACAAAACGTAGTGGGTATAATAAGTACCTCAGAAGTATTAATGTTAAACAGATTTTATTTTATTTTTATTACTAGCGGCCGCCCGCGGCTTCGCTCGTTCTTTTCCCTTTATTGACATCAGTTGTCCGTTACAATATTTTTATAAATTGTAGCCTATGTGTTATTCTGATGTATAAGCTATATTATTGCAAAGTTTCATCAACATCCATTCAGTAGTTTTTATGTGAAAAGGTACCTAACAAACATCCATTCTTACAAACTTTCACGTTATATTAGTAGGATTTTACAACCTATATTGTATTTAACATTAGTCGTTCAATGGTCAACAACATTGGTCGTTCAGGAGACATGATCAAGAGACTACAGAATCAAGAGCCTAATTCTCGGCTCATCTAGGATCATTTTGCAATTTTATTTTATTGCTTCTTTTCGAAGAGAGAATGGCAGATTTTCTTGAGTAATTCATCAACGACTTCATCGTAGAATTGACAGCTACAATATACGGAAAACGTAGAAAAAGTGCGGGATTGTGCAATGCCAATGTGTATTTAAGGGACATTGAAAATTTCGGTCGGCCCGAGAATTAGGCTCCAGGGGGTCAATTCTAGACCAGTGACTTTTTTTGTCACGGTAGATATATATCACAAGAACTGTCACTTTCTTTAGTGAATTTGACAGTTCTTGTGATATATATCTACCATGACAATAAAATCACTGGTCTGGAATTGAGCTCCAGAGTCTAACTGCGATCTAATCTTAGAATGGCGTTGGAATTGATTAAATTGTTTAGGTAAGTATAATTAGATCGTGGCTGGTGGTCTGGTGCAGACGTGAATGGATGAAGCTGCAGGCTATTATTTAGACTGCTCTGGTGCCGTACCTCCAAATAGCAATCCGGCTGAGGGGCTTAGCATCTTGGATAAGCTTAGGGTTCTCACTCACCAGGAGATTCGCCTCGGCAAATCTCACTCAAAAACCCAGTTCGAAAAGTGTTCTAAAATATCTTTACGAATTTAAACTGATTTAAATTTACAGTTGTTAGTTGATTAGCTTCACAGTTAGGACGCTGAAAACCGTGAAACAACTTCTCCTTTACGCATAGACTTATTGAAAGATATAAAAATACCGTACTTATTTATCGAAAATCACGAGCAATGTGTGCAATCCAATCGCACACAGTTTATCAAAAAAAAATATTTTGATTGGAACACTTGTCCTACTTAAAAGTTTACGCAAGTGCGAAAAAGTGTTGGGATCAACGTAACGTCTTCGCCTTAAGTTAGTAGGTAGACTGCTTTCCTGTACATTATAGTGCATGGTCGCCGACTAATACCTTTCTGCCGCCTTAAATAATGAGAATTCAGCTCAAAATTGAAATTCCGAGAATGTCTGGTGTTCGGCCAGATAAAAATATGATTATCCATCTCTTATGGGCTTGTCTATGAATGGAAGCGCATGGAGGAGGCCTATACCCAATTTTGGGTGCCCAAAAGGAGTTTTAGTATGTAAGTTTTATAAATGTTTAGCTGTAAAATTAGTAATAAGTACCTACTCCCTTTGGAAATAAATGGCTTATTTATTTAGTTATTTAATGGGCTTGTCAAAGAAGGCCTTTCATTTTTTATTCGACGAATAGCGTTATTCCGTAGATTGAAAATCTGCCCCTAAACAACCATTTAATTATTTCAAATTGGTATGAGTGCCAGCCCTTGGACGGTATTGCAGCCTGTCTTTACGTCAAAATGTTAGGTTTCACAGCCCTATTGGCTTTCAGGGGTTCGTATTGACATTACCGCTCCGTATTGAATAGATCGCCTTGACGACGTCTTGCGTCCCGCATTGCTTGTTTCATTACAATATAATGGCTTGTCTCGTATATCGTAAATCACCCTTACATGGTAACCAAAATTTATAATTAATAATATTTCATAACAATCGAATGGCGACCACGAACCGGAAGACAGAATGTTGGTCGCCCTTCTCGTTTGACTGACGTATTCTAATAACATTTTGACGTATTGTTAGGATCGCGGGAAGTCTACCGACTTGAAATAATTATAGTCCTAATGTTTTCAAAACTAGACTCACTAGTATTGTTCTTGATCTATATTAATGACTTACCTAAATGTATAAAAACACCGAGCGTTCTCTTTGCGGATGATATTTCCCTATTATATATCTTTTAGTGTCCATTAAATAATTGCTATCTAGTACCATGCTTGTACCGATTTTGTAGTGGCTACATAGAGGTTACACAGAGGTTTCGTAAAGGCTACGTAGAAGGTTCAGTGTGTATACGTAGTAGCTTCAGTAGCGCGTTATCAAACATGTTTGATGAAACTAATTCCTGAGTAACCTAAACTGACTGCGCTATCCCATACCTCGAACTTACAAAAGCAACATCTCACAATGGTTTACAACCTGGCTTACTAATGTCTGTAATACCGTGTCTTCGAGCCGTGGCGTCCGTAACCAGAGTCGACAAGATGGAGGGCATCGGAATACTGTTTGTACTCCACAAACAAATGTCTGTTTCAATTCCGTTCGGTTGTAGCGTCCCCTGCTAGCTTTAGAAATTGATGTGACTTGGTCACTTTGCAGCGCAGCTCTTTTTGGCTGTGCTTTAGAGTTATGATAAACAAATTAAAACAAAAATAATTAGCTAGCTGTCCATTTAGTTAATGAGTTGGTTTTTCAATACTAGATTTTGTTAAATAATAAATAAAGCACAACTGCTCCTCGTAGAGACTTCAAATTAAATGTTTAATGGGGTCAACGAGAGAGGTCAACTTCCGAGTTTGTGTGGAAATAAATTCATGCGAGTGAAGTCACGTGCGATTTGGCATTAATCATTCCCGAAGATCTTAAGTACCTACACTTACTAAGAGGTATGTACGTTGTACATCCTCAAATTTTGCCCACAAATAATTACAAATAATTCATGGATGAAAACTGTAATAACAGTATGCTTTTATCGTATATTTCACATTTCATTAGTTGTTGCATAAATTATTTAAATAACACGTAGTTTCTGTACCATTGGAGCTTAATTTAAAATAACGTAAAGCTAAGTCTACACTAGTGCGATTTGCTTTATTGTGCGTTCCTAAGAACTGTATTATCATTGATTATAGGTACAATACCTGATGCAGATGTCAGATAAATTGACAGCCAAAAGCATATAAATGCCTAAAGATAGAAATACATTGACCTCTTCTTAAATGTGAGAGCTTTAGCTCTTTTCGGAGTTTTGATGCAGTGAAGTTTTTTCCAATTGAGTCTTTCTAATGTGGCCTCCTTGACTTCCTTATAACGACATGACAGCGACCTTTCTTTTGTATGGCTCACGTAACTTATTCTTGGCCTTCCTCTTCCCCGTTTTTCTTTAATGATGTTCTTTATGTAGCTGTAATGTCGTAGAAGATGTCCAAACATTTTTCCTCTTCGGTTTTGTATCGTCTCAAGTATAAATCTTTTCTCTTTTACTCGCTCTAAGACCTCTTCGTTCTCAACTTTTTCCTTCCAAATATTTTTTTCCTTTCTCCGCCAGCACCACATTTCGAAAGCTTCCAGTAGTTCTCTATCCCGTTGCGTCAATGTCCATGTCTCACAGCCATATAACGCTAAGCTCCATACATAACTTTTTATAAACTTCTTTTTAAGTTTTGCTATTCAGAATTACAAACATAGATATAGATGCATAAATATATAGGATCATATAGCTTAGAGAGGAAGCAGTTAGCAGTTGTAATGAGTATTGTATAAAGTTTCAAATTCGCTTAACCACCGTGTAATTGGGTAGCCAGAGAGTTATAATACAATAGCACCCGTATCTTTAAGCGATACTCAAGTACTCTTTAGCTTACTCACTACTTAGGGCTAGCGTTTCCATCTACAGATCTGTCAAATAAAAAGCTTGACAAAAACAAGGACTGACCTTTTTTATTCAACAAATAGCGTTATTCCGTTGATCAGGCCTTAGTAAAGTGCTGTTTAAAAGTAAGGGGCATTTGAATTAATCAGTATATGTGGTATAAGTTGAAGAGATAAATAAATATATTGTGGACAATCCACTCAGCACTACCTAGCCCCAAACTAATCAAAGCTTGTACGGTAGGAACCAGATAGCTAACATAATACATAATATTTTTTTGTAAATTCCTACGTACAATAATAATACCCCGACAGAAACAAAAATCTACGTTCACCACACACATTTGTTCACAATGGGAATCGAACCCAAGATCTACGGCGCAGAAGGCAGGATTACTACCAACTGAGCCGTGAAACCTGCCGCATACCTAGCAGCTTGAAATACGGACGCTAGGTAGGCGCTTTCATGTGAACAAATGTTTATTTAGGCACTTGTAAAGTACAACCACAATGAGAAATTATATAATTATATTCTGTCTACATAATGGATATTTTCACTGAAAATAAAATATTATTTTGATGAAATCATTCAAAATACAACAGGAGTTTGTTTAACCTTTTGTATCGGTAGTAGTATTGTTTTAATATTGAGGCGTACGAGGTTTTATGAGTTAGATCCACCAACTCGTACTAACAGCGCCCACGGCGCGGCTTCCATCATGGTGGCCAGTATTTTGTACGTAGTAATAGAAAGCCAAAATTTGAAACAAATATTTAAATAAAGAACAAGGTATTTCAGATCACAGTCAAGTTTCATCAGTAGAAACCTCGAAGTCGCTAATATTGCGTCATTTTATTGCTAGTAAAAGTTGAGCAATTTTGTATTTTCACTGTTGAAAATTACAATTTGGTTGCCACTGACCCAAAGCCTGCACGCAGCGGCCACGGCAAAGGAGCAAGAAAGGCGTCGATTGGCGTCGTATGAGCGCCGTTAATCCGCAAGCGACGAGGCGTTGCGACGCAAATTAATTAATTCCTGCAGTCAAGTTCCTTTACGCTAGATAGGCCACATTCACGTGGAAAACAGGGTCTTTAACACTAGTTTAAACGCTGTTTTCTAGTAAAAAACTTTATTTCTGAACCTCGACTCTATATGTACCTCAAAATGTGCAAGTAAACAACAGAAAACTGAAGTTGACGTTCATAAAACAAATTCAGCGTAGCCTGTTGGTCAATAATAAAAACTGTTTCATCAAATCAAGATTTGGTGATGAATGTCCGTCCATTGCTACTGAAAATTAAACATATTCTGGCAACCCACTTTCGATGTGAATCAGTCTCTGTGATCAACCCCCAATCACTCGCTCACCGCTTCAGATATGTAAATGAACGCTCAGGTCAGCCAAGCCACAAAGAAATGGACAAAAAAAACAAAAATTATCAACGCCAGAGAAAAGATATGAAATAATTTATAAGCGCTTAATTTATTCTTTTTCATCGTTCCGTATCTCTAATGGCGGAGTTTTCTGTGCCTGATGTTTATTAAGCAAAGTTGGAGTGTTTTAGTATGAAATTATAATTTGAAATATTGTGAATGTGATTTATGAGATACATTATAAAGTCTTGTGTACATTTTAATTGCCTAATGTTACGGCAGATGAGGCTCAAGTCATTGGTGTTCAGTTTAGTTCTAAATAAGCTTTTTAAATAATATGACCTCACAAACATCAAGATCATTCAAACTACATATACCTACCCGTATTTCTTTAGAAAATTACTTATGTTTCAATATTTTGAAAATCATTCTCAATTCAAACACTGAAAGCCAAACCTATCCAAGCAAACAATCGTAGTATATCATGCGATATTGTTTGCGGTCAACATATCCAATGGGAGCGTAAGATGCCATTTCTCAGTATAAAACCCCTTACCCGTTGCATAAGCGCAAGACAAATAGCACGGTCGCATCGACCCCAGCGGGCGGCGCCGGGTTAACTAATAAATATGCAAAGTTTTGGGCATTACTAGACGAATCCTACCTATGACGATGCTTGACTAACAAATTATGAGCAGGTGCTCTTAATATGTGTTTTCGGGAAAATTATATTGGCCATCTGTGGCATTAGACCTACGTGGTACGTAACCTTTTGTTGTAAAAGTTAAGGACATTGATCAGTGTTTATCAATACTTTTATGCCGCTCAATTCACTCGGGGCTTCGAAAAAAATACAGTTTTTTTAATCCTGTAAATAAAATCAGTTATGTATTTACATATTTTATTTTTTTTTGATACAGAAGCAATAAAAATTAAGAATTGGAAGGCGTCAAATAAAATGAAATGAAATTATTAATTTTTGTTAGAAGTATTGTTAAAAACACACGCTTCACATGTCGTTACTAGCACACTTCACCGATTTACTCGGTATTACGCAACGAAATTATATTGAAAATAACTATTTGGGTAATTCCCAAACAATTTATATACAAAAAGTCACAAGTATCACGTTAATTTTTTCACCATAACAGCTGTGTAGTAGGTGCTGAGTGCAAGTTTTCAGTAATAGAGTGTCAGGGCGGGCGGGAACGCTAGGGCGAGACCGGAAGTGATTATCCACCGGAAGCGGGTGCAATGAGGTTCCGTCTAACTGTAATGTTTCTATGATTTGCTAACTCGGCAACTTGAGACATTTTTCATACGTGAATACTTAAAGCACGCACCAAGGGTTCAATTATACACCAACGATGGTGTTAAATTATAAGCACTTACCTAAAGCCAGTACGTACTACATAGTGTAAAATAAATTAGTTCCTAGACATTAGTTTGTATATTTCTTTATCCAATAAACGGCAAAAACCAAATAACATCGCCAAGTCACGATCTCTCCCAGATTTGTACTGATTCATACGAATATAAATCCTCTCAAGTAGTACTTAGCGACAATAGCAAAAGGGTACATCAATGGGTCTTCTCGGAATGCTACACAAAAGAGACATTTATTCGGAAGGGTTCATACAAATTAATTACTTTTCTGCCCATTCTTGTCACTCACCCATACTCCATTTCTCAGATACTGGAACGTCCTGGTTGTTAAAAAATGATGACCGGCATATTAATGACGTAAAACATGTTCGATAATTAAAAAATGTTTTGGCTGCGTAGCAGGGCTGTTGTTTCCAGTTAAAGATGTTTTATCCTAATTATAAATTATCATCTGCAATAGATGTAAGAGGCCAATGATGATGATGATGATGATGATGATGAAATTAGGTTAGGTTATAGTGTTGTGTGAATTGTCCAAAATATTTATTTATTTTATTTTATTTTAGGTATATAATATAACATAATTCATCTTATTTTTTTTACCTGTAATTCGGTGATCATCATTATCATCATCTCAGCCCGTTTTCAGCCACTGCAGTAGTATTAGGCCTCCTCTTTATTGCGCCACTCTCTCTAGTCCCTCGCGAGTCTCAATCACTCATTACCAGCATTAGCAATAATATTTGGTAAGAATCGATAAAATAAAGTCGGCCAGAGTGTAACCCATTCATAAACCTGACGCAGAATATATAATAGTAGATGAGAGCGCAAATAAAGAACAACTATTTAATCATGAAGAGCGTCCTTTCGTCTTTCGAACGCCTTTACACAAGAGCGTGCAATGAAACTGTTGAAGCAAATCCTAATTCCGTTAGATAAAGCTTTTCCAAAAGCTTTGTTTGAAAGAACAAAGGTATTTCATAGACTTGTTTTACATAAAGAAGGTGAAAAATACTCGTTGCTTCTCATCATATAATTTATGTATGTTTGTTTTCCTGAAAGAGATCTCAAAACGCTACGATGTTACTGGTGACATCGTAGCGAACCTACTTAAATAAACACTACATCGGTGTAGTGTTTATTTTGAACAAAGTAGTTTGTACCACTTTCTTTTATGTAAACGTTGCCTACATTATACTTTGCTAGAAAGACTATAGTTTGGTATTAGTAGTAAGGATTTTTGTGAAGAATATGTTCAGAAAGTAGTAACTCCAGTGACAATATTTCATTTTAAAATGTACTTAGATGGTATAACCTGGAATAACACATAAGCTACTTTTTATTTGGGTAGGTTCCACGCAGCCGGAGCCACTGACGAATACTTTTTTTTTTACTAGCCTATTTCGTCTCACTGCTGGGCAAAAGCCTTCCCCAAAGACTTCCAGCTCCCTCTATTCTGAGCCTCCTCGAAGGCGTCCAGATCGTCCCGCCAACTAATAATAATGGCGAATACTATAATGTATAATAAGAATAATTAAATAATATAAGGGCTCAGAATCGGCCTATGTCCAGCAGTGGACTTCTTCAGGCTGATAATGATGATGATGATTACTATAGTGTATTATAATATAAAGCCAACTACTCACTTCCGCACAAAGACGTTGAATTGTGAACCGACCAGCAGATATTGTTAATTAAAAATAGCGTTTGAGGCGGGTGTTGGTAAATTTAATTAAAAACGGTCGTCGATCGAAGCGATTTATTGGAACCGCATTGAGATACTTTTATCACAGTGGAACTGCGTTGTTTAAGGGTTGATCTACGTTTTCAAATAAACTTTACATGTTTGTCAATCATTTCATACACAAAAAAAAACATAATTTCAAACGGCTGAATTGACTTTTTAACCGACTTTAAATTAAAAATGAGATTCTCAATTCCGTTGTCTTTTTTCTAATATTTCTTATCGCATAACTTCGTAATTTAATTTTATGAACCGATTTCTAAAATTTCTTCGACATCGGTTCAGCAATTTGGTCTAGAAGTCATTTTCAAAATTTTTTTAAACTACAATTGTTATTTTAATTATAGCAAAGTACAAGTCAAATTGGTAAATCCTCTTGGTGGCTGCGATGCTATCAGATACAAACAGATACTACAAATCTCTGTTTGTGTCGCGGGTTATTAATAAAACGATTCATATCACTGTAATTGCTATTGCAACTGCTCGTCTTAGGTAGTAACCCTGCCGGATCGTGCGTTGTATAGACGAGCCTTTACTTTCCTTTTTATGAAGCAGGAGTTTCAATTGTACTTGGTTGTTCGGACGGCAGTGGCGGCTTTGTGCGCGACAAGCGACTCGTGAACAGATAGGTTTGTCGCGCGACAACCGCGGTGGAGGCTTTATTAGCTTTGTTACCACTAACAATAGAACGAAACATTTTTATTGAAATTCAATATTTTTGGCAAGCCGCGCGTTTGATTTTTGAAATCGAATTTACGGTTTGTAAGCTTTTCAACGTTATGTTCGTTTTATCGCACGGCAAAACTAATAAAATGGATCGTGGTTCTCTAAAACACACTAAAATAGCAATTCATCTAAATCTAAGGTTGAAATTATTCCTATTAAATATATTATTGAAATTGAAAGTTAGTACCTACATTTTATTCTATTCAAAACCAACCCATTTTGGATAATTTTTTCATGTTATTTTCATTTGAAGAAAGTATGCAGGTACAATTGATTCTAACAAGTTACAACCTCCCAGAAACATTAAGGTCTTGAATATGACAGTGATATTTGACAACGTTTCTCTGATCGCCATTGCCATTGCGCCAGATGTGCGCAGGCCTTAAGTCGTCAATCCTCCCGCAATAAAGGCCTCCTTGCATCCGCGAAGCAAAATTAAAATATATTATGCAGCGTGCAGCCACCTCGAGTCGTCGCCTCGAAATAATTAAACTTTCCTCAAACACAGAGCAAACAATACCATTGCCTACACAAGTTTCACTCAAGTGAAGGTCAAACAAACGTCGATCAAAGGTTGTTCAAATTGCGTCCAACAATATTATGTTCTAGAGACTCGCGCACATCTAGGCGTTCTGCGGTGGCGAAGTGAAATGCTGTCAAATATCGCAGTCATATTATTTGACATTATTTCCCTGATCGCTACCGCAGAACGTTTAGATGTGCGCAAGGCTTAAGTAATCATCTGTTTTGCAATCTCAAAAGGTACTTTTATTTTTATTTTTTTATGCATATGATAGACAAACGGGCTTACGGCCCACTTGATGGTAAGCGGTCACCGTTGCCTTAAAGGGTGCTTATAGTGGTGATAGGTAAAAGTCTATTTGCTGAGATAAAAATCAACCTTACCTCGTGTACTTTAAGTCTTAGACTTAATTTCCTGGAGTTTGTGCTCTCGGACATCAAGTAATAAAGCAGATTTCACACGGAAAGGCAATCCCGAATGGCACAGGCTGCTCCAAATCCCAGCTCAACATAATTCACTGATTTCCATATCGCCGTGGGCTAATATGGATAACTTATCAACTCGCCCAGTTATGAACGCGGTATAATCTCACCGGCTTAGACGCCGCTTTAAAGATAGATTGACTTTATAATTATAAAAGTTTGTGATTCAATATTATTTAAGGTATAATTTTCTTTCCAACGCCTTTTGAAGAGTTTTTCGTATTCCATCCAAGAAAAGAAAAGATGGATGGAATGCGTCAAGGATGACATGAGCAGGAAAGGAGTGAGCACTGAGATGATGAATGATAGAGGTGAGTGGAAGACGAAAACCTGTTGTGCCGACCCCATGCAGCGTGGGATAAGGGCAGGAAGATGATGATGATGATGACCTTTTGAAGAATTTTGCTAGATATAATCTGCAGATTTCAAAGATTTTTATGTTCACCTACACGAGAATTGCGTTCATAAAATGTTCGATTGATTTTTGATCCTGTGACATTTGGTTCGGAAGGCGCGCTACCGTTAGGCTACATTACTCTGTTAAAAATTCAACATGCGATAAAAGAGAAAAAACAAACAATGAAATGGGAAAATATCTACCCACCGTGTACCCAGGAGGTACGCCAGGTATGCAAATTACCAGCGTCCACAATTAACGCCCTAATTACCTGAAACTTTTGAATGGGAAGCCATCATTTAAAATATCGTATGAGTCCAAATCCTGAATGGAATTTGAACATAATGCAGGTTTTAATTAATGGATAGGCGACTAATACTGGGATAATGGGATCGAGCAACAGAGTAATACATCACAGTAGAGTGGGTCTATGCGGGTATGAACTATCAGGTCTGAAGATGAAGCTAAAGATACATCCCTAAGATACTTAAAGAACACTTTTTCAATGAAACACTCAAACAAGAAGTTAAACACCCTGTATACACATTCGTAGGTACTTACGAGTATTTATAAGGTATCTTTTGACTCTCTAGTAGCATTACCCCACAAACCTTATTGGTTTCTTTACTGTTATTTATAATATGTATAGTTTTATAATATATATAAAAATACATAATATAATAATTTTTTTTTTTTTTTTTTATATAAATAAATTCAAAAAAAAGCTTGCGGGAATTAGAGCCAACAGCGAGGTAAGTTAAGACATCTTCTTTCGCTGTATCAAGGTCCTAGGTTTAAATCTAGGAAAAAAACTGACTGAAGCAAAAATACACACAAGAGCAATAAATTCGAGTCACTGCATCTGTCACACACATCTTCATCTGTTCCACATTACTCCATGGTTCGAACAAACGCGAGTGGATATTAGGATTTTCCGGTCTAACTGAATGGAATGCCGAATTACATTTTGAATTAGAATGTTGTAATTAATTGGGAGATAAAGAATTTAATTCGCAAAACGACGTAAACGTAGCTCAAAGGATTAGCAAGCTGATGTAACAGGAATGTAACTAATAACTGAATAGGTTGAATTGTCGGAACAGCATTGCTATGCAATAAAATATCGTAAATACACAGCTCTGTCCCAAAAAACAATGCTTTTCTTTGGGAATGAAATAACTGATTGAAGTAGATAGGTACATAATTTTTCGTAAATATAAATTAATAAATTAAACAATGAAAATCTATGCACAAGCAACACCGTGAATACTTTTAAAAGATGTTTATGTACTATAGTTTTTTTCCATACCTTTTTAGCGGCTTTTTGGAATCGGATAAGTTGCTCAAAAAATGGCATCCTGAGGGCTGTTTCTGATTACCTGCCCAATCCAATATATCTATATTGGATTTCTCTCCATCTCAACGAAAACAAAACGTAGTGGGTATAATAAGTACCTCAGAAGTATTAATGTTAAACAGATTTTATTTTATTTTTATTACTAGCGGCCGCCCGCGGCTTCGCTCGTTCTTTTCCCTTTATTGACATCAGTTGTCCGTTACAATATTTTTATAAATTGTAGCCTATGTGTTATTCTGATGTATAAGCTATATTATTGCAAAGTTTCATCAACATCCATTCAGTAGTTTTTATGTGAAAAGGTACCTAACAAACATCCATTCTTACAAACTTTCACGTTATATTAGTAGGATTTTACAACCTATATTGTATTTAACATTAGTCGTTCAATGGTCAACAACATTGGTCGTTCAGGAGACATGATCAAGAGACTACAGAATCAAGAGCCTAATTCTCGGCTCATCTAGGATCATTTTGCAATTTTATTTTATTGCTTCTTTTCGAAGAGAGAATGGCAGATTTTCTTGAGTAATTCATCAACGACTTCATCGTAGAATCGACAGCTACAATATACGGAAAACGTAGAAAAAGTGCGGGATTGTGCAATGCCAATGTGTATTTAAGGGACATTGAAAATTTCGGTCGGCCCGAGAATTAGGCTCCAGGGGGTCAATTCTAGACCAGTGACTTTTTTTGTCACGGTAGATATATATCACAAGAACTGTCACTTTCTTTAGTGAATTTGACAGTTCTTGTGATATATATCTACCATGACAATAAAATCACTGGTCTGGAATTGAGCTCCAGAGTCTAACTGCGATCTAATCTTAGAATGGCGTTGGAATTGATTAAATTGTTTAGGTAAGTATAATTAGATCGTGGCTGGTGGTCTGGTGCAGACGTGAATGGATGAAGCTGCAGGCTATTATTTAGACTGCTCTGGTGCCGTACCTCCAAATAGCAATCCGGCTGAGGGGCTTAGCATCTTGGATAAGCTTAGGGTTCTCACTCACCAGGAGATTCGCCTCGGCAAATCTCACTCAAAAACCCAGTTCGAAAAGTGTTCTAAAATATCTTTACGAATTTAAACTGATTTAAATTTACAGTTGTTAGTTGATTAGCTTCACAGTTAGGACGCTGAAAACCGTGAAACAACTTCTCCTTTACGCATAGACTTATTGAAAGATATAAAAATACCGTACTTATTTATCGAAAATCACGAGCAATGTGTGCAATCCAATCGCACACAGTTTATCAAAAAAAAATATTTTGATTGGAACACTTGTCCTACTTAAAAGTTTACGCAAGTGCGAAAAAGTGTTGGGATCAACGTAACGTCTTCGCCTTAAGTTAGTAGGTAGACTGCTTTCCTGTACATTATAGTGCATGGTCGCCGACTAATACCTTTCTGCCGCCTTAAATAATGAGAATTCAGCTCAAAATTGAAATTCCGAGAATGTCTGGTGTTCGGCCAGATAAAAATATGATTATCCATCTCTTATGGGCTTGTCTATGAATGGAAGCGCATGGAGGAGGCCTATACCCAATTTTGGGTGCCCAAAAGGAGTTTTAGTATGTAAGTTTTATAAATGTTTAGCTGTAAAATTAGTAATAAGTACCTACTCCCTTTGGAAATAAATGGCTTATTTATTTAGTTATTTAATGGGCTTGTCAAAGAAGGCCTTTCATTTTTTATTCGACGAATAGCGTTATTCCGTAGATTGAAAATCTGCCCCTAAACAACCATTTAATTATTTCAAATTGGTATGAGTGCCAGCCCTTGGACGGTATTGCAGCCTGTCTTTACGTCAAAATGTTAGGTTTCACAGCCCTATTGGCTTTCAGGGGTTCGTATTGACATTACCGCTCCGTATTGAATAGATCGCCTTGACGACGTCTTGCGTCCCGCATTGCTTGTTTCATTACAATATAATGGCTTGTCTCGTATATCGTAAATCACCCTTACATGGTAACCAAAATTTATAATTAATAATATTTCATAACAATCGAATGGCGACCACGAACCGGAAGACAGAATGTTGGTCGCCCTTCTCGTTTGACTGACGTATTCTAATAACATTTTGACGTATTGTTAGGATCGCGGGAAGTCTACCGACTTGAAATAATTATAGTCCTAATGTTTTCAAAACTAGACTCACTAGTATTGTTCTTGATCTATATTAATGACTTACCTAAATGTATAAAAACACCGAGCGTTCTCTTTGCGGATGATATTTCCCTATTATATATCTTTTAGTGTCCATTAAATAATTGCTATCTAGTACCATGCTTGTACCGATTTTGTAGTGGCTACATAGAGGTTACACAGAGGTTTCGTAAAGGCTACGTAGAAGGTTCAGTGTGTATACGTAGTAGCTTCAGTAGCGCGTTATCAAACATGTTTGATGAAACTAATTCCTGAGTAACCTAAACTGACTGCGCTATCCCATACCTCGAACTTACAAAAGCAACATCTCACAATGGTTTACAACCTGGCTTACTAATGTCTGTAATACCGTGTCTTCGAGCCGTGGCGTCCGTAACCAGAGTCGACAAGATGGAGGGCATCGGAATACTGTTTGTACTCCACAAACAAATGTCTGTTTCAATTCCGTTCGGTTGTAGCGTCCCCTGCTAGCTTTAGAAATTGATGTGACTTGGTCACTTTGCAGCGCAGCTCTTTTTGGCTGTGCTTTAGAGTTATGATAAACAAATTAAAACAAAAATAATTAGCTAGCTGTCCATTTAGTTAATGAGTTGGTTTTTCAATACTAGATTTTGTTAAATAATAAATAAAGCACAACTGCTCCTCGTAGAGACTTCAAATTAAATGTTTAATGGGGTCAACGAGAGAGGTCAACTTCCGAGTTTGTGTGGAAATAAATTCATGCGAGTGAAGTCACGTGCGATTTGGCATTAATCATTCCCGAAGATCTTAAGTACCTACACTTACTAAGAGGTATGTACGTTGTACATCCTCAAATTTTGCCCACAAATAATTACAAATAATTCATGGATGAAAACTGTAATAACAGTATGCTTTTATCGTATATTTCACATTTCATTAGTTGTTGCATAAATTATTTAAATAACACGTAGTTTCTGTACCATTGGAGCTTAATTTAAAATAACGTAAAGCTAAGTCTACACTAGTGCGATTTGCTTTATTGTGCGTTCCTAAGAACTGTATTATCATTGATTATAGGTACAATACCTGATGCAGATGTCAGATAAATTGACAGCCAAAAGCATATAAATGCCTAAAGATAGAAATACATTGACCTCTTCTTAAATGTGAGAGCTTTAGCTCTTTTCGGAGTTTTGATGCAGTGAAGTTTTTTCCAATTGAGTCTTTCTAATGTGGCCTCCTTGACTTCCTTATAACGACATGACAGCGACCTTTCTTTTGTATGGCTCACGTAACTTATTCTTGGCCTTCCTCTTCCCCGTTTTTCTTTAATGATGTTCTTTATGTAGCTGTAATGTCGTAGAAGATGTCCAAACATTTTTCCTCTTCGGTTTTGTATCGTCTCAAGTATAAATCTTTTCTCTTTTACTCGCTCTAAGACCTCTTCGTTCTCAACTTTTTCCTTCCAAATATTTTTTTCCTTTCTCCGCCAGCACCACATTTCGAAAGCTTCCAGTAGTTCTCTATCCCGTTGCGTCAATGTCCATGTCTCACAGCCATATAACGCTAAGCTCCATACATAACTTTTTATAAACTTCTTTTTAAGTTTTGCTATTCAGAATTACAAACATAGATATAGATGCATAAATATATAGGATCATATAGCTTAGAGAGGAAGCAGTTAGCAGTTGTAATGAGTATTGTATAAAGTTTCAAATTCGCTTAACCACCGTGTAATTGGGTAGCCAGAGAGTTATAATACAATAGCACCCGTATCTTTAAGCGATACTCAAGTACTCTTTAGCTTACTCACTACTTAGGGCTAGCGTTTCCATCTACAGATCTGTCAAATAAAAAGCTTGACAAAAACAAGGACTGACCTTTTTTATTCAACAAATAGCGTTATTCCGTTGATCAGGCCTTAGTAAAGTGCTGTTTAAAAGTAAGGGGCATTTGAATTAATCAGTATATGTGGTATAAGTTGAAGAGATAAATAAATATATTGTGGACAATCCACTCAGCACTACCTAGCCCCAAACTAATCAAAGCTTGTACGGTAGGAACCAGATAGCTAACATAATACATAATATTTTTTTGTAAATTCCTACGTACAATAATAATACCCCGACAGAAACAAAAATCTACGTTCACCACACACATTTGTTCACAATGGGAATCGAACCCAAGATCTACGGCGCAGAAGGCAGGATTACTACCAACTGAGCCGTGAAACCTGCCGCATACCTAGCAGCTTGAAATACGGACGCTAGGTAGGCGCTTTCATGTGAACAAATGTTTATTTAGGCACTTGTAAAGTACAACCACAATGAGAAATTATATAATTATATTCTGTCTACATAATGGATATTTTCACTGAAAATAAAATATAATTTTGATGAAATCATTCAAAATACAACAGGAGTTTGTTTAACCTTTTGTATCGGTAGTAGTATTGTTTTAATATTGAGGCGTACGAGGTTTTATGAGTTAGATCCACCAACTCGTACTAACAGCGCCCACGGCGCGGCTTCCATCATGGTGGCCAGTATTTTGTACGTAGTAATAGAAAGCCAAAATTTGAAACAAATATTTAAATAAAGAACAAGGTATTTCAGATCACAGTCAAGTTTCATCAGTAGAAACCTCGAAGTCGCTAATATTGCGTCATTTTATTGCTAGTAAAAGTTGAGCAATTTTGTATTTTCACTGTTGAAAATTACAATTTGGTTGCCACTGACCCAAAGCCTGCACGCAGCGGCCACGGCAAAGGAGCAAGAAAGGCGTCGATTGGCGTCGTATGAGCGCCGTTAATCCGCAAGCGACGAGGCGTTGCGACGCAAATTAATTAATTCCTGCAGTCAAGTTCCTTTACGCTAGATAGGCCACATTCACGTGGAAAACAGGGTCTTTAACACTAGTTTAAACGCTGTTTTCTAGTAAAAAACTTTATTTCTGAACCTCGACTCTATATGTACCTCAAAATGTGCAAGTAAACAACAGAAAACTGAAGTTGACGTTCATAAAACAAATTCAGCGTAGCCTGTTGGTCAATAATAAAAACTGTTTCATCAAATCAAGATTTGGTGATGAATGTCCGTCCATTGCTACTGAAAATTAAACATATTCTGGCAACCCACTTTCGATGTGAATCAGTCTCTGTGATCAACCCCCAATCACTCGCTCACCGCTTCAGATATGTAAATGAACGCTCAGGTCAGCCAAGCCACAAAGAAATGGACAAAAAAAACAAAAATTATCAACGCCAGAGAAAAGATATGAAATAATTTATAAGCGCTTAATTTATTCTTTTTCATCGTTCCGTATCTCTAATGGCGGAGTTTTCTGTGCCTGATGTTTATTAAGCAAAGTTGGAGTGTTTTAGTATGAAATTATAATTTGAAATATTGTGAATGTGATTTATGAGATACATTATAAAGTCTTGTGTACATTTTAATTGCCTAATGTTACGGCAGATGAGGCTCAAGTCATTGGTGTTCAGTTTAGTTCTAAATAAGCTTTTTAAATAATATGACCTCACAAACATCAAGATCATTCAAACTACATATACCTACCCGTATTTCTTTAGAAAATTACTTATGTTTCAATATTTTGAAAATCATTCTCAATTCAAACACTGAAAGCCAAACCTATCCAAGCAAACAATCGTAGTATATCATGCGATATTGTTTGCGGTCAACATATCCAATGGGAGCGTAAGATGCCATTTCTCAGTATAAAACCCCTTACCCGTTGCATAAGCGCAAGACAAATAGCACGGTCGCATCGACCCCAGCGGGCGGCGCCGGGTTAACTAATAAATATGCAAAGTTTTGGGCATTACTAGACGAATCCTACCTATGACGATGCTTGACTAACAAATTATGAGCAGGTGCTCTTAATATGTGTTTTCGGGAAAATTATATTGGCCATCTGTGGCATTAGACCTACGTGGTACGTAACCTTTTGTTGTAAAAGTTAAGGACATTGATCAGTGTTTATCAATACTTTTATGCCGCTCAATTCACTCGGGGCTTCGAAAAAAATACAGTTTTTTTAATCCTGTAAATAAAATCAGTTATGTATTTACATATTTTATTTTTTTTTGATACAGAAGCAATAAAAATTAAGAATTGGAAGGCGTCAAATAAAATGAAATGAAATTATTAATTTTTGTTAGAAGTATTGTTAAAAACACACGCTTCACATGTCGTTACTAGCACACTTCACCGATTTACTCGGTATTACGCAACGAAATTATATTGAAAATAACTATTTGGGTAATTCCCAAACAATTTATATACAAAAAGTCACAAGTATCACGTTAATTTTTTCACCATAACAGCTGTGTAGTAGGTGCTGAGTGCAAGTTTTCAGTAATAGAGTGTCAGGGCGGGCGGGAACGCTAGGGCGAGACCGGAAGTGATTATCCACCGGAAGCGGGTGCAATGAGGTTCCGTCTAACTGTAATGTTTCTATGATTTGCTAACTCGGCAACTTGAGACATTTTTCATACGTGAATACTTAAAGCACGCACCAAGGGTTCAATTATACACCAACGATGGTGTTAAATTATAAGCACTTACCTAAAGCCAGTACGTACTACATAGTGTAAAATAAATTAGTTCCTAGACATTAGTTTGTATATTTCTTTATCCAATAAACGGCAAAAACCAAATAACATCGCCAAGTCACGATCTCTCCCAGATTTGTACTGATTCATACGAATATAAATCCTCTCAAGTAGTACTTAGCGACAATAGCAAAAGGGTACATCAATGGGTCTTCTCGGAATGCTACACAAAAGAGACATTTATTCGGAAGGGTTCATACAAATTAATTACTTTTCTGCCCATTCTTGTCACTCACCCATACTCCATTTCTCAGATACTGGAACGTCCTGGTTGTTAAAAAATGATGACCGGCATATTAATGACGTAAAACATGTTCGATAATTAAAAAATGTTTTGGCTGCGTAGCAGGGCTGTTGTTTCCAGTTAAAGATGTTTTATCCTAATTATAAATTATCATCTGCAATAGATGTAAGAGGCCAATGATGATGATGATGATGATGATGATGAAATTAGGTTAGGTTATAGTGTTGTGTGAATTGTCCAAAATATTTATTTATTTTATTTTATTTTAGGTATATAATATAACATAATTCATCTTATTTTTTTTACCTGTAATTCGGTGATCATCATTATCATCATCTCAGCCCGTTTTCAGCCACTGCAGTAGTATTAGGCCTCCTCTTTATTGCGCCACTCTCTCTAGTCCCTCGCGAGTCTCAATCACTCATTACCAGCATTAGCATTAATATTTGGTAAGAATCGATAAAATAAAGTCGGCCAGAGTGTAACCCATTCATAAACCTGACGCAGAATATATAATAGTAGATGAGAGCGCAAATAAAGAACAACTATTTAATCATGAAGAGCGTCCTTTCGTCTTTCGAACGCCTTTACACAAGAGCGTGCAATGAAACTGTTGAAGCAAATCCTAATTCCGTTAGATAAAGCTTTTCCAAAAGCTTTGTTTGAAAGAACAAAGGTATTTCATAGACTTGTTTTACATAAAGAAGGTGAAAAATACTCGTTGCTTCTCATCATATAATTTATGTATGTTTGTTTTCCTGAAAGAGATCTCAAAACGCTACGATGTTACTGGTGACATCGTAGCGAACCTACTTAAATAAACACTACATCGGTGTAGTGTTTATTTTGAACAAAGTAGTTTGTACCACTTTC